>CM067171.1:100269956-100468765 GCA_034093135.1 Erigeron breviscapus
ATTGAAAATTGAAAATTGAAAATTGAAAATTGAAAATTGAAAATTGAAAATTGAAAATTGAAAATTGAAAATTGAAAATTGAAAATTGAAAATTAAAATTGAAAATTGAAAATTGAAAATTTGAAAGCTTGAAAATTGAAAATTGAAAATTGAAAATTGAAAATTGAAAATTGAAAATTGAAAATTGAAAATTGAAAATTGAAAATTAAAATTGAAAATGAAAATTGAAAATTGAAAATTGAAAATTGAAAATTGAAAATTGAAAATTGAAAATTGAAAATTGAAAATTGAAAATTGAAAATTGAAAATTAAAATTAAAATTGAAAATTGAAAATTGAAAATTGAAAATTGAAAATTGAAAATTGAAAATTGAAAATTGAAAATTGAAAATTGAAAATTGAAAATTGAAAATTGAAAATTGAAAATTGAAAATTGAAAATTGAAAATTGAAAATTGAAAATTGAAAATTGAAAATTGAAAATTGAAAATTGAAAATTGAAAATTGAAAATTGAAAATTGAAAATTGAAAATTAAAATTGAAAATGAAAATTGAAAATTGAAAATTGAAAATTGAAAATTGAAAATTGAAAATTGAAAATTGAAAATTGAAAATTGAAAATTGAAAATTGAAAATTGAAAATTAAAATTGAAAATGAAAATTGAAAATTGAAAATTGAAAATTGAAAATTGAAAATTGAAAATTGAAAATTGAAAATTGAAAATTGAAAATTGAAAATTGAAAATTAAAATTAAAATTGAAAATTGAAAATTGAAAATTGAAAATTGAAAATTGAAAATTGAAAATTGAAAATTGAAAATTGAAAATTGAAAATTGAAAATTGAAAATTGAAAATTGAAAATTGAAAATTGAAAATTGAAAATTGAAAATTGAAAATTGAAAATTGAAAATTGAAAATTGAAAATTGAAAATTGAAAATTGAAAATTGAAATTGAAAATTGAAAATCTAAAATTGAAGTAAATTGAAATTGAAAATTTGATGAAGCTTGAGAAATGAAACGATCTTGAAAATGAAGTAAATTGAAAATTGAAAATTTGATGCAAGCTTGAAAATAAAAGTTGAAAGTTGTGAGACATTGATGTATGGTAGATCATGCATTATCATGTGTACATTGTTGAAATTGAAAGTTGAAAATTGAAACCTTATTTGCTTTATAATATAGTATAGATAATATATGGAAAAAATAACCATTAAAAAAACAAGATAATTTATTGGCGGAGTCAAATTCGAATCAAACTCGGGCTCATAAGAATCCACACTAGCTCAGCTCAAGCTTTACTTGTAACGCTCAAAACGAGCGGAGATGAGCTCAGCTCGACTTATTTACAACCCTGTTTATAACTACTCATCTATACCTATACTTTATTATCTCTATCTCTACTACACTATAAAGCATTTGTTCCGCCAAAATTTTTCAATTTTCAACTTTTCAACTTTTCAACCACTCATTTTCATCTCTCTCCTCAAATCTCAACCACTCATTTTTTTCTCTCTCCTCCATAAATCATTTTATTCCTCTAATTTATTCAAAATCTTTTATCTCAAAAACCGTACATCGATAAATTATAAAAATTATATGGGTGTTCTTAAAATTTCATGCTCTTTCATTAGAGATGTCATTTGATATACTTTCGACGAATTTTTAAATCCGAGGGCGGAGCCCGTACGGCTAAGGCATTTGGCTATCACACTCTATGACCTATCACACTCTATGACCTATCACACTCTATGACCTATCACCCCACCATCTCACCGCCGCAACGCGCGGGTACTTTCTCTCATAAAGCAAATAGTTTTAAGTTTCAACTTTATGAAAGAGCCCAAACTCATTTTAGGAAAATAAGAGAAATTTTTTTTTTTTTTTATCCCCACTGCGGCGCAGTGGGTACCTGCTGCCCAGATTTTCCAAAACTCCATCTTGACACTTAAAATCAACTTGTAACTTCCTAGCTCAAAACCAACTTCATAATACCACATTTCTAAGTTCAAATAAGTTTTAGACTCAGAAATAAGCATGACAAAAGTATCCTTTGACCAAACATTCATTTTACAACCAAACGGGTCATTTTATCCAAGTTGACACATTACAAAAGACAACATTCAAAATTGGAAATTTCGGCATGACCCATTCGTAAAATCATCATCCAAACCTGTTACGGATTATGAGTTTCTCCAAAACACATTTGAACAAAATCAATACATTACAACTACAAAACGACCCATTTAAAATACCCAAAACTTGAGTCTAACACTAGACATCATAATAATTTTCCAAAAAGACATAACAAGAGTACAAAGAGCCGATAGTTCAAAGGGGTCGCTATGGGTCCTATTACCAATTTCATTATCCGCATTTAGCTAAAGCAATCAATATCCAAAAAGCATCTTTAACTTCAATCTTTACATTGCTTAACTGTCTTCCGCATCCGGGACAACCTATAAAAAGGTAAACAACTAAAAGAATAAGCCAAAGCTTAGTGAATACCATTGCATACGCTTATACACACGAAGGAGGGCAAAGTACAAGGACTTTTACATGTAACCTATGACACCGTCATGCCACATTTACATGCTCACCTTGCACACTAAACAACATATATGGATCCATATAAGCTAAACAATCATATCAATGAGACTATCGGGATTCTTAGGCCCCGGAGGTTCTTAGGCCTCTTCTCAAAACAACTATCGGGATTCTTAGGCCCCGGAGGTTCTTAGGCCTCATAAACACTATGCCCCATATGGGCCTATGCCGAATCAATTACCACCCATGGATAAACTCATTTCAACATGATGTGGTCAATTGACCCAACGTATATATAGTCGTATGCAAGAGTACTCACCTCCTTCGCGACAACCAAATCCATGATGACCATCTAACAATCATATCAATGAGACTATCGGGATTCTTAGGCCCCGGAGGTTCTTAGGCCTCTTCTCAAAACAACTATCGGGATTCTTAGGCCCCGGAGGTTCTTAGGCCTCATAAACACTATGCCCCATATGGGCCTATGCCGAATCAATTACCACCCATGGATAAACTCATTTCAACATGATGTGGTCAATTGACCCAACGTATATATAGTCGTATGCAAGAGTACTCACCTCCTTCGCGACAACCAAATCCATGATGACCATCTAACAATCATATTGCTTTTCACCTAGCAATAATTCACAATTCACACATATAAGGTCAATTACTTCAAACACAAGGCTAACAAGCCATACTTTACTACCTTTACTAGCATTTCAATGCCCAACCCAACTTTTACAATCTTATAATAATCTTGGGTTGGTTCACATAACATGTACTTCTTATATCATTTTCAATTGGCCAAGAGTTACTTTCGTATCAAAATCGTCATTTTCATATTTGACCTAGCAGACTTCAAACAATCATAACTCAAGTTCTACTTACTCTTTTAACATGATTCTAGTGGCCAAGTTTACATGACACATATACCTACCTTTTATCTTTAGTGACCAATATGTGAATTGTCCTTCAAAGGTGACTTCTGGTCGTTTTAAAAACCAAAACTGCTGCTGTTAAACAGCTTTGACCTTACTGACTTCAAATGACCATAACTTGAGTTCTACACAATATTTTGACCTCATTCCAGTGGCCACTTCTTCTTAACACATTTTAGCACATTTTATCTTCAGTGACCAACACAAGATTTGACTCATATACATGAGTTTTACTCGTTTTAAAAACTGACACAGAATCATTTTTGCTGAAAGATCAGCATGACGCTACTGAATTCAAAAATTCATAACTGGAGTTCTACTTCGTATTTTCAACCCATTCCAGTGGTAAAATTTGCTTAACACAATAACCTACATTTTCTTTTTAGGACTCAACAAGTGAAAACTCTGACATGGGGGTGTTTTACACGTTGCAAATACAGGGACAGAATCTGTCCAGTTTTGTTCTTACTACCATTCATCAAAATCTATCATGCAACCCAATTAAACCCTAAATTTGATTAAATTACAAGAACCCTAACTTGTATAGAAGCAATTTAACTTAATTCAATAAAACCCCCAATTTTCCAAATACAATTGATTGCATGAACCCTAATTTAAATAATTTAACAAGAATCAAAATTAGGTTAAAGTAATCTTACCTTCAAGGAAATAACTAAAATTGAGATTGAAATTACACTTTTCTTCTCCTCTTTTCTTCTTACAAATCAGCCCACAAACACTCCACACACTCAATTCTTCTAAATTTGATTCTTCAATATATTATGATTTATTATTATTTCACTTGTATGATTCTTGATGTTAGGTGGAAGAGAATCACATAGTGTCTAGAAAGAATTTAGAAGGAAAGATTAGAAGATTAAAGAAGGTGGGAGAAGATTAAGATACTAGAGATGTTAGAAGTGGAGTATGATTCAACAAAGAAGGAAGTGGCTGGCACTCCTATGAGATGCCACGCCCCTAATGGGTATAATACCCGCTATCCGCTAAAGTTCCAACTAAATTAACCCCGAATCTAAAAATGAAATACTAGGAAACTATTTTAATGTTAAAACTATAATAAAGGTTTATTTTATTTGCCTTAAAATTTCGGGATGTTACAACTCTCCCCCACTTGGAACGGATCACGACCTCGTGATCCAAGCCGCATCTAGTGATGAAGTTGTAATAAAGCTTTTCTCTTAATTTCTCATTAACACATACAACATTCTTCCATGCTTCCATAGCACTTTGCACCATAATATAGTCTCGATTTACACTCTTCTTAAATATTTCATCACAAGGCTAAAGACTCCCCGACATTGTCTTATCTAAACTCATTTTGGAGTTCAATTTCTTTTAAAAGTACACGTAAAACCTTTACGGTATAAAACTTTATAAAGCGAGAATCGTGCAGGGTAGAATAAATTCCCGGAAGTTCTTCGAGCAATTCCAACAATAAGTAACCTTGACAACCCGAGCAGGTATTTTGAAAGAATCGAAAACTAAGACCTTAGATTTACCTCATATGCAACTCGTAAAATAAATTCTTCATATTACACAATCACCAAAATTGAACTCGATAAGTCTCCCTCCTTTATCCGCATAAAATTCTTGGCAACCTTGACTATTAGGTCGTTATTTTATCATTTCAATCTTCTTAGGAATCTTTATCACTACATTCGTGCTACACAACTCTTGGTGTCCGGCTTTTCTAAAACGAATAGGGAATTGACATTTCCTATCAAACAACATTCCACTTCATTTGGGGTCACTAATAATCTCTCTTTAGATCTTGACACATCTTTGTTATACCGAACGAAAGAAGTATTCAAATTTTATAGGTTTCATGGAGCAAATTCGATTTGGTTCCGTTAAGGAGAGGATTATAAGTTCTATCATGACGTCTAGTAAGTCCGCAAAAATCTTTAGAAAATATTTCGCGTGATCTGGCTTTTCGCTTGCTTAGGTTCCCGTCGCAAATTTTCTCTTGAACCTCTTCTAAATGATTGGAGAAATCAATTGATTAGCATGTACACCGGTGAAACACATAAAGAAAGGTGAAAACTTTTCAGGCTAACAACATCCGCCACTACATGGGCTTACCGGGACGACACTTAAACTTCGTAGACATAATCTTTCGAGAGAGTTAACCAACTTCTTTGACAATGGTGAGATTTTCGTTGATTGATAAGAAAAGAAAGTTGATATGATTGAGTAAGACCGATATATTTGACGCTATAGAGAAAGAAAAACACCAAAATTTTAAAGTGAAAATGATTCCGGTGGACTTTAAACCGCGAATGGAACGATTCGTCTTGATTTCTTTTAGTACTTCGTTCGACTTCTCATTCTTTTCTTCAAGCTTGCTTCACATTCTTTCTAATTAATTTGGTCAACGGTGAGACTATCTTCAAAAGGGCCGAAAAATTAAAACAACACTTGCCACCCGTCACCCACGAAACTTCTAATTTATGTTGATCTTGTGAGTTGTCTCCATTTCGTCACAACACCAATCCAATCCGGGTCAACCACGTTCCCTCTCTTGGTGATCACACGATCGAGATGATTTCACTTCTCCTAATCAGACTGATCATTTAACGAATTGACATGGAACTTTCACTTTCGTCGTATCTCCAAGACTTCACGTAAAAGAACTTTTCTGGCAGGATTGACTTTTAAGATAAACAAAACGTTGTCAATGAAAACATTACGGATTTATTTCACAACAAACGACAAGTGTGGTTCAAAAGACTCGCGGGGGTTGGAAAACCTTTAATACAATCGAAGGGTATACTATGAATTTCAAAGTGCCCATTGTAACAACCGTGACTTTTGACCCGTTGACTATTTGTGCCATTTGGCTAACAATTTAGTTAGTAATATAAATTTAAGTCTTTTGGGGTTCATTTAAGTGCAATGTGTACATATAGATCAATTTGTCGTACAATTTGGGACTTATGCGCTAGTCGAGTTCATTAGTCGTGCTAATCGATGCTTACAATCTAAAAACAACTAAATGTAAATGACTTTCGTAAATAAAGGTAGAAACTGGAGCGATTAAGCGAGTTGGTAAAACGTTAAGTTAAATTATGTTGCGGGTTCGTTTTGGCATTTAAGGGGTTAACGATTAGCTATTTGTCGAATTTAGCGGAGCAGGAGCCTACCCTTTTGGTGTCTAGGCCGGCCCCCTTCCAACCCATCCTCACCATTCCTTCTCTTACCTTATCTTTTCTTTCTTTCTTTCTTCTTCAAGAACAAAGCACACACACACAAATGTCTTTCTCTCTCTCTCTAAGATTCTTACACCAAGATTATGGTTTCAAGTTAGATTAGTGCTAGAAACATCATCTATTTCATCTCCTTTGCATCATATCAAGATTTGGGTCATCAAAAAGTGCAAGAACATCCTCTTTTGGGTCAAATTTGGGTAAAGCTTTTGGAAGAAGAATTAGTAAGTGAAACTCATCCCTTAATCATCATTTTATGTTTATTAACTTGCTTCTAGTTGATTACAAGTAAATTCGGGTCACGAATCGGGTCAAAACGCGATTAGGGTTAATTAGGGTTTTAATTAGGGTTTGAATGATTTAGTGGTGATTTTGATGTTTTGGTCGAAATGGTGGATTGGGTTATGTGTATTTATGTTTATTGATACTTAGTTATGCTCAAAATCGAGTTGGAAAGGTCTTTTGGTCGATCCCTAGGACTAAAATGGTGTTTGGAGGTGTTTTGGGTCGTTTAGGATCGTTCCTGATGCTGTTTGGCTGCAGAAAGGGCTCACTGCGGCGCAGTGGGAGGTGCCAGATCCCACTGCGGCGCAGTGAAAAGCTGCTGGACCGATAACTCTTCGTCAACTTCAAACGCTTATAACTTTTGATCCGTAAGTCCAATCGAGTCATATGACCTATCGTTGGAATCGTATAAGAGTCTACTTTCTTTTGGTAACATTCATTTTTCATGAATCTTTCTCCATTTTCAAAAATGTCGAGTCGAATGTGTCTTGTTCTTACGCGGGAAAGCGGTTAGACGTCTAAGAGTTGTGACTCGACCCTAATCTTACTAAACCAACTTGTTTAGGGTTATAGAAGTTGACTTTGATGATAATATGATATTTATTGCTAGGTTGCGGACTCGTAGCGGTTGTTGAGCATTTATAACTCCTTATTAACTCGTAATCGTAGCTTGGAAGCCAAGGTGAGTTCCGTAGTTCCCTACTCAATAGAGATTCGGGCTGAAAAGTGTAAACATACGTGCTTCATTGTTTGAGTGATTTGTTGATTATGCGGTAAACTTTGGTTACATATTGTGATTAAGATAGAACATGACGTGCATTGTAGAGTCGTATGATTTGTTGTACGATAGACTTGTGTTTGAGGTTGATTATGCTTTTGTGTTTATTGATATATTGATTGTATGACTTGATTGTTGGATTGATGTGACGGTTCTTTTCGTTTGATTGACTTGGGTTATGTTTTAGTCAAGTATTACTTTTACATTAGGATAGACGTACATACATGGAAGTCGGTTATGCCTTCATTGAGTTTTAGATGTGGTGGGAAGGCTGCGGGTGACCCTATATATAAGCATCTGGGACTTGAAGAAAGTAGAATCCTCTGAAGTATATGTACGTATAGTTGGTTTAAATTATGGTAGTTGGCTTATGTTGGATGAATGTTGATAATTGGCTTATGTTGGATGAATATTGATTGTTGGCACAGGTTCATCGTATATTGATTGATGGCACAGGTTCATCGTATATTGATTGTTGGTTTATGATTTATGCATTTACATTTGATTGTAAGCATTGCATACATCGTTGATGAGCCCTCGGCAGGGGATTGCCGACATCCTGGTGCATAGATGTATGCACCCATTTTGGATGTAGAACGTGACCCCGAGTATATAGACATATATATCTCGATGATTTTGAGATACAGCCTTGTTCATTGTAATGACAGAAGGGTATCGTTGCATAGGTGACGGAGTTCACGCATAGGATAGGCATGTTGGCTTATTCATGCATTGGCACTTACATTGATTCGTATATCATTGAGCATTCTTATTACACATTTACTTGTCTTGTGTAATCTTGTTGTTGGACCTTATTGGGTTACTTAGAGGCTCGCTGTAAGTCATGTCTAGCCTCTATTCGTATATTGTGATTATTGACGTTGGTTCTTTATGGACCATTACTACGAACTCACCAACCTTGTGTTGACTATGCTTAGTACACTTTTCAGGTAACCAAGTTATTCCAAGGCATGAAGTATGATCGATTTGTTAGCTTGCTGTTGAACCCGGACTTGGACTTATATGGATCAAGGATCCATTTGCCTTCTTTTGCATTGTACTTAGCACCGTTACCTATCCTTTGATGTTCAGTTGTAATCTTTGATGATGACTTGTCCTTTATGTAATTTGATACTTGTTTATCGTTCTGTAAGGATTCACTGAATCCTTTATTTGCATTTAGTCTTGTTCTATTGTAATTCCACCTTGTGCTATATGATTTCCGTGATATTTCGAGCCTCGGCTCGGGGTGTTACACCCATACAAGTATAGATAACATTTTCGGGAACATCTCCATTGCGTGCTATAAGTTGATGGAAACTGAAATGAAAATTCGTCTTAAAATGATAAGAAATTGCTTCTACTTGATCGAATAGGATATCAGATCTTGACCACGGGTACTCGTCTCTGATTATTACTTTATTAAGCTTAGGAGTTATTAACGCACGCGCATACTACTATCTTTGATTTCGTCGAAAAGGATAATTATACTACTCGGGAATGACCAGAACGAACAAAAATCATCGGAAAAGACATTGAGGAAATTCCTGAACAACAAAAACATTTTCCATAGACCATGGTTTCCATTCGGCGTCGATGGTCCAAACACATGAGACTAGACTTTCATACAACGATTATTAATACGCACGAGCGAAAGCACCAATAGAAGTTGACCTTTTCCTTTCTACCGCCAAAGGCAATTATATTCTATCAAATAAGGATATTCGACTAGGTCGCCTTCTCCTCCCACGAATTCCGACATGGGTCTCACTACCCAATGGTCTTACACAAAATAATAACGATGCCATGGGTCTCACTACCCAATGGTCTTACACAAAATAATAACGATGCCATGGGTCTCACTACCCAATGGTCTTACACAAAATAATAACGATGCCATGGGTCTCACTACCCAATGGTCTTACACAAAATAATAACGATGCCATGGGTCTCACTACCCAATGGTCTTACACAAAATAATAACGATGCCATGGGTCTCACTACCCAATGGTCTTACACAAAATAATAACGATGCCATGGGTCTCACTACCCAATGGTCTTACACAAAATAATAACGATGCCATGGGTCTCACTACCCAATGGTCTTACACAAAATAATAACGATGCCATGGGTCTCACTACCCAATGGTCTTACACAAAATAATAACGATGCCATGGGTCTCACTACCCAATGGTCTTACACAAAATAATAACGATGCCATGGGTCTCACTACCCAATGGTCTTACACAAAATAATAACGATGCCATGGGTCTCACTACCCAATGGTCTTACACAAAATAATAACGATGCCATGGGTCTCACTACCCAATGGTCTTACACAAAATAATAACGATGCCATGGGTCTCACTACCCAATGGTCTTACACAAAATAATAACGATGCCATGGGTCTCACTACCCAATGGTCTTACACAAAATAATAACGATGCCATGGGTCTCACTACCCAATGGTCTTACACAAAATAATAACGATGCCATGGGTCTCACTACCCAATGGTCTTACACAAAATAATAACGATGCCATGGGTCTCACTACCCAATGGTCTTACACAAAATAATAACGATGCCATGGGTCTCACTACCCAATGGTCTTACACAAAATAATAACGATGCCATGGGTCTCACTACCCAATGGTCTTACACAAAATAATAACGATGCCATGGGTCTCACTACCCAATGGTCTTACACAAAATAATAACGATGCCATGGGTCTCACTACCCAATGGTCTTACACAAAATAATAACGATGCCATGGGTCTCACTACCCAATGGTCTTACACAAAATAATAACGATGCCATGGGTCTCACTACCCAATGGTCTTACACAAAATAATAACGATGCCATGGGTCTCACTACCCAATGGTCTTACACAAAATAATAACGATGCCATGGGTCTCACTACCCAATGGTCTTACACAAAATAATAACGATGCCATGGGTCTCACTACCCAATGGTCTTACACAAAATAATAACGATGCCATGGGTCTCACTACCCAATGGTCTTACACAAAATAATAACGATGCCATGGGTCTCACTACCCAATGGTCTTACACAAAATAATAACGATGCCATGGGTCTCACTACCCAATGGTCTTACACAAAATAATAACGATGCCATGGGTCTCACTACCCAATGGTCTTACACAAAATAATAACGATGCCATGGGTCTCACTACCCAATGGTCTTACACAAAATAATAACGATGCCATGGGTCTCACTACCCAATGGTCTTACACAAAATAATAACGATGCCATGGGTCTCACTACCCAATGGTCTTACACAAAATAATAACGATGCCATGGGTCTCACTACCCAATGGTCTTACACAAAATAATAACGATGCCATGGGTCTCACTACCCAATGGTCTTACACAAAATAATAACGATGCCATGGGTCTCACTACCCAATGGTCTTACACAAAATAATAACGATGCCATGGGTCTCACTACCCAATGGTCTTACACAAAATAATAACGATGCCATGGGTCTCACTACCCAATGGTCTTACACAAAATAATAACGATGCCATGGGTCTCACTACCCAATGGTCTTACACAAAATAATAACGATGCCATGGGTCTCACTACCCAATGGTCTTACACAAAATAATAACGATGCCATGGGTCTCACTACCCAATGGTCTTACACAAAATAATAACGATGCCATGGGTCTCACTACCCAATGGTCTTACACAAAATAATAACGATGCCATGGGTCTCACTACCCAATGGTCTTACACAAAATAATAACGATGCCATGGGTCTCACTACCCAATGGTCTTACACAAAATAATAACGATGCCATGGGTCTCACTACCCAATGGTCTTACACAAAATAATAACGATGCCATGGGTCTCACTACCCAATGGTCTTACACAAAATAACTATCGGGATTCTTAGGCCCCGGAGGTTCTTAGGCCTCTTCTCAAAACAACTATCGGGATTCTTAGGCCCCGGAGGTTCTTAGGCCTCTTCTCAAAACAACTATCGGGATTCTTAGGCCCCGGAGGTTCTTAGGCCTCTTCTCAAAACAACTATCGGGATTCTTAGGCCCCGGAGGTTCTTAGGCCTCTTCTCAAAACAACTATCGGGATTCTTAGGCCCCGGAGGTTCTTAGGCCTCTTCTCAAAACAACTATCGGGATTCTTAGGCCCCGGAGGTTCTTAGGCCTCTTCTCAAAACAACTATCGGGATTCTTAGGCCCCGGAGGTTCTTAGGCCTCTTCTCAAAACAACTATCGGGATTCTTAGGCCCCGGAGGTTCTTAGGCCTCTTCTCAAAACAACTATCGGGATTCTTAGGCCCCGGAGGTTCTTAGGCCTCTTCTCAAAACAACTATCGGGATTCTTAGGCCCCGGAGGTTCTTAGGCCTCTTCTCAAAACAACTATCGGGATTCTTAGGCCCCGGAGGTTCTTAGGCCTCTTCTCAAAACAACTATCGGGATTCTTAGGCCCCGGAGGTTCTTAGGCCTCTTCTCAAAACAACTATCGGGATTCTTAGGCCCCGGAGGTTCTTAGGCCTCTTCTCAAAACAACTATCGGGATTCTTAGGCCCCGGAGGTTCTTAGGCCTCTTCTCAAAACAACTATCGGGATTCTTAGGCCCCGGAGGTTCTTAGGCCTCTTCTCAAAACAACTATCGGGATTCTTAGGCCCCGGAGGTTCTTAGGCCTCTTCTCAAAACAACTATCGGGATTCTTAGGCCCCGGAGGTTCTTAGGCCTCTTCTCAAAACAACTATCGGGATTCTTAGGCCCCGGAGGTTCTTAGGCCTCTTCTCAAAACAACTATCGGGATTCTTAGGCCCCGGAGGTTCTTAGGCCTCTTCTCAAAACAACTATCGGGATTCTTAGGCCCCGGAGGTTCTTAGGCCTCTTCTCAAAACAACTATCGGGATTCTTAGGCCCCGGAGGTTCTTAGGCCTCTTCTCAAAACAACTATCGGGATTCTTAGGCCCCGGAGGTTCTTAGGCCTCTTCTCAAAACAACTATCGGGATTCTTAGGCCCCGGAGGTTCTTAGGCCTCTTCTCAAAACAACTATCGGGATTCTTAGGCCCCGGAGGTTCTTAGGCCTCTTCTCAAAACAACTATCGGGATTCTTAGGCCCCGGAGGTTCTTAGGCCTCTTCTCAAAACAACTATCGGGATTCTTAGGCCCCGGAGGTTCTTAGGCCTCTTCTCAAAACAACTATCGGGATTCTTAGGCCCCGGAGGTTCTTAGGCCTCTTCTCAAAACAACTATCGGGATTCTTAGGCCCCGGAGGTTCTTAGGCCTCTTCTCAAAACAACTATCGGGATTCTTAGGCCCCGGAGGTTCTTAGGCCTCTTCTCAAAACAACTATCGGGATTCTTAGGCCCCGGAGGTTCTTAGGCCTCTTCTCAAAACAACTATCGGGATTCTTAGGCCCCGGAGGTTCTTAGGCCTCTTCTCAAAACAACTATCGGGATTCTTAGGCCCCGGAGGTTCTTAGGCCTCTTCTCAAAACAACTATCGGGATTCTTAGGCCCCGGAGGTTCTTAGGCCTCTTCTCAAAACAACTATCGGGATTCTTAGGCCCCGGAGGTTCTTAGGCCTCTTCTCAAAACAACTATCGGGATTCTTAGGCCCCGGAGGTTCTTAGGCCTCTTCTCAAAACAACTATCGGGATTCTTAGGCCCCGGAGGTTCTTAGGCCTCTTCTCAAAACAACTATCGGGATTCTTAGGCCCCGGAGGTTCTTAGGCCTCATAAACACTATGCCCCATATGGGCCTATGCCGAATCAATTACCACCCATGGATAAACTTATTTCAACATGATGTGGTCAATTGACCCAACGTATATATAATCGTATGCAAGAGTACTCACCTCCTTCGCGACAACCAAATCCATGATGACCATCTAACAATCATATTGCTTTTCACCTAGCAATAATTCACAATTCACACGTATAAGGTCAATTACTTCAAACACAAGGCTAACAAGCCATACTTTACTACCTTTACTAGCATTTCAATGCCCAACCCAACTTTTACAATCTTATAATAATCTTGGGTTGGTTCACATAACATGTACTTCTTATATCATTTTCAATTGGCCAAGAGTTACTTTCGTATCAAAATCGTCATTTTCATATTTGACCTAGCAGACTTCAAACAATCATAACTCAAGTTCTACTTACTCTTTTAACATGATTCCAGTGGCCAAGTTTACATGACACATATACCTACCTTTTATCTTTAGTGACCAATATGTGAATTGTCCTTCAAAGGTGACTTCTGGTCGTTTTAAAAACCAAAGCTGCTGCTGTTAAACAGCTTTGACCTTACTGACTTCAAATGACCATAACTTGAGTTCTACACAATATTTTGACCTCATTCCAGTGGCCACTTCTTCTTAACACATTTTAGCACATTTTATCTTCAGTGACCAACACAAGATTTGACTCATATACGTGAGTTTTACTCGTTTTAAAAACTGACACAGAATCATTTTTGCTGAAAGATCAGCATGACACTACTGAATTCAAAAATTCATAACTGGAGTTCTACTTCGTATTTTCAACCCATTCCAGTGGCAAAATTTGCTTAACACAATAACCTACATTTTCTTTTTAGGACTCAACAAGTGAAAACTCTGACATGGGGGTGTTTTACACGTTGCAAATACAGGGACAGAATCTGTCCAGTTTTGTTCTTACTACCATTCATCAAAATCTATCATGCAACCCAATTAAACCCTAAATTTGATTAAATTACAAGAACCCTAACTTGTATAGAAACAATTTAACTTAATTCAATAAAACCCCCAATTTCCCAAATACAATTGATTGCATGAACCCTAATTTAAATAATTTAACAAGAATCAAAATTAGGTTAAAGTAATCTTACCTTCAAGGAAATAACTAAAATTGAGATTGAAATTACACTTTTCTTCTCCTCTTTTCTTCTTACAAATCAGCCCACAAACACTCCACACACTCAATTCTTCTAAATTTGATTCTTCAATATATTATGATTTATTATTATTTCACTTGTATGATTCTTGATGTTAGGTGGAAGAGAATCACATAGTGTCTAGAAAGAATTTAGAAGGAAAGATTAGAAGATTAAAGAAGGTGGGAGAAGATTAAGATACTAGAGATGTTAGAAGTGGAGTATGATTCAACAAAGAAGGAAGTGGCTGGCACTCCTATGAGATGCCACGCCCCTAATGGGTATAATACCCGCTATCCGCTAAAGTTCCAACTAAATTAACCCCGAATCTAAAAATGAAATACTAGGAAACTATTTTAATGTTAAAACTATAATAAAGGTTTATTTTATTTGCCTTAAAATTTCGGGATGTTACATTTCAACTTTCAACAATGTACACCTACTAATGCATAATGTACAATACATCTATATACCCAAAATACCATTAGAAGAAATCTCAACCACTCATTTTTCTCTCTCTTCTCAAATCTCAACCACTCATTTTTCTCTCTCCTCCATAAATCATTTTATTCCTCTAATTCATTCAAAATATTTTATCTCAAAAACCGTACATCGATAAATTATAAAAATTTTATGGGTGTTCTTAAAATTTCATGCTCTTTCATTAGAGATGTCATTCGATATACTTTCGACGAATTTTTAAATCGGAGGGCGGAGCCCGTACGGCTAACGCATTTGACTATCACACTCTATGACATATCACCTCTTATGACCTATCACACTCTATGACCTATCACACTCTATGACCTATCACACTCTATGACCTATCACACTCTATGACCTATCACACTCTATGACCTATCACACTCTATGACCTATCACACTCTATGACCTATCACACTCTATGACCTATCACACTCTATGACCTATCACACTCTATGACCTATCACACTCTATGACCTATCACACTCTATGACCTATCACACTCTATGACCTATCACACTTTATGACCTATCACCCCCACCATCTTGGCTATCACACTCTATGACCTATCACACTCTATGACCTATCACACTTATGACCTATCACACTCTATGACCTATCACACTCTATGACCTATCACACTCTATGACCTATCACACTTATGCCTATCACACTCTATGACCTATCACACTCTATGACCTATCACACTCTATGACCTATCACACTCTATGACCTATCACACTCTATGACCTATCACACTCTATGACCTATCACACTCTATGACCTATCACACTCTATGACCTATCACACTCTATGACCTATCACACTCTATGACCTATCACACTCTATGACCTATCACACTCTATGACCTATCACACTCTATGACCTATCACCTCTATGACCTATCACACTCTATGACCTATCACACTCTATGACCTATCACACTCTATGACCTATCACACTCTATGACCTATCACACTCTATGACCTATCACACTCTATGACCTATCACACTCTATGACCTATCACACTCTATGACCTATCACACTCTATGACCTATCACACTCTATGACCTATCACACTCTATGACCTATCACACTCTATGACCTATCACACTCTATGACCTATCACACTCTATGACCTATCACACTCTATGACCTATCACACTCTATGACCTATCACACTCTATGACCTATCACACTCTATGACCTATCACACTCTATGACCTATCACACTCTATGACCTATCACACTCTATGACCTATCACACTCTATGACCTATCACACTCATGCCTATCACACTCTATGACCTATCACACTCTATGACCTATCACACTCTATGACCTATCACACCACGACCTATCACACTCTATGCCTATCACACTCTATGACCTATCACACTCTATGACCTATCACACTCTATGACCTATCACACTCTATGACCTATCACACTCTATGACCTATCACACTCTATGACCTATCACACTTATGACCTATCACACTCTATGACCTATCACACTCTATGACCTATCACACTCTATGACCTATCATATTCTATGACCTATCACACTCTATGACCTATCACACTTTATGACCTATCACACTCTATCACACTCTATGACCTATCACCTCCTATGACCTATCACACTCTATGACCTATCACCCTCACCATCTCACCGCCACAACGCGCGGGTACTCTCTCGTTTATATGAAAGCCTAGTTTATGTAAGTTTCAAAAGAGAGAAAAAAGATAGAAAAATATGGACCTTCATTCTATTCCCCCAATATTCTCACATATCATTAAGGGAGGACATCACATATTCACCCTTCACTCAGTTATCATCTTTCTATTTTCATTTCATCATGGCCCTAATGACCCTGCCTATTCTCTCTATGCATAAATTTTTCACATCCAATTTTATCCATCAAATCCAATCTTCCCATGTTATTTTCAAACCTTACTCATTATGTTTCAAGAATCTATTAACTAAATTTATGAAAATTTCTCAACATTTTGTGGGATCAGTTAGATGGATTCAAGAAAAAGGTTATCATATAACATAATTTGAGCCTGAACAAATCAAAAGATTAGGGAGATATGGATAGAGACAATAATACCGAAAAAGACCCGCGATGCACACAATTCACGGTGATGAAGGTTGCGAATATCGCGGTGAATATGTTGGTTTTCATCATCATATTAGCGTTGTGCAACGTTTTGCACATGATATTACGCCCTTACTCCCAACCTCGTATCATTTCTGAAGCAATTGTAACGTCTATGTCCCTCTTTTCGTGCATTAATCATTTGTGCATCTTAACATTCTGGTCATTCGGAGCCATATGGTTTTCTCATATGCATGCTAAATTTTTTGTTTTTCTAATGTTTTCTGCACACTTGATGGATGCAGGTAGGATTTGTTTTGAGCAACCTACCATTTCTACGTAACAACTTCGACGAAGATGCCAATATGGCGCTTGGCTATGTAGCCGAGTTTGGGATAATCTTACACATGTTTGTTATGGGCCTTGAAATAGATCCTAAAATATTTACTCGGTTACCAATTCGTGAACTGAAGGTGGCATGTAGCGGGTTAGTATTGACTTTTCTACTAGCGGTTTTTGTGACCCCTATGTTAAATCTAAGTTATGAGTCGAATATTGAGTCTGATGTCTTCATCTCACTCATGGTAGCGGGTACAGCCTCCCCCCTTCTCACACGTATCGTTAACGACTTCAAGATTGGGAAATCTGACATTGGTCGCTTCTTGATTTCTACTGCTGTCCTATCTGATCTCATTTGCATTCTTGTATTGACTATAGCATATATAGTTTTCGATCCCGTTGAAGGTTTTGCACTCCGGACAACAAAAGAGATCCTTCTTATGGTTGGAGTTCTAGTGGTTCAACAGATTTTGGCAGCTAAATTCATCCCGTTACTTATGAGGTGGGTGGATAGTCAAAATCCGCCTGGCAAGTTAATGAAAGGTTCACACTTGATCGTCTCAATAGCAAGCCTAGTACTCGTTTGTAGTCTTTCACCGCTGATTGCACGTTTCAACATGATGTTAAGTTCTTTTTTGGCTGGAATTGTCATGCCTCGTGATGGGAGGTTATCAAAGCTGTTAAGCGGCAAAGTTAAGTACTTCTTCGGGCTTCTCTTCTTTCCGGCGTTCATGTTTTGGGTCGGTTTTGAAGTTGACTTCTCTGAACTCGATGCTGGCGACCCACTCACATGGGCTAGCATATTTTTCCTCTTTGCAGTAATTCTTGTAGGAAAAATTTTAGGGAGTGTTATCTGTGGGGTTATTTTAGGGTTTCATTGGCAGGATTCAGTTGCTACAGGTTTGCTTCTTGGTATCAAGGGCCACTTCCATATTTTCGTCGCCATCTTGGCCAAGCAAGTAAGCTTCTACATTTTCCTTGCTAATTGTAAGAAATTCTCTTTTTGGCCTAACATGAATAATGTCCTCCCTTGTTACTACAGAGAAGCATAATTAGTCCTTCCAGCAGCATTATTATGATATTAGTTTGCTTCCTCACATTCATCTATGCCCCGATGGTCGTTAAGAACATCATAGAGCGTGCAAGAAAACGATCACCAACACAACTAATGGCATTACAATGGCTCAATCCATCAAATGAGTTGCGGATAGTACTATGTATCCATGGTCCTGAAAACGTCCAATCAGCCATTAATTTCATGGAAATCTCTCATGGACAAATGGAACCCAGAATGATGGTTTATGTGAACGATATGATTGAGTTAACGGAAACCACGGCATCCACAGTGGCACGTGGAGAAGGGGTGGATGCAATGACCATAACGGATCAAGGGGTTGTAGAAATGAGAGAAAACATCACCAACATGATAGATACTTATGTGAAGGACCAATGTGAAGGAATTGATGTCCGAAGAATGCTTACACTTTGTCCTCTCGCGACTATGCACCATGACATTTGCACACTCGCAGAGGATTTGTTGGTTTCGTTGATCATCCTCCCGTTTCACAAGAATCAGCAACCAGATGGGAAGTTAAACACCAACTATTTGGGGTTCCGAAGTGTCAACAGAAAGGTAATTATATCTTTACACTTTAGTCAAATGTTGTATAAATCAAAAAGGAAAACAATGCTGAAGTATACGTATATAATATATCATACATAAAAAAGGTTGAGCAAACTGAATGGAATGAAATTCAAATGTATAATCAAAATGCATAAATTCAACACAGGTCCTAAGGCACGCAGCGTGTTCAGTTGGGATTTTGGTGGACAGAGGTCTCGGATCTACCCAATTATCGAGAGCAACGAAATGCATCACTGCAGCCATCATTTTCATAGCAGGCAAAGATGACCGTGAAGCACTTGCTTACGCTGGTCGAGTCGCCCGACACCCTGGGGTGAAACTCACAGTCATAAGATTCCTACTAGACACCAATGGAAACAACGTATCATCAAGGATTACACGGGCCCGAGCCAACACAACAGAATTCGAGGAAGAAATGAAGCAAGATGACGAGTACTTTGCAGATTTTTATGATAGACATGTAGCCACAGGACATGTTGCATACATGGAAAAGTACCTTTCACATTCAGGTGAAACATATTCAACAATCAAGTCATTGGAAGGAGAATACAGTTTATTTATCGTGGGTCGAGGGTCAAGAGTTAACACAACTTTAACAGCTGGTATGAATGATTGGGAAGCCTGCCCTGAGTTAGGTCCGATTGGAGACATTCTATCGTCTTCCGATTTCTCAACTACAGCTTCTGTATTGATTATCCAGCAGCATAAACTCAGGGGGAAACTTCAGGGCCTACATGAAGAGTTCTCTATAATGTAAATTTGTTAGGAAAAGAATTTTCTTGGTCATGTCAATTGGTATAAATGTAAAATGGCAAGAAGAATGAAACACACTAGTGGAGATGTTCCACTACAATAGTTGTTTCTAGGACATTACAGCTGAGTAGGCAATTCTCACCCATTTACTGAACAGTGAGTTGATTCATATTATGTCCTCATCTCTGGCCAGTCAAAATAACAGGATATGGCTTAAGAAGATACATGTCACAAGTCACCTAAAGTGTATGCTACTATGCTTAATGCATAAAACCACCTAAACCATCCTATTCTCCAATAGATCGTCATTCAGAATATAACTTTTTGTAGTCGAAGTAACTTTCTATAAAAACACAACAAAAAGTGTTTCTAGTCGGCGCTATTTTATTATTCTCAGCTTAGAGTAGGCAATTCTCACCCATTTACCAAAATCTACTTGTTTAACCTGGTACCCAACATACCCATTGTTCCACCTTATAAAATAGATAATGGAGAAGGCAGAAATAATTTCCATATAAAGCTGCCATACAAGTCCAAAAAAAAAACTAAAAGATCACACAAGATGCTTAAAATTCCTAGCTTAAAGCACATGTAACTGTCGATAGATCACAATTACACCAGACATGTTACAGGATTTAAACTTATAGCATATATAGGTGTCGATGAAAAAGAGTTGCAAGTTTCCAACTTAGAGAGAATACAAGCATTGAAAAATCAAAACAATGAGAATACACCAGAAGCCAGCACAAATAAGCATCCACTGTTCAAAGCATGAAGACTACTAGTTTCTGACTTACAGCCCACATATGTTCACAACTTCAAAGAAACATTCTAAGCTAAGTTTATTTGCAAGTGAAGCTTTTACGATGACACCTGTGACCTCTCTCTGATCATCATCAGTACTCCCCGGAAACCCTTGCGACCTCAGTCTGCAATACAGAAATGCATCAGATATAAGAGATGATGGCAAAGAAATGTGATAAGAAATATAATTGATAGAGAATCAGCATTTCTGATATTGGTTTTGTTTCTGATGGAAGAAAGAGGCAAAAAGTTGTCGATGATGGGTAGATGAAGACAGCCATCACAACCAATGCCTAGCCCCGAATTCACCCAGATGCAAATGGTAAAAACATTTGTTTCTATCAATTCAGATGATAAAACAAAAGAATATAAAAGAATCCACACCTCAAATGCAGCCTTAAGATGATCAAGTTCTTTGTCGAGATCATTGATAGCCAGATTATAGGCTTGCATTGGAGAAGATTGGCTAGTTGTATGAACCTGTCAAATGCCAATCAAATACAATTATATTCCAAACACCGGTAACTGAAAGAACAATGCAATTCATATCCTGTGTATCTCAACTTCCCACAAGACCAATATAAATAAAGGGATAATGGCATACGAATGTAACCACCTATGACAAAATGATTATGTAATGTAGTGATCTACTCGGGTGGCTATGTAATGTATGCACCTATGTTTTTTTGGCTATACTATGTAAAATATGTACGGACCTTGCATAGTATAGCCAAAAAAAATACATAGGTCCTTACATTGATTGACCCAAATAAAAAGGTCCTTACATAGTATAGCCAAAAAAACATAGGTGCATACATTACATAGCCACCTGAGTAGGTTACTACATTACATAACCATTTTGTCATAGGTGGTTACATTCGTATGCCATTATCCCATAAATAAATTAGGAAAACATTAATCAAATACCATTATACTCCAAACATAGGTAACTGTAAGAGCATATGATTTCATACTACATACTAATTTCCCACCAAAATCAATGAAAAACAATAAGGAAAGTGTTAATTAATCAGTGGCACATACATGCTGCCTCCCATGGATCTAATTCAGATTTAAAAAATGGTTATATGCCCAAGTCAACCACCTGAGGCCAAGGTGACTTTCTTTAAAGCTAAATGTAAAAGAGTATGCTAGGATGGAGAAAGATTTCACTTGATTTCAACCAAGGAAAACTAGATTAAACATATAATCCATGATAGAAACTCGTTTAATCAATTTCCTATAGATTATATCCTTTAAAACGAACTTTGAACAGTTTTTTTGCCCCAAAATTTTCTCATTATGCTCCTTGTCTTTTTTCGCCCTTGCATTCCAGGTTTGTAATAATCATCTCATCTTCCCAAAGGTAATCCAAACGACGTAAAGGCTCTTCGACCCAAGAAAACATTTCATGTACTCTTCTTCAATACAGAACAATCATCCACACTTCCGTCTCAATCCTTCAAATTCATCGAATTCACAACTTAACGTGAGTTTTTTCGAAGTACATATATCATATAAGTCTAGGTTCATTAGCAGGAAACTTTATGTAAGTTTCTCGATGATTATTGCTCATTAAAGGTCCACCCATGGACCTAGTCAAAGAAGATACTTGTCCTTATGACCTTTTATTAGCATAAAACATAGACTAAAGAATCTTAGCTAAACCTAGTGGTTAGGCGTCCCAATGTACTCACAAGAGGTCTCAGGTCCGAACCTCCCAAAGCACACATAATGGGGCTGGTCAGGAAAAGGATTGGAAACGGTCAAGGGGATACCCGGTTAGAATGCATCCATATAAGTTGAAACTAGTCATCCCGCGTAACCTGAACAGGGAAGACCTCCTCCATTGACATGTTTAGTGAAGGGTCTTATATGCTTACTTCCAACATTTGATTAAAAAAAAAAATCATCTACAAACAATGCAGCAGCTGAAGTTTTGTGACAAGAACCAACATTGAACTAAAGTATTAAACTCGACTTGTGTATCAATTACCAAGGATCATTAACTTCCTTTTTATTGTGTCTAGATAGAATAAACCTTTAGATGCTTAACATTTTGGAAGCCTATTTCTCACTGAAGCTAACTTGTGTTATAAACCACCTGCTCTTGGATATAGTGCAACTTTGAGCATCTAAACCAGTATTACAAGTGATTCTGGAATATCAGGTAATTGACAGTAACACGTCATATAATCATCAAACAGATGCACTGCTTCAGATGGTATAGGTTTCAATAACTATTTGCAGAACGACCTCAATTTTAGCCAAAACCGGAGAGGGAAAGGTGTGAAGATGTAATGTTCCAAATAGTATAACTTTCTCCAACCAAGAAAAAATGTAGCCCATCGATTTCATACATCTTATAACAACTTTCAATAGCATTAATAAAAGAAACTCTAATAATCGGCTGATATGTCAGTTTGACCAAATTTTGCCTCACTTCTAGAACAAATGCAGGGTCGTAATGAAACTGGCGTAACCAATTGGTAAACTACAATTTCTTTAAGCAATAATAGATATCGATAGAAAACAAATATGAAGTTTGGCAATCTAAAAACGGGTTATAGACTGCGCTTCACACCATCTTAAATACAATACAATTTCAAAATTTCTGAAAGTACTAACCCGGACTATAATCTTGTACTGAAGAGGATGAGGAAGCTTGTAACCGGCAAACAGAACATTCCCATCCCTATGCAACTGCCTGTACAAAATAATTATATTTATATATCAGAAACGTTGAATGGTGTTCACGTACATCAACCGACTGACATATATGAAACCTTACATTCGAACGATATTTCCAATGGTGTGGTCTTCTCTTTCAATAGTAAACGAAGCCGCATTTATAATCTTTGTGTCCCTTTCATACGCAACCCTAAAAATTCGTTCATTTTTTAACAAAAACACAGTAAGCATAACCATCATGGCATTGCATTTATATATATGCACCAACATAATGGGTGTAAAAAGTGAGAAAGTTTACTTCTTTATGCCTTCGGGAACCACGAACCGCTCATAACGATCTGGGGCATTCATAGCTCAACCCTATGTAAAGAAACAACATTTAGACAATAATCAAAATATCAAAATTATAACTTTTTATGTATATGTAAGAATGGGCAAATCTACAACAAAAACCAACACTTAAATCATGCAAACTAGGGCTATAAAATATTCGAGCAAATCGATTTAAGCTGTTCGAGCTCAATCCTACACGATACAGGTTGCTTAAGCCCTATCGGGCTCGAGTTTGGCGATTTTATCAGCCCTAACATAAACCAGAACTTGTATTCGAAAAACTAAAAGTGGTTTTAGTTTCTGATATTAAGTGACGAAATAGACATGAATAGATTTCTAAAAAATCTAACACCAGCATTATTTATTATTGTATTGTATGTATCGCCTATACATATATATTTGTCTGCATAGTTTAGCTTCAAACTATCAATTAAAATAAAATAAATAAATTTTGAAAGAGAGAGAACTCACTGTGGTTTAGAAGAGCGAGAGAAAGAGAGAGGTGCTTGAGGGGTTTTGCAGGAGTGAAATTGGGAGCAAACGACTTGACGAGTGTTTTTAAATGGGAGCCTCAAGTTGTAAATAACTAGTTAAACACATTTTAAAATTTAGATTAAAATAGAAGTTAAGATTTAAATAACATATTAAATTTTGATTTTTGATTTTAATTTAAGGGTTAAGATAGATTTTTTTTCAACTTGACTAGTGGAAAAAGAAGGATAGTTTTTGTGGTGTTTTTAAAGAGACTGTACATTTGTTTTTAGATTTTAAAATGTTTTACACAAAGGAATGAGGATTTAATTTTTCTAACAACAATTTACTAAAAATATAAAATGTTAAACAGTATAAAAGGATTCAAATTAACAACAAGAGTAAATTTACATCAGGATTAGTGGATTCTTAAACCAATCAATCCAAAAAATATTAATCTTTTTATGTTTACCTGAAAACCATAAATACGAGTATGAAACAATAGATTCAAAGAGTACGACTTTTTTGAACTTTCTAGACGAAAAAACTTCTTCATTTTTAAACTTCCAACTCGTCCACCAACGACGACATACTATGAGCTGAATGACTTTCTTTTTTGGCAGAATAGTTTTTAAGTCTTCGATCCATTGAAGCAAAACCAAGGTTGTGAAACTCGACCGATACAGCCGATTTCACCGAGTCGGATCGTGTATCGATCGACTGACGATACGAGTTTGCCAGACTCCGTCTTAAAATCGGCCAGGGTTCTAGACTCGGGTCAACTTGGTCAAGACTCGGCCGTATCTGTCAAGACTCGGCTGTATCGGTCAAGACTCGGCCGTATCGGATCGGGTCAACAAAAGTCAAACTTTTTTTTTTGTTAAAGCTTTTATGAATTATTTTATTGTTTCTAGACATTATGTTTAAGTTGAAAAATTATGTTATGTTTAAGTTTGAAGTTTTATATATATTTTTAATTTTTTCTTACATATAATTTCAAAAACTATTATTTTATACATAAAAAACTCACTATTCACCGATCCGATTCCGATCCGATTTTTAAAAAATCCTGACTCCCCCTCTCCAATCCGATCCCGATTCCCGAGTTCCGCAACCTTGAGCAAAACACTTGAGGATGAGGGGTTTATGACATAAGTTCAAGTCATTTCATCATAGAACTCCAAATAGAGAAAGAAAACATGAGGCGAAGATGTAAGTTGAGTACTCGACTGCTCCATTACATAAAGGACAAAGAATTGACTCGATGTCTATTTTTTTATTCGACGAAATCTTGGATTGCATCAATTAATACTCGCCAAGCATGTATGTTGACTTTTTGGGGTATGAAATTACTCCAAGTTATGCTTGTGTTTTGAAGAGAGTTTTTTTTATCAACAAATCTCTGTAGGGAGAAATTCAGGGAAATGAAATAGAGCAGGAAATGAAATAAAGTGTAACATCCCAAACGTTTTATGTTTGACTATTTGACTTTCCGTTAGTTAACGTAGGTCTATTATGTTTATGTGCCTTATAAGGGATTATGTGATTAAATGCTTATGTGTTTAATATGAAATGAAGTAAAGTGAATTAAATGAAAGTAATTTAAAGTAAAGTATGAAAGTTAAGTGCTTGTTAGATCGTTAAGACTCCCGGTAAGTTAATTAAGCTACGAAAGTAAAGTTTAGGAAGTCGAGGGGCCTATGGGCACTAAAGGGAACTTATGGTCAGGGGTTTAAGGTCTAGGGAGACCCCAATAGCTGCAACATTTCGTGATTAAGCCCTAAGAACAGATCTCCTCCCTCTCAAGACAAGTTTTCTCCAAGAATCAATCATTTCGTGTCATTTCGATCAAGTTTGATTAAGATTTCGAATCCTCGAAGTCATCTACAGGTATTATGGTTGATCTTACTCTTAAATCTGATCATGTATGTCTTAGTAGTGATTTCGATCCAGGCCATAGGGTTTGGGTTGGGTTATTTGATCAAACGTTTATTGAATTCATGTTATTCGGGTGTTTTAAAGATTGAACGATGATGTAAAGGATTAAGGGATTAATAGGATGGTTTAAGTTGATGAAAGTGCAATTGAAAGGATTAATTTTAAGTCCCCAGGTTGGATTTGGGGTATTGATTCGTATGGAATTCGTTTGATCATAGAACAAAGATTAGGTTTCTGGTCGACACTCCAGGTGCGACGCACCAGTAGGGTGGTGCGGCGCACCACAAGCCATTTTGGGTGCGACGCACCATGTGAGAGGTGCGGCGCACCTCTTGTCCAGTTTTCATAAAACATTTCGTTTAGCTTATATTTCGATCTTATATTCATTCTAGGTTGTCGGGAGCACTTAGCAAGCACTATAAGATACTCTTAACTTGTTGGTAAGCTGTATCGAGGTAAGATAACATCTTTTGTCACCTGTTGGTACAACAAAACACGTTTTCGTAAGTTAAACCTTCCAATTGAATATGTATGTACATTTTATGTTCATGGGTAACTATGGGAGGCTGCAAAGGGATATATTACTTACCGTTTACGATGATTAACATTCATATGCAGGTTGCAATGGTATGTGGTAAGTATGTATGCATGAAATGATGAAATGATTATGAATGCATGAAATGATGAAATGATTATGAATGCATGAAATGATGAAATGATTATGTATGTATGAAATGATGAAATGATTATGAATGCATGAAATGATGAAATGATTATGAATGCATGAAATGATGAAATGATTATGAATGCATGAAATGATGAAATGATTATGAATGCATGAAATGATGAAATGATTATGAATGCATGAAATGATGAAATGATTATGAATGCATGAAATGATGAAATGATTATGTATGCATGAAATGATGAAATGATTATGAATGCATGAAATGATGAAATGATTATGAATGCATGAAATGATGAAATGATTATGTATGCATGAAATGATGAAATGATACGATATATGTTGCATGTGTGGCTTGATCACCTAGTCACTAGTCCTTGATTAGGATTGCCATGTTCACGTGCACATTAAGGGCCCTAAAGTAAAAGATGATATGTGATTAGATTAGGTGAAAGAGTAGCCTAAACTAATTAAGCGATTAAAGTCTCGAGCATTATGTAAAGTCTGTGTTAAGCTTAACCCGTGCTAGCTCTTCGGGGCTGGTGCGTACGTGGTCACTTGAGTTGCTCCTTGTGGCATAGTTACGTTTGAGTATTCCGGGTGAAGTAACTAACCACCAATGCGTAAAGGCATAAACGGTTTATTCAGTTGGATTGACTTTTGTCATTCCTTAACGACGCCGATGGACCACCTATTGGTTTACCCATCATGTCGGGTGTGAGGACTCCATGTATGGTCTATGACCGCCTACACACAACCCCACATCCCTAAGTAAGTGGCATAAGTCACTTAGCCTACGTCTAGGCAAAGAAATAAAGTAAAGAAAGAAAGATAAAGAAAGAAAAGTTAGGCACATTAGGTAAATGATGATCCTATTGTGTTATGATAAGATATGTGTGCAATGATCTATATGTTTGTGATATTAACATTAAAAGATGACTTTGTTAATATATTTAAATGGCAAATGTTTTCAAGTTATGTTATCTTACTTAGCTAATTTTATTAGCTAACACTTGTTCTTTGAAAATGTTGTGCCTTCAGGATAATCAAGTGAGCTAGGCGAGGATTAGCTTGGTGAGACTTGGGTAGACGAATAAAGGAGCTTAGCTAAGACATTAAACGCTTAGACTTCCTTTTAGCCTCTTGTTTGGCTATTTCATTTATGATTAAAGACTTGTATTTATGTGGCATTTATGTTGGTGCCAAAGCTTGGATTTACTTTTATTGTTTTGACGATGCTTGTAGTAACACCAAATTTTAAAGGTACCATCCGTTACGGATGGGGCAGATTTTGAAAGTGATCCTTTCCGCTTATTTTAAACGCCGTTTGGCAAAATTTTGAAAAATCCAAGTTTTTAAACGACGGGTGTTACATAAGAGAAATGAAATTGGCTGAGAAATTTAATGATTTCCTTTGTTTGGTAATAACAGAGAAATTGATCTGAGAAATAAACAAAAATTATTATTTTTTTTTTTTTTTTTTTTTTTTTTTTTTTTTTTTTTTTTTTTTTTTTTTTTTTTTTTTTTTTTTTTTTTTTTTTTTTTTTTTTTTTTTTTTTTTTTTTTTTTTTTTTTTTTTTTTTTTTTTTTTTTTTTTTTTTTTTTTTTTTTTTTTTTTTTTTTTTTTTTTTTTTTTTTTTTTTTTTTTTTTTTTTTTTTTTTTTTTTTTTTTTTTTTTTTTTTTTTTTTTTTTTTTTTTTTTTTTTTTTTTTTTTTTTTTTTTTTTTTTTTTTTTTTTTTTTTTTTTTTTTTTTTTTTTTTTTTTTTTTTTTTTTTTTTTTTTTTTTTTTTTTTTTTTTTTTTTTTTTTTTTTTTTTTTTTTTTTTTTTTTTTTTTTTTTTTTTTTTTTTTTTTTTTTTTTTTTTTTTTTTTTTTTTTTTTTTTTTTTTTTTTTTTTTTTTTTTTTTTTTTTTTTTTTTTTTTTTTTTTTTTTTTTTTTTTTTTTTTTTTTTTTTTTTTTTTTTTTTTTTTTTTTTTTTTTTTTTTTTTTTTTTTTTTTTTTTTTTTTTTTTTTTTTTTTTTTTTTTTTTTTTTTTTTTTTTTTTTTTTTTTTTTTTTTTTTTTTTTTTTTTTTTTTTTTTTTTTTTTTTTTTTTTTTTTTTTTTTTTTTTTTTTTTTTTTTTTTTTTTTTTTTTTTTTTTTTTTTTTTTTTTTTTTTTTTTTTTTTTTTTTTTTTTTTTTTTTTTTTTTTTTTTTTTTTTTTTTTTTTTTTTTTTTTTTTTTTTTTTTTTTTTTTTTTTTTTTTTTTTTTTTTTTTTTTTTTTTTTTTTTTTTTTTGGACAGGTTTGTTTGATTTTGGTTTTTGATTTGTGTTTGTGTTTTTTTTTTTGTTTTTTTTTTTTTTTTTTTTTTTTTTTTTTATCTTCCAGGTCTAATTCCAAAAGCTTTTCTTTTTTTTCTTTTTATTCGGATTATTTTTCAATATTTTCTTCGATCTCTAGTTGTCGAGGTTGGGATCAAATGGACCGACGTTGTTTACTGTGGGGGTTGGTTCTTCTTGTTGTGATTAATTGGATGTTTGTTCTTCCATAGGAACGGGTGGTTGTTCTTCTTGGACGGCGGATGACAACGGGGATGTTGGAGGAATAGATGAAAAGACGATCGGAAAAGATAAGCAGATGATGGGGGTTGTTCTTCAACATACACCCTTCTTATATTAATCTATTGAAGAAGTAAACATTTTCTATATAAAATGAACGGAGAAATTGATTTCTTTACAAAATGGGAGGAAATGGGGGAAATGAAAATACAAAGGAGCTCATTTCTCAGGAATTGCTATTTCTCCGTGTCCATTTTCTCAAACCAACCAAACAAAGGAAATGATATCATTTCCATTTCTCTCCTCTCATTTCTTTCTACCAAACACACCCTTAATTCTTTTGACATTTACCCCTTTCAAATTTCATACCCACTAGTCCTTATTTTCACCAAGAGCAACACTATTTATTATTTAACATAGACACATGCTCCACGAATCCAGTCTTCTTAACACCACTCTGAACTGCTCTACTCTAATTTGCTTTGAATAGATATAGGTTAATACATTTTGTGTCTTTGTGGGTATAAATATCAATATGCTAGATGTGTTTCCCCGGGATGCAACGATGTAACAACATTAGTTTTAAACCAAATACGTGTAAAAAAAATGATATTACAGTACTTCAATTGACTATTCACAGTTTTCAATTTCCTTAATTAAGTTATTAAACATGTGACTAAATTGTGTTATTTCAAAAAACTTTAATAATTAATTATATTAATAGTTAATTTTTTTTTTGTTTTGCATCAATAATTTACACTTTTTTATATTTTTTTAAAAAATAAATCTTACTAAATACTTATATTAATAAATATAATCACTTTTGAGCTATTAATAATGGGAGGGGATTCCCTTAAGTTATTTCCCCAACTTGAGTCAAGTTGGGGAAATCTTAACCCTTGAATGAAAATCAAGGGCCAAGATTCAAATATCATCTTTGAATCTTGGCCCTTGATTTTCATTAAGGATCAAGATTACCCGTTAGGGTAACTTGAGGGAATTCTCTCCTAATAATTATTAATAGTTAAATTATCAAACACATATATCCACCAACAATAGTCTAAAACATATAAATATTTCAACTAATAAAACTTATAAATACTTCAACTAATAATGTTAATCCAATACATATAATAAATTTACGAGAGAAAGATACCCGCGCGTTGCGCCAGTGATGGAGGTGATGGCGGGGTGGTGATGTAATGGCGGTGGCGGTGATGGGGTGATCTACCTGACGGGCTCCGTCCTTAGCCGTACGGGCTCCGCCCTCGGATTTAAAAATTCTTCGAAAGTATATCGAATGACCTCTCTAATAAAAGAGCATGAAATTTTAAGAACACCCATATAATTTTTATAATTTATCGATGTACGGTTTTTGAGATAAAAGATTTTGAATGAATTAGAGAAATAAAATGATTTATGGAGGATAGAGAAAAAAATGAGTGGTTGAGATTTGAGAAGAGAGAAAGGGTATTATAGTTATTTTAGGTAAATATAGAATAGATAGAAAGGGCATTTTGGGAAAGTAAATGTTGAAACTTAAAATGTTATGGATATAGATATCTACATCCCAAAAAATCCAAATTATAATAGTTGGTATACCAATAATATATCAAAAAGGAAATTCATTACCATCTATATTAAAACAAACTTTAACATATATTTATTAATTAATATTAATAATCAACCAACCGTATAAAAGTTTAATTGGCTACGTAAAAAACTAAAATTTTATATATGATTTTTATATTATTCAAATAGTTTTTTTTTGGCAAATTGCAAATTCCTAACAAAAACATGTTAGTCCTAATCTTAAATAATAGTAAAAGTTTATATATCAATTACTTTTCAAAAATAAAAATAAAAAATATTTATAAAAGACACATTTGCATAATTAATAATTTAAACCATATATATAAATTTACTAATTAAACACTTGCGCATGTACAATGGTATATTGCAATCTGTCAATTAAATTAAAATGATCTCAAGGTGTTGATATGCATCAAAGATGAAAGATCAAAAAAATACTAAACAAATTTTCATATAGAGAATTATAATAAAAAAGAAATAAAATATATTTTGTTCAAAATTACATTATTTTATCTAATTTTATTTATATTTTTTATATTTAAATAACCACTTTGTTTTTTTCTTATATTTTCAAATTTAAATGATAAAGTTTTTTTTATTTACATTTATATAATAATTCATTTTATTTTAAAAATATAATTAACTTCCAGTATATTTGATACGAGACTAAATCAAAATAATTTTTATATACCTTTCATCAAGGGTTTTATCAACAAATAAATAAATAAAAATATATTTATTTTTTCCATAAAGTCCATAAAACCCATAATAAAATCAAGAAGATACTACTATAGGGGTGAGGTGAGCCGAGCCATTATTAAGGTGCGAATTTGTTTGTATCCAAAATAAAAACCTTAATAAAAAATAAAAATAATAAAGACCCCCAAAAATTAGATTTGCTTATGAGATGGCCTTTCACGTCGCCTGCCCAATTACATGGTAAAAATTTCTCTTATAATTATAAAAATCTATACATACACAACATCTATATCTATATATCTACATACTCTATACAAATTTCGCGCTCTCTAACGGTTTTTCTCTCTTTCTCAGTCGGCGAATTTGCTACTGCTCATTAGGGTTTCTGCACAATGAAAAGGGGGAAACTGATTTTTTGAATGAAATCACGAATTTGAAATCTTTTTTGGATGATCCATGGCGGATTAAAGATGATAAGAGAACCGTTCAGGTTCTTGTTCCTAAAGTAGTTGTTGCCCCACCGCCGCCGGTGCCGGTTCAGGCGGCGGCACCGGCACCGGCACCGGCGGTTCCGAATTCGGTGGTAGTTGTTGATGGAGATGATGCGGCGGAGATGTTGTCTGCGCAGAATAAACGCGCTGCTATGCAGAAACAGGCTGCTGCTGCTTCTTTGGTTGCTGAGGATTTTGCTCGCCGGTTTGAATCTGGCGAGACTGAGGTATATATTTATTATATATATGTGTATATATATATAGATTGAGATGTATAGTGTATGTGAGTATTGACAAATTGTCATTTTCTTATTTCATGTGTGCATGTAAAATGAATCTGAAAGGCATTCACAGCGAGAATGATAAGTTTTTATAGTGGAATAAATCAAAGATTGGAGTTTGTTTATGTGATTATTTAGCTCTTAAAAGAAGAAATTTGTATCTAGCTAATTGATTGGGTTTGTACTAATTGGGTTGCTGGCTGGGAATTAGTGTTTATATGCAAAAATGGTTCAGTCAATCTTTTACCATAATGCTCCACGGACGTATATCGTTGACCAATGTGTGTCTAAAGTAAGCGATATGTAATATGCAGGCACAATTTTAGTCTTTTATCTGTTTTTTTTAGTATTGAAATGCTTCCAAGTCGGATGCCTATAGTATATAAAGGAATAAAATTTGAAACTTATGAAGATCTATCAGTAAAGATAATAGAATCTTAACTTCATCTGGATCCAAAAAAATGAAAACTTTATGTTTTGAGTTTGACCACTTCGTTCATATGCTTTTTGCAGGGTATCACTAAAGATGTTGCCGGAGGAGAGCAAGTTGTTTCTAATGGGAAGGTAATGTGCCGCCTTTGCTTTTCTGGAGAAATGGAAAGAAGTGAGAGAGCAAGAAAGATGCTATCTTGCAAAAGTTGCAACAAGAAGTATCACAGGAGCTGTGTAAAATCTTGGTCTCATGATAGAGGTACAATTTGTTCTCGCTGATGCATGTCATATTACTTAGAATCTTAGATCTTGTTTTTGATATTTGAAATTTTGTTGCAGATTTATTTCACTGGAGTTCTTGGTCCTGTCCTTCATGTCGTGTATGTGAGGTAAGTTGATGCGTTAATGTCTTTATTTTTACATTGAACGATCGTCATCATGCATTAAGGAGTTTTTTTTATAATCAGAAATTCTGATAGTCAAATATCTATTTGACAACAAATTTGTGTATATGAAGTAATTATGGTTATTATGTGAAATATTAATCTGGAATTAGTGTTTATATGCAAAAATGGTTCAGTCAATCTTTTACCATAATGCTCCACGGACGTATATCGTTGACCAATGTGTGTCTAAAGTAAGCGATATGTAATATGCAGGCACAATTTTAGTCTTTTATCTGTTTTTTTTAGTATTGAAATGCTTCCAAGTCGGATGCCTATAGTATATAAAGGAATAAAATTTGAAACTTATGAAGATCTATCAGTAAAGATAATAGAATCTTAACTTCATCTGGATCCAAAAAAATGAAAACTTTATGTTTTGAGTTTGACCACTTCGTTCATATGCTTTTTGCAGGGTATCACTAAAGATGTTGCCGGAGGAGAGCAAGTTGTTTCTAATGGGAAGGTAATGTGCCGCCTTTGCTTTTCTGGAGAAATGGAAAGAAGTGAGAGAGCAAGAAAGATGCTATCTTGCAAAAGTTGCAACAAGAAGTATCACAGGAGCTGTGTAAAATCTTGGTCTCATGATAGAGGTACAATTTGTTCTCGCTGATGCATGTCATATTACTTAGAATCTTAGATCTTGTTTTTGATATTTGAAATTTTGTTGCAGATTTATTTCACTGGAGTTCTTGGTCCTGTCCTTCATGTCGTGTATGTGAGGTAAGTTGATGCGTTAATGTCTTTATTTTTACATTGAACGATCGTCATCATGCATTAAGGAGTTTTTTTTATAATCAGAAATTCTGATAGTCAAATATCTATTTGACAACAAATTTGTGTATATGAAGTAATTATGGTTATTATGTGAAATATTAATCTGGAATTAGTGTTATCCCAGTTAATTAGTTTCGTTAAAGGCTCTCATCAGTTCACCTGAAATTCGTATACATGGACACGTTAATCCAAAAACAGTCTTAACTATGTATATCCATCGTCCATCGATTTTGTAATTTGACTTGAGTTGAAGGCCCAGGAGTTTTAAAATTTTAGAAGTTAACAATTATGAGTATGTTGCGACTCTGAGAAGGTAGTTTTATGAGCTAGTGAAAAATGGCAACCTTTTAGTTATGTTATGTATTCTTTTTATTTTTCATATATATTGCAACCTAGGTCTGCCGAAGAACCGGTGATCCAAACAAGCTCATGTTTTGCAAAAGGTGTGATGGTGCATATCACTGTTATTGTCAGCACCCTCCACACAAGGTAAAGTGTGGACCTTTTTGTTCCATACTTCTAGTATTTCATTCTTGATTTAGGTACCATGATGTTTCTGATCTTTTTGAAATTTTGCAGAATGTCAGCAGAGGACCTTATTTGTGTCCCAAGCATACAAAGTGTCACAGCTGTGCATCTACAGTTCCAGGGAATGGTTCAAGTCTCAGGTATTGCTCATTTACTTATAATTAGAGGTGAAAATTTTGACCTGTTTACATATTAATTGACTGATTTGGGGCAGGTTTATCTCAGTCGGGTCAAATCAAAGATTTGTTAAAAGGAGAATGGGCTGAACTGATCAAATGAGTTTGAAACTGTCTATTTTGAATGAATACAACCTTCTAATTCATTTTTATTCAAAGATTAAGGAAAATACTGTAATGACATTGTTTTGTATTATTTGTCGCATTCATTTTATAAATTTTATTTCCTAAAAATTGTTTCGTTTTGACCCATCAGGAATGTCATGTTTCAGTCAAAACCCGTATGACCCATTACATAACTTGTTCGTCGACCGATCTTGCCACCTCTACTCATAACAAAGCTAATTGTTTATTAAACGTTTTTACCTAAAATTGACCTTACGATTTCTTTTTGGACACCTATTGTTGTGTCTAAATGCTAGTGACTTTTCATGCCATGGAGACAAAATTTAACACATTTTTTAGTCAGTTGTCAGTACTTGATAGTTGATATACCTATATGAATATTGTCTTCTAGCCCCTTTCTCATAGTTTTTTTAATCTATCTGACAGCTATGATCTTGTTTGTTTTCTTTCTTTATTTTGTAAACTGAATATGGATTCTTTTGTGTTGGTCATGATTCTTGCTGATTTCCATTACAACATTTTGAAGGTGGTTTCTAGGGTATACTTGTTGTGATGCTTGTGGAAGATTGTTTGTCAAGGGAAACTATTGCCCTGTTTGTTTAAAGGTAACTTCTATTTTACCAGATTCCGGACATGTCTAATTTCCTGTTTATCTTGTCAGCGTTCACAATGTGGTTTCATCTTCTACTATAATCGGAGCAAGGATGATTATTGGGTTATTTTTACTTACAAATTTCGTGGAAGTTTTAACGTGGTTGTTATCTATTTTAACTGCAGGTGTATAGAGATTCTGAAGCAACACCCATGGTTTGTTGTGATATCTGTCAGCGCTGGGTGCATTGTCATTGTGATGGAATTAGGTTTGCTTTCAACATTATTGTGATCTTCCAGACTTGTTGCATATTCAGTGGTACAACTTCTTATAATGTCAAACATCTTGCAGTGACGATAAGTATTTACAATTTCAAGTAAATAATCACCTGGAGTACAGATGTGCTACATGCCGTGGAGAATGCTACCAGGTAAGAGTAACGATACTGCTACGGAAATTGGGTAAATCTAGAGATTCAAGTTTTGAACTGTTAACTTATGAATGGGTCAATATGGGTCTCTTTTATCATAGAAGTGCTAATTGGGTCAAATAGAAGATATATCTAAAAAGGGAATGCTTCAGACGGGTTGAAAGTAGCGTAAAGCTTTTTTAATGCACCCAACCTCCTAAATTGTTTAAATTATTGTATCAGGGAGGCCCTCTGAGAACCACTTAAAATATGAGAACTAGAAACCCACTTTTAGCCATTCGATAAAAATAATGAAGGTTCAAAACTTTTTATTACCGAAGGGCTTATAGTAAGTTCTTTGTGGTTTTCAAATGACCCACCCTATTGTAATAATATTGTTTTCATAATCATAGAAAAGACACACTTATAACCTATACTTTTTGTTCAAGAAATGAACAAAACGTGTATGGTGTATGCTGGTGAACCAAAGTTGATCCTTTTTAACTGGTACGAAAAGTAACCTGTTTTAAGCTGAATTTGTTACCCAACGCCTGATCCACCTGTTCTGCCTCCGCTGGCCTTTTATTTATTGTTGTTTTGGCCCATTTTTTTGGACTTCTCAGGTTAGGGATCATGAGGATGCTGTTCAGGAGCTTTGGAGGAGGAGAGACATAGCCGAGCAGGATCTAATTGCTAGTCTAAGGGCTGCTGCTGGACTGCCAACTCAAGAAGAAATATTCGCTATTTCCCCGTATTCTGATGATGAGGATGATGGACCTCCCTTAAAGAAAGAATATGGCCATTCGTTGAAGTTTTCCTTAAAAGGGGTAGTTGATAAATCTCCCAAAAAGAATAAGGATTCTCCAAAGAAACCTGCAAGCAAGAAATATGGGAAAGAAAGAGGATTTCCTGCACCTCAATTTGGCAGGATGGCACAAAGCGATGCTCAATCTATTGGATCATTTACTGGTGATTATAAAGACGAAGATGGGCAGTTTGATAGATTTGGGCAACCTAATACTGCAAGTTTGACTGAGGGAGTGTGGCCAGTCAATCGAGAGGGCCTAAAACGAAAGCTTGTAGAGGTTCCAGTGAAAGCAGACGGTAGATTGTTGAGAGACAAAACAAAAAGTTACAAGCCACATCAAGTGGGGGCGATGGATGATGCTGGAAAAGAGGCTGTCATATCCAAGAACACTAAGGGACCCAAGTTAGTTATACACTTGGGTGGTAGAAATAAAAATGTAGCAAATTCTACAAGGTCTGACGCATCAAACTCTCCGCGGGAGCAAATTATAACCACCACCAATGGTATGTCTTAATTTTAGTTAACTTTAAATAATTGTTGACAGGGTACAGAATGATTTTGCGCTGGCTTTATCATCTTGAGTAGTGGTGGGAATCGACCCATGTACTATTGAATGGGTCGATTTTGGTTATGGTTATTGGTCAAACAGGTGAATGAAAAAGGAACTGGCTAAAGAAGGATGGGTCAAAAGGTGGTGTATTTTCAAATCATAAAACCTCCTAGATCATTTGTTCACAATTTTTATTTGACTACTAATTTTTTTCTGGGAAACAAATTAATCTTTTGGACACATCTTCAGGCGGAGCCAATTTGATCTCCCAGGTGATACAAAATACCCGCTTTAACCAGCCCATTTTGCCACCTCTTAAATTTTAGCACTTTCTAAGCACCCTTTAAATTTAATCATTTACACCTCTTGAGCTATAAACACTGTTATGAAAGCCGGACCGGCCGGTTGAACCGGTCGGACCGCGAACCGGTAAGGCATCCGGTTTATTTTGACCGGTTCGTGGGTTGGTAAAATTATTTAAAAACTCTTGTTGAGGACGAGATTCAAACAGCCGACGTGGGGCTTGAAGGACATGGAGTTTACCAACTTACCTGGTGGCAAGTTGTTGTGTTTACTTCATATATTAAAACGGAAAAACTAGATTCGAACTCTTGTCTAGTGTGAATAAGACTTATGCGCCTGCCATCTCTTCCAACATGGCTATTGTTAATTATTATGCAAGAGTTTAAATATATTTGTTTACAAATCCGGTATACTGTATACATACAAATATATAATAATAGTGACCGGATTTTCTGGTCCGGTCCAACCGGTTGGACCGGTTGAACCTTGAACCACCCACTTGACCGGTTTGATGTCTCGTCCGGTTTTGAAAATATTGGCTATAAATGATATTTGCACATCCTTCTTTCTCTTTATCGGATTCAAAATCCCATAATTTTCGATTGTTCATTCCAGTATATCAGCATTTTACTTTGAACCTAACATGACAGATCAAAAGACATCCTTCGGTGATCTAAATGACGGTGATCTAAATGATGATGATGTTGGTCCACCTTTGGTTTCACATTCTTCACAAAAGGAACGCAAGTCTGTATTGAGACTCAAATTTAAGAATCCGTATTCTGATGATCAGAGTTCTTGGGCTTCTCCTTTGGAGGAAGATAAGAGTTCTGTTAAGGGTCAGAGATCTAAGAGAAAGAGATCATTTTCTTCTATGGACAGATCTTTTGTGAAGGAAGATAAAGGGGCCGGACACTCGTATGAAGAGAATGATACGATGAGTGAGATCATTGATGCAAAGTGGATAATTCAAAAGTTGGGAAAACATGCAATTGGAAAGATGGTGGAAGTTCATCAGCCATCCAACAATTTCTGGTGAGTTTATTTTTTTAACTTTCAGTATATTACCGAAAGTTGAAAAGTGATAAAGTTGTAATGAAGGTGGCAAGATGGGCAGGGGGTGGATCAAGTGAGCTTGGGTCAAAATGTGTCATTTTAGTGTGGATTTTTTTGGTTGGGGTGTCGAGATAAAATACAACCACCGAATTGAAATAGTTTGTGGAAGTTAACGAGTCATGGATAGTTCGGGCAATTTGTTTACTAATTTTTATATTTTAGTTGGAAAGTATACATGTCTAAATTTGTCAAAAGTGGTGATAAACCTTAAAAACGCACTATTCGAGTTCAAAAAGTGCCATTTGCTATCTATTGCTAGTGATCTGATTCATCAGATTGTATATTTGCAGGTATAAGGGAACAGTAATCCAAGTCTCTGAAGATACATCGACTGTATCGGTTACTTTAGATGATGGAAAGGCCATGCATGTTGATCTCGGCACACAGAGAATTCGTTTCGTTTCACAAAAGCAGAGACAGTGACTAGCCTACATGATCGGCATTACCTCCTGTCGATTAGTTATTGTTGGTAACAAGTCAACATATTTGTATTTGGAACCCGAAAGAAGAAAGAATTCAATAGACTGCACAGCTTGCTAGCTTCTTTGTATTGTATGTTTGTGTTCAGTTTCCTAGTGTAGTTGAGAGTTATGATAGAATAATTTATTTTCTATATTTGGCTGTTTTTGACTATTGTCAGATTGGTTACAAGCATGCTTAGTATGAAATTGGTATTGTTAATTTCGCTTTTTAAGATCATATACAGCTAGCATCCATCATGGGTAATTTACTGGAAGTGATTTAATTTACTGGCGGTACAAGCTTGATGATATTTTTCGTATTCCACCACCATCCGTCATTACTAGATGGTGCAAGGCTGATGATTATTTCAAGAGACACCAAGTCAGATAAAGCATGACATCGAGACACACAACGCAATGTCCAATCACCAATCCAATTCTCGTTCACTAACCTTCATAAGTTGCTGGCTAAGCATTCTTTCTCATGTTGAAGAGCATATAGCCTTGGAAAGCAGTTCATCAGCCATTCTCCATGTTTCTACATAATTCTGTCTAAAAGTGTGTTTGGTTCCCACTTGAGTTCATACATGTCATACCAGGGAATTTTTATTCGGGCGTTCAATCAATGTAAGTACCTATGAATTTTATGCAATCAATTTAAGGACCTTTTTTATTTGGGTCAATCAATGTAAGGACCTATGAATTTTATGCAATCAATTTAAGGACCTTTTTTATTTGGGTCAATCAATGTAAGTACCTATGAATTTTATGCAATCAATTTAAGGACCTTTTTTATTTGGGTCAATCAATGTAAGTACCTATGAATTTTATGCAATCAATTTAAGGACCTTTTTTATTTGGGTCAATCAATGTAAGTACCTATGAATTTTATGCAATCAATTTAAGGACCTTTTTTATTTGGGTCAATCAATGTAAGTACCTATGAATTTTATGCAATCAATTTAAGGACCTTTTTTATTTGGGTCAATCAATGTAAGTACCTATGAATTTTATGCAATCAATTTAAGGACCTTTTTTATTTGGGTCAATCAATGTAAGTACCTATGAATTTTATGCAATCAATTTAAGGACCTTTTTTATTTGGGTCAATCAATGTAAGTACCTATGAATTTTATGCAATCAATTTAAGGACCTTTTTTACTCGGTTCAATCAATGTAAGTACCTATGAATTTTATGCAATCAATTTAAGGACCTTTTTTATTTGGGTCAATCAATGTAAGGACCTATGTGCTAATTTTGTTCAAACAATGTAAGGTCCTTACATATTTTACATGGATTGAACAAAATTCATAGGTACTTACATTGATTGAACGCTCAAGTAGGTCACTAAACCGCCATATAACCATTTTGACATAGTTAGTTACATTCCGATGTCATTATCCCTTTTATCTTTGACACTAAATGTGTTTTAAACATTGTTGAAGAATCAACGAACTCGGATATAGTACAAAAGGCAACTAAATAACATAATGCGACCACAAAGATAAAATCTCAATACAAAGTAAACACACGCAAAACGTCCTTTCTCGCCTGCCTTTATAGAGATGACGGGGTGAAATCACTATGAAATGCATTACATATAACATTCGTTGAGGCTTTTGCTTGACTTGGGTTGAAATGTAACTTAAATTGGTCGATCTAATATGTAGTTACATGTTATAACAAGGTCAAAGACATGACAGGATAACCTTTTAGCCATCTTATATATATTATATTATACTAGCATGGTGCCCGCGCAATGCGGAGGCGGTGGTGACGGTGGCGGCGGCGACTGATGGTGGGGACAACGAGTAGTGTAGGCTATTGATGTAAATGTAATTAATATAGTGGTTAGTGAAGTTATTTTAAGAGTTGAAGGACTGACGGTGTAATTTATTTCATGTAACACCCCAAAGTTTTTAAGGTAAAGAAATTAACCCCTTTTTATAGTTTTGACATTAAATTAGATTCCTAGTATTTTATTTTTGAATATGGGGTTAAATTAGTTGGAACTTTAGCGGATAGCGGGTATTTTTACCCTCAAAATTGGTCAGGGGTCGTGGCACCCCCATAATGTGCCAGCCAAGTTTTCCTCCTTGAGTCATACTTCCACCACCATTTTTATATACTTCTCTAAGTCTCTTCAATCTTCTTTTCTTGTTTCTTTCAAATCAAAGCATAGTTCCTTTGCAATCCAAGGGTAATAATAACAATAATAATCATCCTCAATCATTCAAGAAATTGAAAGTTAGGGTTTGTGGTGATGGTGGTGGTGGCCGAATTTTAGGAAGAAAGGAGGAAGAATTGGTGACCTAATTTCTTAATCCTAATTCTATCTTCTCCAAGGTAAGATTCTTTCAATTTGGTTTTGATTTCAAAAGGAAATTAGGGTTCTTGAATTGGGATAATTGGGGATTTTGCTAGAAATGAGTTCATGTATGAATTTCCCCCAAATTCTTGTATATTATGATTTTGTTATTGAGTTACATATTGAAATTGATTATAATGAGAATGATGGTAGTGAAACTCAAATTATGACAATGGTGACTTTGTTAGTTAAGTAATGATGATGATGATTCTCTTGCACTAAAATGGGATTTTATAAGTAAGCAACTCAATAACATAACGGGGTGCTTAGGGGTTAGGAATGCTAGTGAATGGTTAGTTTGGCTATGTTGAAATAGCTAAGAATGGTGAATATTGTCTTATATGCGTATTGTGATGAATTGAATAGGTTGAAAGCTTGATTTATTGCTATTGCGGTTATCTTGATTTGATGTTTGTGTCGCGAAGGAGGTGAGTATACTTGCCTATCTTTGTATATTCGTCGGGTCAGTTACCATACGATGTTGAGCAGTTTCCATGTGTGGTAATTGATTTGGCGTTAGTCCCATGTATGGTTGAGTTCGATTACAGGCCTAATTGGTGGCCATAGGCTCATGTGGAGCATTGTTATTGTGATGTTTATTGTATTGGTAATCATTTGCTTATATGGATCCATGTAGTGCGTTGGCACAAAGGTGAGTATTATAGATATGACACGACGGTGTCATAGTCTATATGCAACAGTCCTTTGTGTATTGCCCTCCTTCGTCTATATGATTATATGCAAGCATATTCACTAAGCATTCGCTTACCTCTCAGTTGTTTACCATTTTATAGGTAGTTCCAGAGAAGGAACTAGGCTTTGTTGATTGAAGTGTTGATTTGGATTGCTAGTTGAATTTGAAGGTATTTTGACCATTCGCGGAAGAATGGTAATCTTTTGGTAGAGACCTAGATATCCCTCCTCACTATGGCTCTTGACACGTTTGAAATTTTTGGTAAATTGTCTTTTGTACATTTCAGAAAATTTGGTCATGTGTAGGTCTTTTAGTTTCGCAAAACTAGTTGGTTGACGTGGAATGTGGCAATTTGGGTAAATGACCCATTTGATGGTGTAATTAAGTGTTGAATCAAATGGGTGTTGGGACTATGTTTGAAAATGTGTTTAAAACTTGTTTGTATCTCAGAAATGATGATTATGAAGTTTGGATTAGAAATTGGAAAGTTATAGGTTGATCAAAGAGTCAAAAATAAGTTGTGGTTTTGCTGATCTGGGTGCCCACTGCGGCGCAGTGGTGATGAACCCTCCCACTGCGGCGCAGTGGGAAGTCTCTGACTTGTTTTGTGTTTCGAACCCACTGCGGCGCAGTGGGGAATGCAACCTCCCACTGCGGCGCAGTGGGATATTACTGTAAAAAAAAAAAATTTGGGTCGTGTCGTTTCAAGTGGTATCAAAGCCGAGGTTTAAGGGATTTAGGTATTCCCTCGTTTAGAGAGTGCCTAGACTTAAACCTTAGTCGAGACTCGACCTTAGGTGTTCGAAAATTTTATATGGGACCCGAAAGAGTGTTTGATGATGTTAGTTTATAAATCTGCTAGTATTAAAGCACAATAAGAAGCCGGCCTTATTGTGGTTGAAGTACTAACAACTTTATAAACCAACCGCATCAAACTTGGAAGGGGCTATGAATGATCACATAGCCCAAATGATCAGAGAAGAAGTGGCTGTGAATGTTCAACTAGAGTTTGAGAAGAGGGATGGCAAGGGTAAGAACAAGAAGGACGAGGAGGAAAAGGAGGTAGAAGTGACGGGGGAGAAATTTTATAAGAAGAAGTTCACCTATAAGGATTTCGATGTGTGTCACCCTCCCGAATATCACGGTGATCGTAATCCCATTGTTTGTACTAGATGGGTGTCGGAAATGGAGGGGTCTTTTCGCACAAGCCAATGCCCCGAAGATCTCAAAGTAGTGTTTGCCGTGAGTATGCTTCGAGATAAGGCGAAAAGGTGGTGGGATAATTTGTTGACAGTGAAGAAGGGAGCTTTGGATAATGTGGATTGGCCCGAATTCAAAACAATGTTTTATAAGGAATTTAGATCGGAGGCGGAGGTGACTAGATGATGTGCTAAATCGAGTTTAAAATTTATAAACAAGAAATACCTAAAAACTCACTACTACACACTATCGGGCAGTGGACCCGATCATATGTAATATAGTAAAAAGGTAAGTCCAGGTTCGTTCACGGGGATTGGTTTGAATTAATTGTTTAGTAAAGAGGTTTGGAAAAAGGGTGTTACTTTGATTCTCACTCTGACAATAACTTTAAAAGACAAATGCGTATAAGTAAAGGTAAGTCTCAAACAATAATGGTAAATATCATCCACCTTGACTCCGCTAGACTTCAGACATGATTGCTTTCAGTTAAGACCAAATTCGTTAAGAGTTGACACGATAAACGTGAGAGAATGAAATGCTCGCGTGGTACCACCAACCATTTCTAAACACGTTGACAAAATGACTCCTTTTATTAATTTGACATTCACTATCATACCATGAACTAGTGATAATCGCTCATAAACAAGCGACCGTTAGAAAATCACATATGCATTCGACTAGTACCACTAACGAAGAACACACATGCCACCAATATCAAATTAATACAAATAAAGGAATTAAACCATCAAGATCACGACACAACGATAATTGAAATCAACTCTATGAATTCAAATATAACCATCCCCACTGCGGCGCAGTAACCATCAAACCATCCCCACTGCGGCGCAGTAACCATCAAACCATCCCCACTGCGGCGCAGTAACCATCAAACCATCCCCACTGCGGCGCAGTAACCATCAAACCATCCCCACTGCGGCGCAGTAACCATCAAACCATCCCCACTGCGGCGCAGTAACCATCAAACCATCCCCACTGCGGCGCAGTAACCATCAAACCATCCCCACTGCGGCGCAGTAACCATCAAACCATCCCCACTGCGGCGCAGTAACCATCAAACCATCCCCACTGCGGCGCAGTAACCATCAAACCATCCCCACTGCGGCGCAGTAACCATCAAACCATCCCCACTGCGGCGCAGTAACCATCAAACCATCCCCACTGCGGCGCAGTAACCATCAAACCATCCCCACTGCGGCGCAGTAACCATCAAACCATCCCCACTGCGGCGCAGTAACCATCAAACCATCCCCACTGCGGCGCAGTAACCATCAAACCATCCCCACTGCGGCGCAGTAACCATCAAACCATCCCCACTGCGGCGCAGTAACCATCAAACCATCCCCACTGCGGCGCAGTAACCATCAAACCATCCCCACTGCGGCGCAGTAACCATCAAACCATCCCCACTGCGGCGCAGTAACCATCAAACCATCCCCACTGCGGCGCAGTAACCATCAAACCATCCCCACTGCGGCGCAGTAACCATCAAACCATCCCCACTGCGGCGCAGTAACCATCAAACCATCCCCACTGCGGCGCAGTAACCATCAAACCATCCCCACTGCGGCGCAGTAACCATCAAACCATCCCCACTGCGGCGCAGTAACCATCAAACCATCCCCACTGCGGCGCAGTAACCATCAAACCATCCCCACTGCGGCGCAGTAACCATCAAACCATCCCCACTGCGGCGCAGTAACCATCAAACCATCCCCACTGCGGCGCAGTAACCATCAAACCATCCCCACTGCGGCGCAGTAACCATCAAACCATCCCCACTGCGGCGCAGTAACCATCAAACCATCCCCACTGCGGCGCAGTAACCATCAAACCATCCCCACTGCGGCGCAGTAACCATCAAACCATCCCCACTGCGGCGCAGTAACCATCAAACCATCTCCACTGCGGCGCAGTAACCATCAAACCATCCCCACTGCGGCGCAGTAACCATCAAACCATCCCCACTGCGGCGTAGTGGACCACGTACATCTCCACTGCGGCGCAGTCAAATGCTGGGTGTACAACCTTCATCTTACGATTTTTTTTTTTTTTTTTTTTTTTTTTTTTTTTTTTTTTTTTTTTTTTTTTTTTTTTTTTTTTTTTTTTTTTTTTTTTTTTTTTTTTTTTTTTTTTTTTTTTTTTTTTTTTTTTTTTTTTTTTTTTTTTTTTTTTTTTTTTTTTTTTTTTTTTTTTTTTTTTTTTTTTTTTTTTTTTTTTTTTTTTTTTTTTTTTTTTTTTTTTTTTTTTTTTTTTTTTTTTTTTTTTTTTTTTTTTTTTTTTTTTTTTTTTTTTTTTTTTTTTTTTTTTTTTTTTTTTTTTTTTTTTTTTTTTTTTTTTTTTTTTTTTTTTTTTTTTTTTTTTTTTTTTTTTTTTTTTTTTTTTTTTTTTTTTTTTTTTTTTTTTTTTTTTTTTTTTTTTTTTTTTTTTTTTTTTTTTTTTTTTTTTTTTTTTTTTTTTTTTTTTTTTTTTTTTTTTTTTTTTTTTTTTTTTTTTTTTTTTTTTTTTTTTTTTTTTTTTTTTTTTTTTTTTTTTTTTTTTTTTTTTTTTTTTTTTTTTTTTTTTTTTTTTTTTTTTTTTTTTTTTTTTTTTTTTTTTTTTTTTTTTTTTTTTTTTTTTTTTTTTTTTTTTTTTTTTTTTTTTTTTTTTTTTTTTTTTTTTTTTTTTTTTTTTTTTTTTTTTTTTTTTTTTTTTTTTTTTTTTTTTTTTTTTTTTTTTTTTTTTTTTTTTTTTTTTTTTTTTTTTTTTTTTTTTTTTTTTTTTTTTTTTTTTTTTTTTTTTTTTTTTTTTTTTTTTTTTTTTTTTTTTTTTTTTTTTTTTTTTTTTTTTTTTTTTTTTTTTTTTTTTTTTTTTTTTTTTTTTTTTTTTTTTTTTTTTTTTTTTTTTTTTTTTTTTTTTTTTTTTTTTTTTTTTTTTTTTTTTTTTTTTTTTTTTTTTTTTTTTTTTTTTTTTTTTTTTTTTTTTTTTTTTTTTTTTTTTTTTTTTTTTTTTTTTTTTTTTTTTTTTTTTTTTTTTTTTTTTTTTTTTTTTTTTTTTTTTTTTTTTTTTTTTTTTTTTTTTTTTTTTTTTTTTTTTTTTTTTTTTTTTTTTTTTTTTTTTTTTTTTTTTTTTTTTTTTTTTTTTTTTTTTTTTTTTTTTTTTTTTTTTTTTTTTTTTTTTTTTTTTTTTTTTTTTTTTTTTTTTTTTTTTTTTTTTTTTTTTTTTTTTTTTTTTTTTTTTTTTTTTTTTTTTTTTTTTTTTTTTTTTTTTTTTTTTTTTTTTTTTTTTTTTTTTTTTTTTTTTTTTTTTTTTTTTTTTTTTTTTTTTTTTTTTTTTTTTTTTTTTTTTTTTTTTTTTTTTTTTTTTTTTTTTTTTTTTTTTTTTTTTTTTTTTTTTTTTTTTTTTTTTTTTTTTTTTTTTTTTTTTTTTTTTTTTTTTTTTTTTTTTTTTTTTTTTTTTTTTTTTTTTTTTTTTTTTTTTTTTTTTTTTTTTTTTTTTTTTTTTTTTTTTTTTTTTTTTTTTTTTTTTTTTTTTTTTTTTTTTTTTTTTTTTTTTTTTTTTTTTTTTTTTTTTTTTTTTTTTTTTTTTTTTTTTTTTTTTTTTTTTTTTTTTTTTTTTTTTTTTTTTTTTTTTTTTTTTTTTTTTTTTTTTTTTTTTTTTTTTTTTTTTTTTTTTTTTTTTTTTTTTTTTTTTTTTTTTTTTTTTTTTTTTTTTTTTTTTTTTTTTTTTTTTTTTTTTTTTTTTTTTTTTTTTTTTTTTTTTTTTTTTTTTTTTTTTTTTTTTTTTTTTTTTTTTTTTTTTTTTTTTTTTTTTTTTTTTTTTTTTTTTTTTTTTTTTTTTTTTTTTTTTTTTTTTTTTTTTTTTTTTTTTTTTTTTTTTTTTTTTTTTTTTTTTTTTTTTTTTTTTTTTTTTTTTTTTTTTTTTTTTTTTTTTTTTTTTTTTTTTTTTTTTTTTTTTTTTTTTTTTTTTTTTTTTTTTTTTTTTTTTTTTTTTTTTTTTTTTTTTTTTTTTTTTTTTTTTTTTTTTTTTTTTTTTTTTTTTTTTTTTTTTTTTTTTTTTTTTTTTTTTTTTTTTTTTTTTTTTTTTTTTTTTTTTTTTTTTTTTTTTTTTTTTTTTTTTTTTTTTTTTTTTTTTTTTTTTTTTTTTTTTTTTTTTTTTTTTTTTTTTTTTTTTTTTTTTTTTTTTTTTTTTTTTTTTTTTTTTTTTTTTTTTTTTTTTTTTTTTTTTTTTTTTTTTTTTTTTTTTTTTTTTTTTTTTTTTTTTTTTTTTTTTTTTTTTTTTTTTTTTTTTTTTTTTTTTTTTTTTTTTTTTTTTTTTTTTTTTTTTTTTTTTTTTTTTTTTTTTTTTTTTTTTTTTTTTTTTTTTTTTTTTTTTTTTTTTTTTTTTTTTTTTTTTTTTTTTTTTTTTTTTTTTTTTTTTTTTTTTTTTTTTTTTTTTTCGCAGTTTTCCACGTCTTTCTTTTTCTATATTTGACTGCGGCGCAGTAACCATCAAACCATCCCCACTGCGGCGCAGTGACACGTCATTACTGCGGCGCAGTAACCATCAAACCATCCCCACTGCGGCGCAGTGGACCAATGCCGTACATCTCCACTGCGGCGCAGTGGACCACGTACATCTCCACTGCGGCGCAGTAACCATCAAACCATCCCCACTGCGGCGCAGTGGAAATGCCGTGGAATATGCGGCGCAGTGGACCACGTACATGGCTGCGGCGCAGTGGACCACGTACATCCACTGCGGCGCAGTGGGTATGTGAACCCCACTGCGTCGCAGTGCATTTCCACGTCTTTCTTTTTCTATATTTGACTGCGGCGCAGTAACCATCAAACCATCCCCACTGCGGCGCAGTGGGGGTTTGTACAAACAATGCCGTGGAATATGGCTGCGGCGCAGTGGACCACGTACATCTCCACTGCGGCGCAGTCACGTAATCTCTGCGGCGCAGTAACCATCAAACCATCCCCACTGCGGCGCAGTGGAAATGCCGTGGAATATGGCTGCGGCGCAGTGGACCACGTACAACTCCACTGCGGCGCAGTACCACGTACATCCCACTGCGGCGCAGTGGTCCAGTTACATCTCCACTGCGGCGCAGTGCATTTCCACGTCTTTCTTTATCTATCATCGACTGCGGCGCAGTACCATCAAACCATCCCCACTGCGGCGCAGTAACCATCAAACCATCCCCACTGCGGCGCAGTAACCATCAAACCATCCCCACTGCGGCGCAGTGGGGGTTTGTACAAACAATGCCGTGGAATATGGCTGCGGCGCAGTGGACCACGTACATCTCCACTGCGGCGCAGTCAAATGCTGGGTGTACAACCTTCATCTTACGATCCCGACACTCGCTATCTCTTCCACTCGAAACGACTCTCGACTTCACAAATGACTTCTGGCCAATAATCATCCGAATTTGCACAAAATGAACGCGTACTTGTTTAGAACCTGAAAACACTAACAAACACATAAACGCGCCAAATGCACACAAATTCGACTAAAAACATATAATATAAAGGCCAAAAACAATGTGGGCAATGGGTATAAGTTGGTCACATCAAATCCCCCCACACTTGAGCATTGCTTGTCCTCAAGCAAATCCACATTCAAAGAAGAAGTAATCCTTGGCAAAGAAGCTAAATAAACAATTACGAGTATCAAAAAGAAGCAACACCAAGTATGTCAATGACAAAGAAGTTGGGTGAAGCAGTTTTAATCTTAAATGAAAACTCGAAATGTTTGACAATACCTGAACGATCCGTAAGCCTCAATAACACAACTAAGCACAAGTGAAACAAATGAACCTATTAATATCATTCTACTCCAACAAACTTACTTTTGGGGTTGAATATATCAAGAATCACTCATAGCGCAGTCGTGATGCATATCTTACCATAGGCTTGAACAAGGATCATAGCTCCACCGACATGGCGTAAGCACCAAGTACATCATCAAAATACGGCATATAAGTTGGTTGTTTAGTTAGGCTAAGGTATATGTAATGGATATTTACAATGGTGAGGGAGTGTAGGTTAGAAATGAAATGAAACAATCAAATATATAAGTTGAGTATGAAATATGAACAAAATAGTCTAATCAAAACCCGTACCATTGATTGCCAACAAACCATGAACCCATAAATTGCTTAACCGCTAAGTCACCCCAACAATACCAAGCAAACTCGACACCATTGTGGTGTATCAACATCAAACAACTTAAAATCCACCAAACTCTCCATTCATAATGATACAACAAAACTCTAGACATATAAAAATGAGATGTACCTCCTAGTAGCCCAAGTTCTTTTTCTCTTTTTTTTTTTTTTTTTTTTTTTTTTTTTTTTTTTTTTTTTTTTTTTTTTTTTTTTTTTTTTTTTTTTTTTTTTTTTTTTTTTTTTTTCTATATATTTTTCTACTGAACCACTTTTACTCTACTAGAAGGTACCCTCTTACAATGATGAACAATGTCTAACAAACTTGCCTTCTGTCGAACAATCCAACACTTTCCATAAACCAAAAATATTCCACCGAAACCCATTTAAGCTCTCCCAAACCGTCCATACAAACAAATGACAATCAACGGCCCACCAGGATTAGACTATCGGAAAAGTGAGGTGAAGTATATATTCAAGAGTGAATTTATGCAAAGGTGAAATATACAAAGAAAGGAATGAAATGTATGTATATGTGAGTGTATAAAGGTTGTATAAGGGTGTGTATAGTAAGGTATTAATGTACAAAAGGAAAAATGAGAAATAAAGAAATAAAAGTATGGGTCAAACCTATATGCCAATTCGTCATCCGATGTACTATTATCACAAAAGTGATCTCACTGCGGTCTCGTCACGATCACAAGGCCAAGTTCTAGCTCAACACACCACCGGCACACTCATATCAAGAGAAGAACCCGGAAATGGAATGGATTAACCTCAAACACGCACATCTTAGTGCAGGGCATCAAAATGAAAACCCTTACTCCCGAATAAATCCAAGAGCCTAAGAGAGGGACGTATTTACAAGGCAATCAAACCAAAACCGTAAACACCAAGTACATCATCAAAATACGGCATATAAGTTGGTTGTTTAGTTAGGCTAAGGTATATGTAATGGATATTTACAATGGTGAGGGAGTGTAGGTTAGAAATGAAATGAAACAATCAAATATATAAGTTGAGTATGAAATATGAACAAAATAGTCTAATCAAAACCCGTACCATTGATTGCCAACAAACCATGAACCCATAAATTGCTTAACCGCTAAGTCACCCCAACAATACCAAGCAAACTCGACACCATTGTGGTGTATCAACATCAAACAACTTAAAATCCACCAAACTCTCCATTCATAATGACACATCACAACACTAGACATATAAAAATGAGATGTACCTCCTAGTAGCCCAAGTTCTTTTTCTCTTTTTTTTTTTTTTTTTTTTTTTTTTTTTTTTTTTTTTTTTTTTTTTTTTTTTTTTTTTTTTTTTTTTTTTTTTTTTTTTTTTTTTTTTTTTTTTTTTTTTTTTTTTTTTTTTTTTTTTTTTTTTTTTTTTTTTTTTTTTTTTTTTTTTTTTTTTTTTTTTTTTTTTTTTTTTTTTTTTTTTTTTTTTTTTTTTTTTTTTTTTTTTTTTTTTTTTTTTTTTTTTTTTTTTTTTTTTTTTTTTTTTTTTTTTTTTTTTTTTTTTTTTTTTTTTTTTTTTTTTTTTTTTTTTTTTTTTTTTTTTTTTTTTTTTTCTTCATATTTTTTTTTTTTTTTTTTTTTTTTTTTTTTTTTTTTTTTTTTTTTTTTATATATTTTTCTACTGAACCACTTTTACTCTACTAGAAGGTACCCTCTTACAATGATGAACAATGTCTAACAAACTTGCCTTCTGTCGAACAATCCAACACTTTCCATAAACCAAAAATATTCCACCGAAACCCATTTAAGCTCTCCCAAACCGTCCATACAAACAAATGACAATCAACGGCCCACCAAGATTAGACTATCGGAAAAGTGAGGTGAAGTATATATTCAAGAGTGAATTTATGCAAAGGTGAAATATACAAAGAAAGGAATGAAATGTATGTATATGTGAGTGTATAAAGGTTGTATAAGGGTGTGTATAGTAAGGTATTAATGTACAAAAGGAAAAATGAGAAATAAAGAAATAAAAGTATGGGTCAAACCTATATGCCAATTCGTCATCCGATGTACTATTATCACAAAAGTGATCTCACTGCGGTCTCGTCACGATCACAAGGCCAAGTTCTAGCTCAACACACCACCGGCACACTCATATCAAGAGAAGAACCCGGAAATGGAATGGATTAACCTCAAACACGCACATCTTAGTGCAGGGCATCAAAATGAAAACCCTTACTCCCGAATAAATCCAAGAGCCTAAGAGAGGGACGTATTTACAAGGCAATCAAACCAAAACCGTAAACACCTAGCACATCTATATATGAACAATGAATCTCACAACTTTTAGGTGTTAGGGAAATTTTGAGTATGCAAGTAATGTTATCAAACCACAAGGATAAGCCCAATAATCGTTCCGAACACATTTCGCCGGTTAAAAATGTTGCCAAGGAAAAAGTTTGTAGTAAAATTGCTCATTAAAATATGAATTAAGTGACCAAAAGCAATTTACCACAAGGACAAGCCCCACTCAAGTTTTACAAACCACATCAACCTCTATTATCCCACCAAATTGACAACACCGATTCCAAACATGCACATCACAGTGAAGAGCTCAAGATAGAAACTCCTACCCTCGGATAAAATCCAAAGGCCTATGAGAGGGACACATCAACAAAACCGGTAGAAATCTCAATGGCAAAACAACAAAAGTGATGTACCCGGTAGCTTAAACCTATTTGCCACCCCCCCACACTTAAGATGGACAATGCCCTCAATGTCCATATCGGTCAAACACAGGTAAATAGGGGTAAGCAAAATCGATAACTAAAGCACATACCGGAACGAGGACACAATCCGTTTTAAAACAAGTTAGCCGACCCCGCGTCACAAATTGCACTTCCGAAAGAGGAAGGACACTTTGGATGGCGGGGGAAACAACATGTAACAAAACGGAAGGTGCGAGAATCGAGTACATCAAACATACCAACACAAATGCGGCGCTGAACTTACTGCCAGCATATGCATACCATCAAACAATCAACACTCAATGGTTCTCCCCCACACTTGGGTTGGACTACAACTATCAATACCTGCTTCATATAGCATCAGAAAACAAAATGTAATATCAAGCACCAAAAGAAAAAGAAAATCAACCACACACAATGTTTCATCACCCCGTAGGGTGGATACCAAACAATCAAAAGAAAATTTAAAAAAAATACAGAAGTAGAAAGTGTTCAAACAAGCCATCACTGTGGTGGAGGACGGGGTGGGTAATGTTGGTAACCAGGGATGTTACTATAATCAAAGAAGGATCCCACCACCTGCTCTGCAAAAGACGGGTCAGCAGCTCCCGCCGGGGTCACGTCCATACCTGCATAAGTACCTGTATAAGAACCAAATCGGACCGGCATATCCGGTCCCAATGCTCCTGGATCATGACGGGGAGGCTCCTCAACCTGATGCTCGGGAGGAAAGTAAAAACCTCCACCAACACGCTGATGAGGGATAAACATGGAGGGCGGGCGGTACTCGGGAATATCAGCTGGTGGACTAAAATCCTGCCCTCTCAACTGCGCCTCCCACAAAGGCTGGTAACGGCGCGAGTCGTAAACCACTCTCCCTAAACCAGAACCCATCATAGTCAAATCTCCCCCAACCTGCTCTCGAAAACTATCCATTCGAGAATGGAAAGACTGCTGATCCTCATACATCCTATCCATCAAAGACTGAAGAGAGGTGAAATCAAAACCTGCTGGATGAGCAGAAGCGGAAAAGGAACCTCCTGCAGTAGTGGTAGCACGACGTGTAGGATGTCGCACCGGCTCTGGCTCCTCCTCAGCAGCCGCATCCATATCAACATCCTCATCCTCCTCCACAATGGGAGGCGGTGCAGGAATCACTCCAATGTCATCAAGCAATCTTGAATTCTCCGTCTTCGTCATCTTCTTAACAATCTTAGCCCTTATCAACTCTCCCTCCTCCAAAGTCTTTTTTTTTTTTTTTTTTTTTTTTTTTTTTTTTTTTTTTTTTTTTTTTTTTTTTTTTTTTTTTTTTTTTTTTTTTTTTTTTTTTTTTTTTTTTTTTTTTTTTTTTTTTTTTTTTTTTTTTTTTTTTTTTTTTTTTTTTTTTTTTTTTTTTTTTTTTTTTTTTTTTTTTTTTTTTTTTTTTTTTTTTTTTTTTTTTTTTTTTTTTTTTTTTTTTTTTTTTTTTTTTTTTTTTTTTTTTTTTTTTTTTTTTTTTTTTTTTTTTTTTTTTTTTTTTTTTTTTTTTTTTTTTTTTTTTTTTTTTTTTTTTTTTTTTTTTTTTTTTTTTTTTTTTTTTTTTTTTTTTTTTTTTTTTTTTTTTTTTTTTTTTTTTTTTTTTTTTTTTTTTTTTTTTTTTTTTTTTTTTTTTTTTTTTTTTTTTTTTTTTTTTTTTTTTTTTTTTTTTTTTTTTTTTTTTTTTTTTTTTTTTTTTTTTTTTTTTTTTTTTTTTTTTTTTTTTTTTTTTTTTTTTTTTTTTTTTTTTTTTTTTTTTTTTTTTTTTTTTTTTTTTTTTTTTTTTTTTTTTTTTTTTTTTTTTTTTTTTTTTTTTTTTTTTTTTTTTTTTTTTTTTTTTTTTTTTTTTTTTTTTTTTTTTTTTTTTTTTTTTTTTTTTTTTTTTTTTTTTTTTTTTTTTTTTTTTTTTTTTTTTTTTTTTTTTTTTTTTTTTTTTTTTTTTTTTTTTTTTTTTTTTTTTTTTTTTTTTTTTTTTTTTTTTTTTTTTTTTTTTTTTTTTTTTTTTTTTTTTTTTTTTTTTTTTTTTTTTTTTTTTTTTTTTTTTTTTTTTTTTTTTTTTTTTTTTTTTTTTTTTTTTTTTTTTTTTTTTTTTTTTTTTTTTTTTTTTTTTTTTTTTTTTTTTTTTTTTTTTTTTTTTTTTTTTTTTTTTTTTTTTTTTTTTTTTTTTTTTTTTTTTTTTTTTTTTTTTTTTTTTTTTTTTTTTTTTTTTTTTTTTTTTTTTTTTTTTTTTTTTTTTTTTTTTTTTTTTTTTTTTTTTTTTTTTTTTTTTTTTTTTTTTTTTTTTTTTTTTTTTTTTTTTTTTTTTTTTTTTTTTTTTTTTTTTTTTTTTTTTTTTTTTTTTTTTTTTTTTTTTTTTTTTTTTTTTTTTTTTTTTTTTTTTTTTTTTTTTTTTTTTTTTTTTTTTTTTTTTTTTTTTTTTTTTTTTTTTTTTTTTTTTTTTTTTTTTTTTTTTTTTTTTTTTTTTTTTTTTTTTTTTTTTTTTTTTTTTTTTTTTTTTTTTTTTTTTTTTTTTTTTTTTTTTTTTTTTTTTTTTTTTTTTTTTTTTTTTTTTTTTTTTTTTTTTTTTTTTTTTTTTTTTTTTTTTTTTTTTTTTTTTTTTTTTTTTTTTTTTTTTTTTTTTTTTTTTTTTTTTTTTTTTTTTTTTTTTTTTTTTTTTTTTTTTTTTTTTTTTTTTTTTTTTTTTTTTTTTTTTTTTTTTTTTTTTTTTTTTTTTTTTTTTTTTTTTTTTTTTTTTTTTTTTTTTTTTTTTTTTTTTTTTTTTTTTTTTTTTTTTTTTTTTTTTTTTTTTTTTTTTTTTTTTTTTTTTTTTTTTTTTTTTTTTTTTTTTTTTTTTTTTTTTTTTTTTTTTTTTTTTTTTTTTTTTTTTTTTTTTTTTTTTTTTTTTTTTTTTTTTTTTTTTTTTTTTTTTTTTTTTTTTTTTTTTTTTTTTTTTTTTTTTTTTTTTTTTTTTTTTTTTTTTTTTTTTTTTTTTTTTTTTTTTTTTTTTTTTTTTTTTTTTTTTTTTTTTTTTTTTTTTTTTTTTTTTTTTTTTTTTTTTTTTTTTTTTTTTTTTTTTTTTTTTTTTTTTTTTTTTTTTTTTTTTTTTTTTTTTTTTTTTTTTTTTTTTTTTTTTTTTTTTTTTTTTTTTTTTTTTTTTTTTTTTTTTTTTTTTTTTTTTTTTTTTTTTTTTTTTTTTTTTTTTTTTTTTTTTTTTTTTTTTTTTTTTTTTTTTTTTTTTTTTTTTTTTTTTTTTTTTTTTTTTTTTTCAAAACCCTAGTTTTTTTCTACTCAAATCCGGATGAACTAGTGTTAAATTAATGAAATTGAACATCACATTATCATAATTAACACATATCACACAAAACCCATCAATTAATTTAACAATTACAACCTAAAAACTCGAATATCAAAGATTTAAAAGAAAATTCAAAGAAAAAAAATTCAAGAAACTTACTCCTTTACCCATGATGATGATAATTTGATGATAATCTAGGAGAGAGAAGAAAGAAAATTGCAAGATTGGACGTGAATTAGAGGTGAAAATAGGTTTGGGAGTGTTGTTTTTGTTAGAGAGAAAAAGAAAAAGGAGTTATGTTGGTAAAAATAAAATAAACTAAAATCTACATCCTTTTATTACCTGCACTCAATGTGGCTGTCGATAAAAAAAAAAAAAAAAAAAAAAAAAAAAAAAAAAAAAAAAAAAAAAAAAAAAAAAAAAAAAAAAAAAAAAAAAAAAAAAAAAAAAAAAAAAAAAAAAAAAAAAAAAAAAAAAAAAAAAAAAAAAAAAAAAAAAAAAAAAAAAAAAAAAAAAAAAAAAAAAAAAAAAAAAAAAAAAAAAAAAAAAAAAAAAAAAAAAAAAAAAAAAAAAAAAAAAAAAAAAAAAAAAAAAAAAAAAAAAAAAAAAAAAAAAAAAAAAAAAAAAAAAAAAAAAAAAAAAAAAAAAAAAAAAAAAAAAAAAAAAAAAAAAAAAAAAAAAAAAAAAAAAAAAAAAAAAAAAAAAAAAAAAAAAAAAAAAAAAAAAAAAAAAAAAAAAAAAAAAAAAAAAAAAAAAAAAAAAAAAAAAAAAAAAAAAAAAAAAAAAAAAAAAAAAAAAAAAAAAAAAAAAAAAAAAAAAAAAAAAAAAAAAAAAAAAAAAAAAAAAAAAAAAAAAAAAAAAAAAAAAAAAAAAAAAAAAAAAAAAAAAAAAAAAAAAAAAAAAAAAAAAAAAAAAAAAAAAAAAAAAAAAAAAAAAAAAAAAAAAAAAAAAAAAAAAAAAAAAAAAAAAAAAAAAAAAAAAAAAAAAAAAAAAAAAAAAAAAAAAAAAAAAAAAAAAAAAAAAAAAAAAAAAAAAAAAAAAAAAAAAAAAAAAAAAAAAAAAAAAAAAAAAAAAAAAAAAAAAAAAAAAAAAAAAAAAAAAAAAAAAAAAAAAAAAAAAAAAAAAAAAAAAAAAAAAAAAAAAAAAAAAAAAAAAAAAAAAAAAAAAAAAAAAAAAAAAAAAAAAAAAAAAAAAAAAAAAAAAAAAAAAAAAAAAAAAAAAAAAAAAAAAAAAAAAAAAAAAAAAAAAAAAAAAAAAAAAAAAAAAAAAAAAAAAAAAAAAAAAAAAAAAAAAAAAAAAAAAAAAAAAAAAAAAAAAAAAAAAAAAAAAAAAAAAAAAAAAAAAAAAAAAAAAAAAAAAAAAAAAAAAAAAAAAAAAAAAAAAAAAAAAAAAAAAAAAAAAAAAAAAAAAAAAAAAAAAAAAAAAAAAAAAAAAAAAAAAAAAAAAAAAAAAAAAAAAAAAAAAAAAAAAAAAAAAAAAAAAAAAAAAAAAAAAAAAAAAAAAAAAAAAAAAAAAAAAAAAAAAAAAAAAAAAAAAAAAAAAAAAAAAAAAAAAAAAAAAAAAAAAAAAAAAAAAAAAAAAAAAAAAAAAAAAAAAAAAAAAAAAAAAAAAAAAAAAAAAAAAAAAAAAAAAAAAAAAAAAAAAAAAAAAAAAAAAAAAAAAAAAAAAAAAAAAAAAAAAAAAAAAAAAAAAAAAAAAAAAAAAAAAAAAAAAAAAAAAAAAAAAAAAAAAAAAAAAAAAAAAAAAAAAAAAAAAAAAAAAAAAAAAAAAAAAAAAAAAAAAAAAAAAAAAAAAAAAAAAAAAAAAAAAAAAAAAAAAAAAAAAAAAAAAAAAAAAAAAAAAAAAAAAAAAAAAAAAAAAAAAAAAAAAAAAAAAAAAAAAAAAAAAAAAAAAAAAAAAAAAAAAAAAAAAAAAAAAAAAAAAAAAAAAAAAAAAAAAAAAAAAAAAAAAAAAAAAAAAAAAAAAAAAAAAAAAAAAAAAAAAAAAAAAAAAAAAAAAAAAAAAAAAAAAAAAAAAAAAAAAAAAAAAAAAAAAAAAAAAAAAAAAAAAAAAAAAAAAAAAAAAAAAAAAAAAAAAGAATAATCAACAAAAATTTAGGCAGAAAAAAAAACGTCCCACTGCGGCGCAGTGGGACAAGGCAATCCCTCACTGCGGCGCAGTGGGCGCTTACCTTCCCCACTGCGGCGCAGTGGGCGCTTCCTTCCCCACTGCGGCGCAGTGGGGCACTCTCCTGCACGAAACATCGGTAATGCACAACAAACCTCAATTCGTTTCACGATCAACCTGGACCTGCACTTCTTAACAAAACAAAATCAAATCTAACTAAATGAAAAGAAGAACGAAATGCAATAAAAACAAATGAAACACACGGGTTGCCTCCCGAGAAGCGCTAAGATTATTTACGAGTCTTTAGCTAGACTCGACCTCCTTTCAAGTTTCGGGTTCAAACAAAGGGACTTCCTCAATTGCCCCCTCTTCCTGCTCTTCTTCAAAATACAACTTCAATCTATGACCATTGACAATGAAAGACCCATTTCCATCCCTTTTGAACAATTCAACATAACCGGATGGATACACATGCTTAATCACAAAAGGTCCTATCCACCTAGAAGTCAACTTGGGTTGTTTGATTTTAAATTTGGACAAGAACAACAAAACCTTTGCCCCAACCTTAAAGTCCTTCCTACGGAGCCTTTTGTCATGATAAACTTTGGTCTTTTCCTTATAAAGCCTAGAATTTTCATAAGCTCCCAATCGAAGCTCATCGAGCTCATGGAGCTGCAACATTCTTAGTTCACCGGCCTCCATCATGTCAAGGTTCAAATTTCTCAACGCCCAATAAGCCTTATGCTCTATCTCAATGGGTAAATGGCAAGTCTTACCATAGAGCAACCGGTATGGCGTAGTGCCAATCGGTGTCTTAAAGGCGGTCCTAAACGCCCACAAGGCATCATCAAGCTTCTTAGACCAAACCTTGGGGTTATCCCCGACCGTGTTAAATTCATGAAATTGAACATTACATTATCATAATTAACACATATCACACAAAACCCATCAATTAATTTAACACATATCACACAAAACCCATCAATTAATTTAACAATTACAACCTAAAAACTCGAATATCAAAGATTTAAAAGAAAATTCAAAGAAAAAAAATTCAAGAAACTTACTCCTTTACCCATGATGATGATAATTTGATGATAATCTAGGAGAGAGAAGAAAGAAAATTGCAAGATTGGACGTGAATTAGAGGTGAAAATAGGTTTGGGAGTGTTGTTTTTGTTAGAGAGAAAAAGAAAAAGGAGTTATGTTGGTAAAAATAAAATAAACTAAAATCTACATCCTTTTATTACCTGCACTCAATGTGGCTGTCGATATGCCCACTGCGGCGCAGTGGGCGCTTACCTTCCCCACTGCGGCGCAGTACGGCGCAGTGGGCGATTTGTACCCCAATTGCCGAGATAAATGGCTGCGGCGCAGTCCACGACTCCCACTCCCCACTGCGGCGCAGTGGGCGATTTGTACCCCAATTGCCGAGATAAATGGCTGCGGCGCAGTCCACGACTCCCACTCCCCACTGCGGCGCAGTCCATACACTCAATGTGGCTGTCGATATGCCCCACTGCGGCGCAGTGGTCGCTTACCTTCCCCACTGCGGGGCAGTGGGCGATTTGTACACCCACTCCCCACTGCGGCGCAGTCCACGACTCCCACTCCCCACTCAATGTGGCTGTCGATATGCCCACTGCGGCGCAGTGGGCGCTTACCTTCCCCACTGCGGCGCAGTGGGCGATTTGTACCCCAATTGCCGAGATAAATGGCTGCGGCGCAGTCCACGACTCCCACTCCCCACTGCGGCGCAGTGGGCGCTTACCTTCCCCACTGCGGCGCAGTGGGCGATTTGTACCCCCACTGCGGCGCAGTCCACGACTCCACTCCCCACTGCGGCGCAGTGGGCGATTTGTACCCCAATTGCCGAGATAAATGGCTGCGGCGCAGTCCACGACTCCCACTCCCCACTGCGGCGCAGTGGGCGATTTGTACCCCAATTGCCGAGATAAATGGCTGCGGCGCAGTCCACGACTCCCACTCCCCACTGCGGCGCAGTGGGCGATTTGTACCCCAATTGCCGAGATAAATGGCTGCGGCGCAGTCCACGACTCCCACTCCCCACTGCGGCGCAGTGGGCGCTTACCTTCCCCACTGCGGCGCAGTGGGCGATTTGTACCCCAATTGCCGAGATAAATGGCTGCGGCGCAGTCCACGACTCCCACTCCCCACTGCGGCGCAGTGGGGCACTCTCCTGCACGAAACATCGGTAATGCACAACAAACCTCAATTCGTTTCACGATCAACCTGGACCTGCACTTCTTAACAAAACAAAATCAAATCTAACTAAATGAAAAGAAGAACGAAATGCAATAAAAACAAATGAAACACACGGGTTGCCTCCCGAGAAGCGCTAAGATTATTTACGAGTCTTTAGCTAGACTCGACCTCCTTTCAAGTTTCGGGTTCAAACAAAGGGACTTCCTCAATTGCCCCCTCTTCCTGCTCTTCTTCAAAATACAACTTCAATCTATGACCATTGACAATGAAAGACCCATTTCCATCCCTTTTGAACAATTCAACATAACCGGATGGATACACATGCTTAATCACAAAAGGTCCTATCCACCTAGAAGTCAACTTGGGTTGTTTGATTTTAAATTTGGACAAGAACAACAAAACCTTTGCCCCAACCTTAAAGTCCTTCCTACGGAGCCTTTTGTCATGATAAACTTTGGTCTTTTCCTTATAAAGCCTAGAATTTTCATAAGCTCCCAATCGAAGCTCATCGAGCTCATGGAGCTGCAACATTCTTAGTTCACCGGCCTCCATCATGTCAAGGTTCAAATTTCTCAACGCCCAATAAGCCTTATGCTCTATCTCAATGGGTAAATGGCAAGTCTTACCATAGAGCAACCGGTATGGCGTAGTGCCAATCGGTGTCTTAAAGGCGGTCCTAAACGCCCACAAGGCATCATCAAGCTTCTTAGACCAAACCTTGGGGTTATCCCCGACCGTTTTTTCCAAAATCCTTTTTAAAGCCCTGTTGGTGTTTTCCACTTGACCACTGGTCTGAGGATGATAGGAAGTAGAAAAGTAATGACAAACACCATATCTTTTAAGAACCTTAGCTAATTGGTGATTGGCAAAATGGGTACCACGGTCACTAATTAGAGCTCTAGGACAACCAAAACGGCTAAACAACTGTTTAAGAAAGTCAATGACCACCCTAGCATCATTCGTGGGCAAAGCCTTGGCTTCGGCCCACTTAGACACGTAATCAACAGCAACAAGTATGTAAAGGAACTTGTTAGACGGTGGGAATGGTCCCATAAAGTCTATACCCCAAATGTCAAACACTTCACATACCTGAATTCCTTGTTGGGGCATCTCATCCCGCTTGGTGATGTTCCCTTGTCGTTGGCAAATGTCACAAGTTTCTACTAAGGTTTGAGCCTCCCTGAAAATTGTGGGCCAATAGAAACCTGCATCAAATACCTTTTTACCTGTAACCGAAGGACCATAGTGACCTCCAGTTGGACCGTAGTGACAAGCATCCAAAATCTCCCTAGTCTCGGCTCCAGCCACACATCTTCTCACCATCCCATCTGCACAAACTCGAAATAAGTATGGGCTATCCCAAAAATAGTGTTTGGCATCTGAAATTAGCTTCTTCTTCTGTTGATGCGTGAAGTCATTGGGAATCTCACCTGTAACCAAATAATTTGCAATGTCAGCAAACCAAGGAACATTATCAGAATTAGATATAAACATTAAGCATTCATCAGGGAAGTGATCATTGATCTCCCCATCACGAAGTTCCTCCCGGTGAGGATCTTCCAATCTACTCAAATGATCAGCAGCCAAGTTTTCAGCCCCTTTCTTATCCTTGATCTCAATATCAAATTCTTGTAACAACAAGATCCAACGGATAAGTCTGGGTTTAGCATCTTGTTTGGAAAACAAGTACTTTAGGGCTGAATGGTCCGTAAAAACTATGGTCTTGCTTAAAACAAGATATGATCTAAATTTATCAAAAGCAAAAACCACGGCGAGCAACTCCTTTTCAGTTGTGGTGTAATTTTGCTGAGCGGGGTTCAAAGTTTTGCTAGCAAAGTATATGGGCTTGAAATGTTTCTCAACCCTTTGCCCAAGTACGGCTCCCACAGCAAAATCACTAGCATCACACATTAGCTCAAAGGGCAATTCCCAATCCGGCCCAACCATAATGGGTGAATTGGTCAATTTCTCTTTCAACACCTGAAAAGCACTTACACAAGCATCATCAAATATAAAAGGAGTGTCCTTCTCCAACAAGTGGGTCATAGGACGAGTAATCTTGGAAAAGTCTTTAATAAACCTACGATAAAATCCAGCATGCCCAAGAAAACTCCTTACCCCTTTCACATTGGAAGGCGGGGGTAGTTTGGCTATCACATCAATCTTAGCCCTATCAACCTCTATCCCGGCCTTAGACACTTTGTGGCCTAGCACAATTCCCTCAGTCACCATGAAGTGACACTTTTCCCAATTTAGCACGAGTTGTGCTCTTTCACATCTTTCCAACATTTTATCTAAGTTATGCAAACAGGTTCGAAATGAGTCCCCAAATACCGAGAAATCATCCATGAAAACCTCCATGGAGGTTTCAAGCATGTCCTGGAATATAGCAATCATACACCTTTGAAAGGTGCCTGGGGCATTACAAAGACCAAACGGCATTCGCCGATAAGCAAAAGTGCCAAAGGGGCACGTAAAAGTGGTCTTCTCTTGATCCTTTGGATCAATGGGTATTTGGAAATACCCGGAAAACCCATCAAGGAAACAAAAATACTCATTTCCTGCCAATCTCTCTAACATTTGATCAATGAAAGGTAATGGGAAGTGATCTTTACGGGTGGCATCATTTAGCTTACGGTAGTCAATACACACCCGCCACCCCGTAACAGTCCTAGTAGCCAAAATTCCCTCAGTCACCATGAAGTGACACTTTTCCCAATTTAGCACGAGTTGTGCTCTTTCACATCTTTCCAACATTTTATCTAAGTTATGCAAACAGGTTCGAAATGAGTCCCCAAATACCGAGAAATCATCCATGAAAACCTCCATGGAGGTTTCAAGCATGTCCTGGAATATAGCAATCATACACCTTTGAAAGGTGCCTGGGGCATTACAAAGACCAAACGGCATTCGCCGATAAGCAAAAGTGCCAAAGGGGCACGTAAAAGTGGTCTTCTCTTGATCCTTTGGATCAATGGGTATTTGGAAATACCCGGAAAACCCATCAAGGAAACAAAAATACTCATTTCCTGCCAATCTCTCTAACATTTGATCAATGAAAGGTAATGGGAAGTGATCTTTACGGGTGGCATCATTTAGCTTACGGTAGTCAATACACACCCGCCACCCCGTAACAGTCCTAGTAGCCACAATTCCCTCAGTCACCATGAAGTGACACTTTTCCCAATTTAGCACGAGTTGTGCTCTTTCACATCTTTCCAACATTTTATCTAAGTTATGCAAACAGGTTCGAAATGAGTCCCCAAATACCGAGAAATCATCCATGAAAACCTCCATGGAGGTTTCAAGCATGTCCTGGAATATAGCAATCATACACCTTTGAAAGGTGCCTGGGGCATTACAAAGACCAAACGGCATTCGCCGATAAGCAAAAGTGCCAAAGGGGCACGTAAAAGTGGTCTTCTCTTGATCCTTTGGATCAATGGGTATTTGGAAATACCCGGAAAACCCATCAAGGAAACAAAAATACTCATTTCCTGCCAATCTCTCTAACATTTGATCAATGAAAGGTAATGGGAAGTGATCTTTACGGGTGGCATCATTTAGCTTACGGTAGTCAATACACACCCGCCACCCCGTAACAGTCCTAGTAGCCAAAAGCTCCCTATTCTCATTTTCAATAACAGTCATACCCCCCTTTTTGGGTACACAATGGACAGGGCTAACCCAAGGACTATCAGCTATAGGGAAAATAATTCCCGCATCTAACAATTTAATCACTTCCTTTTTTACCACTTCTTTCATATTTGGATTCAGCCGCCTTTGTCGCTGGACAACGGGCTTCACATCATCTACAAAATCAATCTTATGTTGGCAAAAGTTAGGACTAATACCTGGAATGTCGGTAGTCTTCCAAGCAAAAGCCCGCTTATGGGCTCTAAGCACAGCAAGAAGGAGTCCTTTCTCGTCACCCGAGAGTGAAGACGAGATGACAACTGGTAAGGATGATTCACCTGCTAAGTATGCATACTCCAAATGGGCAGGCAGCGGCTTAAGCTCTAAGTCTGTAGGTGGTACATCAACTGAATTAGGTACCAATGAGCTTCCATCAGCAACTACCTCCTCAAAACTCTCATCAACTAGAGGTGTCTCATCCAAACTAAAAGCCATAACTTCAGCAAATAGATCATCATCATCAATAGTACCTGAATCATGTACATCTGAAACAACCACATTAGGCATAGAAGGAGGGTCATAAGATTTACCTGTACGGGTTGTAATGGCTTTGGCCTCCTCATGGCGAGCTGGAGGCGGTGTGTACTTCTGCCCCTGATTGGGTCCTTGATTCGGTCCCATGCTAAATTGAGGCTTAGGATTCTGTTGAGTAGTGCTAGGTAAAGTACCTTGTGGTCTTCAAGTTTAGGAGGAATGCGGTTCTGCAAGATAGCAGAACACTCCGCATTTAGAAATGTAGCTTTTGCTTCCTCCAACTTCCTTTTATCCGTCACAAGTTCCTTGATGAACTTGGCATAGTGAGGCATACCCTGTATCAAATCAACTAAAGGAACATTAATATGCACATTAGAAATCATTTGAACAAACTTATTGTATTGTTCCTTTAGCTTAGCCTTCTTGAACCGTTGTGGAAATGGCACTTTTGGTTTATAAGCCTTCACCTCGGGTTCCACAACCGGTTTTGGTGGAGTGACCGGAGTCTTCACGGTCGGGTTCTCCTCCATCTCAATCTCCTCATCTCCCATATCTGCCTCCATCAACTCCTGAAATTCTTGGTCCAAAGCATCATCTATTACATCAATCCTGAAACAAGATTCATCATTAGAATAAGTATGCTTAATAGACCGTTCTACATTAAAGACAATCCTATCAGTACCCACACCCAATGAAATTTCCTTATCCTTCACACGGATGATAGCATCCGCGGTATTTAGGAAAGGTCTACCAAGAATAAGGGGTACCTGGGCATCCTCCTCCATCTCTAAGATAACAAAATCAACAAGGAAGACAATATGACCGACAGTGACTCTAATATTTTCAGCAATCCCCATGGGATACTGAAATGAGTGATCAGCAAGCCTAATACTCATACGAGTCGGGCGAAGGATTCCTAGAGCCAACTTACTCCAAACCGAATAAGGCATCAAATTAACACTAGCTCCTAAATCAGCTAAAGCCTTACAAATTATGGTTCTAATAGAGCAAGTGATTAGAAAACTCCCTGGATCCTCAAGTTTAGGAGGAATGCGGTTCTGCAAGATAGCAGAACACTCCGCATTTAGAAATGTAGCTTTTGCTTCCTCCAACTTCCTTTTATCCGTCACAAGTTCCTTGATGAACTTGGCATAGTGAGGCATACCCTGTATCAAATCAACTAAAGGAACATTAATATGCACATTAGAAATCATTTGAACAAACTTATTGTATTGTTCCTTTAGCTTAGCCTTCTTGAACCGTTGTGGAAATGGCACTTTTGGTTTATAAGCCTTCACCTCGGGTTCCACAACCGGTTTTGGTGGAGTGACCGGAGTCTTCACGGTCGGGTTCTCCTCCATCTCAATCTCCTCATCAATCTCATCATCAATAGTACCTGAATCATGTACATCTGAAACAACCACATTAGGCATAGAAGGAGGGTCATAAGATTTACCTGTACGGGTTGTAATGGCTTTGGCCTCCTCATGGCGAGCTGGAGGCGGTGTGTACTTCTGCCCCTGATTGGGTCCTTGATTCGGTCCCATGCTAAATTGAGGCTTAGGATTCTGTTGAGTAGTGCTAGGTAAAGTACCTTGTGGCCTAGAAAGGGCAGCCATCCTACTCTCAAGATCCTTGAAGTTCACACATTGATTTTTCATGTTTATCTCAACCTTGCCATCAATTCTATCTAACCTCTCATTCAACGCCTTGGTATCATCCCGAATAATTTGTATGCTTTTGTTGGTTTCGGCTTGATTACTTACCAATTGCTTCATCATTTCCCTCAACTCGGCATTAGGATCGGCATTAGAGGAAGAAGAACCGGATCCTTGTCCTTGTTGAGGTTGTTGTTGAGGTTGACTTTGGAAATTGTCCCTTTGCCATCGATTTCCTGAAAAACGAGAGTTGTTAGTAGGAAAAGAAGAGTTATAAGTGGGATTACCTGAAGGACGGTTTTGGTAACCGGTATTGCGTTGGTAGCTTCCTTGTTGTTGGTTTTGGATGTAGTTAACATCTTCGGGTCCCCGACTTGGACAATCTTCCGAATAATGCATATTCCCACAATAGTCACATCCATCGGCAACAACCTTCACATCCCTTTCAATGGCCCCAAATCGACTCTCTTGCATGGCAAAGCCCTTTTCCATGCGCTCCGATAGCGCTCTAATCTCTCCTATCATTCCCGAATCATGACTAGCTTCCGCTTTTGCTACCCGGCCTTGGCTAGTACCCTTCTTCAACCTTCTTTCATTCTTTAAAAACCGATCATCATCCATGTTGGCATTATCCTTGGCCATGGACTCTAAGATTTCGAAACCCTCATTTGGTGTGATCTTGTTGAACCCACCACCAAAAGCATAACCTAGCTCACGTTTGGACTTCTTATCGAGCCCATCAAAGAATAGTTCAACATATTGCTCTCTAGTCATATTATGACCCGGGCAATTTCTCAACATCTCTTTAAATCGGATCCACGCATCAACAACATCTTCATCTTCGTCTTGGGCAAACGACCTTATCAAGTTTTCCAACTTTCTTTGGGTTCTAAGTGAGTAGAACTCACCAATAAAGGCTTGCTTAAGTTGGTCCCAAGTCGTAATGCAATTTTCCGGAAGGTCATTGAACCAATCAAGAGCATCGCCGGTAATAGACATTGGAAATGTCTCGAGTTTTACGGCATTCATTTGATTCTGCCCGTATTGGTATAACCTTGCCAATTTTTCAAATCTTTCTAGATGTTGATACGGATCCCACTTCCTCTTACCATCAAATTGTTGTTCCTCAATGCTCTTAAGATGATTACCCTTTAGGTTGAAGTCATGAGCAATTTGAGGAGGTCTAATAGGACTACCCCGGTTTGCGGGAATAGTGCGAACCCTTTCGCCATACCGTATATCATTTGGGTCCCTTTCCTCATCCGCCATCTCGGTCTCTTCTAACTTAACTTCAAGATCAAAAAATTCGTCCAAATTAAACCCCTCCTCGTCTGAATCAGGAGTAGGCTTAGCAATGGGTGAGAATGGTGTTGGTGTTGTGTTGTTAGATCTACGTCTAGATGGTGTTCTCAACGGACTATTAAGTGGTAAACCAGAAGACCTCAAGTTCATCAACTAAAAAGTAGACCTGCAAAACACAACTAACCAAACACGTCAACTGCACCTGTGATAAGATAAGAAAAGAAAAACTAAACTATTAAAGCAAATAACTTCCTCACGCGTGAGGAAGGATCAAACCACTAAATTAACAACTAAAACAGCGCACAATCCCCGGCAGCGGCGCCAAAAACTTGATGTGCTAAATCGAGTTTAAAATTTATAAACAAGAAATACCTAAAAACTCACTACTACACACTATCGGGCAGTGGACCCGATCATATGTAATATAGTAAAAAGGTAAGTCTCAAACAATAATGGTAAATATCATCCACCTTGACTCCGCTAGACTTCAGACATGATTGCTTTCAGTTAAGACCAAATTCGTTAAGAGTTGACACGATAAACGTGAGAGAATGAAATGCTCGCGTGGTACCACCAAGACTCACTGCGGCGCAGTGGTCCATGACTACCCCCACTGCGTCGCAGTGCATTTCCACGTCTTTCTTTTTCTATATTTGACTGCGGCGCAGTGGTCCATGACTACCCCCACTGCGTCGCAGTGCATTTCCACGTCTTTCTTTTTCTATATTTGACTGCGGCGCAGTAACCATCACTACCCCCACTGCGTCGCAGTGCATTTCCACGTCTTTCTTTTTCTATATTTGACTGCGGCGCAGTAACCATGACTACCCCCACTGCGTCGCAGTGCATTTCCACGTCTTTCTTTTTCTATATTTGACTGCGGCGCAGTGGTCCATGACTACCCCCACTGCGTCGCAGTGCATTTCCACGTCTTTCTTTTTCTATATTTGACTGCGGCGCAGTGGTCCATGACTACCCCCACTGCGTCGCAGTGCATTTCCACGTCTTTCTTTTTCTATATTTGACTGCGGCGCAGTGGTCCATGACTACCCCCACTGCGTCGCAGTGCATTTCCACGTCTTTCTTTTTCTATATTTGACTGCGGCGCAGTGGTCCATCTACCCCCACTGCGTCGCAGTGCATTTCCACGTCTTTCTTTTTCTATATTTGACTGCGGCGCAGTGGTCCATGACTACCCCCACTGCGTCGCAGTGCATTTCCACGTCTTTCTTTTTCTATATTTGACTGCGGCGCAGTGGTCCATGACTACCCCCACTGCGTCGCAGTGCATTTCCACGTCTTTCTTTTTCTATATTTGACTGCGGCGCAGTTAACCATGACTACCCCCACTGCGTCGCAGTGCATTTCCACGTCTTTCTTTTTCTATATTTGACTGCGGCGCAGTGGTCCATGACTACCCCCACTGCGTCGCAGTGCATTTCCACGTCTTTCTTTTTCTATATTTGACTGCGGCGCAGTGATCCATGACTACCCCCACTGCGTCGCAGTGCATTTCCACGTCTTTCTTTTTCTATATTTGACTGCGGCGCAGTAACCATGACTACCCCCACTGCGTCGCAGTGCATTTCCACGTCTTTCTTTTTCTATATTTGACTGCGGCGCAGTGGTCCATGACTACCCCCACTGCGTCGCAGTGCATTTCCACGTCTTTCTTTTTCTATATTTGACTGCGGCGCAGTGGTCCATGACTACCCCCACTGCGTCGCAGTGCATTTCCACGTCTTTCTTTTTCTATATTTGACTGCGGCGCAGTGGTCCATGACTACCCCCACTGCGTCGCAGTGCATTTCCACGTCTTTCTTTTTCTATATTTGACTGCGGCGCAGTGGTCCATCTACCCCCACTGCGTCGCAGTGCATTTCCACGTCTTTCTTTTTCTATATTTGACTGCGGCGCAGTGGTCCATGACTACCCCCACTGCGTCGCAGTGCATTTCCACGTCTTTCTTTTTCTATATTTGACTGCGGCGCAGTGGTCCATGACTACCCCCACTGCGTCGCAGTGCATTTCCACGTCTTTCTTTTTCTATATTTGACTGCGGCGCAGTTAACCATGACTACCCCCACTGCGTCGCAGTGCATTTCCACGTCTTTCTTTTTCTATATTTGACTGCGGCGCAGTGGTCCATGACTACCCCCACTGCGTCGCAGTGCATTTCCACGTCTTTCTTTTTCTATATTTGACTGCGGCGCAGTAACCATCACTACCCCCACTGCGTCGCAGTGCATTTCCACGTCTTTCTTTTTCTATATTTGACTGCGGCGCAGTAACCATGACTACCCCCACTGCGTCGCAGTGCATTTCCACGTCTTTCTTTTTCTATATTTGACTGCGGCGCAGTGGTCCATGACTACCCCCACTGCGTCGCAGTGCATTTCCACGTCTTTCTTTTTCTATATTTGACTGCGGCGCAGTGGTCCATGACTACCCCCACTGCGTCGCAGTGCATTTCCACGTCTTTCTTTTTCTATATTTGACTGCGGCGCAGTGGTCCATGACTACCCCCACTGCGTCGCAGTGCATTTCCACGTCTTTCTTTTTCTATATTTGACTGCGGCGCAGTGGTCCATCTACCCCCACTGCGTCGCAGTGCATTTCCACGTCTTTCTTTTTCTATATTTGACTGCGGCGCAGTGGTCCATGACTACCCCCACTGCGTCGCAGTGCATTTCCACGTCTTTCTTTTTCTATATTTGACTGCGGCGCAGTGGTCCATGACTACCCCCACTGCGTCGCAGTGCATTTCCACGTCTTTCTTTTTCTATATTTGACTGCGGCGCAGTGGTCCATGACTACCCCCACTGCGTCGCAGTGCATTTCCACGTCTTTCTTTTTCTATATTTGACTGCGGCGCAGTAACCATCAAACCATCCCCACTGCGGCGCAGTGGTCCATGACTACCCCCACTGCGTCGCAGTGCATTTCCACGTCTTTCTTTTTCTATATTTGACTGCGGCGCAGTAACCATCACTACCCCCACTGCGTCGCAGTGCATTTCCACGTCTTTCTTTTTCTATATTTGACTGCGGCGCAGTGGACCACGTACATCTCCACTGCGGCGCAGTCAAATGCTGGGTGTACAACCTTCATCTTACGATCCCGACACTCGCTATCTCTTCCACTCGAAACGACTCTCGACTTCACAAATGACTTCTGGCCAATAATCATCCGAATTTGCACAAAATAAACGCGTACTTGTTTAGAACCTGAAAACACTAACAAACACATAAACGCGCCAAATGCACACAAATTCGACTAAAAACATATAATATAAAGGCCAAAAACAATGTGGGCAATGGGTATAAGTTGGTCAGGTGACTAGATTAAGGAGTGAATTCCTTAATGATTCTCAGGGAACTCTCAGTTTGACGGAGTTTCGTGCCCAATTCCTTGATAAGGCACAATTCTGTCCAGAATTCCTAGAGAATGAGCAGTTGTTGAAGGAACAGTTTTATTTGAAGTTGAAGAAGAGCTTAAGGGAGAAGATTAGTTTACGCCAAATGGAGTCTTTCTCCATGTTGTGCGATGTGGCTCGAGATTACGAGATAGAGCAAACAAGGGTTGAAGAGAACGATCTGAAGAGGAAGTATGAAGGGGATAATTCTCCAAACAAAAGATTCAGACAAGATGGTAGCTCCGGTAGCAATGCCGTAAGAAGAAATACTCTTTTTTGCAAAAGTTGCAAAAGAAATCATACCGGTCGGTGTAGGACAATGGAGAAATCATGCTACAACTGTGGGGAAAACGGGTCATGTGAGTCGAGATTGTAAGTCAAGGCCCCATAAGCCCGTCATTTGTTTTAAGTGTTTTGAAGAGGGGCATATGAAAAGCTCATGCCCTAAGTTGACCGAGGGAGAGAGGCAAGAAGAGAGAAGGAAAGAAACGGAAAGAAGGAATGCTCTAACTCATGGGAACCAACGGGGAAGGTCTTTCCAACTTACGGTGGAGCAAGCTAAGAATGCCGATGATGTCGTTACAGGTACATTTCTTATGTATAATGTACCTATGCGAATTCTTTTTGATTCAGGGGCGAATAGATCTTTTGTTGCAACTAGGATGATTCATGTTATTCCCATGTCTAAGTCAAGTTTAGATAATACTTTACAAGTCGAAGTTGGAAATGGTAGGACGGAGCTAGTAAAAGATGTATATAAGGATTGTGAAATCAAGATCACTACGGAACTCTTCCAAGCTAACTTAATTCCTTTCCCAATGGGAGAATTTGATATAATCTTGGGTATGGATTGGCTAAGCTCTTGTAATGCCAAAATCGCATGTGACGAAAAAGCAATTTATTTGAAGACTTCTAAAGGTGAAGATTTGGTAGTATATGGTGATAAAAGTGAGCGCCCTATATCCGTTTGTACTTTTGCTCGTGCCCAACGTTATTTGTCTCATGGATGTCACGCTTTTCTTGCTCACATCGTTGATGTTGAGAAGAAACTTTTATCTATGGAGGACATCCCAATTGTTTGTGAATTTGCTGATGTTTTTCCCGAAGACTTGCCGGGTATTCCTCCCGAACGGCAAGTTGAGTTTTCTATCGATCTTATTCCGGGGGCTACCCCCATTGCTAAATCTCCCTATCGTTTAGCTCCATCAGAAATGCAAGAAATGATGAAACAACTCCAAGAATTACTTGACAAAGGTTTCATCCGACCTAGTAATTCTCCTTGGGGTGCACCGGTACTCTTTGTCAAGAAGAAGGATGGAAGTATGCAAATGTGTATCGATTATCGGGAACTTAACAAAGTGACTATCAAGAATAAATACCCGTTACCGAGAATCGATGATCTTTTTGATCAACTTCAAGGAGCTTCGTATTTTTCTAAAATAGATCTTCGTTCGGGTTATCATCAACTCAAAGTACGTGATGAAGATATCCCTAAAACCGCTTTCCGTACTCGCTATGGTCATTTTGAATTTGTTGTCATGCCTTTTGGTCTCACAAATGCTCCCGCGGCTTTCATGGACCTCATGAACCGCGTTTGTCGTCCCATGCTTGATAAATTCGTGATCGTTTTCATTGACGATATTCTCATCTATTCTAAAAGCTCATCCGATCATGAAGTTCATTTACGTGAAGTATTAGGGACATTGCGTAAAGAGAAGCTTTATGCCAAATTCACGAAATGTGAATTTTGGCTAAGAGAAGTACAATTCCTTGGTCATGTTGTTAACAATGAAGGAATTAAGGTAGATCCAGCCAAGATAATCGCGGTGATGAAATGGGAGCAACCAAAGAACCCATCGGAGATTCGAAGTTTTCTTGGTCTAGCGGGTTATTACCGTCGTTTTATTCAAGATTTCTCCAAGATAGCCTCACCATTGACGAAATTGACTCGGAAGAACACCAAGTTTGAATGGGGAAATGAACAAGAAGTTGCATTTCAACAATTACGAGAGAAGTTGAGTCAAGCCCCGGTACTTGTTCTACCCGATGGTGTGGAAGACATGACGGTGTATTGTGATGCATCATCCAGTGGGCTCGGTTGTGTATTGATGCAAAGAGGAAAAGTCATTGCCTATGCCTCAAGGCAATTGAAGGAACATGAGAAGCGTTATCCTACCCATGATTTGGAGTTGGCGGCGGTTGTTTTTGCTTTAAAGATTTGGCGCCATTATCTTTATGGAGTTAAATTCACTATCTATTCCGATCACAAAAGTCTCAAATACTTCTTTGAACAAAGAGATCTCAATAATCGCCAAAGAAGATGGCTTGATCTTTTAAAAGACTACGATTGTGAGATTTGGTATCATCCCGGAAAAGCTAACGTTGTAGCGGATGCTCTAAGCCGAAAGAGTTTCCATCATTCTTTAGTTGTTTCTCCGTTGTGGGTCTTGATCACTAATGATTTCTTTGACCAAATCAAAGTAGCTCAAGAAAAGGCTTTACTACGAGATCCTAAGAAAGAAAGAATCCAAGGTCAAATCCAATATTTCACTAAGGATTATCGTGGCCTTACTTTACGTTTTGGGAGGATTTGGATTCCATTCTCTTGTGAGTTGAAACAAGTTCTACTTGATGAGGCTCACAAATCCAAGTACTCCATTCACCCCGGTGCTACAAAGATGTACCATGATCTAAAGGTAGATTATTGGTGGCCCGGAATGAAGCGGGATGTGGTGAAGTATGTAGAGAAGTGTTTGACTTGTGCTCAAGTGAAGGCCGAGCACCAAAAGCCTTGTGGTATGATGCAACCATTGGAAATTCCTAAGTGGAAATGGGAGCACATCACCATGGATTTCGTTACTAAATTGCCCAAAACACCTAGAAATCAATTCGATACAATTTGGGTAATAGTCGATAGATTGACGAAAAGTGCCTTATTTCTCCCCATTCGAGAAGCATCATCATCTGAAGTGTTGGGAAGAATCTATGTGAAGGAAGTTGTAGCAAGACATGGAGTTCCAATCTCCATTGTTTCGGATAGAGATACTCGTTTTACTTCTCATTTTTGGCGAAGATTCCATGATGAAATGGGTACCAAGCTTAACTTTAGTACCGCATACCACCCCCAAACGGATGGTCAAAGTGAAAGAACTATCCAAACGCTTGAAGACATGCTGCGGGCATGTATAATTGATTTTGGAGGCACATGGGATATTCACTTGCCTTTGGTAGAATTTTCTTATAACAATAGCTACCATTCGAGTATTCAAATGCCACCTTATGAGATGTTGTATGGGAGGAAATGTCGATCCCCTATTTGTTGGGGAGAAGTAGGACAACGTGAGTTAGGAAGCACGGAAGTAGTGTTGAAAACCATCGAGAAGATCGATGTGATTAAGGAAAGACTTAAAGCGGCTCAAGACCGACAAAAGTCGTATGCGGATAAAAGGAGGAGACCGATTGAATTCAATATTGGTGCCCGTGTCTTGTTAAAAGTCTCCCCGTGGAAAGGTGTCTTACGATTTCGAAAACGTGGAAAATTGAGCCCTCGTTTTATTGGTCCTTTCAAAATTTTAGCTAAAGTCGGCAAGGTTGCTTACCGTTTGGAATTGCCCGATGAGCTATCGGGAATTCACCCTACTTTTCATGTGTCACATCTTAGGAAATGTCTTGCCGATGAAACTTCATATGTACCTTTGAACGAAATTGAAGTTGACAATAGGTTGAATTATGTTGAGGAGCCCGTTGCTATAATAGAAGAGGAGCTTAGGAGAGTTCAAAATAAAACGGTGAGAACTTATAAAATTTTGTGGAAGCATGGAAGGATGTCCGATTGCACGTGGGAATCCGAACATGATGTTCTTGTTTACTATCCATCTCTACATATGGCTTGGATCACGAGGCCGTGATTCGTTCCAAGTGGGGGAGAGTTGTAACACCCCAAAGTTTTTAAGGTAAAGAAATTAACCCCTTTTTATAGTTTTGACATTAAATTAGATTCCTAGTATTTTATTTTTGAATATGGGGTTAAATTAGTTGGAACTTTAGCGGATAGCGGGTATTTTTACCCTCAAAATTGGTCAGGGGTCGTGGCACCCCCACAATGTGCCAGCCAAGTTTCCCTCCTTGAGTCATACTTCCACCACCATTTTTATATACTTCTCTAAGTCTCTTCACTCTTCTTTTCTTGTTTCTTTCAAATCAAAGCGTAGTTCCTTTGCAATCCAAGGGTAATAATAACAATAATAATCATCCTCAATCATTCAAGAAATTGAAAGTTAGGGTTTGTGGTGATGGTGGTGGTGGCCGAATTTTAGGAAGAAAGGAGGAAGAATTGGTGACCTAATTTCTTAATCCTAATTCTATCTTCTCCAAGGTAAGATTCTTTCAATTTGGTTTTGATTTCAAAAGGAAATTAGGGTTCTTGAATTGGGATAATTGGGGATTTTGCTAGAAATGAGTTCATGTATGAATTTCCCCCAAATTCTTGTATATTATGATTTTGTTATTGAGTTACATATTGAAATTGATTATAATGAGAATGATGGTAGTGAAACTCAAATTATGACAATGGTGACTTTGTTAGTTAAGTAATGATGATGATGATTCTCTTGCACTAAAATGGGATTTTATAAGTAAGCAACTCAATAACATAATGGGGTGCTTAGGGGTTAGGAATGCTAGTGAATGGTTAGTTTGGCTATGTTGAAATAGCTAAGAATGGTGAATATTGTCTTATATGCGTATTGTGATGAATTGAATAGGTTGAAAGCTTGATTGGGGGGGGGGGGGGGGGGGGGGGGGGGGGGGGGGGGGGGGGGGGGGGGGGGGGGGGGGGGGGGGGGGGGGGGGGGGGGGGGGGGGGGGGGGGGGGGGGGGGGGGGGGGGGGGGGGGGGGGGGGGGGGGGGGGGGGGGGGGGGGGGGGGGGGGGGGGGGGGGGGGGGGGGGGGGGGGGGGGGGGGGGGGGGGGGGGGGGGGGGGGGGGGGGGGGGGGGGGGGGGGGGGGGGGGGGGGGGGGGGGGGGGGGGGGGGGGGGGGGGGGGGGGGGGGGGGGGGGGGGGGGGGGGGGGGGGGGGGGGGGGGGGGGGGGGGGGGGGGGGGGGGGGGGGGGGGGGGGGGGGGGGGGGGGGGGGGGGGGGGGGGGGGGGGGGGGGGGGGGGGGGGGGGGGGGGGGGGGGGGGGGGGGGGGGGGGGGGGGGGGGGGGGGGGGGGGGGGGGGGGGGGGGGGGGGGGGGGGGGGGGGGGGGGGGGGGGGGGGGGGGGGGGGGGGGGGGGGGGGGGGGGGGGGGGGGGGGGGGGGGGGGGGGGGGGGGGGGGGGGGGGGGGGGGGGGGGGGGGGGGGGGGGGGGGGGGGGGGGGGGGGGGGGGGGGGGGGGGGGGGGGGGGGGGGGGGGGGGGGGGGGGGGGGGGGGGGGGGGGGGGGGGGGGGGGGGGGGGGGGGGGGGGGGGGGGGGGGGGGGGGGGGGGGGGGGGGGGGGGGGGGGGGGGGGGGGGGGGGGGGGGGGGGGGGGGGGGGGGGGGGGGGGGGGGGGGGGGGGGGGGGGGGGGGGGGGGGGGGGGGGGGGGGGGGGGGGGGGGGGGGGGGGGGGGGGGGGGGGGGGGGGGGGGGGGGGGGGGGGGGGGGGGGGGGGGGGGGGGGGGGGGGGGGGGGGGGGGGGGGGGGGGGGGGGGGGGGGGGGGGGGGGGGGGGGGGGGGGGGGGGGGGGGGGGGGGGGGGGGGGGGGGGGGGGGGGGGGGGGGGGGGGGGGGGGGGGGGGGGGGGGGGGGGGGGGGGGGGGGGGGGGGGGGGGGGGGGGGGGGGGGGGGGGGGGGGGGGGGGGGGGGGGGGGGGGGGGGGGGGGGGGGGGGGGGGGGGGGGGGGGGGGGGGGGGGGGGGGGGGGGGGGGGGGGGGGGGGGGGGGGGGGGGGGGGGGGGGGGGGGGGGGGGGGGGGGGGGGGGGGGGGGGGGGGGGGGGGGGGGGTGTTGATGTGTTGGCAGTTTCCATGTGTGGTAATTGATTTGGCGTTAGTCCCATGTATGGTTGAGTTCGATTACAGGCCTAATTGGTGGCCATAGGCTCATGTGGAGCATTGTTATTGTGATGTTTAATGTATTGGTAATCATTTGCTTATATGGATCCATGTAGTGCGTTGGCACAAAGGTGAGTATTATAGATATGACACGACGGTGTCATAGTCTATATGCAACAGTCCTTTGTGTATTGCCCTCCTTCGTCTATATGATTATATGCAAGCATATTCACTAAGCATTCGCTTACCTCTCAGTTGTTTACCATTTTATAGGTAGTTCCAGAGAAGGAACTAGGCTTTGTTGATTGAAGTGTTGATTTGGATTGCTAGTTGAATTTGAAGGTATTTTGACCATTCGCGGAAGAATGGTAATCTTTTGGTAGAGACCTAGATATCCCTCCTCACTATGGCTCTTGACACGTTTGAAATTTTTGGTAAATTGTCTTTTGTACATTTCAGAAAATTTGGTCATGTGTAGGTCTTTTAGTTTCGCAAAACTAGTTGGTTGACGTGGAATGTGGCAATTTGGGTAAATGACCCATTTGATGGTGTAATTAAGTGTTGAATCAAATGGGTGTTGGGACTATGTTTGAAAATGTGTTTAAAACTTGTTTGTATCTCAGAAATGATGATTATGAAGTTTGGATTAGAAATTGGAAAGTTATAGGTTGATCAAAGAGTCAAAAATAAGTTGTGGTTTTGCTGATCTGGGTGCCCACTGCGGCGCAGTGGTGATGAACCCTCCCACTGCGGCGCAGTGGGAAGTCTCTGACTTGTTTTGTGTTTCGAACCCACTGCGGCGCAGTGGGGAATGCAACCTCCCACTGCGGCGCAGTGGGATATTACTGTAAAAAAAAAAAAAATTTGGGTCGTGTCGTTTCATTTCATTAAGGATGTTTTGGTATATTAGTGGATATAATTAAATTAGTTAATAAAGAATAGGATGATTTAGAAGAAGAGCAAAGGGTATTATTGTCATATTGCATAAAGTAATTTCAACATTTCCATAAATAAAGAGGCCTATTCTTTTTATATGTAGGTATAAATTCTTTAATAAAACTAGTGACAACTCATAAACACCCACTTTCTCATTTTGTCTATAAATATTGAATATTCCCAACTACTGACATTTGTTTTATTATACATATATTTCTCTATAATATAATGATATGACAACAAAGTGAATTACCAAAAACTTTTCACCACACATAAGAAGTGAATCATATTGTACTCACTTATGTTTTATGTGAAACACATCTATCTCTCTAGGACAACTATCGCCATCGCCATCTTAGATTCATGAAGAGCTTGTTAGGTTTGCACCGTGTATTTAGGAGTTGTGATAATTGTCGTGGTTAAACCTATATTGTCACTGAGTGTGTCATTTCATGCTAACTTCTTATATATATATTATATTATACTAGCATGGTGCCCGCGCAATGTGTTTTAAACATTGTTGAAGAATCAACGAACTCGGATATAGTACAAAAGGCAACTAAATAACATAATGCGACCACAAAGATAAAATCTCAATACAAAGTAAACACACGCAAAACGTCCTTTCTCGCCTGCTTTTATAGAGATGACGGGGTGAAATCACTATGAAATGCATTACATATAACATTCGTTGAGGCTTTTGCTTGACTTGGGTTGAAATGTAACTTAAATTGGTCGATCTAATATGTAGTTACATGTTATAACAAGGTCAAACAAGGTCAAAGACATGACAGGATAACCTTTTAGCCATCTTATATATATTATATTATACTAGCATGGTGCCCGCGCAATGCGGAGGCGGTGGTGACGGTGGCGGCGGCGACTGATGGTGGGGACAACGAGTAGTGTAGGCTATTGATGTAAATGTAATTAATATAGTGGTTAGTGAAGTTATTTTAAGAGTTGAAGGACTGACGGTGTAATTTATTTCATTAAGGATGTTTTGGTATATTAGTGGATATAATTAAATTAGTTAATAAAGAATAGTTCTGTTAAGGGTCAGAGATCTAAGAGAAAGAGATCATTTTCTTCTATGGACAGATCTTTTGTGAAGGAAGATAAAGGGGCCGGACACTCGTATGAAGAGAATGATACGATGAGTGAGATCATTGATGCAAAGTGGATAATTCAAAAGTTGGGAAAACATGCAATTGGAAAGATGGTGGAAGTTCATCAGCCATCCAACAATTTCTGGTGAGTTTATTTTTTTAACTTTCAGTATATTACCGAAAGTTGAAAAGTGATAAAGTTGTAATGAAGGTGGCAAGATGGGCAGGGGGTGGATCAAGTGAGCTTGGGTCAAAATGTGTCATTTTAGTGTGGATTTTTTTGGTTGGGGTGTCGAGATAAAATACAACCACCGAATTGAAATAGTTTGTGGAAGTTAACGAGTCATGGATAGTTCGGGCAATTTGTTTACTAATTTTTATATTTTAGTTGGAAAGTATACATGTCTAAATTTGTCAAAAGTGGTGATAAACCTTAAAAACGCACTATTCGAGTTCAAAAAGTGCCATTTGCTATCTATTGCTAGTGATCTGATTCATCAGATTGTATATTTGCAGGTATAAGGGAACAGTAATCCAAGTCTCTGAAGATACATCGACTGTATCGGTTACTTTAGATGATGGAAAGGCCATGCATGTTGATCTCGGCACACAGAGAATTCGTTTCGTTTCACAAAAGCAGAGACAGTGACTAGCCTACATGATCGGCATTACCTCCTGTCGATTAGTTATTGTTGGTAACAAGTCAACATATTTGTATTTGGAACCCGAAAGAAGAAAGAATTCAATAGACTGCACAGCTTGCTAGCTTCTTTGTATTGTATGTTTGTGTTCAGTTTCCTAGTGTAGTTGAGAGTTATGATAGAATAATTTATTTTCTATATTTGGCTGTTTTTGACTATTGTCAGATTGGTTACAAGCATGCTTAGTATGAAATTGGTATTGTTAATTTCGCTTTTTAAGATCATATACAGCTAGCATCCATCATGGGTAATTTACTGGAAGTGATTTAATTTACTGGCGGTACAAGCTTGATGATATTTTTCGTATTCCACCACCATCCGTCATTACTAGATGGTGCAAGGCTGATGATTATTTCAAGAGACACCAAGTCAGATAAAGCATGACATCGAGACACACAACGCAATGTCCAATCACCAATCCAATTCTCGTTCACTAACCTTCATAAGTTGCTGGCTAAGCATTCTTTCTCATGTTGAAGAGCATATAGCCTTGGAAAGCAGTTCATCAGCCATTCTCCATGTTTCTACATAATTCTGTCTAAAAGTGTGTTTGGTTCCCACTTGAGTTCATACATGTCATACCAGGGAATTTTTATAAGGAATTCACACATCTTCTATTGCATTATGATCGCTCAAAATACCATTCGACACTCCTCGGCATAACCCGTTTCAAATAAAAGAGTTGAATCCCTCATTATCCCCATAGAGTTTCTTGATTAATTTACACCAAAGTGCCTCTTTCTTGTTATGACACCGCCATTTATATAACTCATCTTTGCTATACTTGAGATGTCTAACTTTCCGTCACTAAAGTCATATAATCATTTTATATTGTGACATACTCGGGCGTTCAATCAATGTAAGTACCTATGAATTTTATGCAATCAATTTAAGGACCTTTTTTTATTTTTTTTTTTTTTTTTTTTTTTTTTTTTTTTTTTTTTTTTTTTTTTTTTTTTTTTTTTTTTTTTTTTTTTTTTTTTTTTTTTTTTTTTTTTTTTTTTTTTTTTTTTTTTTTTTTTTTTTTTTTTTTTTTTTTTTTTTTTTTTTTTTTTTTTTTTTTTTTTTTTTTTTTTTTTTTTTTTTTTTTTTTTTTTTTTTTTTTTTTTTTTTTTTTTTTTTTTTTTTTTTTTTTTTTTTTTTTTTTTTTTTTTTTTTTTTTTTTTTTTTTTTTTTTTTTTTTTTTTTTTTTTTTTTTTTTTTTTTTTTTTTTTTTTTTTTTTTTTTTTTTTTTTTTTTTTTTTTTTTTTTTTTTTTTTTTTTTTTTTTTTTTTTTTTTTTTTTTTTTTTTTTTTTTTTTTTTTTTTTTTTTTTTTTTTTTTTTTTTTTTTTTTTTTTTTTTTTTTTTTTTTTTTTTTTTTTTTTTTTTTTTTTTTTTTTTTTTTTTTTTTTTTTTTTTTTTTTTTTTTTTTTTTTTTTTTTTTTTTTTTTTTTTTTTTTTTTTTTTTTTTTTTTTTTTTTTTTTTTTTTTTTTTTTTTTTTTTTTTTTTTTTTTTTTTTTTTTTTTTTTTTTTTTTTTTTTTTTTTTTTTTTTTTTTTTTTTTTTTTTTTTTTTTTTTTTTTTTTTTTTTTTTTTTTTTTTTTTTTTTTTTTTTTTTTTTTTTTTTTTTTTTTTTTTTTTTTTTTTTTTTTTTTTTTTTTTTTTTTTTTTTTTTTTTTTTTTTTTTTTTTTTTTTTGTCTTTTCCGTCACTAAAGTCATATAATCATTTTATATTGTGACATACTCGGGCGTTCAATCAATGTAAGTACCTATGAATTTTATGCAATCAATTTAAGGACCTTTTTTATTTGGGTCAATCAATGTAAGGACCTATGTGCTAATTTTGTTCAAACAATGTAAGGTCCTTACATATTTTACATGGATTGAACAAAATTCATAGGTACTTACATTGATTGAACGCTCAAGTAGGTCACTAAACCGCCATATAACCATTTTGACATAGTTAGTTACATTCCGATGTCATTATCCCTTTTATCTTTGACACTAAATGTGTTTTAAACATTGTTGAAGAATCAACGAACTCGGATATAGTACAAAAGGCAACTAAATAACATAATGCGACCACAAAGATAAAATCTCAATACAAAGTAAACACACGCAAAACGTCCTTTCTCGCCTGCCTTTATAGAGATGACGGGGTGAAATCACTATGAAATGCATTACATATAACATTCGTTGAGGCTTTTGCTTGACTTGGGTTGAAATGTAACTTAAATTGGTCGATCTAATATGTAGTTACATGTTATAACAAGGTCAAAGACATGACAGGATAACCTTTTAGCCATCTTATATATATTATATTATACTAGCATGGTGCCCGCGCAATGCGGAGGCGGTGGTGACGGTGGCGGCGGCGACTGATGGTGGGGACAACGAGTAGTGTAGGCTATTGATGTAAATGTAATTAATATAGTGGTTAGTGAAGTTATTTTAAGAGTTGAAGGACTGACGGTGTAATTTATTTCATGTAACACCCCAAAGTTTTTAAGGTAAAGAAATTAACCCCTTTTTATAGTTTTGACATTAAATTAGATTCCTAGTATTTTATTTTTGAATATGGGGTTAAATTAGTTGGAACTTTAGCGGATAGCGGGTATTTTTACCCTCAAAATTGGTCAGGGGTCGTGGCACCCCCATAATGTGCCAGCCAAGTTTTCCTCCTTGAGTCATACTTCCACCACCATTTTTATATACTTCTCTAAGTCTCTTCAATCTTCTTTTCTTGTTTCTTTCAAATCAAAGCATAGTTCCTTTGCAATCCAAGGGTAATAATAACAATAATAATCATCCTCAATCATTCAAGAAATTGAAAGTTAGGGTTTGTGGTGATGGTGGTGGTGGCCGAATTTTAGGAAGAAAGGAGGAAGAATTGGTGACCTAATTTCTTAATCCTAATTCTATCTTCTCCAAGGTAAGATTCTTTCAATTTGGTTTTGATTTCAAAAGGAAATTAGGGTTCTTGAATTGGGATAATTGGGGATTTTGCTAGAAATGAGTTCATGTATGAATTTCCCCCAAATTCTTGTATATTATGATTTTGTTATTGAGTTACATATTGAAATTGATTATAATGAGAATGATGGTAGTGAAACTCAAATTATGACAATGGTGACTTTGTTAGTTAAGTAATGATGATGATGATTCTCTTGCACTAAAATGGGATTTTATAAGTAAGCAACTCAATAACATAACGGGGTGCTTAGGGGTTAGGAATGCTAGTGAATGGTTAGTTTGGCTATGTTGAAATAGCTAAGAATGGTGAATATTGTCTTATATGCGTATTGTGATGAATTGAATAGGTTGAAAGCTTGATTTATTGCTATTGCGGTTATCTTGATTTGATGTTTGTGTCGCGAAGGAGGTGAGTATACTTGCCTATCTTTGTATATTCGTCGGGTCAGTTACCATACGATGTTGAGCAGTTTCCATGTGTGGTAATTGATTTGGCGTTAGTCCCATGTATGGTTGAGTTCGATTACAGGCCTAATTGGTGGCCATAGGCTCATGTGGAGCATTGTTATTGTGATGTTTATTGTATTGGTAATCATTTGCTTATATGGATCCATGTAGTGCGTTGGCACAAAGGTGAGTATTATAGATATGACACGACGGTGTCATAGTCTATATGCAACAGTCCTTTGTGTATTGCCCTCCTTCGTCTATATGATTATATGCAAGCATATTCACTAAGCATTCGCTTACCTCTCAGTTGTTTACCATTTTATAGGTAGTTCCAGAGAAGGAACTAGGCTTTGTTGATTGAAGTGTTGATTTGGATTGCTAGTTGAATTTGAAGGTATTTTGACCATTCGCGGAAGAATGGTAATCTTTTGGTAGAGACCTAGATATCCCTCCTCACTATGGCTCTTGACACGTTTGAAATTTTTGGTAAATTGTCTTTTGTACATTTCAGAAAATTTGGTCATGTGTAGGTCTTTTAGTTTCGCAAAACTAGTTGGTTGACGTGGAATGTGGCAATTTGGGTAAATGACCCATTTGATGGTGTAATTAAGTGTTGAATCAAATGGGTGTTGGGACTATGTTTGAAAATGTGTTTAAAACTTGTTTGTATCTCAGAAATGATGATTATGAAGTTTGGATTTGAAATTGGAAAGTTATAGGTTGATCAAAGAGTCAAAAATAAGTTGTGGTTTTGCTGATCTGGGTGCCCACTGCGGCGCAGTGGTGATGAACCCTCCCACTGCGGCGCAGTGGGAAGTCTCTGACTTGTTTTGTGTTTCGAACCCACTGCGGCGCAGTGGGGAATGCAACCTCCCACTGCGGCGCAGTGGGATATTACTGTAAAAAAAAAAAATTTGGGTCGTGTCGTTTCAAGTGGTATCAAAGCCGAGGTTTAAGGGATTTAGGTATTCCCTCGTTTAGAGAGTGCCTAGACTTAAACCTTAGTCGAGACTCGACCTTAGGTGTTCGAAAATTTTATATGGGACCCGAAAGAGTGTTTGATGATGTTAGTTTATAAATCTGCTAGTATTAAAGCACAATAAGAAGCCGGCCTTATTGTGGTTGAAGTACTAACAACTTTATAAACCAACCGCATCAAACTTTGGAACGGTCTAGTATGAAGTTGTAGGTTATGGCTTATAGTTCGTAGAGTAGAGGTAGGTTATGTGTTTGAATTAGTTGGTCTACTCTTATTATAGTATGGAAGAACAACACAATCATGAAGAAACCGAAAATAATAGGAGAAACGAAGAGGAAGTCATCTTTCCCGAAGATAGCATGGATATTTCGAATCAAATAGGGAGAGCACTAGAGAAATATACTCCTCTCCTACTTAAGAAGCTGAATGAGACTATGGAAGGGGCTATGAATGATCACATAGCCCAAATGATCAGAGAAGAAGTGGCTGTGAATGTTCAACTAGAGTTTGAGAAGAGGGATGGCAAGGGTAAGAACAAGAAGGACGAGGAGGAAAAGGAGGTAGAAGTGACGGGGGAGAAATTTTATAAGAAATGCATTACATATAACATTCGTTGAGGCTTTTGCTTGACTTGGGTTGAAATGTAACTTAAATTGGTCGATCTAATATGTAGTTACATGTTATAACAAGGTCAAAGACATGACAGGATAACCTTTTAGCCATCTTATATATATTATATTATACTAGCATGGTGCCCGCGCAATGCGGAGGCGGTGGGGGTGACGGTGGCGGCGGCGACTGATGGTGGGGACAACGAGTAGTGTAGGCTATTGATGTAAATGTAATTAATATAGTGGTTAGTGAAGTTATTTTAAGAGTTGAAGGACTGACGGTGTAATTTATTTCATGTAACACCCCAAAGTTTTTAAGGTAAAGAAATTAACCCCTTTTTATAGTTTTGACATTAAATTAGATTCCTAGTATTTTATTTTTGAATATGGGGTTAAATTAGTTGGAACTTTAGCGGATAGCGGGTATTTTTACCCTCAAAATTGGTCAGGGGTCGTGGCACCCCCATAATGTGCCAGCCAAGTTTCCCTCCTTGAGTCATACTTCCACCACCATTTTTATATACTTCTCTAAGTCTCTTCAATCTTCTTTTCTTGTTTCTTTCAAATCAAAGCATAGTTCCTTTGCAATCCAAGGGTAATAATAACAATAATAATCATCCTCAATCATTCAAGAAATTGAAAGTTAGGGTTTGTGGTGATGGTGGTGGTGGCCGAATTTTAGGAAGAAAGGAGGAAGAATTGGTGACCTAATTTCTTAATCCTAATTCTATCTTCTCCAAGGTAAGATTCTTTCAATTTGGTTTTGATTTCAAAAGGAAATTAGGGTTCTTGAATTGGGATAATTGGGGATTTTGCTAGAAATGAGTTCATGTATGAATTTCCCCCAAATTCTTGTATATTATGATTTTGTTATTGAGTTACATATTGAAATTGATTATAATGAGAATGATGGTAGTGAAACTCAAATTATGACAATGGTGACTTTGTTAGTTAAGTAATGATGATGATGATTCTCTTGCACTAAAATGGGATTTTATAAGTAAGCAACTCAATAACATAACGGGGTGCTTAGGGGTTAGGAATGCTAGTGAATGGTTAGTTTGGCTATGTTGAAATAGCTAAGAATGGTGAATATTGTCTTATATGCGTATTGTGATGAATTGAATAGGTTGAAAGCTTGATTTATTGCTATTGCGGTTATCTTGATTTGATGTTTGTGTCGCGAAGGAGGTGAGTATACTTGCATATCTTTGTATATTCGTCGGGTCAGTTACCATACGATGTTGAGCAGTTTCCATGTGTGGTAATTGATTTGGCGTTAGTCCCATGTATGGTTGAGTTCGATTACAGGCCTAATTGGTGGCCATAGGCTCATGTGGAGCATTGTTATTGTGATGTTTATTGTATTGGTAATCATTTGCTTATATGGATCCATGTAGTGCGTTGGCACAAAGGTGAGTATTATAGATATGACACGACGGTGTCATAGTCTATATGCAACAGTCCTTTGTGTATTGCCCTCCTTCGTCTATATGATTATATGCAAGCATATTCACTAAGCATTCGCTTACCTCTCAGTTGTTTACCATTTTATAGGTAGTTCCAGAGAAGGAACTAGGCTTTGTTGATTGAAGTGTTGATTTGGATTGCTAGTTGAATTTGAAGGTATTTTGACCATTCGCGGAAGAATGGTAATCTTTTGGTAGAGACCTAGATATCCCTCCTCACTATGGCTCTTGACACGTTTGAAATTTTTGGTAAATTGTCTTTTGTACATTTCAGAAAATTTGGTCATGTGTAGGTCTTTTAGTTTCGCAAAACTAGTTGGTTGACGTGGAATGTGGCAATTTGGGTAAATGACCCATTTGATGGTGTAATTAAGTGTTGAATCAAATGGGTGTTGTGACTATGTTTGAAAATGTGTTTAAAACTTGTTTGTATCTCAGAAATGATGATTATGAAGTTTGGATTAGAAATTGGAAAGTTATAGGTTGATCAAAGAGTCAAAAATAAGTTGTGGTTTTGCTGATCTGGGTGCCCACTGCGGCGCAGTGGGATATTACTGTAAAAAAAAAATATTTTGGGTCGTGTCGTTTCAAGTGGTATCAAAGCCGAGGTTTAAGGGATTTAGGTATTCCCTCGTTTAGAGAGTGCCTAGACTTAAACCTTAGTCGAGACTCGACCTTAGGTGTTCGAAAATTTTATATGGGACCCGAAAGAGTGTTTGATGATGTTAGTTTATAAATCTGCTAGTATTAAAGCACAATAAGAAGCCGGCCTTATTGTGGTTGAAGTACTAACAACTTTATAAACCAACCGCATCAAACTTTGGAACGGTCTAGTATGAAGTTGTAGGTTATGGCTTATAGTTCGTAGAGTAGAGGTAGGTTATGTGTTTGAATTAGTTGGTCTACTCTTATTATAGTATGGAAGAACAACACAATCATGAAGAAACCGAAAATAATAGGAGAAACGAAGAGGAAGTCATCTTTCCCGAAGATAGCATGGATATTTCGGATCAAATAGGGAGAGCACTAGAGAAATATACTCCTCTCCTACTTAAGAAGCTGAATGAGACTATGGAAGGGGCTATGAATGATCACATAGCCCAAATGATCAGAGAAGAAGTGGCTGTGAATGTTCAACTAGAGTTTGAGAAGAGGGATGGCAAGGGTAAGAACAAGAAGGACGAGGAGGAAAAGGAGGTAGAAGTGACGGGGGAGAAATTTTATAAGAAGAAATGCATTACATATAACATTCGTTGAGGCTTTTGCTTGACTTGGGTTGAAATGTAACTTAAATTGGTCGATCTAATATGTAGTTACATGTTATAACAAGGTCAAACAAGGTCAAAGACATGACAGGATAACCTTTTAGCCATCTTATATATATTATATTATACTAGCATGGTGCCCGCGCAATGCGGAGGCGGTGGGGGTGACGGTGGCGGCGGCGACTGATGGTGGGGACAACGAGTAGTGTAGGCTATTGATGTAAATGTAATTAATATAGTGGTTAGTGAAGTTATTTTAAGAGTTGAAGGACTGACGGTGTAATTTATTTCATTAAGGATGTTTTGGTATATTAGTGGATATAATTAAATTAGTTAATAAAGAATAGGATGATTTAGAAGAAGAGCAAAGGGTATTATTGTCATATTGCATAAAGTAATTTCAACATTTCCATAAATAAAGAGGCCTATTCTTTTTATATGTAGGTATAAATTCTTTAATAAAACTAGTGACAACTCATAAACACCCACTTTCTCATTTTGTCTATAAATATTGAATATTCCCAACTACTGACATTTGTTTTATTATACATATATTTCTCTATAATATAATGATATGACAACAAAGTGAATTACCAAAAACTTTTCACCACACATAAGAAGTGAATCATATTGTACTCACTTATGTTTTATGTGAAACACATCTATCTCTCTAGGACAACTATCGCCATCGCCATCTTAGATTCATGAAGAGCTTGTTAGGTTTGCACCGTGTATTTAGGAGTTGTGATAATTGTCGTGGTTAAACCTATATTGTCACGCGGGATTACTAACTTGTTTACTTTCTTGCAATCTAACTTCTTGCAACTTGACAATTCGGTCACGAAAACCCCCATTTTTACTTGAACTGCTTTATCTGAACAATTACTTTACTTTAGTCCTTGTGATCGACCTCGGATTTACCAAGTTAACTATACTGCATACGAACGGGTCCACTTCCCGCAAGTGTGTAGTAGTCAGTAGCTAGGTGATTCGTGTTATAAATTTAAGACTCGAAATTACACATCAAAAGTTTAAGTTAGTTTGTAATGCCTAAAACCCATCAATAAATTCGTAAGCATATGAGAATTGAAATCTTGTAAATTTGTGTGTTCGTTGATTGAAGAAGACGTCAAATCGTCAATGCATGTCTTCATAGGATATTTATAAAGTTCCTTTTCAAAATAAACTTCTATATTTTAAAGTTAAGTAGTTTGATTCAATAATTATAAGTAAATTGATTCTGAATGACAATAAAACCTTTTTAAAAAACTTTTAGTATCTATTCTCATAAATTTTGTTTCCCACTTGTTTTATATGTTTTCTAACTCTTTTGTTTTGTATATTTCATATCCAGTTTGATGGAACCGGTTATGTATGATTTCAATGATTTCCTGCATGCGGAGGATACCTATAATCTAAATACCTCTGGTCATGATGATATTTCTCTTACGTATGATTTCTCCTATTGGTACTTCTCTTGGTGGGCTTGGGATTTTATAAGTAAGCAACTCAATAACATTCTCTTGCTGCAGCTACATCACGTCCTTCTAATGATGGTCAGTGTTTCTTACTAAACCTTTATTTTAATTTTATTCGTATTACTTGGCCAGTGGCGTCTTCGGGCCTGTGCAACCTAGGCAATGGAACAGGGCCCAAAAAGTTGAAAGGGCCCAAATTTTTATATCCAATATACATATATGTAGTGTAGCCCGGTCCAAGTTCTTATTGAAAAGTTGTTTCCTATTTGTATTTGGCTGGAAAAAAAGGATTCACCATTAATTAATGGGCTTATGTATCCATAACCAACTAATCACAATAAATAAAGGAAAAAAACCATACGCCCACACAACTAATTCGTTTGCGTTTTTTCGACAACAGGTACGCCATAAACAAAGACTTCTACAACAGGGACCATCAGATGTTTTGAAAAATTTGAAAAAGATCGATTGTTTTCCTAATGTAATAATTGCTTATCGAGTATTGTTGACTATTCCAATAACCGTGGCATCTGCAGAAAGAAGTTTTTCAAAACTGAAGTTGTTGAAGTCCTACTTGCGGTCTACCATGTCTCAAGAAAGACTTAATGGATTAGCGTTGTTAGCTATTGAGAATGATATATTGAAGAGTATTGACTATAAAGAGTTGATCAACAACTTTGCTTCTAAAAATGCTAGGAGAATAGTTTTATTTAAAGAATAGTTTAAGTATAATGGAATGACAACTATTTGAGAATAAAACACTTTGTTACGGTTGTTTTGAGAACTTTGTTTTTATTGATAACTTTTTAGTAGTATTATTTTTTTATATGCATTGAAAAGTTTGCTACAGTTGTTTTGCGAACTTTTTATTTTCTATTGATGACTTTTTAGTAGTATTATCTTTTTATATGTATTGAAAAGTTTAACGTTTATAAGGGCCCATTTTTATGTCTCGAACAGGGACTTCTAAATTCATGAGACGGCCCTGTACTACAATACATATTTGGCTCTTATGTAGGTGATGATCCCAAGGAGGAAGACCTATTCTTTAAATCATGATGATTCTCTTGTGGATAATGATCATGAAGTTCTTGTTGGTGGGAAGGATGTTGTTGGCTCTTCCCTCAAGAAACATTGGACTACTTCTCTTGGTGGGCTTCCTTCCACCACCGACATGGCTGGATCCGCTCCTCCACCTTAACTTGTTGAATTTAACAAAAGCCTGGGTAGCCACTATTATATGCTTCACCTTCATCGATGGCCATGATCATGTTCAGGCTAAGGCTCTTTTAAAAGCGATGGTTCCACTTCTTTTAACTGTTGAAGCTTCCAAAAGAAACACTTATGAGTTTGCGACCCTTTATCATGTGCACGCTTTCAATGCTTCAGTGAGTGGTACTTTTCTTACCAATCGATTCTTACTGAGTTTAATCGACTATTTAATGAACTTGAGGGTGTGACCAATAAGAAGACTGAAGTAGAAAGAAAAGTTCTTGAGCTGCAAAATGAGCTAGATTCTAAAGATGTTGCTTTGCTTCATAAGCAAAAGAAGCTTGATGAAGCCAAGTCTTCACTTTTAAAAGAGATAGGGGCGCTTAAAGATCTATCTTTGCATAGTGATCTTGAGAGTTTTATCTGTAACATCCCGAACTTTTATTGAACGTTTGACTAATGTCGTTAAGTCAATTTGGGGTGTCGTTAAGTCTTTACTTAATATTTGAATGTAGTTATGTGTGGTTAACGTAGATAAAGTAGTTAGGTTTAAAAGTCTAAATTTTAATGACGAATAAAAGTGTGATTAATGTCGCTTAAAGGCTATGTAGTGCCTTTTAATGAAGGACTAATGTTGTATATGGTCAATAATGCAGTTTGTGGCCAATAATGAAGGGTTTAGAAGTCCAGGGACTGATTTTGACATAGGTTGAAATCTAAAAACGGGATTAAGGCTTTGATGGGTGTAATTAGGGTTGATTGAGCAGCCATTAGCAAATAATAACTCATACACAAAGTCTCTCTAATCTTTTCTTGATTTCTAAAGCAATTAATCTAGTTTTTGGGTCTAACGATTGGGTATTTTTGGTGTTGGAATCGATCAACCATCTAGCAAGCAGGTAATCATTGAATCGTTGGTTGTATTTTCAGGTTTAGGGGTTGGTTAATTATGAATTAGGTCTGATTAAAATTGGATTATACACGTAATTAGGGCTTAGATGGTGTTTTGGTCAATTAACGTGCAAAACGATGTTAAACGAGTTTGTAATCGATCCGGATGATCAAAATGTGTTTAATTGTGTCAAAAACATGTTTTGGGAAAAGCCTAGATGAATCCAAGGTTGAAAAATCGAAGAACTTAGTCGTTTTTGAAAAACAGTCGAACCAGTGTTCGAACGAAGTTAATCTTCGTTTTATGACTATCTTCGTAAGTTATGTTAAGTTCGTTCTAATGCTATTTTCGTTGGCCAAGTTCGTAAGAAGGATTTCTGAGGTTAATTTCGTTCGAAAGAGCCAAATACGTTTGCCATAAAAAGAAACTCAAATTCGTTTGTATAAGTGAAGCTTAAACTCGTTTTGGCCTAATGGAAGTCTAAATTCGTTTTAAGTGTTAAATTCGTTCTGGAATGCTAAATTCGTTTGAAAAACGAAGTTTAACTTCGTTCAAGCTATTTTCGTAAAGTAGATCGAACGAAGTTTAAGTTCGTACGAAGGTTATCTTCGTAAGGTGTAATTCTGGAATTTTACGTAGTCAGTCTTAAGTTCGTACGAGGGTCCATTTAAGGTCCTAAATGACTTATACTTTATATGTTAATGTACGATAGGTGTCGGGGATTACTGATAAGCACTATTAGCTATTTGTTTGCGCGCGTACACTACTACCAGGTAAGATACACTACTTTGACATGCTGGGGGATCAACTAAAAGCTGGTTTCAAATCGTAAACACTTCCATTCGGTATCTTTATAATGCATGTGGGCATATGGGTTACCTGGGAGGTATTATGGGTTATGCAGTTGACCATGAGACCTGAGATGCAGTCCCTATTGTAGTGTAATGCAGGATTGCTTAATGTAATATGTAGTTATGCAGTTGATGTAGTTTAATGAAGTATCTTGATATGTATGATATATAGAAATGAAGTTGATGTGTGATATGCATGCTTGACTTGTACGCCTAGTTCACTAGACTTGCTAGGTTGCTATGTCACTTGCACGTTTAAGGATCCAAACGTAATGAAGTTAAAGTGTGTGAATGTCTAGGAATGTGTGTTACCTAGACTATATGTGTGTGAATGTTTGGGAATGCAGGGACCCAATCTATATGTGTGAAATTGAGCTCATAAAACAGATGCAGTGAAAAGTGTTAAGCTTAACTCGTACTAGCCTTAGCCGGGCGAGTGCGTAGATGCAGTTGTTGCTTGGGTGGCTCCTCGCAACGTGGTCTCTATAACGCAGGGCGAGTAATACGAGGGGTTTGACCAACCTACATATACGGATTACTCAAGGATTGGCTTGCCATTCCTTAACGACGTAAGATGAGTAGTCTTTTGACTAATCATCCAGTCGGGTGTGATGCAGGGCACACTTATATGCAGTTAACGAAGATACGTGTGGCAATGTGTGAACTAATGCAGGATAGGCACATTTAGGATGATTATCCTAATTGAAACGAAGTTGAAATGCAGTATATGTGTGAACGTGTGATGGGTGTTGTGCCTAATAAAACTTGTCTAATAATGAAGATTGTTTTAATTGGACAAATGCTTTTAAATTAAGTGTTATCTTACTTAGCTATTCTTATAGCTAACACTTGCTTCTTAATGTGGTTGTTCCCTCAGGTTTAGCTTGATGGAAACTAGATGCAGGACGTGTGAGCTTGGGTAGATGCAATGCAGGAGCCTTAGCTACCCTTAGGCGATGCTTTCTTTAGACATTCGTTACATTTCGTATTTAATGTCGAATTTATGTAGTGGTGTGTGAACGGTTGTTTTATGTTGGGCAACCGTTGGGTTTTCATTTGAACTATTGTTTGATATGGCATGTAACACCAAATAAATGCAGAAACCGAAATGTTTCTATCGGTTTTGACTTTTACAGTCTTTACTTCCGCAATTTAACACCGTTAGGTGAAAAGTTTTGAAAACCCATATTTTTAAACGACGGGTGTTACATTATCAAACAAAAAAAAGAAGTAGAAAGGAAAACTTTACATTGCATTCTCGAGTTTAAAATAGAAGAATAGGAAAGGGGAAAATTAGATAAGAAAAGAAAAGAAATAAATTATATACATGAAATTCATTTTTTAGTTGAAAAAAAATAAAAAAAATAAAAGAAAAAAATATGCAGAAAGGAAAACTTTTTATTTTATTTTCCTTTCTTTTATTGAAAGAAAGGGAAAAACTAAAAAGTTAATTCCATTATTGAGTTATAAAAAAAGAAAGAAAAAGAAGAAAATATATAACCTTATAAATATGTCCTTTTTATTTTTGAATTCTAAGCTCTTACATGGGTAAATCAGTAATTTCTTAAAAGTCATAAAGTTTTCCTTCCGATTCATCCCATATTTTGAAAGTAAACTTTGGATTAAAAAAAAACAAAGTTTTCCCATCATCTATTTCTTTTCTTTTAATAAAAAAACTCAATAATGCCTTTTTTGGCTTTATTTCTTCCACCTTCTTTTCCTTTCCATTATAAAAACAATTCAAGAATGCAGTGTTAAAGTTGCAAGATCAATTATATTCTAAAAATGTTGCTTTGGATAATAAACAAAAGGAGGTTAATGAAGAGAAGTGTTTTCATCAAAAGGAGATAACGAGACTTATAGATCAAGCTCAGGGGTTATAGAGCTGGTTGGCTCTTACAAAAGGAGGTTAATGTTGTACAAGTAATTATCTCAAAACACACACACCTTAACGGACAGGGGACCCGATCAGATGTAGTATAGTAATGTGATAAGTACAGGATCGTTCGCAGGGACGCATCGCTTTACCTAATCTAGTAATATGTGTAATTCTAGCGGTTGGGGGTTGTCACGATTTCCTATTAAAACTAATTAAAAACTGAAAAGTAAAATAGAAGCCGCAACCGCTTATTCAGCGAGAGACTTAGTCTGAAAAAGAGTTGAAAAGGCAAATAACAGTAATAAAATTAAAATACTTGTTTGGCATCTCAGATCTCATGACACGACCAGATATCATCCTACCTACTTGCTAGACTATTGGAAACTTAATCACGGCTCAGATTCTCGTTAGATTCACTTTGCCTAAGTAACTAGTGCTGTCCCAAGACTCACACTACTTCTTTAAACAAATTCTCGTTAGATTCATTGTTTAAGCATTAATGACCTAAAGTTTGTGTTACTAATTCATCTTTTAGTTACCCGGCTCTTAAGCCATGACCAAATAATAATTCTCTCCGGTGACCACAGTGCACGTTTCCATGTCACTGGATCGCGTCTGACATTGTTAAGCATCATGTTCTATTCATCCTAATTACTATGGTTCTGGATCCCTCAGTTATAAGTGAATCACCTTTTACATCTAGTTATAGACCGACTAGTGTTTTCCATCCTTATGTATTAATCCTAGTGTATGATTATAGACCGATCATCAGAATTAAACTAATACACTCAGATATATAACCGATAATAATATGAAGAACTAGTAAAACATGGATCTACGATAAACAGTAAAACACACTCCAACAGATCTAACAAATAAAGTAAAATAGATAAACGTCTACAAGATCACATCGATCCAAACAAGTATTCAGCCTATTAGCCTACCATTATTAAAGGAATAACAAAGTCTGAAAAGATGAAAGACATTGTTTACCAACTGAAAGTAAAATAAAAAGAGTAGATCTAGGTAGAAGATGAAGATCGGAAGGTGTTAGAAGCTCCAAAACCTCATTGGAATCTGCAAAGTCGACCTAGGGTTGTTGTGGGCGGCTAGGGCTGCTGAATCGTCTCTCTCTTAGGGTTTTGAGGGCTACTTCGGCTTAAATAGGTGTCAAAGTCGGTTGCTGAATTGGGCCGCCCAGCGGCGCTGGGGCTTCCTTCTGATGGGCCAGCGGCGCTGGCAGCTCCTGCTGCTTCTCGATTCGCTTCGTTCGACTCCCGAATCACCTCCTTGTGTCTTGTAACTTCATAGGCCTCCATCTTGAGTCACTTGATGTCATTTACCCTCACTCGCATCTTCCGTGAACCTGCGTAAATATCGAATCCATTAAGTACCAATAGTTCTGGAATAATAACTCATTTTAGACATTGAAATGAGGCCTTTTGATAGGGGTTTTTATCACAAAATGAACGCTCATCAGGGAGCTACAAGTCTTTTTAAGAATGAAAGAACCAACTCATTTTAGGAAAATAAGAGATTTTTTTTTTTATAAGCCCCCACTGCGCCGCAGTGGAGGTGTACACCTCCCACTGCGCCGCAGTGGGAAGTTACGGAAGCAGACGACCAAACTTCCCCACTGCGCCGCAGTGGGGTGGAAACACTCCCACTGCGCCGCAGTGGGATATTTCTGATCTCAGCTTGCAGTTTTCCTGCAGGTCTAAAACTTTTGAAAATCATAATCCAAACTTCAATCTTGCACAATCTTTTACCAGTCATATTCAAACCTTAAATCCCTTTACCAAACTTTAAAATGAGTTAAAGACACGTGATTTAAAATTCCGAAAGCTTTTATTTGATCAAGTGTAGCATTTACAACGAAAACGGGTCATTTTACCCAAGTTGACACATTACAAAAGACGACATTCAAAATTGGAATTTCGGCATGACCCATTCGTAAAATCATCATCCAAACCTGTTACGGATTATGAGTTCTCCAAAACACATTTAAACAAAATCGATACATTACAACTACAAAATGACCCATTTAAAATACCCAAAAACTCGAGTCTAACACTAGACATCATAATAATTTTCCAAAAGGACAAAACAAGAGTACAAAGAGCCGATAGTTCAAAGGGGTCGCTATGGGTCCTATTACCAATTTCATTATCCGCATTTAGCTAAAGCAATCAATATCCAAAAAGCATCTTTAACTTCAATCCTTACATTACTTAACTTTCTTCCGCATCCGGGACAACCTATAAAAAGGGTAAACAACTAAAAAGTAAGCAAAGCTTAGTGAATAATCTTGCATACGTTTATACCTACGAAGGAGGGCAATGCACAAGGACTGTTGCATATAGACTATGACACCGTCGTGTCATATCTATAATACTCACCTTGCACGCTAAACAACATATATGGATCCATAAGCTAAACAATGAGAATATCGGGGTTCTTAGGCCCCGAGGTTCTTAGGCCTTTTCTCAAAACAACAATAGGGGTTCTTAGGCCCCGGAGGTTCTTAGGCCTCATAACATTTGACCCCACCCGGGTCTAGCCGAATCAATTACCATACATGAAGATCTCATTTCAACATGATGTGGTCAATTGACCCAACGTAAACATAAAGGTATGCAAGAGTACTCACCTCCTTCGCGACCACAAATCAAAACCCATCAAAACCGCAATTACACAATAGTTATGCTTCAACCTGGCAATAATTCACAAATACGACTATCAAGAATTAAACCCCAATTTCTTCTCTTTTTCCTTTATGTGTGTCGACACACACACTTACACCACACAAATTCTCCCCAATTTGATTACACTAGAAACCATTATTATTATTGTGGTTATTATTATTATTATGAACTAGAGGAAGAGTTCTTGGATTGATTGAAGAATTTAGATCGATAGAGATTTGAGATGAAAAGAGTCTTCCAGAAGAAGAAGGAGTAGTAGTAGTGGAAGGATGAGTAATAGAAAAGAACATGGCTGGACATATCCTAGTTATGCCACGACCCCCACCCAAAATTAGTGGGTATAATACCCGCTATCCGCTACGGTTCCAACTAAATTAACCCCTTATCCTAAAATAAAATACTAGGAATTCATTTTAATGTCAAAACTATTAATAAGGTTAATTTTCATTGGCCTAAAAAATTTAGGATGTTACAACTCTCCCCCACTTGGAACGGATCACGACCTCGTGATCCAAGCCGCATCCAACAACGACGGTAATTAAAACATCCCTCTTAAAAGCACACGTAAAACCTTGGCGGCATAAAATTTCATAAAACGAGAATTGTGAGAGATAGAATAAATTTCTTGGAAGTTTCTCGGACGATTCCAAACAATCAGTAATCTCGTCGTCTCGATCATGTATTCTGAATGAACCATTTAAGCAAGATCTGGCTTCTTCGCATGCAGAATCGTAAAACGCCTCTCCATATTATATAAAAACCAAAATTGATCTTAATAAGTCTCGCTCTTTTATCTACCTAAGATTCTTGCTGATCACGACCCTCTTTAAGTTGTTATCTTATCGCTTTGACTCTCTCAGTCGATATCATGTTCATACTCATGTCATACAGCTCTAGTTACTCCACTTCTCTCCAGAAATCAAAAGATCAACTTGTCCATTTCTTCTTGACATTTACTTCAAATGCATGAAGCAAAACTTGCATTTCTGCCAGAAACATTGAAGACGGAAACTCCATGCCTCGCTACAACTTTCTCAACACAAATGTTGACTACAATTCCTGACTTATGAGTATTCGAATTGGTAGGGTTTGCGCGTTCTTCATCAAATGTTAAGCAACAACCAGATAAAATCAGATTGGTCTTCGGAGGTCTTGAGAGATTTCGTAACCGTGTCCATCATGATGTGCTCCCATTTAACTTGAAGGTTTCCAAAGATTGACATTTCCCATAAGACTTTTGGTGCTAGGATTTCGCTTATGCAAAAGTGTGGCAACTTATTTCATAACATTCTGCTTCATTTCGGGTCACTAACAACCTTTCTTTAAATCTTGACACACCTTTGTTGTACATGGCTAAAGAAGTATTCAGGTTTTATAGGTTTCATGGAGCAAATTCGATTTGGTTCCGTTAAGGAGAGGATTCTTTGAATCCGCAAAATTCTTTAGAACATATTTCGTGTAATCTGACTCCTCGTTTGCTTAGGTTCTCGTTGCAACAATCTCTTCGGGCGACACCAAACTTCGTAGACATAATCTTTCGAGAGAGTTAACCAACTTCTTAGACAATGGTGAGATTTTCGTCGATTGATAAGAAAAGAAAGTTGATATGATTGAGTAAGACCGATAAATTTGACGCTATAGAGAAAGAAAAACACCAAAATTTTAAAGTGAAAATGATTCCGGGGGACTTTAAACCGCGAATGGAACGATTCGTCTTGATTTCTTTTAGTACTTCGTTCGACTTCTCATTCTTTCCTTCAAGCTTGCTTCACATTCTCTATAATTAATTTGGTCAATGGTGAGACTATCCTCAAAAGGGCCGAAAAATTAAAACAACACTTGCCACCCGTCACCCACGAAACTTCTAATCTACATTTATCTTGTAGGTTGTCTCCACTTCGTCACTGCACTAATCTAAACCGGGTCAACTACATTCCCTTCTTTGGTAATCACACAATCAAAATAATTGCACTTTTCCAACTCAGATTGCTCATCCAATGAATTGACATGAAACTCTTCCCTTTACAATATTTCCCCGGCCTCTCGTAAAAGAACTTCGTGAATGAATTGACGTTTAGAATAAACATAACGTGATCAAAGAAAGCAACTACGGACTTATCACATAAAGAACGAGAATTGCGGTCCATAAAATTCATGAAAATTGTAGAACATCAATGTAAGCGAAGAGCATAAATACGAATTCAAAGTGCTCATTATGAGCCTGAACAACATTATCCGAAATATCTTCATCGCGTGTTTTATGTTAATGAAACTGAATCGAGAATTTCGTCTTAAGAAATAATAAGAAACTGCCACTACAAGGTCGAATAGAACATCATATTTTGACAACGGGTACTCGTTTCCGATTGTTACTTTATTGAGCTCACAAGTGACTAAACGCACACGCCTCCTACTTTCTTTCATTTCGTTAAATTAGAAAATCGTACCTCTTGGAAACAAAGGAAATCACTTGAAACGGCTAGAACGAATATGATTTTCGTGAAAGAAATTGGGAAAATCACGAATAACTAGAAGATTCTCCATAGACCGTAGTTTCCATTCGGCGTCGATGATTCTAATATAAGAGACTTGACTACCATACAAGGATTATCAAAACGTATGAGCAAGATACCAACAGAAATCGACCGTTTCATTTCCTCCGACGAAGTCAATTGTTTTCCTTATACTAGGAATATTCAACTAGGTCTCCTTCTCCCTTCGTGAAATTAGGAATCATTCACGCTTAGCCTATCTATTCTCAAACATTATACCACACGCTCCCGAAGGAAAAGAGAACAAATCGGTTCAAAGATTTTAGATTAGGTTTTAACTTTTATAACTACCATACTTATCATGTATTAGTCCCTTATAACTATATCATCCTCAGGTTCTCACTACGCAAATTTCATCTTAGTGTCTATCATCAGGCCTCAAGTAATCGTATACTCATTCAATAAAAGCATGTTAATCAAAATCAAAACACATTCGCCATACTCCGTATGGTCTTTTAACATACACTTAAATAACCATCTTCAAGACAAGACATCACATTTCCCATGACTTTATACTATCACATTAAACTACCATTTTAAACATATTACTATACAAATAGTTCTCATTGCCATATCTCGTATGATTTTTCAACATATCACTAACACAATCATAATTATCATAGGAATCTCCAATCCTAACATTTTATATTACTCATATCATAAGCATTCTTTTCATTAATCCATCAATTAAATCATATCAATACACAACTGATTCTCATCACCAAACTTTATATGATCTTTTATCCCAATAATGATGCCATGGGTCTCACTACCCAATGGTCTTACACAAAATAATAACGATGCCATGGGTCTCACTACCCAATGGTCTTACACAAAATAATAACGATGCCATGGGTCTCACTACCCAATGGTCTTACACAAAATAATAACGATGCCATGGGTCTCACTACCCAATGGTCTTACACAAAATAATAACGATGCCATGGGTCTCACTACCCAATGGTCTTACACAAAATAATAACGATGCCATGGGTCTCACTACCCAATGGTCTTACACAAAATAATAACGATGCCATGGGTCTCACTACCCAATGGTCTTACACAAAATAATAACGATGCCATGGGTCTCACTACCCAATGGTCTTACACAAAATAATAACGATGCCATGGGTCTCACTACCCAATGGTCTTACACAAAATAATAACGATGCCATGGGTCTCACTACCCAATGGTCTTACACAAAATAATAACGATGCCATGGGTCTCACTACCCAATGGTCTTACACAAAATAATAACGATGCCATGGGTCTCACTACCCAATGGTCTTACACAAAATAATAACGATGCCATGGGTCTCACTACCCAATGGTCTTACACAAAATAATAACGATGCCATGGGTCTCACTACCCAATGGTCTTACACAAAATAATAACGATGCCATGGGTCTCACTACCCAATGGTCTTACACAAAATAATGTCACACTTCATTCGCATACATTCAACATTCATCAACTATTCAACATACTTTCTCCTTATAAGTGACAACCATCTTTTAAACTTATAAATCAAATTCCACTTTTATGGCCTCATTGCCGATTATTCAAGCAAAACTTTTGCTCTATCGCATTGGCATATAAACAAGCAAATACACATTAGCATACATTCCACGTTTACTATGTATTTATCATACCTTCTTCTTTACTATCATCAAGCAATATATTAAACTCATAAACCAATCTCAAATTTTCAATTCTTACCATTCAATAAACCAGTTAGCATGCAAGGCTCATATTCTATCATACTTAGATATCAACGAGTAAAATCATAAAACAATTCACATTGCCAAATAAGGTCTCCAACCTATGGCTTCACACTAACATACTTCCATATTTAACGGACTTACTTGAGCTATTATAATATGTGATCATAATAACGCTGCAGTCATTATTATAATTACTTATTATAACACCTCAAGTGAACTTCGCTAAATACTTCCGTATGTCACTAGAAGCCGAACTATACACATAAGGCCAAGTCACGTCTATGGTTTAAGTCTAGGTATCCGTGTAATAATAAAATACCTAAATCCCTTAAACCACGGCTTTGATACCACTTGAAAGAACCCAAACTCATTTTAGGAAAATAAGAGAATTTTTTTTTTTTTTTTATAAGCCCCCACTGCGCCGCAGTGGGAAGTTACGGAAGCAGACGACCAAACTTCCCCACTGCGCCGCAGTGGGGTGGAAACACTCCCACTGCGCCGCAGTGGGATATTTCTGATCTCAGCCTGCAGTTTTCCTGCAGGTCTAAAACTTTTGAAAATCATAATCCAAACTTCAATCTTGCACAATCTTTTACCAGTCATATTCAAACCTTAAATCCCTTTACCAAACTTTAAAATGAGTTAAAGACACGTGATTTAAAATTCCAAAAGCTTTTATTTGATCAAGTGTAGCATTTACAACGAAACGGGTCATTTTACCCAAGTTGACACATTACAAAAGACGACATTCAAAATTGGGAATTTCGGCATGACCCATTCGTAAAATCATCATCCAAACCTGTTACGGATTATGAGTTCTCCAAAACACATTTAAACAAAATCGATACATTACAACTACAAAACGACCCATTTAAAATACCCAAAAACTCGAGTCTAACACTAGACATCATAATAATTTTCCAAAAGGACAAAACAAGAGTACAAAGAGCGATAGTTCAAAGGGGTCGCTATGGGTCCTATTACCAATTTCATTATCCGCATTTAGCTAAAGCAATCAATATCCAAAAAGCATCTTTAACTTCAATCTTACATTACTTAACTTTCTTCCGCATCCGGGACAACCTATAAAAAGGGTAAACAACTAAAAAGTAAGCAAAGCTTAGTGAATAATCTTGCATACGTTTATACCTACGAAGGAGGGCAATGCACAAGGACTGTTGCATATAGACTATGACACCGTCGTGTCATATCTATAATACTCACCTTGCACGCTAAACAACATATATGGATCCATAAGCTAAACAATGAGAATATCGGGGTTCTTAGGCCCCGAAGGTTCTTAGGCCTTTTCTCAAAACAACAATAGGGGTTCTTAGGCCCCGGAGGTTCTTAGGCCTCATAAACACTGGGCCCCACATGGCCTAGCCGAATCAATTACCACACATGGATATCTCATTACAACATGATGTGGTCAATTGACCCAACGTAAACATAAAGGTATGCAAGAGTACTCACCTCCTTCGCGACCACAAATCAAAAAACCATCAAAACCGCAATTACACAATAGTTATGCTTCAACCTGGCAATAATTCACAAAACAACTATCAAGAATTAAACCCCCAATTTCTTCTCTTTTTCCTTTATGTGTGTCGACACACACACTTACACCACACAAATTCTCCCCAATTTGATTACACTAGAAACCATTATTATTATTGTGGTTATTATTATTATTATGAACTAGAGGAAGAGTTCTTGGATTGATTGAAGAATTTAGATCGATAGAGATTTGAGATGAAAAGAGTCTTCCAGAAGAAGAAGGAGTAGTAGTAGTGGAAGGATGAGTAATAGAAAAGAACATGGCTGGACATATCCTAGTTATGCCACGACCCCCACCCAAAATTAGTGGGTATAATACCCGCTATCCGCTACGGTTCCAACTAAATTAACCCCTTATCCTAAAATAAAATACTAGGAATTCATTTTAATGTCAAAACTATTAATAAGGTTAATTTTCATTGGCCTAAAAAATTTTAGGATGTTACAAGAATCATGAATATAAGAATAAGAATAACGGAAAGGTTGATATAAAGGTTGATATCCTTGAGCTCTCCCATACTGCTTTGGAAGACTTAGAAGTTGCTAGTAAGGCCTGGGAGGCTAGAGCCTTCCCTGTGCTTGACCAAGTTGCTGTCATTCTTGGGGTTCCTAGTATTCCTATTGCGAAGCTCTTAGATCCAATAACCAACATCCCAACATGAGCAGCACCACCACCACCGGCACACCACTCAGCACCTTTGCATTAGAAGAGCACGTTTAACTTCTCACTTTCATTCTCATGTCTTAATCTTACACATATTAGCGTGCTAGAAAAGGAGAGATTTATATCATCCTTTTCTTAGTACCACAAAAACGAGTCCTAACGTGTCATTTGTAAAACATATGAGCATAGTCAATTTTTAGACGCTTATCGACATCCTTATAATGGTTCTCATTAAGCACGATTCGATAATACATATAAGATCCCATCAACTTAGGTAGATGTAATTCAACGAATAGAAGATATAAAATTTCATTAGCACTAAAATAAGTAATTTCTGTAACAAAGTATTAAACATATATAAGTTATAACACTATTCAACATAAGATCTCTAACATTTAACATGCGATAAAAAGTAATGTAAAAATAGAAGAATATAGTGTCGAGTCATCGCATCCTTCTCACTCTTTCATGAGCCACCTACAAATTAACCATTCATATATAAGCTTAAAGTTTCATGTTATATACTTGATAATATATAACATCAAAAGTTTAACAATAATGACATACCAAAATTCAAAGACAAGACTATAAGATAAAAACACCAATGATATATGCAATTGTGACAAATGACCCATATGATCTAACCAATACTTCATCTCTTTTTATAGCATTACCTCACATCATGCCCGTCCAATCTATTTATCCCCCATTTGTTCTTTTGGTCTTACAAATAAAGCATTCATGTATAAACATAGAATGAGGAAATTATATTCGTGAAAGTTGAAGGGAGTCAAAAATAACGTTGCAAAAACTAAAACAAAACTATCGATCATAGTTTTAATGCCAACATTATCAATAGAAATTAAATAATTTCATAATTACAAGAATATAAATAAACCAACCTTGAATCAATGTAATGGACAACTCTGATGATTCTCTCTTGCAAGTTGTTATGAAAATCCAATCCAAAATAATTTACAGGTTAGCAAAAGAGATAAACTAATAAAAACCTTGGGTTACAACACAAAAGAATAAATTTACAAACAAGGCTTTAATTTGTTATTCTGATCCTTTTCTTAATCTCGTCATGTGATAATCGGCCGTTAGGTATATTACTTACCCTTTAAACTGTGCTGCTCTTTTTTCATTTGTCTGAAAATCCTTATGGAAGCTGTCTCTTTACCCAAAAGGTAAAAGAAAGACTAGGGGTGTATAAAATGAACCGGAAAACCGAAAAACCGGACCGAACCGCGTGATCCGAAACCGAAAAAACCAAAAACCGAAAAAACCGAAACCGAAAAAACCGAAACCAAAAAAACCGAAAACCAAAAACCGATGTATAACGGTTAGATTACGGTTTTTAGTATTCATTACACGCGGTTAACCGAACCGAACCGAATTTTGATATATGCCTATTTTTGGGTAAAAGATGAATTATATAACAACCCAAAAACAAATAAGTACAAGTAATGTGACTGAGATATCACATTTAATTCACATATGTGTTAACCAAAAAAACTAGCAAATTGCACTGCCAAAAAAACCTACAAGTTACATAATAGTTACAAGAAAAAATATTATGTAATCAGCCAACTTCTGTTACGTCTTATACGTCAAAATAGTCATCGGTAACTTCCAAGCTTCAACACGTTTAAGAACATGATCAACTCCTTTGAACTTGAGTCCCATGAGTTTCAATCTAACCGTATCAGCTATAATATCTTTCAAGACAGTTGGAGTCCTCGATTTATTTGAGAATGGGCGGTTATTTCGCTCCTGCCATATATAATAGGATGTTGCAGCCAAGGATAATCTTGTAATAACACTCTCAGCAGTCTGCTTTTTTGACATCGGAATGATCCACCTGAGAATGTCCTCCCATTCGACACTTGTTTGCTGAATTCCTGCAATATTTCTTATCATATTCCAAACCTGGCCAGAGAATGCACACTCAAAAAACAGGTGTTTATGCGAATCGGGGCCAGAGTGGCATAGGGAGCAACACATTAGGTTCAGATTTACTGCACCTCCAACCTCCCATGGCTTAAGCTTGTCATGGGTCTTTAACTTGTTTCTCAAAACCAGCCACATATGGAACGAATGCTGAGGGATACACTGAGGAAACCATACCATCCGTACCCAGTCAACTTCTTGTTGTTTCCCTCGAATTGTATCCCAAACCAGTGAGTTTGAGAACCTTTGGTCAACACCCTTACTGTCACGCCAAACCAGTTCATCTTGTTTATGAACATGGATATCAGGTGGCCTAATAGTAATTAAAACTGGAAAAAGATCGTACCAAGCGGTAGGCCATTTCCAATTTCCATCAAAAATAGAATCATGAACCGAAGACGACAAAGACAAACCTGATCTTAGTATATCCCTTGGTGTTACATACTTTCGAATTGGGCAGCTATCATTCCACATATCGAACCAAACTGATGTGTTCTTGCCATCCCCAATACTAGACCATATATGAGGCCGAACAGTCTCCCGAAGTTGTAAAAGTTTTCTCCATCCCCAAGCCATGCCAGCATGAGGTGGGATATCCCAAAAACTACGCCCCTTTAGATTATTAGAATAAATCCAATTAACCCATAATGACTTCCTTTTATTTACAATACTCCAAATGTGCGATGTCATCAAGGCCTTATTCATTTCTCTTATCCGTCGAATCTCTAAACCCCCCCTCCTCTTTAGGAAGACAAACAGATTTCCAAGACACCTTCGCTTTACCTTTTTGAGGGGGGCCTTGACTCCATAGAAAACCACGCATCTTCTTCTCCAAATCATTTATAATGTTAACCGGAAGAATAAGAACAGATGCCCAGTAAATGTGCATAGAAGAGAGGACTGACTGAATAAGTTGTAGCCTCCCCGCAAATGATAGAGTTTTGTTGCGCCAATCTCCTATACGACATTCCATTTTTTCCACAAGAATTTTACAGTCTTTATACAACAATCTGGATGAAAAATTCAGAGAATTAAGTTGCGCCGCAACACATTCATAACCCAGCCAGCCTCAGTCAACGAAAGTCAAAGTCAACAAGGAGTCAAAGACCCATTGCGCCGCAACTACCCTGGTTGCGCCGCAATGGGGGTCGAATTCTGAATAATTTTTGGAAAGTATATATAGCATGTTTAATCATTCCTTAACCCTAACTTTTACACCTCCAGCCGATTTTAAGAGATTTTTGAAGGGTTTTCCATTAGAGATTCATCTTTGAAGATCAAATAAACATTAAGAACCTAAGTTGATTTTATGATTTAAACATCTTTGATTGGTAATTTCTACTCAAACAATTAAGCATTAAGAACCTAAGTTGATTTTATGATTTAATCTTTAAAAGCTTTCTTCCGAACTGCTTATTCGCCTAATCAGATCCCTCTATCATAGACGTTTACACACTCAAAATGAATTTAATTGTTTAAAATCTTTATCGCTAGTTTCTCCCGAACTCCAACGACTTTGGGTTAATTATAGACCGATTAACCGTTTCATAAATCAATTGACAATGACATAGATTTCTTCCGAACTTCTAATTACAATTATCAATCAATAAATATAAAAGATAAAAACAATATTTAAACTCAAATAAATATGGTTCTTCGATTAAACATAGAAATCTTGTTCAACAATTGCAAATAACATCAAACAATCCTATGACATGTTTACGTATCCAAGTGAGTGCAAAGAAGATTAGCTACTCATGACAAGATTAATAAAAATACTAGCAATTATTAGACAAATAGGATTCATATTAATAATTGTATGATTTAGTCTTGCAATATAACAACTAATAACGAAAGACAAGAAAAGTAAAAGAAACCGAACGAGACTTGTTTGGCTTGCGGCTGCTGTAATTATATATTATTATATATAACAATTAAAGTAGCAAAAGCTACGTACGCGGTTCTGACGTCATGCTGAGTCATCATGACGTCAGCTATTTTGTCTTTTTCCTTTTTCTTTTTTTTTTTACGATTGTATACTTTAAAAAAAAAAAATTACAACTTAACTTTTGGTTTTTTAACTTTAGTCTTTTCCGGTTTTTTTTTTTTTAAAATTTTTAAATCTTTTTTTTTTACTTTCTATATCTTATTTTAAGGCTTTTAACTTTTACCATTTTAAAGTTTCTTATTAAAAAAAATTTACCACTTAACTTTTTGTTTTTTAACTTTAGTCTTTTCCGGTTTTTTTTTTTTTAAATTTTTAAATCTTTTTTTTTTTACTTTCTATCTCTTATTTTAAGGCTTTTAACTTTTACCATTTTAAGGTTTCTTATTTTTACCATTCAACTTTTGGGTTTTTTAACTTTAGTCTAACTTTTTGTATACAACTTAATTTACTTTTAAATTTTTAAATTTTTAAATTTTATCAATTAACTTTAGGTTTTAACTTTAATCATAAAATCTTTTTTTTTTTTATACTTTCTATCTCTTATTTTAAGGCTTCTAACTTTTACCATTTTAAGGTTTCTTATTTTTACCACTCAACTTTTGAGGTTTTTAACTTTAGTCTAACTTTTTGGATACAAACTTAAGTGTCCAAGCTTTTAGATAATGTTGTATGTATATTTGCATGACACAACGTCGATCCCGGACAACGCCCTCCCGGGGTCAAATTTCTTGTATATAATAATTCAAGAAGGTTTAGCTACAGTAACTTTTTGCTTTTTTTTAACTTTTGCCACAAACTTTTTACTTTTCCACTTTTACCACAGATTTCTATCTTCATTACTTTTTCCCCTTATTTCCTCCAATTTTTTCCAGGAACCTCAGCTACCATTGAACATCAAAAGAAAAAATGTTTTAAGACCCCTCCATAAATTGGAGTACATCTCCGGCCAAGGCCATCAATCTCCGCTTCAAAGCTCCGACAGCCGTCGTTTCTAGCTACAAGTTAAAAAGAGGGTAAAAAGCAGACATACGTTTTAAACCCACTATAATAGATCTACATGTTTAAACAACACACTAAAAAAAGCACTCAAATGAAATCATAGATATACACAGACATGATAGAGAAAGGAGATGACGTTATAACGGTGGTGGTGTCGGAGAAACTGTTGCAATGGCGGCGGCTCCGAGGTCTTGAATTCGTATTAATTATGATTGAAATGGTGTTTCTCTCTTTTGATTCCTGCTGTTCGTCGTGTAGAACAAGAATGTGGAGAGAGATTTTGTTACAGTACCAATTTGGATGGTAATCAGTAGTAATAACGACCACCGCCGCTGCCGAGTGGAACCATCGACGGTTACAACCGATGTCCTTCCTTCATTCACCAAAAAGGATGATGAAACATGTACATATAAAAAGAGAGTGTGTTTTGTTTTTCCATTGTATGTGTGTGTTTGAGAAAAAGATTGATAAGAGTTAAGGGGGTGTTCGGTTGGAAGGAGTTCATTGGAATTCATTGGAAAGTGAAAGAGTTAAAGAGTGAATGTCACTTTGCTTTTCATTCATAAAAAACAAGAACATGGTTTCATAAAACCATGGGTTTACTCTGCACAAAATTAAAAAAAAGAGAAAATTACATTTTTCGTCCCTCAATTTGGCAGGATTTTCAGTTATGGCCTTTAAGTGAATTAATTACAGAAAAAACCCTGAAGTTGGTCAATTTTTTCACTTTTCACTCATTTTTGAACAGCCGTCTATTAGGTCCGTTAAGCGAGGGCAGATTCGTCATTTCACCATGATCCCTTCTTCTTCTTCTTCCACACTCAAACACAAACCCAGATTTATCAAGTTTTTCGTAACTTCTTTCATAGATCTCGTCGTCGTTTTTCGTCAAATCAATTTGAAATTCATCAAGTTTTAATCACGGTCGAATTCTGATCATGATGATGGTTATTTTTTGATCGGTTGATTTTTATTGACGGTTACACTTTTCCGGCGAAGTCAAGTTTTTCCGGCGAACTGTAATTCGGATTTCTTTTGGCTAGGGTTTCTGCGCGATTGAATTCTGAGTTGATTGCAACTTGTTTTGGGTCCTGATTCGAAAAAACGTGCGAGTAATCGCCATTTTTAGCTTTCCGGTGAGTTTCTGAATTTTTCGGCGATCGTTAAATCAGAAATCTGTTGGTTAGGGTTTGTTCGGACTTCTATTTTGACCTTTTTCGTACCGGTTTCGTGTTCTGAATCGAAGAAAAGAAAGAGATATTGAGAATTTAACTTTTCCGGCGTATTGTTTAACTTTGCCGGCCACCGTGTTGTTTGTAAAAATTCATTTACCGACCTCGAGTTCGGTAAATCACCAAATCCCATTTTTCCGAAGTGATTACTTATAAAAATTTTCAAGCCAAAAAGTCATTTACCGAAGTGATTACTTAGAAAATCTGGGTTTGTGTGTGGAAGAAGAAGAAGAAGAGATCATGGTGAAATGACGAATCTGCCCCTCACTTAACGGACCTAATAGACGACTGTTAGTCACGGAGTGAAAAGTGAAAAAATTGACCAACTTCAGGGTTTTTTCTGTAATTAATTCACTTAAGAGCAATAACTAAAAATTATTCCAACTTGAGGGACCAAAAATGTAATTTTTTCTCTAAAAAAATGTCACGGTGTCACTTGATAGTATGAGTCATACACTTTCTATACATTTTTCTATTATTATATTAAGTTTGTTGTGAGTATATGGATATGGACTACATCAAAAGAATGATTACATATGGGCATATGGCCATCAAAAACCTACGTAGGTTTATTAATTCATCTTTTTATTATAAACTTAAAATTATTGAGTATTACCTTGTATTACCAGTAGATACAACACTTTATTTGATGTACATTTTAATTAAAAATAGTTGCATTTGATAATATATACATATAGTTTGACCATGGTTATTATACGAGATAATATTTAGTGATGTATGGTTAAAAATATATGATTTACATATTCTTATTTTTTTGGGAATAAAAGTATGTGGCCACGTGTTAGGTTCCCTTATAACAAAGTATCCGTGACAATGCACCGGAATAAACCTACGTTTAAATTTAATGTAATTTACGTCGTTTTACTTTTTTTTATTCAAAATAACTCTCGCGGCATCGCGCGTGGTATTTTTCTAGTTACGAACAAAGGCAGAAGCTTTTCTTAGTTTTGTCTCTTGCGGGTATCCCTCGTACGAATAAACACCTCGCGAACTCTTTCGACTTGCATCCACCAATCAAAAGCCAAAGATGGCTTGCTCGTACCCCACTTCCAGCCGTCCAATTACCTTCAAATTCTAATCTCACGTACGTATTAATTATGATAGATAAATTGTTTGTTATATAACTAGTTTTTTGTGCTCGGGCGTTGCCCCGGGACACATAGCGATACGTTAAATTTGCAATTACATAAAGTCGTAACACATACATAACGATAAACGTACATTAAAAAGGTGCATCAAGTTGAAAAAAGGTATACAACAAACAATAAAAAGTGGTTCAAAGAATATTTATAAGCTAACTTTCTTGTTATAGCGGAAACGCCACTTTATAGTGTTATATTAATCACATGGTCTGTGATTACCAGGTTGTTGACGGTAGGTAACATATATTAGTTGTTTTCTTATAAAGAATCCTTAAAAGTTAATATACTAATAAATGAATAAAAATACAAATGAAACGTAAACGTTAAATTAAAATATAACCAAAATAGAAAAAAGTTAAGGAAAATGATTTTCGCCCCTCTCGTTTTTTTTTATCATTACATATTCTTATAGTGATTTTTCATATCATTACATACCCCTCACCCTAACGGACGTTTATGACTCTCTGTTAACCCCCTCACGTGCATACCACGTGAGGGTATTTTTGTCCATTCCCATCTAACCTGTCCTTGTAACATTTTTTTACCCACCCACTTGACACAAATAGATCAAAAACTCATCCCTCAAAAATCCTTTTTCTTCCTAAAAACCCATCGGATGTGTCACATGCTACACTAAAAAACCACTCTAAAACATCAGAATCTACAAAACAATTCTTTCTAAAAAGTTTCTCAAATCCACAAAACCACAACAAAATAGAAGAAAGTTTATGGTGGATTTAAAACACAAACACATCAACACCTTTGAAGAACTCCGGCCGGCCACCACCTCTGCCGCCGGAGCACCGTCCAATACTGCCACCACCAGAGACCAGACCACCTCCACCGCTGCTACATGACCACCGAACCCACCTTAGATCTTCCTTCTATAACCCTCATTCCAACTCTATATAATATAAATCTATTACTTCAATCCAAACTCACCTTAGATCTCATCAACAAAAAATACATATAATAATAATAATAATACCAATAATAATAAGAAGAAGAAGCCATATAACCCAGACGATTCGTTGTCTTTGTCTTCTTTTTATTTCGTTTTTGCTTTCCGGTGTAATGGTCAATGGAGGTACTCTCTTGGGATATAGATCTTAGATCTATTAAATAATATAGATCATGTGGTAGTACAGTGGGTTTCTTTGATGGGGACCAAGTCAAATAGTTTTGAGGTGATGATGGTCACGTTGTGAACAAATGGGGAAGGGCAGTGGACCACGGCTATCTCTTTAAAAAGGTATATAGATTTAGTAAAAAGATTTAGTAATAGCTATGAAACTTCGAGGCTGCGAAAACTTAAATTGGTTTTTGGGTGAAAGTAATTGCTTGTAATAATGGATGTGTTGTTTTTGGATTTGATTTGTGAAAGTACTTGGCTGTAATCATCGATGTATTGTGTTTGGCTATAAATACATGCATAATGCATGTATGTATGTATATATAGATACAAAATAAGATCATGATTTTTGATTTTATTTGTATTGTTATTTGGTATTGTATGTAAATGATATTTAGAATGATTTGTTGTTGATTTGTTGTTAGATCTGGAAAACAAGATGCAAAAGAAGAAAGGAGTGTTTTGGATATAAAAAGACTAAAATACCCTCACGTGGTATGCACATGAGGGGGTTAACAGAGAGTCATAAACGTCCGTTAGGGTAAGGGGTATGTAATGATACGAAAAATCACCATAAGGGCATAGTAATGATACAAAAAAACAAGAAGGGCGAAACTTAATAATATGACATACCCCAGGGGTATTTAATGAAATTTTCTTTTTTATTTCAGTCTAGTTTTAACAATTTTTCTTTGATTTCATCATGGTCATAGCTTAAGTATGATCTTTAAACCACTGTGTTTATTATAATCTATATTGATTAGGGTGTTTTGATGATGTAATCTCAAAATTAATTAGGTTTTTTGACTTTAAGATTTATTGAAATGGTTGCCCGGAATCTCATCAAACACTAAATATGTGTTATTTCTCTGTGTTTTCGATATATAAAGGTGTGCTATGTCTCTGTCTTTTAACTCACCGAAGAAGACCGCAGTAGTTGTGAATCTCAAGAAGTTAGTATTTGATGTTAAAGGTGAGCAATTTCTCTATCTTTTAGATATATAAAGTTGTGTTGTTTCTATGTCTTTTCGATATATAGTATATATGTCTTTATTTAAGTTTGAATCGATATATGATTCTAGTTGACATATTCAATTTTTAGTTGTTGATGATCGATGATGACGACGTCGGTGCTCACGACAGAAGAAGGAAGGAAGGAGATCGGTGGTTGTTCCGGCTGTCTTTGTTGCCGGAGGTGTTTAAAGAAGAAGATATGTGTGTATTTTGTATGTATATGTTCATTTTGTGAAAGTTGTACCATTTGCATAACAAATTGTAATGAAAAATTCAGGGAGCAATTTGAGTTACAACAGTAGCGAGTTGCTACAGTACCGGTTAACCCGACCCGGTACTGTAAAAACCGACTTTTGGATTGTTATATATATAATGGTTTTACTTGGGCCCCATGTAACTCGTCTGCCTTTTTTCCTAGCCGACTTACAATTCTTGGCAACAATAATGATATTAATTGTAGTTGATTGTTGTCCAAAGTTGGGCTTTTGCTCTCGGCTAACTCCACGAGATCACACCAAAAGTGGGCCGATCCACTTTTCTTCTTTCATTTGTTAATGTCTAGCCCAATATAAACTTTCTTGGTCCAAGTCTTTAATTCAATCTTTATGCATCTCATAAATTAATATGTGCTGTATCTTTGTCTTTTCAGTTCTAATATTCATTTTCTTCATAACTGATCTTCATTTAGCTCATTCTTGTCATATTTTAGCTTATAGACCTATAATCAAAAAAATCACATATTAAGTATAAAAGTCTATAAAAATGACAATAATACAAACATAAAATAAATAAAAGAAATGATATCGCGTAAAATAAATATGTATAAAATAGGCGATATCAAATTCCCCCACACTTGAACTTTGCTTGTCCTCAAGCAAATTCGCTTTGCTTGTCCTCAAGCAAATTCAGATTTCAAAACAGACATTCCTTTGGTTCACAATCTTGAAAAACATGACAATTATCAAAAAGAAGCTAAACCATTAAAGTTAGAAAACATGTAAGAATGGTTAAGCAGTTTTAATCTTAAATGAAAACTGAAATGTTTGACAATACTTGAATGATCTACAAGCCTCGAAAACACGACTAAGCACTTTAATCAAATGAGAGAATAATATCTCAACTAACCTTCTCCAACTAACACTCAAAGCCTAGTCGTGATGCATACTATTTTACCATAGGCTTGTACTAGGTTCGTTCCTCCACCGCCATGGTGCAAGCACCACAACGTCTATCAGAAGAGGTCTTTCAAGTGTTGTAATGAACTCTGGGGCTAAACAGGGTATTTAAAAGGGTATGGAAATTTGGGATAACAAATAGTGTTAAAAAGAAAATAACACAACATTTAACAAAGTTTTTACATAATAGTCTAGTCCATTAAATCCCATGTCATTAGTTGCCAACGGTCCAAATCCCAAGAAGTCTTCCCGACAATACCCCCAATAGAACGATTAAAAACCGACACCATTGTGGTGTATGACAATCAAACAACTCATCAACCAAGACTAACCAATGTTGACTTAAACAAACTTGCCAACCCAATTATGATACTGAAAAATATAACATTATAATCCTTTGTTGGTTATAAAGATGTACCAACTCAACTCAATAATTTGAAGAAACAATGAAGCTTTTGTTGGTGTAATTGATGAACCAACTAATAAAATGATTTGACCCAAAAGTGCAAAATACCAACTGACAGCCCAAACTCTTTTTTCATTTTTATTCTAATTTTTTTTTCTTTTCTGTTTTTCAATTCTTTTATTCTTTTTTTATTCTTTTTTTTTGTGAGCTACTTTTACTCTGACTAATTGGTATTCTCTAAATAACATTGAAACAGTGACAAAACATGAAATGATATGCTAAGATGAACAATCCAGACTTTATCCAACAATCATGACGAAATCAATCTATTCTCAGTAACCGAAAATATCCCAACCCGACATAAAAGGACAACCCCAAACCATCCACTAGCATAGGCAACCAATGATTTTAATGACAATAATATTAAATCCGGTATGACCGGGGCAGGATTCGTCGGAAGACGAAAGTAAAAATGATTTTATGACAATAATATTAAAAAGGGGCACCTACTTGGATCAGCTTACATGTCAATCATTGGCCTAAACATTACTTGCATTGTTGAACGACTTAAAAGGTAGTCAAGATGAACTCCCGTTATACTTGAAACTTTAATTGCTCGAAATATAGTAAATGAATAAAACTTGATCAACTTTGAAGTATATATGTATATTTACACATATATGTATTACTTGAATACATCATTTACATATCTATTTAGCTAACTTCTTATATTTGTTGCCTAAAATTCTAACCATTTTACTAACTTTCTTTCACCATCTATGATTAGCTTTGGATATTCTAAGTACTTTTTTTTATATATACAACATCTTTTTAAGAAAAGTTGTTAACTTTGTTTAAAATATTTATCAAAAATATTAGTAATATTATATAGATGACATTTTAAGTAAATCATGATTTTCTTAGATACAAACTTGCATTGCATAAATATAAGATTAGAAAAAAATGTTTCAAAAAAAAATGTAATGTATATTTATTTATAAAACAAGATATTAATGTAGTTAAATGACTATTATACATAGAAAAATTAATTAATTACAATGTAAATTGACTATTATTATTGAAAACTTGAACTTTATATTAGCATTACTTTAATAAATGGTTAACCGAAAATCAAACCGAAAATAACCGAATTTTTCGTGTAACCGATTTGCGGGTAACCGAATTTAACGGTTCAAAATTTCAAGCTAACTGAACCAAACCGAACCGAAAAAACAGTTCGAAATTTCTAGCTAACCGAACCGTTTACAACCCTACATTTCACGTTCTTTATATCTGGCTTATAAAGAAGTACAATCAAAGAACTACAACAAAAGGGGTATATCTGATATAACATAATAATATAAGGGGCAAAATGTATTAGTAATATCCCCTTCAATAAAACTGATATGAACACTTTGAAATAAAATTTGCGGCCAACACTTCGTCTAAAAAGAGGCTCAAATTCAACCACAGATTTTGCTCTCACGTAAAACCCTAATCCCTTTTACTTTATTATATATTTTCAGTTAATCATATTAATATGTATCTATCTTTTAATATTTATATATTTATGTTTGTATGTATATTAATGTATGTATGATATAATTTGTTTATGAGTTACTGTATGATTTTATATAAACTGGGTTTTCCTATTTTCCCGAGGTAGGTTATTGAGTAGATATTACTTAGAATTTTTTGGTAGAGTATTGAGTTAAAATTGAAGGAATTGATCCAAATCTTGGACAGTATAGAAAAAAGAAAAAAAGAGCAAAGCTTGTGTTGTGGTTTACGCGGTTCGGTTTGTGTGAAGGTGGACGCAGGACTCGTGATTTAGCCTGAAAATAGCTGGACACATGTTTTTTTAAAAAGGAGTTATCCTTTAATAGAAACCAGTATGTGTTAATCGTAGTTATATGGTTTACGGAAATTGCAGTTGTAGGTAGGAGCTGCTTTGATATTTGAGGTAATACGTAGAGGATAAGGATTAGGAGAGAGAAGTCTTTTTAAGGAGGAAATGGCAGGAAGGATTTTGGTGATGATACGCGTCTGATGGACTTTTTTTTCTTTCACTTGGTGTATCGATTTTTTATAAAATGTGCACCAAAGTGTGAAATATGGTGCGAGTACCAAAATCCTTCTTACCTCTTTCTCCATGTTGAGACTTTTCTTGTGAACCTCACCCGATACATAGAAGTCTAGTAGTTTATAATTTACAATATGATATGGTCTGCCTAATGAATATGGCGGGAATGGAAAATGATTATTTATTTAGAGTGCGTACTTACATTGGTTTCTAAGATGTATTTGTTGGAAAGAAAAAAGAATGGTTATTAGATTCGAAGTGTGGGATTAGTATTTTTTTTAAGGCTATAGGAAGACTGTTTTTTTCCTGGAATAAAAGGAATAATTGGTTTACTTCTTAGTAAATAAGTTTAGAAATAAGTTATAACTTTTGTTTCCATGTTATGTATTTGTTGAACAATGAGATTTAGATTAAACTTATCAACTATTGTTTGTGAGTTCGCTTAGAAGACTTTTCTTAATATAGTGTGGAATATTTGGTATTATTTGCTTCTAAATGTAGAAAAAGGGAGACATTTAGTTAGATTTAAGCAGCACTCATGTATAGGTTTAGACGCTGTTATTGATATTAGGAAATACTTCTTAATTCTAGTTTCGCCCCAATTGATAGGTTCATGAAGTGCTGCTACCGTGTAAATAGAGGGACATGATGAAGTCTGCTGGACATGCTTTGCTTTCTTCTTTTAAGCCTCCTTACTGTTTTGCCCCAAAAAATTGTCACAGATTGCCTTCAAGTTTGATCTGTGGAATTTCAATCGCTAAGTCAAGGAATTATAACGCTTACCATCAGAAGCATCAATCACGTTCAAATTTTGAGATGGGTGCAGAACAATATTTACCTCCTTGGTTCAGGTTAATAAATATTTATTAAATGTATTATAAAATTTATGCCTATAAATGTTAGAAGGTCATCTTGTTTTTTATCTCTATGATCCGACCAATTTCTTTGCGTATATATGCAGTGTTGCCCCAATGATGGAGTGGACAGACAATCATTATAGGACAATGGCCCGCCTTGTAACAAAACACGCATGGCTCTATACAGAAATGCTTGCTGCAGAAACAATTGTTTATCAGGAGAAGAATTTGGTAAGCGAGTGATTATATTGGTTTGTTCTATTTTCTGTGAGAATTGAGTGGAAAACGTAGGATTTAACGTTTGAGTATTTCTGTAAATAATGCGAATGAAGATACATATGACAAATGAAGATTATGTTGTAGTTAAATGCTTGTAGACCGCTGACTTCTGTTCTTTTTGATTGCTCAGGACAGATTTTTAGCTTTCTCTCCGGACCAGCATCCTATAGTACTTCAAATTGGTGGAAATAACTTGGAAAATCTGGCAAAAGCAACTCGACTAGCAAACAGTTATGGTTATGATGAGATCAACTTGAAGTGGGTTCTAATTCATAATTTTTTTATATGCTGTCCCTTTCCTTCATTTATGTGCTGAAATTTCTTCTGCTGGCAGCTGTGGATGTCCTAGCCCTAAGGTAGCAGGACATGGGTGCTTTGGTGTGAGTCTAATGCTTGATCCAAAGGTTAGAACAGCTTTATTTAGTTACATGCAATTTCAACCATTGTAAAACATATGTTTCTTTTTACGGGCTAGTATGATTAGGTTTGTTTTTGCAAGGGAAGTTTGTTGCTGAGGCTATGTCTGTCATTGCTGCCAACACAGATGTTCCAGTTAGTGTTAAATGTCGTATTGGTGTTGATGATCATGATTCCTACAATCAGCTCTGTAAGTTACCTGTCTTTCATTTTTCCTTTGACTTGTTTTGCTATATTTTATGGAGAAATCTATTGACATACTACATACTGAATAGAGGTGGCCAAATGGGTGAGTTGGGTTATCGGTCAAAACGGGTGTGTTAAACATGATAACAAAGGTTATGCTGTTAAATAAACTTAGGTACAATAAATAAGGAGGTTTTATGCATTAAAAAAACTCTCCAGGCTACTTTCATCCGGTTGGACCAGTTTCCTGGTAAACTCTCCTTGGAGGCAAAACATATATTATACTGACTCATTCATAACTAAATGTATCTATATTGTGACGACCTCTAGCATTCAATCTAATCTATTGGTTTTCTTGGGAGGATGTTCATGTTTTGGGGTGAAAGAGAAGATGAAAAAAAGAAGAAAAAAAAAAAAGGGGGGGGGGGGGGGGGGGTTCAGTGTTATTTCTGGCTTCGTTACCGAGAGGGTGAACACATTCTTTGTATTGGCTGTTTAGGTTTTTGTGGGACTTTTTACATGTACATTTGCAATTGTTCAACTCCTTCTATTCCAAATTAAGTTTCCATAACCAGATGTAAGTGCCAAGAAATTCATAATTATACCAATTTGTAATAGAAAAATGACAACATAATGGTAAAAGCAATATCACTACTTTTGTAAGTGGACATTTTGGTACAAACTTGAACAGAAAGGTGGAAACTTCCGTTGGCACGACGTGAGTCATATATTTCCTTCTTTTTTGCAGGTGATTTCATATATACAGTTTCTTCTCTATCACCAACGAGGCATTTTATTATACATTCCAGAAAGGCATTGCTGAATGGAATTAGCCCTGCTGATAATAGGAAAATTCCTCCCTTGAAGTATGTAACTACTCAAATCATTATCTGAGTCGGTGATATTTTATATTTTTACATGTTTCCCTCCCTTTTCCCCATTATTTTGAAGTTTTTTTAAGGAAGTTTGGATTGCTAGCGGTGGCAATGTGGGCGGGCTGGGTAAATATTTCGAACAGGTGATCTTTAATATAAACTTCTTTGAAAATCTTCATAAATAGCAAATGGATTACATAAAAATAACTGAAACTTATACTGCTATTTCTATATTAGCTTTAGGAGGTTTTAAGTGTTAAAACACACTTAGGGTGGCTTTCTACATGTTCGGCTCGGTCGACGTGTATTTATTGTAACCAAGTAGTCAAGTACCCGTTTGACCTGTTGGACTTGATAGTACGCAAATCGACCCGTTGTTAGGCAAATGGGTCGAATTTGTGTATATGAAGGCTTATAAGCTATTAGATAGTTACATTAGTTCTTATGATATCCTGGTCATGACATTTTGATTGTATGTTATGCAGATATGAGTACTACTATGCTCTCCTTCGTGACTTTCCAGACCTTCGCTTTACAATTAACGGAGGTATAAATAGCATTGACGAGGTAACCAATTATTGGCTTCATCTTTCCCTTCTTACTTCTTCTAATGTTCATGTGCTAACATTTGTGTTATTTTTTCATGTTGAATATTGTGGTATAATGGTAAATGTGCCAATTCTACATCTTAATTACATATTTTATATTCAATTACTAGGTACGTGCAGCACAAAATGAAGGAGCTCATGGGGTTATGGTTGGTCGTGCTGCTTATAACAAGTACTATAAATTATGCACTGATTAACTTATATTATTTACTCTATATGACTATATGCATGCTTCACTGCATTGACACTCTTTAGGACTACATATGAGTGCTCCAAAAAGATATCTAAAAGCAGGGGCGAAATGGGTGGGGTGGTAATGGGTCAAGATGAGGCGGTTGCTGGTTGACACAATTACACTTTTCGTCTATTTTTTTTAGTATGGTATAGTCACTACTTAATATGATCTCAAAAAGTATATAAGGATGTTTTGAATGTTTGAATATTTACAACGGATTAAAGTAGTTTTTTGGAACATCAAAAAGGCAGACAGTCGCGTAAAGCTGTAAGGGATTAGGGCCATTTGACTCGTTTGGGATAACACACTGAAAACAGATGCATTCAATTCTGCTAAGTTATTTGTTGCATATACTGAAGGTTTTAACGACTTTTTTGACAGTTCATGGTCTGTGTTAGGAAACGTTGACACTGCAATTTATGGTGCGTCACCTAGCGGTGTAACTCGTCGTCAGGTTCGTGGTAGTATTGTTTTTAAAACACAAAAAACTTTTTTTACTTGGTTTAAAATTTAATTATGCGTATAAATTTTCCTCCCTGATAACTTGCAGGTCTTGGAAAAGTACCAGGTCTATGCTGATTCAGTGGTAGGAATGTATGGAAATGGTAAACCAAGTCTCCGGGATTTGGTTAAGGTACACTTATTGTTATTTTTATTTTCTCAGTGACAAGTTTTTCATTGCAACTCTGGGAGCAGTTTATTAATATTGAGAAAACCAGAAAACTTTATTTTCTTTGCAAAACAATGGCAATATACATGCACGTCGCTTTTGTGTTTTCTTATCTAAAGTTGTCTAACAAAAGTTACAATTTACAAACAATTGCTGTGTTTCAGAGTAGGAATCGTACTCCATATAAGCATATGGGTCATAATTCTAGTGGTAAAATGGGATGTATACATTTTTATCAACAATAATAGAAACAATCCGCCTGTAAGGAAAGAGAACAAAATGCACCCTAGTTAAGATCTATTTATTTGTTTTTGAAATACTATGAGTTTGTCATTTGCATACTGCCTTCTCATTACGCTGCAGCCTCTATATGGTCTCTTTTGGGGGGCCCATGGAAATGGTGTGTGGAAGCGCAAAGCTGATGCTGCTTTCCATCATTGCAAGGTATGGTATATTAGCTTGATTGATCAGTTCACAGGTGCAATTTAGTGTGAGAAAACCTAACTGAATTCATATAAGTTTTATAATTCTAAAAAACCATTCTTACTCTCAATGAGCTACAAATGTGACTGATTCGTGTAAAGTTTGAAAACAATATATGAGATTTACGTACGTGATTTTCTATTTTTGTAGACATTCAAATCTCTGATGGATGAGACACTAAATGCCATGCCTGATTCAGTCCTGGATTCGCCTGTTGCCGATGCATATTCAACTACCTGCATAGATAAATTTGCCAATTCAATGAATCTCCTGCCCTTGCCGTACACAATCAAGGAAGAACAAGAGGAAGAGTTGTTGTATGCTTAGTTTGTAATCACATTACAAATCATTGACCCATAAATTATTAGCGTTTAAACCTAATATCTGCTTTTCTTTTTGGTAATAGATTATGTAAGCTCAAGAACATTGACAAAGTGGAATGGAATGTTAATCCATGGTAAATCTTGTTTATTGCATGTTTAACGTAGAGTCAAGGCTTAAGAAAATTATTGCAATTCAATTTGCAAATAAAGATGGTGAAAGAGAAGAACTCTTTTGATTTGTTGATTCTAACGTTGTGTGAGAAGTGAAAAAACTCGAACGCGTGATAGAATACTAGAGTTAATTAAGTTTAACCGGAAGCAATTATGCACATCTTTCTTAATCATCGTCATTCATCTTCGATCATTCTTTTAGACAAACCAAATATTTCCGTCAATAAAACATAACTACTTAAGATTCATTTTATTAAGTATGAGTTTGCTAAGGTCTTTGATTAGAGTGTAGTGACATTGATGATGTGACAATATTAATTTTTTGAGGATATATCGTTGCCCTATTAATATTAATATACTGTATATTAGCATAATCTTTTTGATTATTATGTATCATCATGTATATATTTTACGAAATAAGAATATAACACGTCATTCTCTATATTTCCATTCTAATGCTCACCGCCATTCTAACAACCGAATAACTACATCTCTCTCTATATATAAAAGGCTATCAGAAAGCGCTCGGGTGACGCTCTCTGAGCCCGCCATGTCAGCTTTTTCTGATGTGGCGTTACCAGAGCGATTCGAACGGCACGTCAAATGCTGATGTGTATGGTCCACATAAGTATGCAAGGCATAAATATACCCTTTATTAAAAAAAAGGGTTGTTGGGTTTCGAACCCAGGACCTTATGTTCAATAGCTCAGCACGTTTACCACTTCAACGATAGAGGTTTTTGTTTAGAATGCTCAAACTCACTACTAATAAGGATTCATTCACACGGCTTTTTTGAAAAAAAACATCCAGATCGATAAACATCCACATCCCTAATTTCAGTTTTTCCAATTCTTTCATAGTCTCCGAAAATCCTTTCCTATTTTATCTCCAAATCAATTCCTAATTTTCATCGTTACAGATTACCTCAAATCCCTAAACTTTAGGGATTTAGGGTTTTAAAATAATGGCTAATATCTCAAATTTATATATTATCACGAAACCTTTAGGGATTCAGCACATCACGAAACACAGATTATTTTGTTATTCCGACTAATAGCATCACGAAAACAATTTTCAAGGTAACAATTTTCGATCCTTGGTTCTGTATTTTTGTTTAATCAGTTTTTATTTTAATGTATGTGAATAGAAATCGTGATAAAATGTTTATATGTATCTAGGGGTTTTGGAATGTGTTTTGAAAATGTAAATCATATTTGATTATAGCCAGTTTTTTCGAGATATAAATCATGAATACTTATTCGATGGTCTTTTGAATGTTTGTATCATTTATATATATATTGATGATGTTTTTGTGTGATTTATATCTATATATTTTTGAACTGCATATATATATATATATATCTGTTTTTGTGTGAATATATATTTTTGTATGGATTTTGTATATATGAATCATATATATAGAGATATGTATATAGAGATTAATGTTAGGTTTCAAGCTATTCATTTTATTGGGCGACTTGCAGAATCTATGAATTATAAATCATGTATTTTTTTAGTATAATTTCTATTTTATTGAATTGTGATTGTAAGAACTGTACAAAATTCGTTTTGTTGAAACAATGGCTGACCGTTGCGTTTGTCACTTATGAAGTCGTAAAGCATCATCATTATTGTAGCATATAGTTTATGGATTAAAATGATTCGTGACTGTAACACCCCGCCTTACCACAACACAATATTGTCCGCTTTGCCCGCAGACTCACGGCTTTGTTTCTGGTTGCTCGGGCAAACTTCCCAGAAGGGTCACCCATTTGGCATTGCTGCCGCCCGAGCACGCTTAACTGTGGAGTTCTCCTCTCATCCACAGCCAATGCGCCCAAAACGCGTTGTGTTATGTAAGGCCAATGATATTGCTTATAGCCAGGATCCCCCTTGTATGTCAGCGATGTATGCTTTAACTTGTAACACCCTTCATTTAAAAATATGGGTTTCCAAAAATTTTCGCCTGACGGCGTTAAAAGAAAGCGGAAGAAACTTTAAAAGTCCAAACCAATTAAAATCTGTTTGGTTTCCTTATTCAATGGTGTTACTATTCGTATCATCAAAACAAGTTTAAATGGAAACCCGTCGGCTGCCCAACACAAAACAACCGACTACAAAACATGCGAACTTTATAAATGTCTAAACATAAACAAAAGTCTAGAAATCTGTAGCAACTATGGGTAGCTATGGTCTTCATCAAGCAATCTACCCACTTCCTCACTCTTCATTCAACGTCTACCTCGGCTAAGCTAAACCTGAGGGAGCAACACATTTCAAAAGACAAGTGTTAGCTAACGAATTAGCTAAGTAAGATAACACTTAAATTATAAACCATTTGTCCATTTCAAATATTATGGATTAAAATGATTCGTGACTGTAACACCCCGCCTTACCACAACACAATATTGTCCGCTTTGCCCGCAGACTCACGGCTTTGTTTCTGGTTGCTCGGGCAAACTTCCCAGAAGGGTCACCCATTTGGCATTGCTGCCGCCCGAGCACGCTTAACTGTGGAGTTCTCCTCTCATCCACAGCCAATGCGCCCAAAACGCGTTGTGTTATGTAAGGCCAATGATATTGCTTATAGCCAGGATCCCCCTTGTATGTCAGCGATGTATGCTTTCACTTGTAACACCCCGCCTTACCACAACACAATATTGTCCGCTTTGCCCGCAGACTCACGGCTTTGTTTCTGGTTGCTCGGGCAAACTTCCCAGAAGGGTCACCCATTTGGCATTGCTGCCGCCCGAGCACGCTTAACTGTGGAGTTCTCCTCTCATCCACAGCCAATGCGCCCAAAACGCGTTGTGTTATGTAAGGCCAATGATATTGCTTATAGCCAGGATCCCCCTTGTATGTCAGCGATGTATGCTTTAACTTGTAACACCCTTCATTTAAAAATATGGGTTTCCAAAAATTTTCGCCTGACGGCGTTAAAAGAAAGCGGAAGAAACTTTAAAAGTCCAAACCAATTAAAATCTGTTTGGTTTCCTTATTCAATGGTGTTACTATTCGTATCATCAAAACAAGTTTAAATGGAAACCCGTCGGCTGCCCAACACAAAACAACCGACTACAAAACATGCGAACTTTATAAATGTCTAAACATAAACAAAAGTCTAGAAATCTGTAGCAACTATGGGTAGCTATGGTCTTCATCAAGCAATCTACCCACTTCCTCACTCTTCATTCAACGTCTACCTCGGCTAAGCTAAACCTGAGGGAGCAACACATTTCAAAAGACAAGTGTTAGCTAACGAATTAGCTAAGTAAGATAACACTTAAATTATAAACCATTTGTCCATTTCAAATATTATGGATTTATAATACGTCATTAAGGCACCACACTCATCAAACATATCATAACATCAATACTACATAATAGGATGTAATACCCTAAGTGTGCCTATCCTTCATTCTGCATTTCACACATATAACCACATGACTGCTTTCTCTACGTTTTGGCTACTTTGTTACGTTTAACTGCATTACTACATTTTAACTGCATTAAAGTGTAACATATGTCACACCCGACTAGATGACAGCCTTACGGATGAACATCAAACGTCGTTAAGGAATGGCAAGCCAATCCCGGAGCAATCCGTATGTACAAGACAAATGGGCGGGTCAGACCTCCCGTATTACTCAACTGCATCTCAATGACCGTGTTGCAAGGAGCCACCCGAGCAACCTGCATCTACGCACTTAGCCGGGCTAGGGCAAGTACGGGTTAAGCTTAACACTTTCTTCATCTCATTTTAACGAGCTCGAACCTGCATCTCATTTAGTTTAGGTGTCTGCATTACCTAAACATTTACTACGTTAACTTCTTTTACGTTTTGGGCCCTTAAACGTGCACGTGTCATGACAACTTAACAAGTCTAGTGAACTAGATGAGCAAGCCATACAATCATGCACAAAACAACATATACTACATATACTACTTCTCAATGCATCACAAGATACTACATATCACTTCATAACATAACACTACATTATACGTCATTTCATAACATGCACTACATTACATATCATTTGGGCCTGCATTTCAGGTCTCATTGGTCAACTACGTAACCCATATCACCTCCCGTGTAACCCCGTATACCCACAAGCAATTCAAGGTACCAATTGGGAAGTTATTATATGAAACCATCTTTTGTTGAACCCTCAGTGTGTCAAAGTAGTGTATCTTACCTCAAAGAAGCGCACGACAAATGATAACTACGTTACCGTGCAAAACAAGTATTCCTGACCTCCTATAATCATTAAGCGATCATTAGACAAGCTAATACTCACATCATTAAGGTCATAACTCAGACCTAAACACCTATAAACACGACCCATGACAATGCTTTATGCATTGGAGGTTTGATTAATACATTAGGACTCATAGAATCCGACAAAACTCGACCTTCACTCACTAATTCAACCTTTCAGGAACTTGACATCAAGATCATATTTTAAAAGCATTATCATTAGAAAATAGACTCTTTCACGATTCCGTGGATAGCTTATTTGTCAAAAACGGAGTTACGGTTCAAAAGTTATGGCCATTTGAAAATTCAGTCGCTGTTGCGCCGCAATGACTCATTGAGCCGCAACTTATCTCTCTGAAATCCAATTACGCCGCAACTATGTAGTTGCGCCGCAACTGGCTACGAACCAGCACAGCAATCATCTTTTAACCTCCAAAACTTAACCAAACTCAACCCAAACGACCCCAAACCTTATGAACAACCTTTGAACCTTAAAATCCACCATATTAAGACCATAATGATGTAATAAAATCTTTGATTAAATCCATACATGAATTGCATCATAAAACAATTGTTAATTCGACATCAATCAACCCTTTAATGACCTAGATCTGATTCCAAATGACTTAAATGATTGAAGAGATATAAAATTAATGTTAATATACCTTTCCTACCTGTAGATCACAAAGAGGATGCAAAAGACTTGATCAAACACACTCGAATCACACGTTTTGATGGATTTTCGCTTAGGAAATTGATGGGAATCATGGGGGGCGGTTAGGGCTTAATACAAGGGAGAAGAAACTGACTGTGATAGTGATTAGGGTCTAATTAAACTCCTAATCCCATTTTTAAGATTCACCCTACATCAAAACTAGTCCCTAGGCTTCCAAACGTCACATTATTAGCCCAAAACACCTATAGGGACTACATACAACTTATTAAACACTTCAAGCACCTCAAAAGGCATATAACTACACCTTAAACCCATTACTACATCAATCATTAAAGCATTCAAGCCTCACACGTATAACACATTAACCACATCTAAGCATTAAATCTACCATAGACTTAACGGACACGTTATGTTGACTTAACGACTCAAGTCAACCGTTAATTAAAAAGTTTAGGATGTTACAGTGACTTGATATGAGAACATAATGTAAATGTTTTTCTTTGAAGGATAATAGTTTGAATATGAAATTCGGATGTCTTATTAGTAGAATACGAAAATCCAGCAAGTAATATCAAGTAACATTTATATAGATATATACTCTGCTTTTTTGCATATTTATATATCCATATACATGTATACATATAGAAGTACGACATGTTTTTAACATATATTTGACATATCTATATTTTTGTTTGAGTATGATAGTTTGAATATGAAATTCGGGTTTTATAATTCAATATGATATTCGGGTTTTCATTTTTCCAACAAGATGGAACAATGCTTAACTATGTATCACCTAGAACACGGAATGGAACGGTAAGGGTTCGAGTCTTACATTCTTGGTGGCATAATGCTACCGGCAAGGATCCGACGTTGGAACTAAATTTAGGAGACGAAGAGGTTTGTAACGAGATGAGATTAACAAGCTACAACCCAACAAACCCGTTGTCATCATCATTTAGGTTGCAAATATTAACGAGTGGAGGAGTAAGTTTCCTAACATGATATATCAGTAACATTTTCCATGTAGTCTTATACTAATCGTTAATTTTTTGTTTTCTTATTTTGTTATTGAATTACAATGTTTGTCCATCTAGACGTTAAGAGTGTTGCAAATGCTTTTTCTGGAACGAAGCTCTTTGTTGACAGTGATATCCCGGAGTTGAAAGACTTCTTGCAACGGTAACTCCACCTTTTATTAGCAACTGTACATGTGGGTAACTATGAACAATAGGCATGTATACACTTAAAAACTATCTTATCATTAAAACATCTAGGCAGGATGGAGTCGGATCTGTTTAGAGGATAGAAGGTGGAAACACACAGTCGATGCTCACCAATCCAACTGTTTTTCTAATGAGTGCAGTCATGTGCCATTAGCTGATTACATGACACATGAGCCAGTAACTATCATATTTTAAGCATTTATACTTATTTACTATGACCTTTAGATGCGGGACGTAAATTACTAAATGAAACAATCATGATTTTCAGGTATCTAATCAATTTATCTGCAAGAATATTTTAAATGGTTGATCGTTCATCATATCGTTTCAATTATTGGGAATAAACATAAGTTGTAACTTATAAGTTGTGTTCCAATAAACAAATAAGCTGTAACTTTGGCATTAATGATGAAATATATGACTTTTGTCAATCTTTTTAATTTGTACCTATGAAATATTTAATTATTGTGAAGTTTTTTTATTTTAATAATTAGTCGATTTTCATGTGTATTAGGATGGCCAATATGCTACATACGCGACAATTGACAATATTGACGTTGATGAACCATGGTGGTACTCTGCTTGCAAGCCTTGCAACAAGAAGGTGATTCAGGTCAAAAATGAGGGCAACACTGGTAAAGAATTAAGGTGTCCGGGATATGGAGATAACCCCAAATCACTAATTCCAAAGTATGTTACACTAGATATTATCATTATAAATTTTGTATTACTTAACACTTACTATTCTATATATATATATATATATATATATATATATATATATATATATATATATATATATATATATATATATATATATATATATATATATATATATATATATATATATATATATATATATATATATATATATATATATATATATATATATATATATATATATATATATATATATATATATATATATATATATATATATATATATATATATATATATATATATATATATATATATATATATATATATATATATATATATATATATATATATATATATATATATATATATATATATATATATATATATATATATATATATATATATATATATATATATATATATATATATATATATATATATATATATATATATATATATATATATATATATATATATATATATATATATATATATATATATATATATATATATATATATATATATATATATATATATATATATATATATATATATATATATATATATATATATATATATATATATATATATATATATATATATATATATATATATATATATATATATATATATATATATATATATATATATATATATATATATATATATATATATATATATATATATATATATATATATATATATATATATATATATATATATATATATATATATATATATATATATATATATATATATATATATATATATATATATATATATATATATATATATATATATATATATATATATATATATATATATATATATATATATATATATATATATATATATATATATATATATATATATATATATATATATATATATATATATATATATATATATATATATATATATATATATATATATATATATATATATATATATATATATATATATATATATATATATATATATATATATATATATATATATATATATATATATATATATATATATATATATATATATATATATATATATATATATATATATATATATATATATATATATATATATATATATATATATATATATATATATATATATATATATATATATATATATATATATATATATATATATATATATATATATATATATATATATATATATATATATATATATATATATATATATATATATATATATATATATATATATATATATATATATATATATATATATATATATATATATATATATATATATATATATATATATATATATATATATATATATATATATATATATATATATATATATATATATATATATATATATATATATATATATATATATATATATATATATATATATATATATATATATATATATATATATATATATATATATATATATATATATATATATATATATATATATATATATATATATATATATATATATATATATATATATATATATATATATATATATATATATATATATATATATATATATATATATATATTTATACTTATTTACTATGACCTTTAGATGCGGGACGTAAATTACTAAATGAAACAATCATGATTTTCAGGTATCTAATCAATTTATCTGCAAGAATATTTTAAATGGTTGATCGTTCATCATATCGTTTCAATTATTGGGAATAAACATAAGTTGTAACTTATAAGTTGTGTTCCAATAAACAAATAAGCTGTAACTTTGGCATTAATGATGAAATATATGACTTTTGTCAATCTTTTTAATTTGTACCTATGAAATATTTAATTATTGTGAAGTTTTTTTATTTTAATAATTAGTCGATTTTCATGTGTATTAGGATGGCCAATATGCTACATACGCGACAATTGACAATATTGACGTTGATGAACCATGGTGGTACTCTGCTTGCAAGCCTTGCAACAAGAAGGTGATTCAGGTCAAAAATGAGGGCAACACTGGTAAAGAATTAAGGTGTCCGGGATATGGAGATAACCCCAAATCACTAATTCCAAAGTATGTTACACTAGATATTATCATTATAAATTTTGTATTACTTAACACTTACTATTCGGGTTACCTAAGCTGTTTTGCAATCATGTTGTATTAGCTTATAATAGGAACGAAGATTTTCATTACTCTACCATCGCCGCTCTCACCGACGATAGTCAGACCATTGTGGCTTTCAAGAAGGCCTTTAATGTCGACTCGGTATAACGTATAAGCATTCTGACAACATGATAATGTTATAAATAGTGTTCCATTATTTATTTTTTTAGGATTCTATTGCTGAGTTTTGGTCTATACTCTATCTTCTAGGAAGCTGTAGCCGACACATATTGATATGTCGTATTTTATACCCATTTCTCACAACGTATTTAGTTGATTCTGCATGGTTTATGAGTCGTTTTTGTATACATTTGGTGCGTTTATGGTATTTGTTAGTGTTTCAGGTTACTGACAGGTATTTAAGCGCAAATCTGGAGAAAACGACATTGTAAAGGAGAATCAAGTGCTAACGGAAATAGGAAGAAATGTGTTAACGGTTGGGTACAATCGATAGGTATAATTGTTATTTCAATAACCAAACTAATTGTTTGATTAGGGAAGTTATAAAAGATGTCTTGGGGTACCGGTCTTTGTAACGAAACTAGTTAAAGCAAGAGAGTCAAATGATGTCTTCAACTTGACGGGTACGGGTTGGTGCTTTGTTTGAGTCTCGGTTATTTAATCAACTAATTTGGGTTTGAACTTCATTTATGTGCAATCTAAACATGTGTTGAGCGAAATCAAGATCATCACCTTTTAAATTATTGTTTAAAACAATTCTCTTTTCGATTAATCCTGTGGGATTACTAATTATTTGCTAACTTTTGCATCGTGACAACTCGGTCACAAAACCCCCCTTTTAATTAGAATTACTTAATGTCTACGATTACTTAGATTTAGTCCCTGTGTTCGATCCTGGACTTACCTTTTAGCTATACTATATACGAACGGGTCCACTGCCCGAGAGTGTGTAGTAGTCAGTTCTAGGGTATTTCTTGTTTTAATTTTTAAACTCGATTTTACACATCACATATATACTGCCCCAAAATGCTACCTACATTACAGCTGGATGCAGTTCCGTCAACGTTTATTCTCCCTGTATTTGTTTCTTCTAAGTGTGATCCTATAGTTATGCATATACATAGTGTATATGATTTAAAAAATTAAATTCAGGTCGATATCTCAAGCTGATATATGCATATGTGTACTTACGGATATTTTACGTAGTTAGGTGTTAAGTAGAAACCTCCTATGAGGATATCAGACCAGTATAACATCTAGGTGATCATTATTGCCTTAATAAGATACACAAAGAATGTGCTTACAATCATATTTTTAAATATAGTTGAAATCTTGAGTGAATTATTTGTAGCGTCTGAATATAAAGGTGATGATGATTAGAATAGTATTATCCATCAACATCATTATTATCTATTAGAAAATCATTTGTAGCATCTTTCTTGGCTGAATTTTCATGCATGCTATACCTTGATGCCTTGAAAAAAATGGTCCAAATATTAAAGAGCTTTATAAGATGGGCGACTATTATATTTGGTCAATCTAAACTACTTTTAGTATTCTCCAAAGTTAAATATCGCCCCATCGAGAATGCTATAATAGTTTCAACATATGTCTTTTTTTAGTATAATCAGACTGATATTAACCTAACAGTTTTGGCATGCTCAATAAATAAGTAGTTGTCATTGCAACTCTGATCAAGATCACGAATAAGGTCGTTTGTTTGGAATGTGGGTATAAGATTCAAGAATGGGAACTTGAAGATGACTTGAATTGATTAAGAATGTTTACTCCCTCTTTATGCAGTTCTAATGTCTTTTTTGCATGTTTGAATGTGCTACTTATAAGCTTCTTATTATCGATACACGAAAATGGCACAATTTATATAGTATTAATACATATTAAAACTCTGTTATTACATTTTGTCTTAGGCTTTTATGTCCGTGATGGGTAACACTGTAAGCACAACGGATAGTCCACATGGTAAGCGCCCCCATCCTGACTCTGCGGATAGTCCACATAACTATCCAGAGTGATGAAGAGTAGTAAAAAAGTAGTAGTAAGCAGCCCTGAAGTACTTAGCTTATTAAATAATGCAATTCGTTTTCCATTTAAACTTGGATTTTGTTTTTATTGGCCTCGATTTTGATGTTATGTTTTGACACCGGATACTTGCTTTCTGTTGAGGCTTTTGACTGTCGTTTTGTGTCTGGACTAAATAAAACTTACGGGTTTTTAAGTTTGTTTCTTGAATATTGTTATTATGTTTCGTAATGTTGAAGTCAATATAATGCAATCTGCATTAGATATTGATGACTTCGGTCATCTTTTTTGCCTTTGTTTCCAAATCAAATGCTTCTAGGCTAACAGAGCAATGCAGGTTACTAGATACTGTTAGTTTATTTTCCAGTGTAGGTAAAGATTTCTGAATGATGGCGGAACCCGAAACCCAAAAGCATTTATTTTTTGAAAGAGAATGTATCTTTTATGTTAAAACTCCATCTGGCGTTTAGCTACAGATGTTGAAGGTCAACAGTGTGTATGGATACATAAATATAACATGCATCACAAATGATATAGCAGAGATTATAGAAAATATTTATAAACTACAAATGCATGCGTAGTGTTATCTTATGTAGATGGATTAAATATGTTTGTTTTTGTTTGCATTCCATTTATTATCTACTAAATAGCCCGGTGTAACGCACGGGTTTCACCTAGTATGTTATATGCTTACACTGTATTGTTTAGTTTATTTAAGGGTGGAAAGGAAAGGAGAGGAGAGGGGAAAATTATAAACTGCATTCTTATGTTTTTTATAAGTGTGGAAAGGGAAGGAGTAGAGAGGATTAGAGGAGGAAGTGTAGTTGTTTTTTGAAAAAAAAAAAAAAAAAAAAAAAAAAAAAAAAAAAAAAAAAAAAAAAAAAAAAAAAAAAAAAAAAAAAAAAAAAAAAAAAAAAAAAAAAAAAAAAAAAAAAAAAAAAAAAAAAAAAAAAAAAAAAAAAAAAAAAAAAAAAAAAAAAAAAAAAAAAAAAAAAAAAAAAAAAAAAAAAAAAAAAAAAAAAAAAAAAAAAAAAAAAAAAAAAAAAAAAAAAAAAAAAAAAAAAAAAAAAAAAAAAAAAAAAAAAAAAAAAAAAAAAAAAAAAAAAAAAAAAAAAAAAAAAAAAAAAAAAAAAAAAAAAAAAAAAAAAAAAAAAAAAAAAAAAAAAAAAAAAAAAAAAAAAAAAAAAAAAAAAAAAAAAAAAAAAAAAAAAAAAAAAAAAAAAAAAAAAAAAAAAAAAAAAAAAAAAAAAAAAAAAAAAAAAAAAAAAAAAAAAAAAAAAAAAAAAAAAAAAAAAAAAAAAAAAAAAAAAAAAAAAAAAAAAAAAAAAAAAAAAAAAAAAAAAAAAAAAAAAAAAAAAAAAAAAAAAAAAAAAAAAAAAAAAAAAAAAAAAAAAAAAAAAAAAAAAAAAAAAAAAAAAAAAAAAAAAAAAAAAAAAAAAAAAAAAAAAAAAAAAAAAAAAAAAAAAAAAAAAAAAAAAAAAAAAAAAAAAAAAAAAAAAAAAAAAAAAAAAAAAAAAAAAAAAAAAAAAAAAAAAAAAAAAAAAAAAAAAAAAAAAAAAAAAAAAAAAAAAAAAAAAAAAAAAAAAAAAAAAAAAAAAAAAAAAAAAAAAAAAAAAAAAAAAAAAAAAAAAAAAAAAAAAAAAAAAAAAAAAAAAAAAAAAAAAAAAAAAAAAAAAAAAAAAAAAAAAAAAAAAAAAAAAAAAAAAAAAAAAAAAAAAAAAAAAAAAAAAAAAAAAAAAAAAAAAAAAAAAAAAAAAAAAAAAAAAAAAAAAAAAAAAAAAAAAAAAAAAAAAAAAAAAAAAAAAAAAAAAAAAAAAAAAAAAAAAAAAAAAAAAAAAAAAAAAAAAAAAAAAAAAAAAAAAAAAAAAAAAAAAAAAAAAAAAAAAAAAAAAAAAAAAAAAAAAAAAAAAAAAAAAAAAAAAAAAAAAAAAAAAAAAAAAAAAAAAAAAAAAAAAAAAAAAAAAAAAAAAAAAAAAAAAAAAAAAAAAAAAAAAAAAAAAAAAAAAAAAAAAAAAAAAAAAAAAAAAAAAAAAAAAAAAAAAAAAAAAAAAAAAAAAAAAAAAAAAAAAAAAAAAAAAAAAAAAAAAAAAAAAAAAAAAAAAAAAAAAAAAAAAAAAAAAAAAAAAAAAAAAAAAAAAAAAAAAAAAAAAAAAAAAAAAAAAAAAAAAAAAAAAAAAAAAAAAAAAAAAAAAAAAAAAAAAAAAAAAAAAAAAAAAAAAAAAAAAAAAAAAAAAAAAAAAAAAAAAAAAAAAAAAAAAAAAAAAAAAAAAAAAAAAAAAAAAAAAAAAAAAAAAAAAAAAAAAAAAAAAAAAAAAAAAAAAAAAAAAAAAAAAAAAAAAAAAAAAAAAAAAAAAAAAAAAAAAAAAAAAAAAAAAAAAAAAAAAAAAAAAAAAAAAAAAAAAAAAAAAAAAAAAAAAAAAAAAAAAAAAAAAAAAAAAAAAAAAAAAAAAAAAAAAAAAAAAAAAAAAAAAAAAAAAAAAAAAAAAAAAAAAAAAAAAAAAAAAAAAAAAAAAAAAAAAAAAAAAAAAAAAAAAAAAAAAAAAAAAAAAAAAAAAAAAAAAAAAAAAAAAAAAAAAAAAAAAAAAAAAAAAAAAAAAAAAAAAAAAAAAAAAAAAAAAAAAAAAAAAAAAAAAAAAAAAAAAAAAAAAAAAAAAAAAAAAAAAAAAAAAAAAAAAAAAAAAAAAAAAAAAAAAAAAAAAAAAAAAAAAAAAAAAAAAAAAAAAAAAAAAAAAAAAAAAAAAAAAAAAAAAAAAAAAAAAAAAAAAAAAAAAAAAAAAAAAAAAAAAAAAAAAAAAAAAAAAAAAAAAAAAAAAAAAAAAAAAAAAAAAAAAAAAAAAAAAAAAAAAAAAAAAAAAAAAAAAAAAAAAAAAAAAAAAAAAAAAAAAAAAAAAAAAAAAAAAAAAAAAAAAAAAAAAAAAAAAAAAAAAAAAAAAAAAAAAAAAAAAAAAAAAAAAAAAAAAAAAAAAAAAAAAAAAAAAAAAAAAAAAAAAAAAAAAAAAAAAAAAAAAAAAAAAAAAAAAAAAAAAAAAAAAAAAAAAAAAAAAAAAAAAAAAAAAAAAAAAAAAAAAAAAAAAAAAAAAAAAAAAAAAAAAAAAAAAAAAAAAAAAAAAAAAAAAAAAAAAAAAAAAAAAAAAAAAAAAAAAAAAAAAAAAAAAAAAAAAAAAAAAAAAAAAAAAAAAAAAAAAAAAAAAAAAAAAAAAAAAAAAAAAAAAAAAAAAAAAAAAAAAAAAAAAAAAAAAAAAAAAAAAAAAAAAAAAAAAAAAAAAAAAAAAAAAAAAAAAAAAAAAAAAAAAAAAAAAAAAAAAAAAAAAAAAAAAAAAAAAAAAAAAAAAAAAAAAAAAAAAAAAAAAAAAAAAAAAAAAAAAAAAAAAAAAAAAAAAAAAAAAAAAAAAAAAAAAAAAAAAAAAAAAAAAAAAAAAAAAAAAAAAAAAAAAAAAAAAAAAAAAAAAAAAAAAAAAAAAAAAAAAAAAAAAAAAAAAAAAAAAAAAAAAAAAAAAAAAAAAAAAAAAAAAAAAAAAAAAAAAAAAAAAAAAAAAAAAAAAAAAAAAAAAAAAAAAAAAAAAAAAAAAAAAAAAAAAAAAAAAAAAAAAAAAAAAAAAAAAAAAAAAAAAAAAAAAAAAAAAAACGGCAAAAAAACGGCGTATGAACCAAAACTGAAAAAAACACAAAACTTTAGGTATGAAAGCTGCAATTTTTTGAGTTGGAGACTAAAAGTGCAAAAGTTGCCAAGTTGAGGTACCAAAAATGTAATTTTCTCTAAATTATAATATAATATTTCAATTCTAATAAAATATTTAATATTAGAAATTTCATTATTATTACAAAAACCAAAGACACTGATAATAATAAATTAAATAAAAACATATATATTTGCAAGCGAAATGAAAGTGTTGCGCATATTGTATTTTGTATATAAATAAATGAAGAGCAAAGTAAAGCGCTATTTAGTTTGAATTTTGGTATCACTATGACTATGAAAATGATACTAATTGTTTTTCCAAATCATCATACCACTTGGGTTTGATATATCATATATGCACAGGAGTTCATTTTCTAATTTTAAGAATTAAAACTATTAAACAAACACTATGGTGGTGTTTGGTTAGTCTTTAGAATTGATTAAATGTGTTTGTTAATGAATATAGGTTTAAAACAAAATAAAGCAAATATATATCATTACGGAGATTAAAAGATTTATAAGTTTATTGTTTTTGGTAAAAGAGAAAACTTACAAAAAGCATCATATATATCATTTGTAAAGTAATGTTCTTTATCTAGAAATGAATTATTATGGGAGTTTTCGAAAGTTGTGGATAAATATACGTGATTCGAATCATAATTACTTTACATATCAAAATAATAAAAATAAACAAAAACGATATCAGGATCCACCAGTCTCATTCGGTCCTTTGAAAACTTACACTCCAAACACACCCTAACTAAAATTCTCCAATAATCACCACAAACATCGTCAGCCTCCGATGATGATGACGCCGGAAACAAACTGGAGCATTTCAAGCGGCTCTCTCGCCTCCGCCGTGACCTTTGAGTCTTTCGATTCTCCTCCTATCGACTCCGCACTTCCTAAACTACCCCTCCTTCTCATTCCACCTCATGATTTCCAACCATGCCAGATCACACGTCAGTCCCTCCCTCCCTCACTTCTTTTCAATTTCTTTTTTTTTTAATTATATTTATATTATAATACTGGATTGATTTGTGTATGTCTGTCTGTGTGTGTATATATACATATATATCCTCTTAAATTTCAATAATATACATCCATCCTTGAAATAAAACAAAGCAAGAACATTAAAAAGTTTCATTTCGATGCATTATAAGTCCATTAATATAACATAGTTTATACAGTTTTACTTAATTATCATTATTTAAGTGTTTCATAACACATTGATCGGTCGAAACGGAGAGAATCACACGTTTTTATCAATCAAATTTGAATCTTCATGTTTTTGATGAACAATGGAAATCTGCATCTATGAATTAGTGCATCAATTTGATGAAATTGAGATGCAAAAGCATCAATTTTAAGTGTTCTTAGCGTTTTCGGAATGTCACTCTATATCTTTTGACCTAATATGCATGCCCTTATGTATGTAAGTTTTCTTCTTTTGCTTGTTTAATATAATCAATGTAAACTTAGCTTATGCAGCTTGAGAGTTTACTTATTAAGGATAATTATAATTATGATATAGAGATTAAAATATATTGTATCTATGTACTTATTATTTGAAATTAGTAAGTAGAACAACCATGGACGATAGATGTCTCATTATGTGTATATCACGGATATTATATATTTCGGTTTATTATTTTGTTTAATCTCTACTTTGGTCATCTAGCTTATGTAATTTGTTTTGGACTATTTTGAGGATGGATTCCATCTGAGCTGTTAAAATTAGGATATGTTTCGTCGCAATTGTAATTTTTTTGTGGTCAAGGGAAGTTATGTCTCAATCTTATTGTAAGGTAACCTCAGCTCACATATATTTTAAGTGTGTGATATTAATATTCTATTGTATGATTACGTCAGATCGAGGACATATATATCAGTTAAAATACATTTTAAACGAACAGATAATCAAATAAAATAGAATATACCAAAAATAGATAATTTGATTAGCCGATGTTCACCATACCTTCTGGTACAGTGACTATCGGGGTACTAGATGTCCTTAAACTCCGGCTTATTGTTTCTTTTTTCATTTTTGCTGCAGTAAATTTCACTCAAAAGCACGAGATTCGTCAGGTGTATGTCAGAAGTACAGCGCGTGTATATGAAATATATTATGCACCTGGTTTACAGAGTGATAGCGAGTATTTGTGTACTGTGCGTTGTAGCGCTGCTGTTTCCGTAGAGGAGAATTCTTCTCCTGAAACTGATGATTGGGTGGAGGTTAAAAAACTTCCTGTTAGTCTAGCTGATGAAGGAATTTCCGATTTGCCTAACCATACTTCGGAAAACATCCGGAACCACCAGGTACAATTTATATATAGAATTAGAAAAGCCCTCAGTATAGCACATGAGGTTATTTGTTACTACCTTTATACTTGCCCTCAAGCTATAATCTGAATACTGGATTTGATGAAATTGTAAACAGTCTTGTTTAGTATGAATATGTGAAAGCACAAATGAATTCTAGGATTGATGATTGATAAGGTTTTTGGCGTTCATTTACGGTTTTTGCTGCCGTGATAGTATATAGGAAATCATATTTCTGTGTTTTTCTCTTAAGGTAACCAGCATGTATGTATGTATGTATATAAGTCACAATACTTAAACTAGTAAGCTAAATGAAGCAGACTACTTGTAGCTTGTTGGTTTGAAAGTTTCTTCTTGGTTAAAGAGGTAACTAGTTCCAGTTTGGTGCATACCAAAATATGAATAAAACTAAACTAGGAAACTGAATCAAATCAAGTCAACTTTTTGGCATATGTAAGTCTGTAACATCCCGCCTCAAATTGGAACAAAGATCTTTATCATGCTCAACTTAATACACACAAAGTCTATCCACAAGGTTGGGACCTCATCTTCTAGATGAAGTTAATTAAAAAATTGAATTTTGAAACGGAAACTAGAAACTTGAATTTAGGAACCTGAACCTGAAACCTGAACTGGGGCTGAAACAAGGAACAGGATCAGGGATTTGGATTAGGCATCTGAGATGGGGAGTAAGCCTGGATCTGGAACATGTCAGTTGGGGTTACAGATCCGTTACACGAATCTGGAATTCAGATTGAATCTAGAACACTGTTTTCTAACACAAACTCAAGCCGATTACAAGTGTTTTGTGTCTTATTGAAATTTTGATTGTTAGTCGCCTGAAATGAATAATAGTATTGGCATCAGCACATGTTTTGAACATGAGGTTCCTCGACATGGACATGTGGTTGGGATCCTGCTTTATCAGAAAGTAGGAACATACTAGGACTTCAACTCCAGCTAAGTGCCGAGACTATGGTAACATTAAATGTGTCTTGAAATAATAGCTCTGTATTTTTCTCTTTAACTTGAATAGAATTACACAGATCATCAAATGATGATTAAATCAAATCAACCCATAGACATCTAAAAACTAGTTTAAGTTTTCCATTATGGCATCATGTCCTTTTCTTCATGATGGCATGATCACGTGCTTATCTTTAGATATGAGTAATGACCACATGCACACATCCTGAATCCTTATTCTCTGTAACAGTATCCTAAACTATTTCATTTTATGTTGTAACAAACCATTATATGTCTAGATTGCATGACTAATTAGTTGTAATTTCTTTTAACGAAGAATATGCGTGAAATTGAAATTTCATTAATAACTGCGTTTTTTGGGAGATTAACCCAAGTAATAGACGACTTGATGCGGACTGGAATCAGGGTCCTGATTACTGACCATAGTAACATTATTTTGAAAGTTTCGTTGAAGAAATTTTGTACAGTTATTCAGCCTACTAGAAAACTTAGTGGTTGGAAGTTGGATATCAAAACATTGGGTCTAATGTATTTTTTTGACAGGATTACTACGAAGCTACAGCAGAAATCAATGATTCAGAGCCTTGTATGTCGCTCACCATTCGTTTGCTATCACTCCAAACTAAAGGCTGTGTATATGTTGATGAAGTATATGTGTTTGCTGACCCTATTGACACCAGTGACTGCGAGGAGCAGACAGTCAATGCAGAAGCCTCATCTAGTTTGCTAATGACTATGCTAGTTCCCACACTTTTAGGTTTAACCAAATCGAGATCTGCCCAGTTGCACAATCGAAATAGTTCCGATCATGTGAGTCAAACTGAGTATAAACCTGCCACTTCAGTTGATCTTGCTGATCAGCAAGATGCAATGCTGCTTAAACAGAACGGGTCCAAAACTGAGTTGGCTAGATCTCAATTACCAGTCTCGACTCCAGATAAAGATAAAGTTTGTGATTCAAAAATGGAAAATGACTTTTCATCTAATTGCGCTGTAACTTTACTGGAACAACTTGTCTCACGTGTGAGTAGGATTGAAGATATATGCTTGAGGTTTGAAGAAAAAATGTTGAAACCAATAAATAACATGGAGTCAAGACTAGAGCGGGTTGAGCAGCAGGTTGAATTTCTTGCCAAAATGTCCCAATGTGCAGTGTCACCCTCTTGCCCATCATTTGAATTGAACCCTGGAAATCATCCCGAACTTTGTGGTGAATCTGAATCAGAAAAGACGGGATCTTTTTCAAACAGGTCCCACAAATCACACGAGGATGCAACTGATCTGGGGTCTACATTCTGTTCTGGAAAAGAGGAAGAAAATGATATTTTAGAATCACCAGAGAAGGAACAACCGAAGAAAAGTGTTTCAATTAATGATGCTTTGGCTGCAGCATTAGCTGGATTTTCGTCTTTTACCAAACCCGATGATAGTCTGACAGTTGTACCCCTTGAATCCCTAGAAGAACACAGTTTGAAAAATAACCAGGTCCTTATTGATACACCTGTAGTATCAAATGCTGATAGTGAGGCTTCAGTTTCTAGTGAATCATTGAAAGAAACGGCACGTGACTTTACGGAAGAGGAACATGATGAAACTACACCTACTTGTGATATCTACAGAGAGATTCCGGATGATCTTTTTCGTTTAGAAGGAATGCCTGAAGTAGGCGATGAAGAAGCTTTGGGTCCTATCACCAGTCTTAGTCATGAGGATTGCGAAACTGATACTCAGCTTGTTAAGCAAGATTCTATTAAAGCTTCCCAGGTATTGCCTTCCGACAAAACCGACATTCTTAAATATTTCAGGGAGCAGTCTCCAGGAAATTTTGATTCTACAGTCGATTTTGAATCACCTATTCTTGAGGTGAAGTTTGATTCTTTGGAGAATGGTAGTCATGGGTCCCATCTTGAAGCCCTTTTCTCCAACACAGACGATCCCGCTACTGTTGATGACTTATTGATTACCCCACAATGGGATGAAGAATGTTCAACCGCAAACAATCTATTGGTAGATTTTGATGGTGATGTTGTCATAAAAGGGGTGCAACAGGGTCATCTACATGTCCTGGAGGAAACATCTTTTGCAAGTCTCATTTGATGCTCTTTCTTGGTAAGGATTTTTCTCACTTTTAGTCACTAAACTTCAAAAAATTGCAATTTATACACTGAACTTGCAAATTTTTTCACTTTTAGTCACTAAACTTCAAAAATTGCAATTTATACACTGAACTTGCAAATTTTTTCACTTTTAGTCACTAAACTTCAAAAATTGCAATTTATACACTGAACTTGCAAATTTTTTCACTTTTAGTCACTAAACTTCAAAAATTGCAATTTATACACTGAACTTGCAAATTTTTTCACTTTTAGTCACTAAACTTCAAAAATTGCAATTTATACACTGAACTTGCAAATTTTTTCACTTTTAGTCACTAAACTTCAAAAATTGCAATTTATACACTGAACTTGCAAATTTTTTCACTTTTAGTCACTAAACTTCAAAAATTGCAATTTATACACTGAACTTGCAAATTTTTTCACTTTTAGTCACTAAACTTCAAAAATTGCAATTTATACACTGAACTTGCAAATTTTTTCACTTTTAGTCACTAAACTTCAAAAATTGCAATTTATACACTGAACTTGCAAATTTTTTCACTTTTAGTCACTAAACTTCAAAAATTGCAATTTATACACTGAACTTGCAAATTTTTTCACTTTTAGTCACTAAACTTCAAAAATTGCAATTTATACACTGAACTTGCAAATTTTTTCACTTTTAGTCACTAAACTTCAAAAATTGCAATTTATACACTGAACTTGCAAATTTTTTCACTTTTAGTCACTAAACTTCAAAAATTGCAATTTATACACTGAACTTGCAAATTTTTTCACTTTTAGTCACTAAACTTCAAAAATTGCAATTTATACACTGAACTTGCAAATTTTTTCACTTTTAGTCACTAAACTTCAAAAATTGCAATTTATACACTGAACTTGCAAATTTTTTCACTTTTAGTCACTAAACTTCAAAAATTGCAATTTATACACTGAACTTGCAAATTTTTTCACTTTTAGTCACTAAACTTCAAAAATTGCAATTTATACACTGAACTTGCAAATTTTTTCACTTTTAGTCACTAAACTTCAAAAATTGCAATTTATACACTGAACTTGCAAATTTTTTCACTTTTAGTCACTAAACTTCAAAAATTGCAATTTATACACTGAACTTGCAAATTTTTTCACTTTTAGTCACTAAACTTCAAAAATTGCAATTTATACACTGAACTTGACAAGTTTTTCACTTTTAGTCACTAAACTTCAAAAATTGCAATTTATACACTGAACTTGGCAATTTTTTCACTTTTAGTCACTAAACTTCAAAAATTGCAATTTATACACTGAACTTGTCAAATTTTTTCACTTTTAGTCACCCCGCCCAGTTTTGTTAGTTTTGATCCGTTAAGTCCCTCACGTGTAAAACACGTGAGGGTATTTTCGTCCGTGATCCATCTGTACCTTTATTATATATATAGATCGAGTCTTTATTCCACAAACCCAATCCCAATTTCATCCCTAAAATTTACCCCCAAAATATAACACTAACCCTAAATCTTAATTCCACACAATCAATGGCTGACGAAGAACCCGTAAGGAAATTATTCCTTAAATCCATTATTCCTTCAAACTAAAAACACACATATCTTTCTTTTTCTCCCATTCTTATACAAACACACATATATGTATTCTTCTTGTCCAAACATGATGGTTCATTGTTATTGTGGAAATCCAGCTACCGTTCGTTGTTCTTGGACTGACAATAACCCCGGAAGACGATTTTATTGCTGTTACAAAGTAAGTTAAAAAACCCTAATCTGTATTTTATTATTAAAACCGTAATTAATTTATTCTTAAAAAACCCTAATCTTTATTTTATTATTAAAAAGCCTATCTTTATTTTATTATTAAAAAGCCTAATCTTTATTTTATTATTAAAAACCGTATTTTATTATTAAAAAGGCCTAATCTTTATTTTATTATTAAAAAGTATTTATTTTATTACTAAAACCCTAATTGCAGGCTTCAAGAAAAAATGGTTGTGGGTTTTTTGGATGGGTTGACCCACCCATGTGTGAAAGAGCTCGAGAAATCATACCTGGATTGTTAAGGGGAAGAAACAAATTGGAAACAACATTATCATCAAAAAAACAAGAAGTTCGATGCCTGAAGATTGCTTTGATATTTAGTTGGTGTTTGTTTGGGATAGTTATGTATATGTTCATGTAGTTCACTGCAAATGAAATGTATGTTTGACTTTTAAAAGTCAAAAGTGACTAATTGTATGGTTGACTGACCCATTGGCTGGCTTGACTGACCCATTGGCTGGCTTGACTGACCCATTGGCTGGCTTGACTGACCCATTGGCTGGCTTGACTGACCCATTGGCTGGCTTGACTGACCCATTGGCTGGCTTGACTGACCCATTGGCTGGCTTGACTGACCCATTGGCTGGCTTGACTGACCCATTGGCTGGCTTGACTGACCCATTGGCTGGCTTGACTGACCCATTGGCTGGCTTGACTGACCCATTGGCTGGCTTGACTGACCCATTGGCTGGCTTGACTGACCCATTGGCTGGCTTGACTGACCCATTGGCTGGCTTGACTGACCCATTGGCTGGCTTGACTGACCCATTGGCTGGCTTGACTGACCCATTGGCTGGCTTGACTGACCCATTGGCTGGCTTGACTGACCCATTGGCTGGCTTGACTGACCCATTGGCTGGCTTGACTGACCCATTGGCTGGCTTGACTGACCCATTGGCTGGCTTGACTGACCCATTGGCTGGCTTGACTGACCCATTGGCTGGCTTGACTGACCCATTGGCTGGCTTGACTGACCCATTGGCTGGCTTGACTGACCCATTGGCTGGCTTGACTGACCCATTGGCTGGCTTGACTGACCCATTGGCTGGCTTGACTGACCCATTGGCTGGCTTGACTGACCCATTGGCTGGCTTGACTGACCCATTGGCTGGCTTGACTGACCCATTGGCTGGCTTGACTGACCCATTGGCTGGCTTGACTGACCCATTGGCTGGCTTGACTGACCCATTGGCTGGCTTGACTGACCCATTGGCTGGCTTGACTGACCCATTGGCTGGCTTGACTGACCCATTGGCTGGCTTGACTGACCCATTGGCTGGCTTGACTGACCCATTGGCTGGCTTGACTGACCCATTGGCTGGCTTGACTGACCCATTGGCTGGCTTGACTGACCCATTGGCTGGCTTGACTGACCCATTGGCTGGCTTGACTGACCCATTGGCTGGCTTGACTGACCCATTGGCTGGCTTGACTGACCCATTGGCTGGCTTGACTGACCCATTGGCTGGCTTGACTGACCCATTGGCTGGCTTGACTGACCCATTGGCTGGCTTGACTGACCCATTGGCTGGCTTGACTGACCCATTGGCTGGCTTGACTGACCCATTGGCTGGCTTGACTGACCCATTGGCTGGCTTGACTGACCCATTGGCTGGCTTGACTGACCCATTGGCTGGCTTGACTGACCCATTGGCTGGCTTGACTGACCCATTGGCTGGCTTGACTGACCCATTGGCTGGCTTGACTGACCCATTGGCTGGCTTGACTGACCCATTGGCTGGCTTGACTGACCCATTGGCTGGCTTGACTGACCCATTGGCTGGCTTGACTGACCCATTGGCTGGCTTGACTGACCCATTGGCTGGCTTGACTGACCCATTGGCTGGCTTGACTGACCCATTGGCTGGCTTGACTGACCCATTGGCTGGCTTGACTGACCCATTGGCTGGCTTGACTGACCCATTGGCTGGCTTGACTGACCCATTGGCTGGCTTGACTGACCCATTGGCTGGCTTGACTGACCCATTGGCTGGCTTGACTGACCCATTGGCTGGCTTGACTGACCCATTGGCTGGCTTGACTGACCCATTGGCTGGCTTGACTGACCCATTGGCTGGCTTGACTGACCCATTGGCTGGCTTGACTGACCCATTGGCTGGCTTGACTGACCCATTGGCTGGCTTGACTGACCCATTGGCTGGCTTGACTGACCCATTGGCTGGCTTGACTGACCCATTGGCTGGCTTGACTGACCCATTGGCTGGCTTGACTGACCCATTGGCTGGCTTGACTGACCCATTGGCTGGCTTGACTGACCCATTGGCTGGCTTGACTGACCCATTGGCTGGCTTGACTGACCCATTGGCTGGCTTGACTGACCCATTGGCTGGCTTGACTGACCCATTGGCTGGCTTGACTGACCCATTGGCTGGCTTGACTGACCCATTGGCTGGCTTGACTGACCCATTGGCTGGCTTGACTGACCCATTGGCTGGCTTGACTGACCCATTGGCTGGCTTGACTGACCCATTGGCTGGCTTGACTGACCCATTGGCTGGCTTGACTGACCCATTGGCTGGCTTGACTGACCCATTGGCTGGCTTGACTGACCCATTGGCTGGCTTGACTGACCCATTGGCTGGCTTGACTGACCCATTGGCTGGCTTGACTGACCCATTGGCTGGCTTGACTGACCCATTGGCTGGCTTGACTGACCCATTGGCTGGCTTGACTGACCCATTGGCTGGCTTGACTGACCCATTGGCTGGCTTGACTGACCCATTGGCTGGCTTGACTGACCCATTGGCTGGCTTGACTGACCCATTGGCTGGCTTGACTGACCCATTGGCTGGCTTGACTGACCCATTGGCTGGCTTGACTGACCCATTGGCTGGCTTGACTGACCCATTGGCTGGCTTGACTGACCCATTGGCTGGCTTGACTGACCCATTGGCTGGCTTGACTGACCCATTGGCTGGCTTGACTGACCCATTGGCTGGCTTGACTGACCCATTGGCTGGCTTGACTGACCCATTGGCTGGCTTGACTGACCCATTGGCTGGCTTGACTGACCCATTGGCTGGCTTGACTGACCCATTGGCTGGCTTGACTGACCCATTGGCTGGCTTGACTGACCCATTGGCTGGCTTGACTGACCCATTGGCTGGCTTGACTGACCCATTGGCTGGCTTGACTGACCCATTGGCTGGCTTGACTGACCCATTGGCTGGCTTGACTGACCCATTGGCTGGCTTGACTGACCCATTGGCTGGCTTGACTGACCCATTGGCTGGCTTGACTGACCCATTGGCTGGCTTGACTGACCCATTGGCTGGCTTGACTGACCCATTGGCTGGCTTGACTGACCCATTGGCTGGCTTGACTGACCCATTGGCTGGCTTGACTGACCCATTGGCTGGCTTGACTGACCCATTGACTGGGTTGATTGACTCATTGGCTGGCTTGACTGACCCATTGGCTGGCTTGACTGACCCATTGGCTGGCTTGGCTGACCCATTGGCTGACTTGGCTGAGTTGGTTGAGTCTTTTTCTTCTTTGCTTTAGTCCTTCTTGCAATGTCATGTAAAAAATATCAGTAATACTTCAGACACATGAAAATTTAGTAAACAATTGAATATAGACATAACAACTTACTTTGTCTGAGGTGCATTGGATGATTGACCCTTGCATGATTTGGAGTTGTGACCCTTCTGGTTGCACTTGGAACAAGTGACACTCCTTCCCTTCTTTGAAAGTTTCCCACCTTTGTTCAATGTTTCATTCTCAAATTGACCCCTGTTTCTCTTCTTTTTTGGCCTACCAACTTGTGTGTGGTGTTTGGGAGGTAGTATCTTCATTGTATCTTCACTCCTTGTCCAATACATTGTACCAACAATGGGATTAATCTTCTCTGCATACACCTTTTTCCAAGTATCTAGGCTGTATGCACTATGTACCCAATCCTCCACAATGCCTGCATCTAACCCATTATCACGCATGTTCCAAATGGTAGCAACTACATGTTTGCAAGGGATCCCACTCAACTCCCACTTTCTACATGAACAAGTCCTATCACTCATATTAACCACACATGTATCATTCCATGAACCACTCACCTGGTACTTATCACACCCATTGAAAACTACATTAACATTTTCTGCTTCCTCCTTAGCTATGTCAAGAATCTGTGTAGCTGTTGGAGTCAGTGGGCCTTTACATGTTTCAATAACTTTTTGCACAGCAACTATCCTCTTCATTAGGTACTCTCTAACAAACTCTAAGCATGTAATAATTGGCTTATCTCTACCCTTAACCAACTTGCTATTGAAGGATTCACATATATTGTTCAACAATATCTCACACTTGGCTCTCCCTGTGTATTGTATAATTTACTAAATTAACAAGTAAATATGACACTGCTAATTAACAACTAATTATGATACTGCTAATTAACAAGTATATGCAGAATTAAGTGAATACCTGTGAAGTGAGCTCTTGACCAAGTTTGAGCTGGTATCTTTCTTAACCATTCATAAACAGGAGGGTTTTCAGTCCTTATTGTTGCCATCACACTCTCAAATTCTGCAACTGTGGTCCTGGTTGCAGCAAACCACAAAAGTTCCCTCATTCCAGCTCCTCTAAATCTAGACTTAAGATTTTCATGGATATGTCTCAAACAGAATCTATGTTCAGCATTGGGAAATATGTTGTTCACAGCTTGAAGGATACCCTATAATATAGATAAACAAATAACAATTTTCAATAAAATACATAATTCTAATAGTTTTAAACAAAATATACATAAAAAGGAATGTAATTTACCTTTTGCCTGTCAGACATGAATGTAAAATTAGCATTACTTGGCAGATCCAAGTCATCCCCAAGACATTGTAAGAACCACATCCATGAATCTCTGCATTCTGACTCAACTAGTGCATATGCTACAGGATAAATCCCATTGTTGCCATCAACAGAAACTGCAGTTAGTAGTTGCCCAGGGTATGGTCCCTTCATAAAAGCTCCATCCAACCCAATTAACTCCCTACCTAACTCCTTAAATCCTTTCTTTAAGGGACCAAGACAGACATAAATCCTCCTAAATACTCTAGTCTCAAATTGCATCAATGGTTCAGGTGCATAATCCAGCTTTACAGTGGTGTTTGGATTTTTACTTTGCAACTCTATTATGTAATCCTTGAGTAACCCAAACTGTGCATGGAAATCACCTCTAAGCCTCTTGACTGCCTTTTCCTTGGCTCTGTAAGCTGCCATCCTTGAAACTGAGATTCCAAACTTTTTTGTGAGTAGATCTTGAAGGGCTTCACCTGAAATGTCTGGATTTGTAGTCACCACATCACTAATGTGGTTACTTAAAAAACTAGAGTTGGCCTGCCTCAATTCTCTAGTTTTTAGGCATTTATGCTCATCAAAAAAAGTCTTGACTGTAAAAGGCTCATCATCACTACTTTTTGAGACATGTAGGGTCCAAGGACAGCTATTTTTACATGCCATGACCTTATTGCCCCTGCTTGTATTCTCTTCTGTTGACTTTTTTGACTTTGTTTTCACAGGATTTTCCCCATTAAGCCTATTATTAAAAGCAGGAATCTTACCATGACATGTTGCTCTAACCCTCAAAAGATCATTCCTCACAATCTTTATATCTCTTCTACTTTGTACTGTATGATCTTTGATTAACACCAAAACTTTCTTTTTATCATAAAAGGTCTGCCCAACATAGAATGGTGCTCTAATGATGTTTTTGCTAGTTCCTGCATACTGAAGTCTAAGGTCTGTAAGCTTTTTCTTTCTAATTACTTCATCTTCATCAGAACCACCACCACTATCATACAAATCAAAATCTATTCCTATTACTTCATCACCTACCACTAGGTCACCAACACCTGCTTGAACACCTTCACCAAGCCAATTGACTTCAGGCCTTTCATTGAAAGGTTCATTGTGAATAGGTTCATTGTAAAGGTTCATTGTGAATAGGTTCATTGTGAATAGGTTCATTGTGAATAGGTTCATTGTGAAAGGTTCATTGTGAAAGGTTCATTGTGAATAGGTTCATTGTGAAAGGTTCATTGTGAAAGGTTCATTGTGAATAGGTTCATTGTGAATAGGTTCATTGTGAATAGGTTCATTGTGAATAGGTTCATTGTGAATAGGTTCATTGTGAATAGGTTCATTGTGAATAGGTTCATTGTGAATAGGTTCATTGTGAATAGGTTCATTGTGAATAGGTTCATTGTGAATAGGTTCATTGTGAATAGGTTCATTGTGAATAGGTTCATTGTGAAAGGTTCATTGTGAATAGGTTCATTGTGAATAGGTTCATTGTGAATAGGTTCATTGTGAATAGGTTCATTGTGAATAGGTTCATTGTGAATAGGTTCATTGTGAATAGGTTCATTGTGAATAGGTTCATTGTGAATAGGTTCATTGTGAATAGGTTCATTGTGAATAGGTTCATTGTGAATAGGTTCATTGTGAATAGGTTCATTGTGAATAGGTTCATTGTGAATAGGTTCATTGTGAATAGGTTCATTGTGAATAGGTTCATTGTGAATAGGTTCATTGTGAATAGGTTCATTGTGAATAGGTTCATTGTGAATAGGTTCATTGTGAATAGGTTCATTGTGAATAGGTTCATTGTGAATAGGTTCATTGTGAATAGGTTCATTGTGAATAGGTTCATTGTGAATAGGTTCATTGTGAATAGGTTCATTGTGAATAGGTTCATTGTGAATAGGTTCATTGTGAATAGGTTCATTGTGAATAGGTTCATTGTGAATAGGTTCATTGTGAATAGGTTCATTGTGAATAGGTTCATTGTGAATAGGTTCATTGTGAATAGGTTCATTGTGAATAGGTTCATTGTGAATAGGTTCATTGTGAATAGGTTCATTGTGAATAGGTTCATTGTGAATAGGTTCATTGTGAATAGGTTCATTGTGAAAGGTTCATTGTGAAAGGTTCATTGTGAAAGGTTCATTGTGAATAGGTTCATTGTGAATAGGTTCATTGTGAATAGGTTCATTGTGAATAGGTTCATTGTGAATAGGTTCATTGTGAATAGGTTCATTGTGAATAGGTTCATTGTGAATAGGTTCATTGTGAATAGGTTCATTGTGAATAGGTTCATTGTGAATAGGTTCATTGTGAATAGGTTCATTGTGAATAGGTTCATTGTGAATAGGTTCATTGTGAATAGGTTCATTGTGAATAGGTTCATTGTGAATAGGTTCATTGTGAATAGGTTCATTGTGAATAGGTTCATTGTGAATAGGTTCATTGTGAATAGGTTCATTGTGAATAGGTTCATTGTGAATAGGTTCATTGTGAATAGGTTCATTGTGAATAGGTTCATTGTGAATAGGTTCATTGTGAATAGGTTCATTGTGAATAGGTTCATTGTGAATAGGTTCATTGTGAATAGGTTCATTGTGAATAGGTTCATTGTGAATAGGTTCATTGTGAATAGGTTCATTGTGAATAGGTTCATTGTGAATAGGTTCATTGTGAATAGGTTCATTGTGAATAGGTTCATTGTGAATAGGTTCATTGTGAATAGGTTCATTGTGAATAGGTTCATTGTGAATAGGTTCATTGTGAATAGGTTCATTGTGAATAGGTTCATTGTGAATAGGTTCATTGTGAATAGGTTCATTGTGAATAGGTTCATTGTGAATAGGTTCATTGTGAATAGGTTCATTGTGAATAGGTTCATTGTGAATAGGTTCATTGTGAATAGGTTCATTGTGAATAGGTTCATTGTGAATAGGTTCATTGTGAATAGGTTCATTGTGAATAGGTTCATTGTGAATAGGTTCATTGTGAATAGGTTCATTGTGAATAGGTTCATTGTGAATAGGTTCATTGTGAAAGGTTCATTGTGAATAGGTTCATTGTGAATAGGTTCATTGTGAATAGGTTCATTGTGAATAGGTTCATTGTGAATAGGTTCATTGTGAATAGGTTCATTGTGAATAGGTTCATTGTGAATAGGTTCATTGTGAATAGGTTCATTGTGAATAGGTTCATTGTGAATAGGTTCATTGTGAATAGGTTCATTGTGAATAGGTTCATTGTGAATAGGTTCATTGTGAATAGGTTCATTGTGAATAGGTTCATTGTGAATAGGTTCATTGTGAATAGGTTCATTGTGAATAGGTTCATTGTGAATAGGTTCATTGTGAATAGGTTCATTGTGAATAGGTTCATTGTGAATAGGTTCATTGTGAATAGGTTCATTGTGAATAGGTTCATTGTGAATAGGTTCATTGTGAATAGGTTCATTGTAATAGGTTCATTGTGAATAGGTTCATTGTGAATAGGTTCATTGTGAATAGGTTCATTGTGAAAGGTTCATTGTGAATAGGTTCATTGTGAATAGGTTCATTGTGAATAGGTTCATTGTGAATAGGTTCATTGTGAATAGGTTCATTGTGAATAGGTTCATTGTGAATAGGTTCATTGTGAATAGGTTCATTGTGAATAGGTTCATTGTGAATAGGTTCATTGTGAATAGGTTCATTGTGAATAGGTTCATTGTGAATAGGTTCATTGTGAATAGGTTCATTGTGAATAGGTTCATTGTGAATAGGTTCATTGTGAATAGGTTCATTGTGAATAGGTTCATTGTGAATAGGTTCATTGTGAATAGGTTCATTGTGAATAGGTTCATTGTGAATAGGTTCATTGTGAATAGGTTCATTGTGAATAGGTTCATTGTGAATAGGTTCATTGTGAATAGGTTCATTGTGAATAGGTTCATTGTGAAAGGTTCATTGTGAATAGGTTCATTGTAAAGGTTCATTGTGAATAGGTTCATTGTGAAAGGTTCATTGTGAATAGGTTCATTGTGAAAGGTTCATTGTGAATAGGTTCATTGTGAATAGGTTCATTGTGAATAGGTTCATTGTGAATAGGTTCATTGTGAATAGGTTCATTGTGAATAGGTTCATTGTGAATAGGTTCATTGTGAATAGGTTCATTGTGAATAGGTTCATTGTGAATAGGTTCATTGTGAATAGGTTCATTGTGAATAGGTTCATTGTGAAAGGTTCATTGTGAATAGGTTCATTGTGAATAGGTTCATTGTGAATAGGTTCATTGTGAATAGGTTCATTGTGAATAGGTTCATTGTGAATAGGTTCATTGTGATAGGTTCATTGTGAATAGGTTCATTGTGAATAGGTTCATTGTGAATAGGTTCATTGTGAATAGGTTCATTGTGAATAGGTTCATTGTGAATAGGTTCATTGTGAATAGGTTCATTGTGAATAGGTTCATTGTGAATAGGTTCATTGTGAATAGGTTCATTGTGAATAGGTTCATTGTGAAAGGTTCATTGTGAATAGGTTCATTGTGAATAGGTTCATTGTGAATAGGTTCATTGTGAATAGGTTCATTGTGAATAGGTTCATTGTGAAAGGTTCATTGTGAATAGGTTCATTGTGAATAGGTTCATTGTGAATAGGTTCATTGTGAATAGGTTCATTGTGAATAGGTTCATTGTGAATAGGTTCATTGTGAATAGGTTCATTGTGAATAGGTTCATTGTGAATAGGTTCATTGTGAATAGGTTCATTGTGAATAGGTTCATTGTGAATAGGTTCATTGTGAATAGGTTCATTGTGAATAGGTTCATTGTGAATAGGTTCATTGTGAATAGGTTCATTGTGAATAGGTTCATTGTGAATAGGTTCATTGTGAATAGGTTCATTGTGAATAGGTTCATTGTGAATAGGTTCATTGTGAAAGGTTCATTGTGAAAGGTTCATTGTGAAAGGTTCATTGTGAATAGGTTCATTGTGAATAGGTTCATTGTGAATAGGTTCATTGTGAATAGGTTCATTGTGAATAGGTTCATTGTGAATAGGTTCATTGTGAATAGGTTCATTGTGAATAGGTTCATTGTGAATAGGTTCATTGTGAATAGGTTCATTGTGAATAGGTTCATTGTGAATAGGTTCATTGTGAATAGGTTCATTGTGAATAGGTTCATTGTGAATAGGTTCATTGTGAAAGGTTCATTGTGAATAGGTTCATTGTGAATAGGTTCATTGTGAATAGGTTCATTGTGAATAGGTTCATTGTGAATAGGTTCATTGTGAATAGGTTCATTGTGAATAGGTTCATTGTGAATAGGTTCATTGTGATAGGTTCATTGTGAATAGGTTCATTGTGAATAGGTTCATTGTGAATAGGTTCATTGTGAATAGGTTCATTGTGAATAGGTTCATTGTGAAAGGTTCATTGTGAATAGGTTCATTGTGAAAGGTTCATTGTAAAGGTTCATTGTGAAAGGTTCATTGTGAATAGGTTCATTGTAAAGGTTCATTGTGAAAGGTTCATTGTGAATAGGTTCATTGTAAAAGGTTCATTCTGTGAAAGGTTCATTTGACGGCAATAACTCCTTGGGTTTTGGGCTATGCAACGGTGAATAAGTTGATCGCTCAGAGTCTCATCCCACAAAATTTGACTAGAGGCTGCTTTCACGAAATGTGCTATCTGGTTAGAATCTTCATAGGCCATTCGAAGATCGACATAAATGAAGCATTGTGATGTATCATTTTTTAGCATGGCCAGGCATTGACGCCAACGGAACTGAAACCTCTCGAACAGGATGGCAGGGAGAAGGCTTTTGATTTATTATTGTTACTTTTGTTTTTGGGCAACTAACTAGGCCTTGAGGAAGAAACGTTAAAGGTTTTACCTTAGTCTAAAGGTTATTATTGTCTATTTGTACAAGATTTCCGTTTAGGAATCAAAAGGTTCCGTGTAGAGATCACCACCCTTGACATAAAGCATCTGCTCTCTACAATTCTCTAAAAATTACATATTATTATACCCTTATAAACCAACTAAACAATTTTAAAATTAATTGGAAAAGTGGAAACACAATACATGATATCTGGGCAAACAACCAAAAACTAAAAATTTGACATCACAAACCAAAAGAATTTCAAACATTGCATATGTATGATACTGAAAGTTTTAGAACAATGTTTTAAAAACCAGACCGGTCGATTAACCGATTTACCTGTCCCACCGGTCTCAAATCGGATTACGTCAATATTACATAATTACCTTAATATAATAATAACATATATTTTAACACTTCACATATATACAGTATATAAGTAACTAACTATAAGATGTACACAACATCCAACAGGTGATTTTTATCTAAGATAGAGAAGATATTTGAATTAGTTATAGAATCTCTGAAGACAAGAATTACAACAAAACCTCAACCTATTTTATCATAAACATGTGTAAATAAATATACTTTCTTTACAAATCTTCCTACTATTTCCCTTAGGATGATCAATGCTTTCAATCATTCGCAACGGGGTGTAACTTTCCCTCTAGTCGTCAACTTGACATTTGAACATAACGCTTTCATGTCACCTTCTCCGGCTCGATTTAGAACTATGTTGTCCAATATAACCGATTGGCAAGGAAACGTCTTGCTACAATCGAAATTTATGGCTACTTCTGAATTACTTGTTCCTTGTATGTTCCTATAGACCACATTTTGCATTTGTACAGCCGAGTTCTAGAAACCAAGAAAAAACATAATATCAAATAATCTTCAAAGTCTAGTACAAATATAACATAAACAATGGAAAAGATAAGGGTTTAAGTTAGAGTAATACCTGTTCTGGGCATTCTTCTTTGCGATCACAATAGTTTTGATCCACTATTATTGGATTAGTCACATTGTGCATTACAATGTTTTGAAATCTGATATTTCTAGCATAACCAGATCCTCCCTGCATTAATATTGTTTATCAATATCATCAATGATATATTTTTTTTGTTACTTATTCTGTTTTTGGTTTAATCTAAGCATCCAACCCGTTTTACGAGACGACTAATCTCAGGATGACCACTCGCTCTACAAGTAGCCCTGAGTCATGATTTCATCAATGATTTGAACTTACTTCCATTATAAGCAGAAATCCAACTAAAAAGAATTATTGCAATTTTATTACATTTTTTTTAAGCATATTACAATTTGATACATCTTTTCTTCTTCACAAGTTTAAAAGAAATAAGAACTTATAGAGTTATAGTTAAAATTGGGAATATGATCATACAAGAAAAATATCATTCAGGAATGGTTTTAGTGGCATACAAAAAGTGTCACTAAAGCCTTTAGTGACATTTTCTGAAGAATGTAGTAGTTTAGGACTAGAAGTATTATTGTAATGTATAGCCATCGAAGGAAACAAAAAGTAAATGTTTTGAATATTAATTATACTTTTATAACTTTTAGTAATACTTTTTTAATCTTTAGTAATACTTTTTAAAAGTGTCAATGACATATTACATATATGTTGTATTCAAAATTGATTGCTTTTAGTTTTTGCAATATAAGAGGTGGGAAACTAGCTAGCATGTTATTAAATTGAAAAAAATGAAAATGCTGACATTATATGAAACCAAAGTTTTTACTTTGAGATCAATACTGGCAATGTGGGATACCAAATTGAAGTTGAATATGAATATTACCTGCCAACTTTTAATTCTAACTCCATTTGTGGTGTTTGAAATTATTGCATTATCCACTAATATATTTGACACTTGGTCATCTGAATTGTTCTTCCCCAAACTTCCAATACTGAAAATATATTTCATAAATATTCAGTGATTATAAATAAAATTAGCAATGTAACTTCTCATAAATTTTAACTGGAAATTAAGAAATTTTTTTTATCCAAAATGCATTGAAGAAATGTGTAAATTGTGTAGCACCTAATTCCATGACCTGGGCCACATGTTATTTTCTTAATTATGACATTTCTTGATCCGTCCACGATTGAAACACAATCATCACCTGCACAAAATTTTTATTGGTAAATAAGGCTATTTTTCACATGTCCAAGTAAATTTTCGGATAAACGTTATATCTATGACCAATATATATTTTTAACGACATATCTACATATATACTTTTAAACTATTATTCCAAATAACATAATTATAGGTATGTACATTATAGGGATGTGAAGGATAAAATCTTGATCTTCACTCTTAAGACAAGAAACTCTTGGCAAATATGACCAAGTGGTAACCCACATTGGCAATTTTGATCCATATATATATATATATATATATGATATAAAAATGTTATACGAGTTAAAAGTACGTTGACTACGTAATTAAATCTAATTAAAGACAAAGATGAGTAAAAAGTAAATACAGATATAGTTCCGTTAAAGGTAATTTTGTACAATCTTTTTTAAACTAAAGATATAATAAAGACAAGAAACTGATTGCTTTTTAAAAAACTTGTGGAATGATGATTGAAGATGAGAAAGAATGGGGATTGATATAATATAAAAGTAAATTTGATATTCATTTATTATTACAACATATAATGACGGTTGAAATTTTTACCTGTTCTTACAATAGAGTTGAGGACTCGAACATTTTGAGAATTCGTTATATGAATTCCATCAGTGTTGGGGCTATTAGCAGGAGCGATGATCCTCAGATTAGAAGCTTTTACATTTAACGAATTTTGAAAAGTTAAATGTATTTGCTGCGGATTTTTTATCCTTAGATTATTCACGTTTAAATTCGTGCAATTCTTGAAACTTACTGCCTGCAAATAACTAAAGTAATTAGCATATGTAGTTTTGACATTAGTCATGTTTAAACCTATACCGCTATTTTCTGGTGTCATTTGGCATGACGGTTTGTTATTAATCAATTTCTCATATATTATGTTTATTTTGTTTTAATTATTTTTATTCGAGGAAATTAGTTTACACTTTTATAAATAAGGTATAACTGTCTAGTTTGAAAAGTCGAAGACGAGTTTGAATATAGAAAACAAAAAACAAAATAGTCGACGATTTGTGAAAACAGAAAACATGATCAAATTGAAATAATCCAGAATATTTTTCTAAGAAAATAAAAAACACTATTTTTCACATTTTAGAGTAAACAAAATTTTGTTATATTTTTTATTTTCTAAATTTTAAAAACCCTAAATTCTATTTACCTCCTTCCACCCTCTCTGATAAACTGGAACATGTTTTCTAAATATACAGATATAGAAAATGAAAATAACTTACAGTGGGTGCACCAATGCAGGGCTGCAAAACAAAAATAAAAATAATTTAGAAACACTTAGGATATCTGGTAAGTTAAACATTTATTTTCCGTTCAAAAACTGCAATATCTTTTCAAATATGTATTAGGTTATACGCGTTTTAAGTTTATTCGCATATGAAAAGTTATAAAAGTTCATATACGAACAAAAAATATCGTTAAAAACATGTAAAGTTACATACAACTTGATATGTTCACATGTGAATGAATTTGTACATGAGCATATCAAGTTATATGTAAATTTACATTTTTTTATTTGTTCTCATATAACTTGTTACGTTTAAATAAATTCATAAAATGTGTCGTTTGACATATAAATTTTAAGTTTTTCACGGTTATGTGAAGAAGGAGCCTACACACACATATATGCGCGACACACATAAGATTCATGAAAGAACCCTTTTGATTTGCAAAAATCGCATAAACTTTAAAATTATGTATTATATTTCATATTTATAAAAAAAGATATGTATAATCACATATAACTTGATATGTTCGTGAATGGTACGTGCGAACAAATTTATTAAGATATGAACCTATCAAGTTATACGTAACTTTACATGTTTTTAATAATTATTTGTATTCTCATATGAACCTTAATTATGTTTTATACATAGAAAAGTTTTAAGACAAAACTTTCCATATATATAAAGTTATAAGAATATTATATATATATATATATATATATGGGAAAAGTGATAGTGTGGGTTGTCACACACCTAACTTAGGTGAAAAACCCCTCACATACTATTTTTTAAATATTTTTTGTATAATAATAAATGATTGGGCCCCATGATTTTTATGGAATAAAAAATCAAGATGTGAGGGGTTTTTCACCAAGTTGGGTGTGAGACAACCCCACCTTCACTTCCCTTATATATATATATATATGGGTTGGGTATTGTAAAACAAGTATTAAAGTAAAACAAATAAGACAAGATCTTGACCCTTAGATCATGGTTAAATTGATGCACGATGATTTTCATGATGCACAGTGATTTTCAGTGAAAAGAAACCTATTGTTTTATTTGTTTTATTTTAATACTTGTTTTATTTTACCTAAAACCTATATATATATATATATTATATATTTGCAATTTAGTATAAGAAAAAAACTTTAAGAAAAGGAAAGTAAGAAATTTAATTACTTGAGTTTCATCAACTTTGCAAGATTTAATCCACCAAATCCTTCCATTTCCATTGATAGTTCCTCCTCCTTCAACAACTAAATTTTGTAGATCTTCAAACATAATCCAACGTCTTCGATCTTCATTGTAGTCCGACCGATGTGAAGAAGCTTTGATTGTCCCATAAACCTTTTCCAGTAAAATACAAAACAAACAAAAAAATCAGATTTGGGTATAGTATCATCAAAATGACATGAATTCAAAGGTGTAAAATAACTTAGGTCACTAGCAATTTATGTTTATCTTTGACTTTAAATTTACAAGGATTTGTTACGTCATTGCGTTAGGCTGGTTTGCATGATTCATATTTATATTGTATGATGACAACCGTGTGTTCATTTGTTTATAATTGGTTTTCAATATCATCAAGTGCTCATACAATGAATGTGTACACATATGAAAATGTGTCTTAAAAAAGATTTCGATTGGTGAAATAGTGATCATGCATGGTTTCGACTACTATATATCAATGAAACTCTATGTAATTATTACTGATGATTATGGTTTGATAACGATACCAATGTGTAATTAAGTACCTTAACTTTGAGATTAGGGTTACAAGGACCATAAAAAGTGATGGGCTTAAGATGATACACTTTGTTCTTAGGAACTAAAAATTCGGCAAGATTACTTGATGATTTACAAGCATTCTTCCATGCTTCCATAAATGCCTACAAAATTAAAAGTTAAATAATCATTTAAATATACTTATGAAAACATATCATGGAAATTCAAGAGACATACATGTTTCATATCCAATCTGTTACATTGTGTTGTGATTATTATTTTTGGTAGCAGAAATAAAATACCTTAGAATCATCCTTTCCATTAGCCATGGCTCCATAGTCGTCTACATTATAATGCAATTTGGGTCGGTAACGTGGTGATAATCGGGTTGGTGTTGGTTCGTCGAGGTGTTGGTTGTTTCTAAAAGAAGAACAAGAGAGGCTTAACCCCAAGATTGTTAGCAGTATGACCAAGTGCTTATGTAGATGCATTATTTCTTGACTCAAGTTAACCACTAGTTTGAGAGAGAGAGGGGGAGATATAGAGACAGAATGAAAAAAGACCTCAAAAAGACAAGAAAAGCTATGAAATGCAAAATCAATGTATGTTGGCATGGACATATATATAGATTTTTTGGGTAGAAAGAAGATATATAATATAATGGTTTTGGAACAAGAAAAATGATGGCTTTATTAGTTAGAAAATGTGAATCATGATGACGGTATGGACAATTAACGGAGTTAGAATGTTACGTACGTGGTTAAGGCTAGCAATTACTTGAGGGACAATGTGATACTTATTATCCAATTTTACATATTAGTTACCTTTATCGTTTCAACTTTTTTGGTATTTTAGCAATGTTTTAATGTTGTAACTATTATGACGTTGAAGTTTTTTTGAATCGACCAAAAAAAACAAAGAGTGAAATATTTGGAATCACTAATGCATATATTGTTGTATTAGATAGAAATCTAAAGGTTCTTTCTTGACCTAACTAAAAAGATGCTCATAATGTACCTAAAGTTAGAAAATTATTTTTACACTATTTGTTGATAAGCATCGTTATTCTGTGTCCAGTACGTTTGCCACTCAATGGCCGGTTTGAAGATAACCAACTTGACTTGCTAACAAATTTGTACTCGGTACATGAAATTGGTCTTTTGCCACGACCAAAGTCGTCACCAAAAGCCATCACTGATCTTTTTGACCTTTTTAGTCAAAGTTTAAATTTTTTGACGTTTAATAGGGCTTTTTTGGTCACGACAATATGTCGTGGCCAAAAGTTTCGTTGCCAAAGACTAGTTTAATTGTAGTGAATGTCAAACTAGTCATTTTAGCATTATGAATGCCAACACGGGTTCGGATATCAAATTTTCGATCAAGTACGTGTATTTTTGTTATCTCTACCCCTGATATTCTTATTCTTATTATTATTATTTTTTTGAAGAATATAAGCTCAACAATCAAAAAGTCAAACGTCTAATTATAGTAGTATTAAAAAAGAAGCATTTATTGATATTGTTATAGTTAAATGATTCAATATAATAAATTGAAGTATTGGTAAAAAAAATACATGATTATCAATTCATCCTAAATTTTACAGTAATTGTTTATTCAAATTATTATTATTATTATTTTATGTTTAATTATTAATATATTATTATTATTATTGTTTTTTATTATTATTATTATATATATTATATTATATTATTATATTAATATTCAAATAGTGATTTACTCAATAAGTCAACGTTTTGATCACGAAAGTAATTAATTGGTTTACTAGATCCTTCTAAGTTGTCAAATAAATGGTGGTCTAACAAAAACATTGCATTTATATATGATAGATATTTGATAGCTTAAATTAATTTTAATGATCACTATTAGATACATCAAGAAATAATGATAATAAAATAATAATCAATTTGTTTAAGTTTTATGCATTTAAATTGAACTTCCTTTTATGTTTATCTATTAATAACTACATTTTATAAAAATTACTATTTTAATTAGTAATTATACATTTGTATACATTGTCGTTGATGCTAGATATATTGTTATCTCATACTCCAATTTGATAGATACATTTTTTATTTGTATGCTATATAACGCGAGTCGTCTATTTATAAGATTTCATCATAACTATTTGGCTTATTATGCAACACAAGGTTTAATCTAGCGTTTTTTAAATATAATTTAATTTTTATTTATTTAAAATATACATATAATATTATTAACAAAATTTATTTTTTAAAAACACTAGTTTATAATTTATTGAAATAAATTTTTTTCTTTTCAAAACATCTCCAATTACCTGCAACTATAATAATCACCGAAAGTCATCAAACGTCATTAATGAAAAAAAATTGTTTTGATGTATTACGTGAATATTATGCTACCTAAGTGGTGCAACAATGGAGTCTAGTGAGTAAAAATAGAGAAAAAGGCATATATGATTGAGAGAAAGTATCAAAGGATTTGTATATATAATGGGGCAATAGTGAATAGTGTCACAACTAAAATCTTATTTAGACTTTATGACCATAACCAAAAAAAGACTATTTCACTTTTTCATGGACAACTTATTCGTCAAAACGAATATTAAGTTAATATTTGAAATTTATGACCCTTTTAAACCGTCTGTGTGATATAACTTGGCAATTTGATCAGAAACGCAAGGTTGTGCTTAAAATCTTATTTAGACTTTAGGATACGAGACAAAGTACCCGCGCGTTGCGGCGGTGAGATGGTGGGGGTGATAGGTCATAGAGTATGATAGGTCATAGGAGGTGATAGGTCATAGAGTGTGATAGCCAAATGCCTTAGCCGTCCGGGCTCCGCCCTCGGATTTAAAAATTCGTCGAAAGTATATCGAATGACATCTCTAATGAAAGAGCATGGAATTTTAAGAACACCCATATAATTTTATAATTTATCGATGTACGGTTTTTGAGATAAAAGATTTTGAATGAATTAGAGGAATAAAATGATTTATGGTTGAGATTTCTTCTAAGGGTATTATGAATAAGTGATAGGGGTATTTTGGGTTTTCACTTACTTAAAGTTGAAAAAATGGAGGAAACAAATGCTTTATAATGTAATAGAGATTAACCATTGGAAAGTAGACTCCTTCACCTTTTCGTGAACCACTTATTCGTCAAAAACAAAATTAAGGTTTGAAAGTTATGACCGTTTTAAATCGCTTGTGCAGTATAACTTGACAATCTGATTAGAAACGCAAGGGTGCATACACGACGGCCATATGTGCAATCGTGCTACAGTTAATAATTATTCCAAAGTTGAAATTCCATTATTTATATCGGTGAATGAACTGTATATCATATGGACATTAATACTGAATATAGTTAAAATACATGTATGGTGGTTTGTACATAATACAACATTTGTTCCTAAAGTACGTCGATAGTTCAAGTTTTTAAAAATTTCCACACTGACGATCCAAATATAAATAGACGTTAAAAGAGTTCGTTAAGTGTTAGAAATATAGAAAAACAACACAAAGTATTTGATGGTTGTGGTTTAAAGGTGGTATGAATCAACAAATATATTAATTTTGGCATGTATCAACCATGTAATAAACTCTTAAAATTACTTAATATTAGATGAACAAATTTGGTAATTTTGCAACTTATATGTATGGACTATTACTAATATACCCGACCGTACGTTGTCCGGCCATGCTTTGAAATACAAACACACCACGTCAAGCTAGTCTCCATTGAATTGCACGCAAAATACCAATTCCTTCAACTCAAAAGTAAAAACAAATACAAATAATCAACATTAATTAGAAGTTAGTTAATTCCCATTTTAAGCAATGCCAACCTACCAAACCAATGTCTTCGTTACACTGTTTTCTGCTTCTTAATTAAAGCACTTGACGGTGTGTGTATGCTGTGACAACTCGTAATTAAGTAACATCGGGTTAGTCCTAAACTCAATTAGACAGTCATTTGACGTGGAACTTATTAGACTTTTGGACTTTTGACTTAGTCAAAATAGACGTATCTTGATGACGTAGACTATTAGCTATCTAGACGAATGCCGAGTCTTTAAAAATAACTTTAAATAAATATTTAAAGGTTATGTCTTGTACAAAATAAATAGACTGTCTAGACTTAATATTATAAAGTTCCCTTTGACGAAACTTTATTGGCTTGTCTTGACTAAAAATGAGACGAGGAAAAATACCTTTATTTTACATTTTAAACTTTTGGTCAAACGGTATTTAATCGTAAGCATTTTTCCGAATTAAGGGTATTAAAAATATCCCAAAAAGGGCCACATGGGCCGAAATATTTGTTGTGGCTGGGAAGTAAACAACAAACAAACAACAAAACACTTCCCTCCTTTTCTTTCTTAGCCTGTCGACCCAACACACACAACACACACACACGAAAATTCACTTTATGCTCTAAATCATTTTGGCAAGGAGAAATCAAAGGGAAATCAAAGCAATTAATCATCTTTCAATAATAATTAAGGTTTTGGGCATTATCATCATCATCATCTTCATATTTCTTCTTATTTCTTCAAGAACACCATTTTGGTAAGTTAACTTTTCTATGAACTTTTGATTTGATTTAATTTCCATTTCAAGTTTAATTTCAGTATTTTTTTAAATGAATTAGATAGCCATGGAAATGAAATGAGTTTTGGTTTGGTTAACCTAATTAGGTTTTGACTTAGAATTAGGTTTTGAGGTCTAAATGATTGAAATGGCGAAATGATTGGCGAAATGGTATGTTTCCGGGTCTATTGAACATATTTAAACTTGTTATAATGAAAGGCATTGAGTTGAAAAACGGTTTGGCTTGCCTGCATATTTTGCACCTGCTGGTGCTGGCTGCAGAATGAGGCCACTGCGGCGCAGTGGCATGGGCTTAGTCCCACTGCGGCGCAGTGGCTAGGGCTGGTTTGTGCATTTTTAGCTCACTGCGGCGCAGTGAGCTTGGCAATGGCCCACTGCGGCGCAGTGCCATTGTACTGGTCCCTGGTTCGATTTAGCCCACTGCGGCGCAGTGAGCATGGTTCTGGCTCACTGCGGCGCAGTGAAATACTACTGTAAATTTTGACGTTTCTAGTTTTGACAACTTGAACGTTTGAACTTGGTGAATATCGAATGGTACCTTAGATTACCTTATAATGACTATGTCATTGATATTACCAATAAAAGTTCGATAAAATGAAAGTTTAAATCACATTCTCGATAAAGGCATTCTAGGATGGATAGCTAAGTAGTGGTACGTAGGATACTTGTCGTCGTGAGATTTGATCCTCACCATTGGTACTCTTATCCTAGGTTTTGGATAGACGTGGAGACTAGACTGCTCTTATTCTCGGACTGCTCATTCTTTAGCTCGTAGACTGCTAAGGTGAGTTTATGGCGCCCTTTTTCCTTTACTTTGGGCCTGAAAGCATGTACTGTATACACGACTACTTTGTAAATGATTTGTCTTTGTCTACGCCATGAGATTTGGTAAATGAAATCATTTGTCTTATATTTGCCATGAGACGGCTGTCTAAAAATGTGTATACATGTCTTATGAAAATCGATCTATATGTCTAGACTTGCCATGTTGTCGGCTGACTAAACTGTTTCTTTGTGTTTTTGACAAACTAAAATGATCCCCCCCCTCTTGTAGTTATATTTAGGTTAGACTTCGGTCTGAACCGTCTTGTCTATATATTTAGGTTAGACTTCGGTCTGAACCGTCTTGTCTATATATTTAGGTTAGACTTCGGTCTGAACCGTCTTGTCTATATATTTAGGTTAGACTTCGGTCTGAACCGTCTTGTCATTATATTTAGGTTAGACTTCGGTCTGAACCGTCTTGTCTATATATTTAGGTTAGACTTCGGTCTGAACCGTCTTGTCTATATATTTAGGTTAGACTTCGGTCTGAACCGTCTTGTCATTATATTTAGGTTAGACTTCGGTCTGAACCGTCTTGTCTATATATTTAGGTTAGACTTCGGTCTGAACCGTCTTGTCATTATATTTAGGTTAGACTTCGGTCTGAACCGTCTTGTCTATATATTTAGGTTAGACTTCGGTCTGAACCGTCCTGTATTAAATAACTACAACAAACGATGATTGATCTTTTAGTCAAACACACTGTAAACTCACCAACTATTTCGATAGTTGATCCTCTCAAATTTCATGCTTTTCAGGTGATCATCTGTAAGCCTTGGAATCGTCTTTGGCATTATAGGGCCAATCTTTTGACTTTGGACGTACAATTAGCATCAGACATTGAGGACTCTCATGCTTTTGGCTTTAATTGTATTTGACTGTCCAATTTATTGAACTTGTATTCTGTGGGCCCAGTTCCAAAAGAGGATGACATGTATCCGTATTTTGGGGTCCACACTTTGAACGATTGTACTTGTATTGACTTGTATTGGTATAAATGGATGTAATCTCTATTAACCTTCTGATTAGTATGCAATTCTTTGTTAACCCTGTATTTCCGCTACAACGGGGTGTGACATATGCCTTGTTTGAATATAATCTTAGTTTATTGTTTCATAATAGTTCACTTTTGCAATATATACCGATAGATACGGTACAACAACAACAACAAGGTACCCAATCCCGACATAAGCCGGGCTATGGGGGAGGTATGATGTAGACAGACCTTACCCCTACTCAAAGGTAGAGAGGCTGCTTCCAGATCCACCGAAGTGGAAGGGACCTCCGGCCCGGGGTGAAAAATAGGGTTAGATCCACCGGAGTGGAAGCTTAACCGGAATCCTCTCGATCTCAACTCTCAATCTCAACCTCTCAATCACAATCCCAGCCTCAATCTCGGATCTAGATTTGGATCTAGGGAGAATGAGCCGTTGGAGAGGAGAGAGGGCAGAGAGAAAGAGAGCGTTAGAGAGAGAAAGCTTATGAGTGTACCGATAGATACGGTGAGATATATTAATTGCAAGATTAAAAAAGGATGAAAGATGTAAGTTTTGAGGTTAGACAGAAAACCAATAACGACCCATGAGTTGGGTTAGAAACCATTTAGTGTTGGTTGACATGGAACTTTGACTTTGACCAATCAAAGTCACTTTGACTTTCACCATCTTACAATCTCGTATTAGCATTTGACATAAGTCAATTCAGAAAAAAACAGAAATGCTATTTTTTTTCTAACTTTATGTAGACAAAGCTGCTCACCCATACGATAATAAAATATGATAAAATGATAAATAAGAGAAACTAACAGACATTAAATGAATAAAGTTTTTTTTATTCATATTTATGTATTCAAAAGAAATAAATCTTTGACTGAGATATACATAAATTGACAAAAATTTCATGTGATCGTTTTCAAACCTTTTCATTATCATGTTCAAGATGTTTACATAAAAGGGTTCGAATATAAAACTTCTTGTGAGAACAGATGTTTCATGTGATCGTTTTCAAACCTTTTGCATTACCATTTTCTAGATGTTTAAATAAAAAGGTTCAAATATAAGAATTCTTGTGAGAATCGATGTACCTAACGCTAGCTTGGGTAATAAAAAGAGTTTATGATGAAACAAAATGAATTAGACATTTAACATATCACGTGACATCCTTTTTATTAGAATTTGAATTTGGCAATGAAGATGATAAATGGCAGTGGAGTTATGGATTCGTTTTCGGTCAAAGACTTGACATGCGAATTGATGATGCTAATTTTCCTGGTCTGAAATGTGATCACTCTTTGGGACTCGTTTTATGTTAAAACAGAGGTATCGATATTCCGTCTGTTTTATGTCATATGTGGTCATCGATATCAAAATGCCCGGACATTGGGTCGTTTGTGATTCTCGAATCAACGGATGTTGAATGTTTAGGCGGCTGAACGTATAAATAATGTCTGTATATATTAAGTAAAATACAGGTAATTGACGGTTATTTTTGTTTATCAAGTAAAAAAAAACATGGAATTTGATTGAACGTATTAAGTTAAAAGAAACGGGACCTAAGAGATATGTTGTGGAGACTGTAATAATCTTTTGCATGTGGTGGTCGATATGGAAACTTATGATCTGCAATTTGCTCAATTAGACATTAAAATGGCCTTGGACGCCCATTCACTAAGCAGGTAAGCAATCACTTTTTTCAACAGAAATTTAATTACAACAGTAATCTCTATATTTATATGGTTTGTGATTTTTTGAGCTATTATGCAGGGAGGTAAAATCACTTCTTGCTTGTAAACATTTCGAAAACTAAGGATACTCCTTGCTTCATATTCGGTTATGCTTTTATCTTTCTCTTTAGGTTTTTGATCAAAACCAAAATTTTGTCGTTAACAGCTTGGCTGTGTGGAAAATAGTCAAAGTAGAAAAATGTATGAAATAATTAAGATCACCTCTTAATCTCTTATAGACAAAATTAAAAGTGTAAATAAGCTCACAAAGTGGAGCTTAGTCTCGAAAGGCAAATTTGACATTAGCTTTAACAGTGGAGCTGTTACTATTGATTTAGTTTATTCATCTGACTTATTGGAAAATCCAGTAAGCTTTTTATCAACAGTTTACTCTTTACCGACTTATTGAAATTGGAAAAGCTGATAAAGATTTTTTAGAACTGCATATGAGCTTACGTTGAGCTTAGCACATCCCGTATGTTGATGAACCTAAGACAGAAGCTTACGGGTATTTTAAATTTCACCACACCAAGGCGTAATATGTAAAAGATTGCTATGTCAAGCACCCTCTTAAGTTGTTTTGTTTAGCGGGGGGGTTTGGGTTCCATAAAGTAAGCGTCTTTCCTGTGCGCTATCTATTAAATAAATGATTAGCAGTAAGCATATGCACATTTGCTTGATGTATATTTTTGTGAAAATTGGGATTTGCTACCTTGAGTATGTTGTATATTTGCAATGGTTGATTTTTTTGTCACATCTTTAATTTAAGGACCGAAATTAAGCACCTGTTTTTACTTTATTTTGATTAAACACAATAAGAATGATTACATATTAAATCAATAAAAGATCATTCAAAACTTTTTTATAAAAGATGAAAGGAATACGCTTTCCATTTAAGTAGAAGAATACAAATATCATAAGAGGAAATATACTTCTAACAAAAAAAAAATGCCGCCTTTGACTAAGTAACTAGTGAGCAGTGCATAATGATCAAAGGCGCCATAGTTGTATCAACACTGAGATTGATGAAAACTTCTGCTGTCAAGGTCATCTACTCCAGTGTTAAATATAAAACTTGGGAAGGCTGTTGTCACATCCCTAAAAATGGATCAAAAGGGGTGTACCTAAAAAAATCCCTTCATATAACAAAATTAATAAAGCTTATTCAGTTTCGCCAATTAATAACAGGTAAATTGGTAAACTCGGATTACAGATCTTCCCAGAAAGATAAGACTTCATTTTGGACAATTTAAAATAGAAAGCTATTGGTGAACCATACATCCTGTTTGCTAACAAATAATTCTAGGACAACCGATTTGGCACACGCAAACTTAGTATGATGATCATAACAGATTAACAGGGGACAAGCAAGTCACAATTATTCATTTATTTGTTTGGCAGATGTTGATAAAGAAGTGAGTGTAAGAATGGTAACGGTGCATTGGGTAATATCAACATTTAACCAAGACGGTTAGCACAACAGGCAATCGTTCCTGCTACCTGAAGGACTGGAAATAACAATGGTACCTAAAAGATGGATTGAAGGACTGGAAATAACAATGGTACCTAAGAGATGGAAGAGTCATGTTCTTCAAGAGTTGGGGCCGCTGAACAACAAAGTTCCTCCACTCTTCTCTATTGATTCTTCCATCCATATCAACATCCGCATCTGCAAATGTCTGAGGACGCAAAAGTACAAACGAAAATCAAAGTTTGTCTCATTTTAACAAGAACATATGGCTCATCAATTCTTAAAAGCATTACATTATCAATTATTTCTTCAAGAATTTCTTCAGAAAGATGCATCCCAGTTTCCTTTAAAGTGGCAACAATCATTTCTTTAACCTGTTAAAAATAATAACTGTTAATAATTTGTGCGAGGAAGATTTTCTAAATGGAAAATGATCAAACACTCACTTCTTCCCGTTCTATGTACCCAGTTCGTCTCAAATCATATAATTTAAAAGCACCTGCATAATGGAAAAACAAGAGTAAAAGTAGTGCTTTGAAAACACCTGCAAGATCGATCCTCCATGAATTAGGCTCACAAAACTTACAATCAATTTTGTGTTCCATTGGCGCACATGGATGGAAGATGCTCAATACATGGACAAACTCCTCAAATTCAATGACACCATTTTGCTTCTCATCAAATAGATCAAAAACCTACATATAGATCACATAGCGATCATTGATTAATCAGGATACATACTAAAAAATGCCATTAAAACACATATATGATTATATATATGACACCGCAAGGCAGCGTTGCAGGGTCGCTAGCTTGAGAGGAAAAATTCCTCTACAGGACCGGGTTCCTGGGCATTTACCTTTTTTTTTATAGTAGCCTATATGGATATCAGAAAAAGTTGCAAAACAATACTGTGTCACGAGAATGTAAGGATTTACCCTGTTCAAGAAAAGATTATCTCCCCCTGCTGAATTAAGCAAAGCCAATTGGAGTTCCTCCTTCATATAAAAAAAACAAGGAAAATATGAGGAACACAGTATCAACTATCAAGTTTCTCTAGGTGTATTTCGTTTACACAAGTTTGTTACATATCATGCATAACCTATCTATTCCTCCACACCCCATCAGTCGGGTTTCGTATCAAAGGAAATTTCAAGTCCCTGCAATGTATTTTTATATGTCTCCGTACTTTGCCTTTCAAGTTTTATCATACTCTAGACTACTGCAAGTTTGCAACCATGCTTTCCAGGCCACTCAACTGAATTATTGGCACAAGATAATAAAAAGGGATAACATACCTTGTGTATGAGTCCATCATCTATAATCGAACTGCTCAACTTATTAAACAATTCGCGCAATGCTTCCACTTCATTAACCGAAACTGAAACAAAATATCCTCACATTTAAAATTCACCCGAAACGGATGACAACATTCCTAACTTAATAAACAAAAATCGCTAAGCAATGCTTCCACTTCATTAACCGAAACTGAAACAAAATATCCTCACATTTAAAATTCACCCGAAACGGATGACAACATTCCTAACTTAATAAACAAAAATCGCTAAGACAATGCAAATAAGCATACATGGTGAATTACGAGCCAGACGTGTAATATCCTCATACGTCTGAACAGGCTTAGCTGCACGTTTCTCTTGAGCATTGAAACACGAAGATAAGCTGTAGATTACGATCTCAACTAATACTGCTAACGGTATCAACGCCGCACAAAGTTTTTCTCCTAAAGTAAGGGAGCTCGATCTCTATATATCCTAAATCAGATTCATATTTTCAGCCTCTCGTAATAATATATATATACAACAACAACAACAAGGGTACCCAATCCCAGCATAAGCCGGGCTATGGGGGAGGTATGATGTAGACAGACCTTACCCCTACTCAAAGGTAGGGAGGCTGCTTCCAGATCCACCGAAGTGGAAGGACCTCCGGCCCGAAAGTAAAAAATAGGGTTAGATCCACCGGATTGGAGGTCTAAACCAGTTCTCAATCTCAACTCTCGATCTCACGTTCTCATCTCGATCTCAAGAATAAAAGATTTTCAATCTCAGATCTTAGATCGGAGAAAAAAAGCCGTTAGAATTGAGAGAGAAAGAGAGTAGAGAGAGAGAAAAGAAAGAAATAGCAAATATTGAAAAAGAAATAGAAAGCAAATACCAAGGTTGAGGAGCTCGCAGCACCTCCCATGGTTGCCGGAGAGACTGTGTATTGGATCTGGAATCGTTGCAGAATCGGAATTGGATCTCGATTCACCCAAGTCAACCAATATATTATTTTTACTCGTATTTTTCAGCCGCTATTCTGCTTTTTTTTTTTAAAAAGTTTTAGTTAAGAGTCCTGCTATATATACCTCTATCTTCCTGAACTCCTATCAACAGTCAAACTACCAGTCAGTTCAGGTTTCCAATGTTAATTGAACATAACTAATGTAGAAGAAAATTTCTTTTGTGATAGGTTAATTTTTACATCAAATTAAAATTAATTACATATACTATTTACATTTTAAACTATATCACCATCAACCGTCGTACAACAGATAATATATTTACTTCATATACACGGAAGTGTTATGAATTTTGACCTTTGTACCCATTAATTATTTTATCTGTCCATTTATTTTATTTTCCTCTACATTCCACTAAAAAATACATCCATTATTACCCACTAATATCATATACAGAGTATTGCTATATAGATAGTGAAACGAATTTCGTTTATTTACTAATCTTTTGTAGGCACATAATGTGCTACAGTATAATATAAACTAGTTTAGTCTCGTGCGTTGCACGTTTATATCTTATTTTTTTATTGATTTCTCGTAAATTATATCCAATACAAAGAACCGTATAAGTTGAACTGAATGATCATATATCATAAAATAGACGTTTGTATAGACTGAAATAAAAATGTCAACAAAGCGAAAAATATTAAACCTTATTTCAAAGAAAAAGTTGTAAAGGTGAAAGGATTTAATCATAGAGTATATAAAAACATAAATTGAATTATAAATGGGTCAAAACCTCCTTGAAGACAACTTTTTTCGTGGTGTTCGTACGTTGCCCTCCTTGTCCAAAATCAAAACCTTCGATCTTTGTTTGCTTTTTAACTGTCAGCACTTGTCTAAAATCACCACAAAAAGTAAAACTTCCCAAAGATTCAAATGCTTATGGTCGATTGGAGCTTCATTCCCGAATAATGATCTTTATCTTACATATTAAACCAACAGAATCATTATTACGAAGAATACAACAAAATGATATTTCGTTAACATTTATTGCAATAGCAAAGCTGGAATGAGTTGTCCTTCCACCTTCGAGTAATAAGCTGCTATCTCACTTGAGGCAACAATTTATCCCTTAGAAACGACTGAAGTAGCTAATGTGTTCTATTCAAATTTCTGTACCACCATAACCATACGGAAAGAAACCACTTTCCATGTTTTTATTTACAACATCGATTATAGTGTGATACACTGTTCATTGTTCATCGGTTAAGACGAAATATAGTTCTTGATGCTCGGTTCTTACTGCTGCAACATTAATGATGTAGCACGTGGATTCCATGAATCAATTGTTGGAACCACGTTAGTGTGACCGTCACTGATCATCTATCATTCCTAATATGATAATTGACGATAACTGAAATCCCTATGTCTAAGTAAATATATGATGGGCGTATTTACTCTTAAAGACGTAGTATAGAGGTTTCCCATTAGGTGATTATAACTAAGAGGACTAATGGTGCACACATTAAACACCAAAGGGGCTGAATGTGTAAATACTCTCCTTATAAATAGAGAGTCATTAACCCTAAGTTTAGGTTAATCACTTCACTAATTGCCTCACTAAATTCGTGTGCCTCTCCTCTCTCAATTCGTGCATAAGCCTCCAGCCGAATTACTCATCTCATCATTAATCAATCACCTTGTTTTGGGAACCCGAAATCAATAGCAATTATGTTTAATGCTCTTACAGGTTCCACAGAATCATCTGGTGAGTATTATCCCTTGAATCAAACCATTTTTATTCCAACATCTGGTATCAGAGCCACGTTACTATCGATCTGTCATGATTTGATTCTAATTCGAGGGTTTTTCGCGAACTAAAAATCAGCAGAATTACAAAACTCGTGCTGACATCACCACGACTTCGTGCTGACGTCATCACGAACTCATTACCACTACGTGCTGACGTCATCACGATTTCTGCTCATCTTCGCGCTTACTCTATCACGAATTCGCACTTACGTCATCACGAACTTCAGCTTAATTTCATACACGAATTACTGACAACTTCGTGCTTATGTCATCACGAGTTTATGACACCTTCGTGCTGACATCATTACGACTTTATGATATCTTCGTGCTATGTCCTCACGAACTTCAGCTTAATTTCCTCTCACGACTTACTGATATTTTCGTGCCTATGTCATCACGACTTATAGATGTTTTCGTGCTTACACCATCACGAATTATTACTTAAGTTCGTGCTTACTTTATCACGATTTATTACTTAAGTTCGTGTTATACTAAAGATGATTTTAGCTGATGAATGACTTCGTGCTTACTAATTTTACCTTATAATTTTGTGGCTAAATTTGTCTCTTATTTTTCAAAAATAATTTTTTCTAAGACATTTTTACCATAGCACTTTAAGGGTAAAAATTTTACCATAGCATTTTAGCAGGGGCTCTGCCCCTTGGACCCCGCCAGGGGCTGCCGCCCCTTGGACCCCGCTTCCAGGGGCGCTGCCCCCGGACCCCCGTAATGTGTGGGGGCTTCGCACTAATGTACATGGTTTTATCATTTGTGCCCAAAGGTCAAATGTGATTCTCATGTTGCGTTCTTTTCCTTTTGCATAACGAACACTTAGTGTATTGATTCTGCCCAAAGGTGATTTAATATACTTTGTGTGCTAAAAGGAACATTTTCATGCATAATATACACGATTCTTAATTTTGTGCCCAAAGGTCAAAAGATAAGCGTTGTGTTGCATGACCCTAATGCTCATGTGTACTTAGATATTAGTTATTTCTGCCCAAAGGTGATGTAAATTCTAAGTAGAGCCTTATTTTAGCTTATTGTTTTGGTGTTTACAATAGGCTTACCTATCACTAGCTTCATTACTATAATAATGGTCTTAGTCTCATTACTTTTAGGAACATTATTATTAGCCCTTACGTATTTTAGGCATTACTTAGTTCCATTACTTTAAGAGATATTACTTAGTCTGGCTTAGTTATCTAATTATGTCATTATGAGGAACATTATTATTAGGCCTACTTATTTTAGGCATTACTCTAGTTCCATTACTATTAAAGGACATTACCTAGTTTACCTTAGATTAGCTAATCATGTCACTATAATTTCATTTCTATTAAGCTTACTTATTTTAGGCATTATTATTAAGGGGTGAGTTATTTTGAGAACCACTAAAAAAAAAAAACGCGAGAACCAATCTCAGCCCTCCATTCATCAAGATCAGGAAGGGCATGTTTGTCATTATTAAAAAAGTTGTCCAGCTCTCTCTTTCTCTCTCCTCTTATTAAATCAAAAAATATCTAAATCATTAAAAAACTTTTATCTCACAAACCGTACATCGTTAGACGGAAAAAAAAGCATGGGTGGTTTTGAAATTTCGTCCTCTTTCATTAGAGATGCGATTCGATATACTTTTGACGACTTTTTAAATTTCGTTTTTTTTCCATCACGTTCATCCTACACATGTGTAGGACAAGTAGAAACCACTAAAAGGTTCATCCTACACATGTGTAGGACAAGTAGAAACCACTAAAAGGTTCATCCTACAAATGTGTAGGACAAGTGGAAACCACTAAAAGGTTCAGGGGTAAGTTACTTATAAAGTTTATAACTTACCCGTTCAGGGGGCTTCGCCCTTCTCGGTAGGCTACCTCGAACTGGTAAGCTTATAACTTACACATGGGTAAGTACAACCTACACATGTGTAGGAAAGACCTGGAACTGGTGAGTTGTATAACCTGCCCATGGTTAAGTATAACCCTACACATGGGTAAGTACAAACTACACATGTGTAGGGAAAGTAGAAACCACTAAAAGGTTCATCCTACACATGTGTAGGACAAGTGGAAACCACTAAAAGGTTCATCCTACACATGTGTAGGACAAGTGGAAACCACTAAAAGGTTCATCCTACACATGTGTAGGACAAGTGGAAACCACTAAAAGGTTCATCCTACACATGTGTAGGACAAGTGGAAACCACTAAAAGGTTCATCCTACACATGTGTAGGACAAGTGGAAACCACTAAAAGGTTCATCCTACACATGTGTAGGACAAGTAGAAACCACTAAAAGGTTCATCCTACACATGTGTAGGAAAGTAGAAACCACTAAAAGGTTCATCCTACACATGTGTAGGACAAGTGGAAACCACTAAAAGGTTCATCCTACACATGTGTAGGACAAGTGGAAACCACTAAAAGGTTCAGGGTAAGTTACTTATAAAGTTCAAAAATGATGAGGACGCATTGTAAAACCCTAAATACTAAACCCTAAATTCTAAACCCTAGGGCGGGATGTATTAGGGGGACGGATGTATACGGTACTCTTTAGGGTTTAGGGTTTGAAGTTGTAGGGCTTTGCCCGTGTAGGACAAGTGGAAACCACTAAAAGGTTCATCCTACACATGTGTAGGACAAGTGGAAACCACTAAAAGGTTCATCCTACACATGTGTAGGTCATCAAAGAATAATAACTTACACATGTGTAAGATGAACGTGATGGAAAAAAAACGAAATTTAAAAAGTCGTCAAAAGTATATCGAATCGCATCTCTAATGAAAGAGGACGAAATTCTAAGACTACCCATGCTTTTCTTTTCGTCTAACGATTTACGGTTTGTGAGATAAAAGTTTTTTAGTGAATTAGATATAATTCTATTAAAGTAAGAGAGAGAAAAAAAGGAGCTGACGAAAATACCCCTCTAGTGTTGAGAGGGGTTTTTTATTTTTAATCTTGTCCATCCATTTTCTTTGATCCAAGGGTGTAGAGGAGTTCTTGGGTTCTTTTTTTTTGAGTTCTCAAATAACCCCTCCTCTTATTATTAATAATCTTCTATTGCTTGTATCATAAATTAATATCCTCCTTATTTCCACTATAGTACCTAACTTAGGCATTGAGCCACTTACTGATGCAAACTTTGCTTCATGAATAGATTAATTTACCTCTAACTTTGGAGATGCTAGACCTTGATTATGTAATTCGCCATAATGAACCTACTGCTATTACTGCTAACTCTTCTGCAGCTCAGAAAGCGAATTTTAAGAAAGTGGGATAGGGCGAATCACTCGTCACTAATGATGGTCAGGAACTTCATCAATCATAGTATCCGAGGGAATGTATAAGGCGTATGCAGGTAGCGTAAATACAAAGGAAATAGCAGTGGTCCCTATCCCGCATCCATTTCAGGACATGCATCATTTATTACATTCATTAACGATTATTCGCGTTATATGCACCTATATATGATCTAAACCCTTAGAGACTTTTATTGATCTTAAAAACCTTGGTTTTAAACCAACTTGATCGTAAAATAAAAGTTGTGAATCAGATAAAGAAGGTAAGTATTATGGTAGACATACTGATATTGGTCAAGCTCCTAGTTCTTTCCATTATTTTTGAAAGGAACATGACATAATAAACCAATACACCATGTCAGGTTCTCCTCAACGAAATCATGTTGCTAAAAGGAGAAATGGAACCTTAATAGACATGGTGAAAAGTATGCTTGCCAACACTAACTTACCTATTTTATTTTGGACTAAGGCTTTAAAACAGCCGTTCATATACTCAATAAAAGTTCCATAAGATTCTGTCCCTGAGACTCCTGGACTGGTAGAAAACTGAGTCTAAAATATATGAATGTATGGGGCTGTCCTGCCAAAGCATAACCCTATAACCCTAACTTAAAGAAACTGGATCCTAAATCCCTTACATGTTTCTTTATCGGTTATTAGTCTTACTGTCTTTCCTACACTACTAGCATTATTTACACGCATCATGCAACGTTTCTTGAAGAACTAAGAGATCAGTGGGAGCACGACAAATCATAACTTCAGATTTCCAAGAAGTACAAGAAGCGGGGGGAACCACGTTGGTTATTATTACTCCTCCGATAACTCCTCTTGTACTCAACGCTGCTCCTAATATCACTGATCCACCTTCTCCAAATCAGAATCCTAATCCTCCTAATTTTTTTTGATGATTTCATAACTTATTTAACTGAAGTTGAGGACATTGAAAAGCTTACTGATCCTACCTCTTATTAAGAAGCCATTAATAGCGATCGGGCCACTTAGTGGAATGAAGCCATAATTTGAAAGCTCAATTCCATATAGCATAATGACGTTTGGGACTTGGTTGAATTTCTTGAAGAATCCAAACCTGTAAGTTGTAAATGGATCTTCAAAACCAAATTAGACCCGAATGAAAACGTCAAACGCTATAAGGCCAATACTAGTTGCGAGGGGCTTTACTCAAAAAAGAAGGAATCGATTATCAAGAGACCTTATCTCCTGTCTCATAAAGATTCCTTAAGGATCATCATGGCATTCGTAACTCATTATGATTAAGAGTTACATTAGATGGATGTCAAGACCACTTTCCTAAATGGAAACTTGCAATAAGACGTATACATGTGAACCTGAAGGATTCCTTCAAGAAGGTAAAGAACACATGGTCTTCAAAGTTGTATAAGTCCATATACGGGTTGAAGCAAGCATCACTAAAATGGTACCTTAAGTTTAATGAAGTCATAAAAGGACAAGACTTCCTAAAGAATCTAGTGGATTAATGCACCTATCTCAAGATCAGTGGGAGTAAATTTACAATCCTTGTTTTGCACGTGGATGATATTATACTTGCAAGTAACAACTTGGATATGTTGCGTGAGTCGAAGCGTTTACTTTCGCATAATATCGACATGAAAGATCTTGGTGATGCCTCTTATGTCATAGGTATCGAAATACACCGAGACAGGCGTAATGATGTTCTGGTTCTTTCTCAAAAGACTTATATTGAACACATCTTAGAACGCCATAACATGCAGCACTACACACCCACTATAGATCTGGTAGTAAAAGGAGACGTATGTGATTGTTTCTGAAGTCCGAACATTGAGATTAAAATGGAGCAAATGAGGATGATACCTTACTCATAAGTAGTTAATAGCATTATTTACGCTCGGGTTCGTACTTGTCCAGATATCGCTTATATCGCCGGTATGTTTGGGAGTTACTTATCTAATCCCGAATTAGCACACTCGAAAGCGGCTAAAAAGGTTCTACGATATCTGCTAAGGACCAAAGACCACACATTAACTTATAGAAGAAGTGACAACTAGGAAGTAGTAGGATGTTCTAATTCCTATAAGAAATCTACTTCTGAATATATAGATATATATTTATGATTAGCTGGCAAACCTATCTCTTGACGGAGTCATAAATAAATACTGGCTGCAACGTCTACCATGATGGCTGAACGTTCATAATTTCATGTCATGAGATGTTGTTAAAGAACCTGGTCAGTGGACTCAAAGTCGTCAACCTTTTTTAGACCATTGAAGCTTTACTGTGATAACTCAGCTACCGTAACTTGCTTGAACAGTAACAGTTCAACTGGCGCTGAGATGTATCTTGATACAAAGTATCTGTTTGTACGCGAACGGATTGAGGAAAATGTTCTTTGTATTGAGTACATAAGTACACATAATATGCTAGTGGATCCAATGACCGAAGGTCTTCCTCCTAAAATCTTCGTAGGACACGTGTCGAAGATGAGGCTTACTTAAAGACATATTATGATAGCATGTTGTACTTATTGGTCATTATTATTAAATGAAAATTTTCCTCTTATTCAGATTTTGTTTGTCTATTAATTACACTTTGAGTACTCGTATTGGTGTATTGACATTATTGTAACAAAATTTGTCTTAGTCAATTGATCATTGCTTATTAGTTTTAAATTTGAGTCATAGTTTGACTAGTGGGGGTCCTGAGTTGATGTTCTTCTCTACGACTGTACTTATTGGCTATGATTTCAGTTTAAAACAAAATGAGTATTATCCCGGCCGGACTTACTAAATACTCATAGATAAATGATCGCTTGGTCAAGTGGGAGAATGTTGGAACCACGTTAGTGTGACCGTCACTGATCATCTATCATTCCTAATATGATAATTGATGATAACTGAAATCCCTATGTCTAAGTAAATATATGATGGGCGTATTTACTCTTAAAGACGTAGTATAGGGTTTCCCATTAGGTGATTATAACTAAGAGGACTAATGGTGCACACATTAAACACCAAAGGGGTGAATGTGTAAATACTCTCCTTATAAATAGAGAGTCATTAACCCTAAGTTTAGGTTAATCACTTCACTAATTGCCTCACTAAATTCGTGTGCCTCTCCTCTCTCAATTCGTGCATAAGCCTCCAGCCGAATTACTCATCTCATCATTAATCAATCACCTTGTTTTGGGAACCCGAAATCAATAGCAATTATGTTTAATGCTCTTACAGGTTCCACAGGATCATCTGGTGAGTATTTCCCTTGAATCAAACCAAGTTTATTCCAACATCAATCTAAAGTTGCTAGAGGTTTGGTTGAGACCATAATTAACACGGCTTGGTGGAGTATCTTGTTGGAATAAACATGATTCGATTCGAGTGATAAAACATCCCCGATCGTCCTGTGGAACCTGTAAGAGCAATAAACATAATTGCTATTGATTTCGGGTTCCCATAACAAGATGATTGAGTAATAATGGGATGAGTAATTCGGCTGTAACTTGATGCACGAATTTAGAGAGGAGAGGCTCACGAATTTAGGGTTTTGTATATTATTAGATTAACCTTAACTTAGGGTAAAGTATGGCAATTGGGTACCTGTTAAGACCTGTTAAAGTAACTGTTAAGCAAAAAATGTACTATGCAATTTTTTCTATCTTTAAAAATAATTGTTTTTAATATTTTAAAGTTCAACATTTAACTTTTTTGATACATAAAACGAATAACTGTCACGCTCAAATCATCAAAGGCAAGTGTTAAATGAGTCGTTTTCATGTTTGAAAGCTGAGAATTTTGTGCGCACCGAACCTGTTAAGACCTGTTAAGACACGAATTGCCAGCCTTACTTAGGGTTAATGACTCTCTATTTATAATAAGAGTATTTACACTTTCAACCCCTTTGGTGTTTAATGTGTGCACTATTAGTCCTCTTAGTTATAATCACCTAATGGGAAACCCTATACTACGTCTTTAAGAGTAAATACGCCCATCATATATTTACTTAGACATAGGGATTTCAGTTATCGTCAATTATCATATCAGGAATGATAAACGATCAGTGACGGTCACACTAACGTGGTTCCAACATTCTCCCACTTGACCAAGCGATCATTTATCTATGAGTATTTAGTAAGTCCGGCCGGGATAATACTCATTTTGTTTTAAACCGAAATCATAGCCAATAAGTACAGTCGTAGAGAAGAACATCAACTCAGGACCCCACTAGTCAAACTATGACTCAAATTTAAAACTAATAAGCAATGATCAATTGACTAAGACAAATTTTGTTATATAATGTCTATACACTATTATGAGCTCAAAGTGTAACTAATAGACAAACAAAATCTGAATAAGGAGGAAAATTTTCATTAAAGTAATAATAATGACCAATAAGTACAACATGCTATCATAATACGTATTTTAGTAAGCCTCATCTTCGACACGTGTCCTACGGAGATTTTAGGAGGAACACCTTCGGTCATTGGATCCACTAGCATATTATGTGTACTTATGTACTCAATACAAAGAACATTTTCCTCAATCCATTCGCGTACAAACAGATACTTTGTATCGAGATACATCTCAGCGCCAGTTGAACTGTTACTGTTCAAGCAAGTTACGGTAGCTGAGTTATCACAATAAAGCTTCAATGGTCTGGTAATAAAGGTGACGACTTTGAGTCCACTGACCAGGTTCTTTAACAACATCCCATGACATGGCATTATAGATGACAATGCATTCAATCATGATGATGGACATTGTAGTCAGTTTCTGTTTATGACTCTGTCAAGAGTTAGGTCTGCCAGCTAATCATAAAAGTATATTCAGAAGTAGATTTCTTATCGGAATAAGAACATCCTACTACTTCTAAGTTGTCACCTCTTCTATAAGTTAATGTGTAGTCTTTGGTCCTCAGGAGATATCGTAGAACCTTTTTAACCGCTTTCCAGTGTGCTAATTCAGGATTAGATAAGTAACTCCCAAGCATACCGACAATATAAGTGATATCTGGACGAATACAGACCTGAGCGTACATAATGCTCTTAACTACTTATAAGTAAGGTATCATCCTCATTTGCTCCCTTTTAATCTCAATGTTTGGACTTCGGAAACAATCACATACGTCTCCTTTTACTACTAGAGCTATAGCGGGTGTGTAGTGTTGCATGTTATGACGTTCTAAGATGTGTTCAATATAAGCCTTTTTGAGAAAGACTCTGAACATCATTACGCCTATCCCGATGTATTTCGATACCTTTTACATAAGAGGCATCACCGAGATCTTTTATGTCGACATTATGCGAAAAATAAACGCTTCAACTTACGCAACATATCCAAGTTGTTACTTGCAAGTATAATATCATCCACGTGCAAAACAAGGGTTGTAAATTTACTCCCATTGATCTTGAGATAGGTGCATTAATCCACTTGGTTCTTTAGAAAGTCTTGTCCTTTTATGACTTCATTAAACTTAAGGTACCATTTTAATGATGCTTGCTTCAACCCGTATATGGAATTAAGCTCTCAAATTATGGCTTCATTCCACTACTAAGTGGCCCGATCGCTATTAATGGCTTCTTAATAAGAGGTAGGATCAGTAAGCTTTCCAATGTCCTCAACTTCAGTCAAATAAGTTATGAAATCATCAAAGTTATGGCCCTGCATGACCTAGATGATCTCCTGAGTTGATTTTCAGGTTCAGTAAGGAAGATGTTTTAGCATTAGTAGTAAGATGCTTTGCTTTAGCATTATTAATAAGATGCTTTATCATTAGTAGTATCCTAATTAAGAGGGTTAGGATTCTGATAGAGAAGGTGGATCAGTGATTTTAGGAGCAGCGTTGGGTACAAGAGGAGTTATCCTCTTCTTGTACTTAATGCAAATCCAAGTTATGATTTGTCGTGCTCCCACTGATCTTGAGATAGGTGCATTAATCCACTTGGTTCTTTAGAAAGTCTTGTCCTTTTATGACTTCATTAAACTTAAGGTACCATTTTAATGATGCTTGCTTCAACCCGTATATGGACTTATTCAACTTGCGGACCATGTGCTTTTTACCTTCTGGAATTTCAGGTTCACATGTATCCGTCTTATTGCAGGTTTCCATTCAAGAAAGTGATCTTGACATCCATCTGATGTAACTCTAAATCATAATGAGATACGAATGTCATGACGATCCTTAAGGAATCTTTAAGAGAGACAAAAGATAAGGTCTCTTGATAATCGATTCATTCCTTTTGAGCAAAGCCCTTCGCAACTAGTTTGGTCTTATAGTGTTTAACGTTTCCATTTGGGTCTAATTTGGTTTTGAAGATCCATTTGCAACCTACAGGTTTGGATTCTTCAAGAATTTCAACCAAGTCCCAAACGTCATTATGCTATATGGAATTAAGCTCTCAAATTATGGCTTCATTCCACTACTAAGTGGCCCGATCGCTATTAATGGCTTCTTAATAAGAGGTAGGATCAGTAAGCTTTCCAATGTCCTCAACTTCAGTCAAATAAGTTATGAAATCATCAAAGTTATGGCCCTGCATGACCTAGATGATCTCCTGAGTTGATTTTCAGGTTCAGTAAGGAAGATGTTTTAGCATTAGTAGTAAGATGCTTTGCTTTAGCATTATTAATAAGATGCTTTATCATTAGTAGTATCCTAATTAAGAGGGTTAGGATTCTGATAGAGAAGGTGGATCAGTGATTTTAGGAGCAGCGTTGGGTACAAGAGGAGTTATCCTCTTCTTGTACTTAATGCAAATCCAAGTTATGATTTGTCGTGCTCCCACTGATCTCTTAGTTCTCGAAAAACATGGCATGATGCGTGTCAATAATGCTAGTAGTATATGAAAGACAGTAAAACTAATAACCGATAAAGAAACATGTAAGGGATTTAGGATCCAGTTTCTTTTAGTTAGGGTTATAGAGTTATGCTTCAGTCCAAAAGAAAGTAGGTAAGTTAGTGTTGGCAAGCATACTTTTCACCATGTCCATTAAGGTTCTATTTCTCCTTTTAGCAACATCATTTCGTTGAGGAGAACCTGCATAGTGTATTGGTTTATTATGCCATGTTCCTTTCAAAAGTTATGGAAAGAACCATGAGCTTGACCAATATCAGTATGTCTACCATAATACTTACCTCCTCTATCTGACCTCACAACTTTTATAGATTACGATCAAGTTGGTTTAAAACCAAAGGTTTAAGATCAATAAAAGTCTCTAAGGGTTCATATCAGATATAGGTGCATATAATGTGAATAATCATTAATGAATGTAATAAATGATGTATGTCTTGTGATGGATGCGGGATAGGGGCCACTAATATTAAAGTAAATTATTTCCAACAAGTTGGAACTTCTAGTGGCTCCTTTCTTAATCCCTTTAGCCATTTCGCCTTTGAGGCATTAAATACATGTTTCAAAATCACTAAAGTCAAGAGAATGTAATATTCCATCCTTTATGAGTCGTATCATGCGAACTCGTGAGATGTGGCTAAGATGTTTATGCCACAACATGGAAGAATTCTCTAATTATTTAGATGATTTTTGTCTTTGTTTGAGTTATGTCATCAATATTAGGAGACAACAAAGACTGTGACAAATTATGATCTAGTTCTAACTTAAACAACAATCCATCCTAGAAACCAGGACCACGTAATGCATTATTATGAGTAATGGCAATCTCGCCGCAACCATGAATTATTACATAACCTTCAAGGTTTAGACTAGAAAAATAGATACAAGGTTCTGAGAAATTCCCGGTACACATAAGGTATCTACTAGTCTAATACACTTTCGAATGTTTATATGTAAATCATAAGTCTCCATGGTTTCGACATATAAGAGATCAACCCTTCCAACTCTAAGCTTTATTTGGTCATTTGATAGCTTCTAGATTGTTTGTGATCCTTGTATTGATTTGGTCACATGGACCATAGAACTAGAATCACTCACACATGTATTAATAGGTACATCAAACATAAAAGAATCAAATATTACAGGAAATAAGTTACCTTTCTTAGCTAGCTACTCCTTGATTTTAGGGCAATCTGGGCATAGTCAGAATTTGCAGTTAGGATTGCTCGTCAAGGACTCAGTGCTAGAGGCAACAGCACCATGTTTAGCCTTTTGAACTTTAATTGCAGTCTTATTACTGTTATTATCCTTCTTCTTAATGGAATTAGCAGTGGCAGTTTGGTGAACAGCTTTAGGTTGGCCCAACTTAAGGCGACCATTTTCTTGCACACACATTGCGATTAGTTCACTCATCGACCATTTATCCTTCATAGCGCTATATTTAATTTTGAAGGAGTCGAAATGAGCAGGCAATGAGGTCATTAATTATAAATGCACAAGAAAACTATCAAAGACTTCCAATTTAGGACTCTTAAGCTTATGAGTCATGTCAGTCATCTTCATTATGTGTTCACAAATACTGCTATTTCCTTTGTACTTAAGCTACTTGCATACGCTTTATACATTCTCTCAGATACTATGATTGATGAAGTTCCTGACCATCATCAGTGACAAACGATTCGCCCTATCCCACTTTCTTAAAATTCGCTTTCTGAGCTGCGGAAGAGTTAGGCAGTAAAGCAGTGGGTTCATTATGGCAAATGATATAGTCAAGGTCTAGCATCTTCAGAGTTAGAGGTAATTAATCATTTTATAAAGCAAAGTTTGCATCAATAAGTGGCTCAATGCCTAAGTTAGGTACTACAGTGGAAATAAAGAGGATATTAATTTATGATACAAGCAATAGAAGATTATAATAGTAATGCCTAAAATAAGTAGGCCTAATAGTAATGAAGTTATAGTGACATGATTAGCTTTCTAAGGCAAACTAAGTATAATATCTATAAAATTAATGGAACTAAAATAATACCTAAAATAAGTAGGCCTAATAATAATGTTCCTCATAATGACATAATTAGATATCTAAGGCAGACTAAGTAATGTCTCTAAACATAATGGAACTAAAGTAATGCCAAAAATACATAAGGACTAATAATAATGTTCCTAAAATAATGAGACTACGACCATTCTAAAAGTAATGAAGCTAGTGATAGGTAAGCCTATTGTAAACACCAAAACAATAAGCTAAAGTAAGGCTCTACTTAGACTTTACATCACCTTTGGGCAGAAGTAACTAATATCTAAGTAACACACGAGCATTAGGGTCATGCAACACAACGCTTATCTTTTGACCTTTGGGCACAAAATCAAGAATCGTGTATATTATGCATGAAAATAGTCCTTTTAGCACACAAAGCATATTAAATCACCTTTGGGCAGAATCAATATACTAAGTGTTCATTATGCAAAAGGAAAAAAACGCAACATGAGAATCACATTTGACCTTTGGGCACAAATGATAAAACCATGTACATTAGTGCGAAGCCCCCAAACATTACGGGGGTCCGGGGCAGCGCCCCTGGAAGCGGGGTCCAAGGGGCGGCAGCCCCTGGCGGGGTCCAAGGGGCAGAGCCCCTGGCTGGGACCACAAAATTTCACCCTTAAAGTCCTATGGCAAAATTGTCTTAGAAAAATTAATTTTTGAAAAATGAGAGACAAATTTAGCCACAAAATTATAGGGTAAAATAGTAAGCACGAACTCATTCATCAGCCAAGATCATCTTCAGTATAACAAGAACTTAAGTAATAACTCGTGATAAAGTAAGCACGAAGTTAGGTAATAGTTCGTGATAATGTAAGCACGAAAACATCATTAAGTTGTGTTGACATAGGCACGAAGATATCAGTAAGTCGTGAACTCGTAAGCACGAAGATGTCATAAATTCATGATGATGTCAGTATGAAGGAGTCATAAACTCGTGATGACGTAAGCACGAGTTTGTCAGTAATTCGTGTATGAAATTAAGCTAAAGTTCGTGATGACGTAAGCGCGAAGATGACATAAGCGCGAAGATGACGTAAGCACGAATATAAGTAGAAGTCATGATGACGTCCGCACGAACATGACGTCAGCGCGAAGTGGGTTTTAGTCCGTGATGACGTCAGCACGAACTCGTGATGACGTAAGCACGAATATAAGTAGAAGTCATGATGACGTCCGCACGAACATGACGTCAGCGCGAAGTGGGTTTTAGTCCGTGATGACGTCAGCACGAACTCGTGATGACGTCAGCACGAACTCGTGATGACGTCAGCATGAATTTCGTATTCTGCAGATTTTAATTTCGCGAAATTCATCAAATTCGAACCAAATCATGATTGATCGTTTATAACACGGCTCTGATACCACATGTTGGAATAAACATGATTCGATTCGAGTGATAAAACATCCCCGATCGTCCTGTGGAACCTGTAAGAGCAATAAACATAATTGCTATTGATTTCGGGTTCCAGATGATTGAGTAATAATGGGATGAGTAATTCGGCTGTAACTTGATGCACGAATTTAGAGAGGAGAGGCTCACGAATTTAGGGTTTTGTATGTGATTAGATTAACCTTAACTTAGGGTTAATGACTCTCTATTTATAATAAGAGTATTTACACTTTCAACCCCTTTGGTGTTTAATGTGTGCACTATTAGTCCTCTTAGTTACAATCACCTAATGGGAAACCCTATACTACGTCTTTAAGAGTAAATACGCCCATCATATATTTCCTTAGACATAGGGATTTCAGTTATCGTCAATTATCATATCAGGAATGATAAACGATCAGTGACGGTCACACTAACGTGGTTCCAACATATCTGACTTTATCGTAACGATGTGATTTTCTCACTAACAAAGAAGAGATAAACTCTTCTTTTTTACTCGATTGTTACGTACTCTTACTTAAAGTATATCAACCATAATAGAAGATCTTATATTCGATGGGATGAGTGGCTACATAACCCCTTCCTCGCTACATAAATTTGAGGAATTAAATTATAATATCTCTATAATTTATTACTACGATGGTGGTTGATAAGTGGCATTCTCCAAAAATTGAATAAAGGCTAGGAATATCAGTAATATAAATGATGGGTCAGCGATATTTTGACATTAATTATGCTAGATCAAATGGCAATGTGGTATAAATATATCACAATTTGCGCGGGTTCGAATTTGGTTAACTTTTTTTCCCCTTTAAGTTGAAACCATATAACTTCTATGCGAACGTGTGGGAGCTGAGGTGTCGAGCTCCTAGGATAAAAAAAAGATGATGATGTGGCGAGCATAGGATAAAACATATATAACTAAGTATAAGGAATTGTTGAAATATATGAAGAAAAAAATTTGAATAGGAGGTCAAGGATGTCAAACACAAGGATCTTTATCACGGATATGACACACACACACACACACAAGGATCTTAATCAAACTTCCAAGGATCTACATATATATTACACACAGAGATCTATAAATATACATACCTACAGATGGGAGAGAATGTGTATTTAAAATAACGACTCAACCTTTTATTTATTTTTTTCATTTTAATCACTCATTTTTTATTCTTACTAAAATATAGGATGCAATCTTTCAATTTTTACCACTATAATCACTCACTTTTAATTTTTGTTAAAATGAAATGCAACTTTTCACTTTTTTAACAATCTAGTTACCCAACATTTATTTCTATTAAAATGATAACTAATATTTACACATTGTCTATTCTCTTTGACATAAAATAATACCTATTTTAATTTTAGTTTAAACCATTAGATTCATAATAATAATAAATAAAAATATATATGATGCATAACATAAAATACATATATGATATCAAAGTAATACTCATTATAAATCATTTATTCATTAATTAAAGTTAAATAAATATTATATAAACAACAACAATGACTTTATATACGAAGATATTTAAAAGGTTTTCGATTACTTTAGACTTTAGTTACAAAGAAATTTTAGGTTAAAAATAGAAACGGTAAATGGGTATGGATGGATTTAATAATGGTGTTGATGTATCATCCTAACTTTTGATGACAAAATAACTGTTTTAAGTGACATAACAAGCTACATGGAAGCTCTGATGGATTCCTTTGTAGGTTACCTAGTTACATGTTGGTGTTCAAGTATACTTTAATAACGTTTTTCAACAATATTTTACAATGTGAGTGATTAATGTAAAAGTTTATCCAAAGGTTACATCGCATTTTAACAAAAATAAAAGTTGAGTGACTAAAGTGGTAAAAAAAATGAAAGATAAGTGACTAAAATGATAAAAATGTGAAAAGTTGCATTTCATTTTAACAAAAATAAAAGATGAGTGACCAAAGTAACAAAAAAGTGAAAGGTTGAGTTTATACGTGTGATTTTTCCCCTTTTTCTTTCTTTTCTATTTGGAAGGATTGAAAGAAAGTAACAGGGTTTGATATGGAGAGGGTGCGTTTGTTTTTAAAACTTGCTTTTACACGATTTATTTTTTCAAAACGGTATTTTATTTTTTACTTTAAAATTGCTCATATAATTTTTGAAAAAGTTATGTTAATTCACCCTATAAATATGAAATTTGAAACTCAAACTGAAGTGGATACGCTCAAAATCAAAAATATTATTAATTCTTTTTAAAAAAAGAAAATCAATTAAATTATTTTACAGAGTAAAAAGGGATAATCACTTGTAATTCTTTAGTCGAAACTTTCAAACATATATATTTCTTTATACAACTTTTAAGTGTAAAATTAACCAACAAATTTATGATTACGTGACTTGTAAAAATATATTGTTATTTCATTTTTTAAAAACAATGATCTTATCTGCTTTTTGGTTTTTAAATCATATTTTAATACTAGTCTTATTGTTGGTTCTAACATCAATATGAGATGCGCGAATTATGAGCTAAAATCATTAATCTATAACTCATTAAACATTATATAACAACAAATCATCATTAACTACCACTACAATACAGCATAATAAAAGTATAGTTTTACTTATAGTCAAATAAATATACATGGGTTGGGTATTGTAAAACAAGTATTATAGTAAAATAAATAGGACAAAATCTTGACCCTTAGATCATGGTTAAATTGATGTATGAAAATTCACGAAACAATTAATGCACGATGATTTTCATTATGCAAGATAATTTTCAGTAAAGAGAAACCTATTGTTTTATTTGTTTTACTTTAATACTTGTTTTATTTTACCCGAAACCTAAATATACAATATGATAATTTCAAAGTATATGTGCTAATGTGCGTACATAATTATACGTGTGTATATAATAGATTATTCATAAATGACATAAACATTCATAATTTAAAACAAGTCTTTTTGATTTACGATATTTTCTTATTATATTAGTTAAGTCCAAAACAAGCATCACCTTGGCATCATTCAGTTTTCGGTTGCGGTATAGCCGACTACATTTTATTGGCAAGGAGGTTAGTAGAACCCGCACTTCGCAACCAATACTTGCGAATTAGGCCTACTTTTCTAAGTGTAGCCCCACTTTGAATCAATGCATATGCGTTATACATCACTCGTTCTCACTGCATTCTTTACAAAACTAAGATATACAAGTACCAACGGATGAAGCTTTAAACCCCTACCAAAACAGCCATTATAGTATTTGAGTAAATATTCACAGAAACATTCCTTTTAGATACTCATCAAAGTTATCCTCATCGTCTCTGGAGGTCGATGACTGTTTTTTCCCTACAAAAGATGCAAATGATGTGTTAGGTCAGGACATTCAGATGCCACAGGACTTTAAAGTCATCATGAAAACTATATGTAGCATTGACCATTCTAGCTGAACTCACCAAACAGGTCAAGTCAGTATAAGTTGTTTGTAGTCTATTAATAATGCATACGACCTCCTAGATCATTTTGTTTTTAAGATTTAAATTATCATATGTTATGGAAACTGTTATGAAATTATCCAACACATTCGGTTATGATTAATACTTCAGAAAACGAACAGTAAAGTATTTATAATTAAAAGTATTTGTGGTCGACCCGAGCTGATAGCCTAAATACACGACCTGTTAAGAAAAGATAATACAAGAACATGTAGATATCTAAATTACCATCCATTCCACGACTTGCACAGCGTTGGTCAAGGAATAGATAATATAGTCCTTGATGAACTATGTAGTTCCAACTCACGTGTTCAGTATGGGTATAGTGAAACAGAACATGGGAGACTTATATTATGCAATATATAGGACACTAACCTTTGGTTCTATCATAAGCCTTGCCCGACTCATCGTCCATTTCTTCTCTTTCTCTGAAATTTCACAACATGAACATGTGAACTAGAGATTTGTTTTCCCAAAAGTATTCTTGCAAAAATTTATGCTAAAATAGCTGTGAATGGATGTGTAAACTAATACAACAATTTAAAAACCATGACATACCTTTTCTTACGGTGCTCTTCCTTTTCTCTTCTTTTCTCTTCTGTTTCCTTTTCCTTTTCCTTTTCCTTCAACTTTCTGTACAGAAGTTTCTTTGCACACCTGCAAAGCAGACAACAGAAAACAAAGTACAGTGAGCTCATATTATTAGATAGAGCCAGCAAATATGAAGGATTCACAATATATATCAAAAAATGATTTTGGAAAACATACATGAAGTGAAATATTTTGAACAATTTAATTTAGATAGAGTGCAAAATAAAGTGTTGTACCAAGTCCATTTCTCTAGACTCAATACATTTCTCTCCATATCCATTATCCGTCCCCTAACAATGCCCCGTGTGATTTGTCAGATACTTGTCCATGAAAGTTCATCTGGTAGAGCTCATCACTCCTCTACTTTTTAAAACTTAAGTACTATAGAGTTTGTTTCTTGTGTTATCTTTTTACCACTCTTAATAGTAAGTCCCACTTCAATTAAAAAGAGGTATGCAATATCTAAGATAACTAAAAGCAAAAGCTGGTAAAGCTTCTACCAATTTCTTACAGAAGCAGCAAGACCAAAAGAAAACAGGAAGGAATCAAAAATAAGATTTCTTAACAACAGGTTTCATTGCTCAAGCATCTTAAATGTAGGATTGTAGAAATGCAACCAAGATGAGAAGTTTAGAGTGTCTGTGCGTCAGTAGCAAACCTTTCACAAGTTACTAACTTCACCAGAGCCTGTTTGTTTTCTCCAGCCTCAAAATAGGAAAAATTCACCTGTAAAGGGAATATTACTCGTTACTGCCAAACAGCGATTTTAATTAAAATACAACTCCTAATTATTAACTTGTAGACCAAAACTTGGCTAAATAGGGTATTTGAACGGAATAGGCAGAAACTTGATATCATAGATATTTTGAAATGTCAGACCACGCTTGTCAAGAATGACTATGAAACACTTGCCTCGTAGCTTGCCAAACCTTCTTGTTCACTGCAATGTTTGTTACCACATACAAACTGCCCTGACAAACAAGCGCCAAAGATTAAAAGCCCATTATGTACAGGAACTTCCAGTGTGATCATCAGCAGCCGACATACTTGGAACTTGGAAACTTTTTAAACAATAAATGACATAACTTACAAGCAAAATAAGTAGCACCTTCATTTATATGATTGCATATAAGATACCTCGGTGCAAGTAGAGACTACAGCCACTATGTTAATTACAATATACAACACTATTTCATGTATTAGAACGAGATACACTGTAATAAGACGGTATTATTTCACCATATCACATTATTATATAAAGAACTGGCATGACCTAAAGCCCAGTAGTATAACAATGAATATGGTAGTCAAAAAGTTTTTCACTTTCATACATCCCATCTTCCCTTCCGAGTATCAATTTAGTGATTTAGCTTTTCAACTCATGATTTAATCCTCTCCAATTAGCAGACATTTACACAACACTTCAAAGGTTCAATTATCAGTTTGGTTAGCCATTAATGCATATTACAAGTAAAAAAATACAAATGTAAGGTGAATATACTAGCCATCAACTAACCTCCTACCACCTGTTTAACATCACCATAGAGGCTACATAAATATGCTTGAACTATGTTGAAACGTAGCATTCAAGAATCAATTCATCATGAAAAGGAGTTCCCTTATCAAAGATAAGGTTTTACTTCATAGCGCAAGTTTTTAGTCACGAACCATGCAAACTATAGGAGTTTTTTCATTGAATATACAAATGAGAAAATCAATATTTAAGGATTCAGCTACTTCTAGCATCTCAAGATCAAATAACCGGCATGAGCACATCAGGCCCTTATCAGCCCGAAATACAGTAGGTCATTATCAGACAATACTCTTTAGTTAGACAAAAAGTCATGAGAAGATTCATAACGAGATTATGCCAATATTTTAAAAACTGAAGGCAAATGAACAGTTTAACGTCAAAAGTACCTTTGCCAGACATTACTTCTTTCTCAGTCCTCCACCTCAGTCCAATCTGAGAAGATGCAGATAGCCATATAGTCACAGTGAATCCCTCCCATAGAGCATGTTATATATTGCAGAATAATAACAAAACAAAGTTTTAATTGCATAGGTTGCTTAAAAGCTTACCTTTCCTGTCTTGTAATGTGACATGTCAGCAATACAATATCTTTAGACAAGTTTAAGAACATGGCAAAGTTCATAATAGCTTGAAATAGTAGTATCTAAGTGCAAAATACTAGCATCAATCCAGACTTTTAAAGGATACTCTTTGAAAAGCTTATCATAATAACGTTTCACCAGCCTTTGTTCCCATGACGAGTCCATATCATCTTCCTCTGAACGTATGAACCTTTAAACAAAAAAAATAACTGTAATACATGTCATAATGCCAATGTAACGAGCATAGAATGTTCCACAGTTTTAAATGGTTCCACGATCTTGTATGACATCCACATGACTAATTAAACAAGTGCCTAATATTCAACACTTTGGAACTTGTTCAAGAGTAAAGACGTACAAATCTTTCACTCCTTTCAGAGGTAAACTGAAATTTTAAATACTCATCTAGATAGAGAACCAAACAGTCATAAGATATTAAAAAGAACAAATATTTGGACTAATTAGCAGTTCTTTAAGAACACTGGACTTACCGATAACCTTCTCTAAGAGTGTCTTGATCAGTTTTTACTGGCAACTTTTCTTGACTTTGCCTCTCTCCCCCATAGAAGCTAACTGCAAAGCAACAATGCAAAGCCACAACAGTTTCTCAAAGGTTACCAACAATAAATAATCCTTACATTTAGTCACATAGAGGCAAAGAAAGGTAACTCTAAAAGAGTGGTCCATACACTACACCAAAAAGAGCAAGCATCGTAAAATGGTTCAAAAACTAATTACTAATGTGATGTGAGAGAATATGTAAAAAATGTAAGGATCAAAACACTTAACTAACGCTAGATAGAAAACTCACTACAACGATGTGTTCATCAGAGTATCATGAAATAGAAAGCACGCATATAAATCAAGATATAACAATTTTTCGTTATTGATAGTTGATCATTTAGCAACATCAACACCTTTGTATAACATGGCTGCCTATCACAATGAATGCCAAATGAATGCTGACAGACCTGCTTAATTATGCACGCATGAATGCATTAATACTACAACAAATTTGGCACATGGTAAGTAAAAAACCTTATACGTAGCAGTTCATATGTATGCTTAAGCACAGTACCTTGACATATATACTTGCAGCAAAATATTTTGTAATCAATATAAATGAATTGAATGTTTATAAAAGACCTCCGCAATTCATCGCGTTATTGCCAACTCTAGACAAAGCGTATAATTTGCAGCTCCAAAGTTGAAAAACAAGCAAGTATATAATATACCACTAACCTAGACCAAAAAAACTCACTAAGAGATCAAAGACATAGACGACAATATGTTAAGAGAATGCATTAACCAGATAGACCTCGTTAGAGTGGACTCTTAGTATATTCAGGATACATTCAAATTGGACATGTAGATTGGCAGATATGCAGGAACACAGTACTGATTGCTTAATTGATGACACAAAGCATGTGTGAATGATAATAGCCCCCTACCTTTATTTATGCGGAGAGAAATGTTCATCATTCATTTATTTTAGGACATCAAGATTTTGCAAAAAAAAAAATATGCTCACCATTTGCTTACTTCCTTGAGTCCAGATCAATCTTTGGGAAAATGGCATAAACTTTTAATAAATAAAAGAACTAAAACTTCCCTACATATATAGGTTACAACAAAAAGCATACACAATTTTTAAACAAATAAAATAGTTTCAACATGTTTTCACTCATAACAATGTAGTTTTAAATTGTTTTCCCTCATCATGTTCCTAGCATCAACTTAATGGCATAAACTTTTAACATATAAACAAATTAAGACTTCTCTACATATATATGTTACAACAAAAAGCAGACACATTAATAAAAATTAATGATATCTTTACAGCATGTTTCCCTAATCATGTATTCATGTTCCTAGCATTCGCAAAAAGGATAACCAATGAACGTTCCACATGTTTTTTCATTGAAGATTGACTATGAGTTTGCTCTTCATTAAAGAGGGGAATAACGAAATCCAGAAAAAGTAGGAGTTATAAATAGCTTGCTTATGCATGTTTAACCATATAAAAATGAATGCACGCAAGTTTTTAATTATAAAATCAACAATAATAATCTTTTAAACTTGCCTAATTTTCGATCTCATAATCAACTAACAAGCGATTTTCGGGAATAACAGTTCCCTTAGTTCTTGAAATTCTCAAACCTTTGTAACATCATACCATTCAATACTAGACCAAACGCTTTTACAATCCCCAAATAAATGTGTATAACGTGAAGTGAAGTGTGTAAAAACAGCACCGTCATTCCTTTCCTCTTAAGCCTTAACAGGGTAAAAGAGGTCTAAACCATCATTTCTACCGACTAAATTGAGGATAAGATTGTACGGGTGCCTGAAAGTATAAAGCTAGTAGATACACATCTCCTAGAACACAACCTACAAAAACCTCAAAACTATATAACCATCAATCCTAAAACTGAAACTTTAAAAATATAAAATTCTCATGCTTAACAAAATCAACGTTACACCACTCTCTTAGCCAAACCAAAAAAAGGATACAACTCACCACGACATGGAAAGCAATATCTTAATAGAAAGCATTAGCCAAACGAAAGGCGCAAAGACTATTCATGTGGAAGTCGAATATTTGCATAATGCATGTAAAGTAAACAATGCCGATTGGCATATAAAACACATGTGTGAATGATAGTAGCCCCCTACCTTCACTTATGCGGAGGGAAATGTTCATCATCCATTAACTTTATTTAGGACATCAAGATTTACGCAGATAAAACGCTCACAATTTGCGTACTTCCTTGGCATCCAAATCAATCTTTTCAAAAGATGCTTACATTTTTAAAATACAAACTAACTAAAACTTCTCTATATAATACAATCTCCGTGTTTTTGGATATTCAGTGATTGGAAATCATATAATAACTTATTTACAACATAAAGCATACACATTCTTTTCAATTCATTTAAAGCTAACAAAATGTATACGTATACTGTTATACCATATCCTATTTATATAATTGTAGGAGTATGTAACTAACCATAATCATTGACAAACTTTTTGTGGCGATCGTATGCATTGAGGCCTAAAATATGAGCTTGATACTGCCTGCAAACACCAGATTAATTTAATTAAACTTTAATAAAAAGATATATGATATTGATAGTAAAAAAAAACAGATTAAAAAGGAATTGTATTTATTAAATTAAACGTTAATTTCAGTAGATAAAGAGAGAGTAGAATCGGACTGTTTCTTTTCTTCTTTGTCGAAAACCGCAGACCTAATCGAACCAAATGAAGCCATTTTTTTGTACAGACCTAATTTTGCACCCAATAAACCCTGGATACAGTTTAACACCTTAATGATTTGCGTAAGAGAATATTAGACAAACCGGGTGACCCGTTTAAACCGGTCAAATCTATTTATCGACACGGTGTCTTTTTAATCTATTTTTAATTAACTTAAATAATTAAGATAGTTATCTTATAAATAAACTTAAAAGCATTTATTATTATTTTTATTATTAATTGTTTCCATATAGTGTACGAATTTGTTATAATATATATCTCTATTAAATTAAATGATACAATATCTTTTATCTATTTTAATATACTCCGTAAATATAATTACAATTTACAATATGATCTATGCTTCGTACGTCTTTTAATAGTATGTTTTCAAATCTAATAAGGAAAAGAACTTTGTCATAACAATAATAAAAACAAAAATTATAATCATAATATAATAGCTTCCTAAACCAAAACAAAGTCAAAAAACTAGATAATTTACTATTAATATACAATCTATATAATATAAAGGGTTTAACTGGGGGTAATATTATATGAGTTTTTTTTTTCAATCTGTTTTGTAGAATACTACAATTTTCAAGTTAGGTTATTGATATTATTGTGTTTTGATCATTTGAATTTTAGTTTTCAAATGAACATTTCACTAATATTATTACCCATGGATTAACAATTTGAATTATGCAAAAATATTCTTTCAAGGCTCATGGCCAGTTATGGTTTATGAATTTTGGTTCTTCATTTTGTCAGCAAAAGTCATCCCGTAGGTATGCATATATAATCTCTCGACTATTCAAAATATATACTTAACATTAATTCAATTAATAAATAATTTTCAAATTTTATTAGGATTTTGTGGGGGTATGTTATTGTATTTACTATATTATATTATTTATGGCCTTATCAATATAAGTTGTGGAATATGGACCTTAATTTGTAGGATAATAACAATGTTTATTTAGATTATATATTTAAGTGTGAACTGTTATAAATTTTATTACTTATAGATTTTTCTATTTTTCCAATTTAATATGATTTTATTACACTTCAAATACTGTATAATTAAAATTAACATCTATGTTTGTGCAAATTATATAACCTTGAGTTTAAGTAATTTGAATTATCAAATAGAAGGAAAATAAACCACCTAGCTTCTGGCGCAGTGGCCAGCCGTGGTACCTTCTGGGTATCTTGGCGAGAGGGGATGTTGGCTTGGAGGTCATGGGATCGAATCTTGTATTCCCCATTGACCTCGGCATTTACCTCTTTAGCGTAAAATGGGCTCCCTTTGGGGGTACCAGCGGTGTAAGGCGCTCGAACCCTGAGCATACTGCCCGTTTGGATGTCACTGCTCAACTCGATGGAACGACCTTCCCACCCGCCGTCAAAAAAAAGAAGAGGAAAATAAAACTTTATAATATTGTATGGAGTATCCTTTATTAAAAGAAATTGAATTCATGTTTCATATAATCATTAATATTATAAATAAAAAAAATAAACTATGTAAACCGTGCATCGCGCACGGGTATTAAGACTAGTATTATATCTAAAAGAGAGAAGGTTCGGGTACACTTGGCACCCCTAATCCCTCTCTTTTAGCCTAATTCTCCAACCTAATTAATCTTCTATTTTTCTATTTTTTTAATTAAAATTTTATAGGCCGACCTATATGTTTATTCTATTAAAAAGTAAAAAACAAATCTTTTCATTCTTAAAACTCTTCCAAAAATTATTATATATATACAACCTAGGAAAAAACCTTCATGAATTCTCAACAAAAAAAAGGCTTCGACTACCTCACGAATTCACAACAACAAAAAAAAGTTCGACTTACTCAACAAATAAAAAGGGTTTTTTTTATATATTTTGTTCATGTTTAATCATTATTATTTGACATTGAATTCTTATGTTATTATTATATTCATCTCTTTTAATTTAGTTTGTTGTCCATTATAGGTTCATTATGACTTCTTCTTCAACTACAAAATATAAGACCACATTAGTTCATCTTGAAGATCTTAAGCCAACACATGTTCACCATAATGTTGTGCATGTATGGACGGTTTCGGATTGGAACAACCCGAAGAAAATCAAAACATTCGAGATGGTCTTTGTTGATGAATTGGTATGTATTTTTATAATTTTTTAAAAGTTTCTACTATATCTGCATATTTGTTTTTCCATTTTTTTCTAAACATGCTGCATATTTGTTTTTGGGATTCTTTTCTTTCTTTGGACACACATATAAATATATAACCTAAGAAAAAAGGGGTAAGAATTTGTATTTGGTTACAACTTCAAAAGATCGAAAGATCCAACTGCTTTTCTTCAACTCTTCAATCATCTGACATCTTTCCTTCTTTTTTCTTCAAACTGCAAATTTTTTATTTAACTAATTATTACAAATTAATAAACAAAAGTAAGGAATTTGCCAATAAAAAAGAAGTTGAAAAAAAGGGGTTAACTGGAATTGATATTGATATGGAGTTAATCTTCATATGTTTCGTTCTTTAATCTGTAAGTTTTTATTTATTCTTGATGCATTCCACACAATTTTCGTCCAATTTTCATGATTCTCTTTGATATATATATTTTGAGACTACCCGTCCATCGGACGGGGCCGAAGACTAGTACAAGTATATAATGCATAATGATAGACTTATTAAAAGTTATAATACAATTATCAATTCTCATTTCTCAAGTTATTTGGATTCGTTTGGCCATTTTGAGTTGTTTAATTTGAACTTCTGCTTATTTTTTGAGATATTAGGTTATTTGATCTAGCTACAATAAAAATCAGACTCATTTGAGATATCGAGAGCTTGAGATTGAGAGTTTTCTTCCCTTTTGGCTTTGGTTCACCTTGGCCGATAAGAATTTTTTCAAAGGTAAAGCCCTAGGCCAGAGGTTCTTCTGAAAGCAGCCTTTTTACCTTTGGTAAGGGTAAGATTGTCTACATCATACCTTTCTAATTCCAGGTTTTTATCGAGATTGAGTATCGTTGTGGTTGTCATGCCAGATGTATATATGTAGACTAGACAAATACCCGCATAACGCGATGACGATGGTGGCAGAGGCGGCATGATGGTGGCAGTGAAGGGTAATGGTGGTGACGACATGTCGCGACGGCGGGTATTATAGGTTATTGATGTAAAAAGAGTGGTGTATTTATTTTAGGTTTTAAGAGGTCGATATTGTAAATTATATATTGGATAGTCATTAGACTCATAATTAATGTTAGTTATAATAGTAAGAGCATTTTGGGTATTTTGAAGGTAAAAAGTTTGAAAGGAAAATAGGAGTTTGATTTCTATAGGAGTAAAGATAAATAGATTTTGGCACGTCTCAGCGTGCCAACCAAATACAAATGTAAGTATCACCTCCTAATTACCATCTTCATCATCACGAGACCAACACTCCACCTTTCTCTTGATCTTTCCGACTTTCTTTAATTCAATTCCCTTTTATCTTCAATGAGATTATAAATAAATAGAGTTATAATTCTACTAGGAAGTTTAATAATAATAACATAAAGAGTTGTTAGTAATAATAACATATATTCTAATTGAAAAGTATTAGTGGTGTGGGTGTGTATGCATGAGGTTGAAAAGAGAAGAACACAACAAGAGATTGATAG
>CM067171.1:100469765-100582380 GCA_034093135.1 Erigeron breviscapus
AAGAATTCCTTGAAGTGCAGCTCCTAGAAAGATATTTCGATCAAAAACCCTTAGGAAAATTCTCCCCCAAAAGTCACTGGCCGTTCAGAAACTTGGCCAGCTATTTATATGAATTAGTCGCGTAACGCCCGTTACGAATGGTAACGCCCGTTACGAACCATCGAAACCCATGACTGCCGTCACATTTGTGACGCCCGTTACATATCCATTGAAAAGCATACGGCCGTAAGGAACCCGTTACAGTAACTCGCGAAGTTTCAACCATAACGGCCGTCATGTTTGTTACGCCCGTTACACTTGACCTAGATCAACTAACTCCCGTCACCCTTGTGACGGCCGTCACATGTCCCTTTACGGCCGTAATGAGACAGTAACAGTAAGAACCAAAATTGACTAGATAACGCCCGTCACCATTGTGACGGCCGTTATGCCTTCCAGAATCCGTCTTCTTCATCTTTCACTTGATTTCAACCGAATCCTTCTCCCGAGTCCTCCATAAGTCATCAAAATCGACCAATTCATCCGCATAATCATTTTCCAACCTGAAAACACTAAACATACCTCAAAGCATCGAAAGTTGGAAATAAAACTGTAAAAACGACGAATAAATGGTTCTAAATTCACGTGGGAAATGGTATAGAATATGACACATCAAATGCTTTGCTGGGACAAGATCGTTCTGCCTTTTTTGATCTAAAGGAAAGGTATAAGCGACTTATTGTTGACGTGATTCCACATGTTTGCAAGTCTTTTTTTAATGGTGCTGAGGTTGGTAAGAGGGTTTCAGACTTGTGTAATGCTAATAGGGTTGATGCTGAATCGGAGTTGATACGTTCCCTTGCTGCTGAAGGTCGTCTAACCCTTACCGGTTCTGAGCTCGTTGAAGATATTGCATGTCCTCTGAATAAGGCTATGAGTGATCTGGAGGATATGCATTCTTCGTATCTCCGTGCCCTTTCTTCAGAGCCTGGTGCGTCCCCTACTCAATAAATGCAGATTCCCTCTTCATAGATTGTTTTGTATTTTGGACTTGCTTATCGTTTTTCTGTTTGTTTGATGTAATCCCTTACTGCTTCCCTTGACATTTGTGGTTTGTTGCTTTGCTGGATGTTGCTGCTATTTATTGGTCTTGTAAATTCTTCGTTTTTTAGCAGTCTCTTATTTTGTTCTAATGAAGTCTCTCGTAGATGTCTTATGGCAGTCGCCTTATGATGTCGTTGTCTTATGGCAGTTGCCTTATGACATGATTGTCTTATGGCAGTCGCCTTATGACGTGGTTGTCTTATGGCAGTCGCCTTATGACGTGGTTGTCTTATGGCAGTCGCCTTATGACGTGTTGTCTTATGGCAGTCGCCTTATGACGTGGTTGTCTTATGGCAGTCGCCTTATGACGTGATTGTCTTATGGCAGTCGCCTTATGACGTGATTTTTATTGCTTTATGGAAGCGTTATCGGGCGTCCCCTTAGCTTTTCATAAAGTCTTTTATTATACATGTATATATATTATTACGCGCGTTTTTGTTTTCGATCGATCTTTGAAAGCTTTATTTTCATGAAAATAATTGGCAGGAGGACATTACATAGTAAAGTTCCTAACTGCTAGCTTTCATCTGTTGCTCCGTATTTATTCGGAGTCTTTGCTATTTCGTGTGAGCTTTCTGTTTCTGCGGAGGTCTTCTTTCAGCCTTGTTTTCCCATACAGTTTGTAGAGGGAACGGGCTTTCTTTCTTTTTATGGAGCGAGCTGTCACCTGGGTATGACTATATCAGTCCTCCCATCTGCTGGTGCAATCTCGTTTCCTTTCATCTGTTGCTCTCCTCTTGCGGGACAAGTCAGTACTTCCATTAATAATGGTTTTTTCCTGACCTCGTTTGCTAGTTTTGTGTCGTGGTAGCTCCGTTCTTTATTTAGCAGTCCTCTTCCTCTGATGGGGACTTGTTCCTGCTGAGGGTCGGCTGTTGTGTTGTCTTTTGTTCCCACTTTTATTGTTTCTTGTTCTACTTTCCTTTTGAGGTGCTACAATTTTCCAGCAGTTATTGCTTCTTCTAAGGCTTTCTGAAGATTTCGACACAGGTCCGTGTCGTGTCCATAGTCTTTGTGAACGCGCAATAATTTCCTCGATCCTTTTTTCGGGTTGTTAGTCTGGGTGGGGCTGGGAAGGTTTGCGCTACCCGCTCTGTTGCGAGAATGTCCTTCGGTGATTTTGTTAACTTCAATAGTATTATTCTTCTGCCTTCCTTGGCTTTGCTTCCCCCCTGGGGGTTTCTATTGGACCCTCGCTTCCACTGTCATTCGTATCCCTTTTCCATTTTCCTAGAGCATGGTCCGCTCCAGTTGTTTCTTTGACGTCAAGCCAGATGTGAGCTTTAGTTGTCAACTCGTCATATGTTTTCGCAAGTTTGTCGTGAGGTGTTCGACCAACTCGCAGCTCTCGTAGCCCTGTGAATGAGTCCCAATATCCTTTGGCTTTCCGGTAGTCCGTTTATCTCCTGGGTTTCGTTTGTATACCTTGCGACGAAATCCCTAAGTGTCTCTCCACTTTGTCGTTTTATGCTGTGTACCGACACATGTGTTTTCCGATGTTTTCTTTGCGTACTAAATTGTAGTCTGAATTTGGTTTTGACGGCTTCGAAACTATCTATCGAGCTTGCCGGTAGGCCATCAATCCATTCCCTTGCGTCGTTCGCTAGGGAGTAGGAGAACGCCTGACAGGTGGTTGGCATGTCCCACCTTTGGATCATTGCTGCTCCGATAAATTTTTTCAAAAAGTCGTATGGATCTCCTTTTCCGTCATAATACCCTAAACTCTGGGGGTATTTCATATTTATCGGCAGTGGGTTGTTTCTTATGTTATTAGTGAATGGGCTATTCATGTTCCTTAGGTGTGACGTGTCAACGGATTCCCATCCGTACGGGGGATATCTCCGGGCGTTGTCTCCACCTATTTCTCCTTGTCTTGCTTTCGATCCATGTTGACTTTGGTTCTGATTTCCTCGGTCAGGTCCGTCTTCAGGGGTTCCTGTCTGGGGATCGGATGTTTTCCTGGGACGCTTCGTGCATCTGGGGAGTTATTTGACGGTCCGGTGAGAGTACTCTTTCTCGACCCATCCCCCGTGAGGTGTTCATCCCAGGTGTGTTTTTCTATTGGTTCCGGCTCATATACCTGACCTGTCTTTCTTAGGCGTCTGATTATTGCACATAGCACATCATAGTTTGCTTGCACATATGCGTCAGTGATTTCTCTATCTATTAATATTGGCCCCTGGTCCGTATTTTTGGTCCGATTAACTATTCTTGATGTCCTTGTTTGTGGTCCGTCTGTCGGGAAGATAGCCTCATGAGCTTGGGCTCTTCCCGGGCTGAAGGGGATACGATCCAGCCCATGTTTGTTTTTGCTGCAAGGTACTGTAGGGATAGGTTCATCTGGGTTATGTAATGGCAACGTAGGTCTCCCTTGATCTGGTACCAATGACCCGGTATAGGTTTATCTCGATGTTGATCTTGTGGCGTTGACGCGGGTCCGTTTCAGTCTCGACCTTGGGACGTTCCCATTGGTCCGTCTTGGTCTTGACCTTGCGACCCTGACGCAAACCCACCTTGGTCTTGACCTTGAGACGCTTGCACTGGTCCGTTTCGGTCTTGACCTTGGGGGATCAGTCCTGACGTGTTATGATCAACTTGTGTGCGCGTTTCATATATCTCCTGGCCCATCAATGTCAACACTCGGCTTGGGTCTTCTGCGCAGTTTGATATTATCGGGGTTTTTGCCTGCGGCCCATCTGTCAGGAAGGTATTTCTGAGAACATGTGACCTTTCTCGGCCCGCGGGATCGGGTCCAGATTTCTGTTGAAGTGATACTGTATATGCAGATCTGTGTAGGCCTTGACTTCGCCACATAAGCTTAGTTGGGTCCCGGTCTTGCTCCTGTGAGCTCGGCTCGATTCTTGTTATTGCGTTTCTGCCATCGATCATAACGGTGGGTTTATCACAATCTGGCACGATCGCTCCGAGAAGGTGTCGCTCCTGAGGTTTCAACCCTCTTGAGGGTATTAGAAAATCCTCCTTATTGTGCGGACTCGAAGGGTGACTAGTATCTCTATCGGCCATGGTAGCTGATTATTCTGATCGCGGGTGAGTTCACAAGAGAAAAGGAGGCGCGTGTTGTTCTCACTTTTTTTTTACGGGTCCCACGGATGGCGCCAATTTGTTTGATCAAATAATCGCACTATGGCTCAACCGAAGGTGTGAGAGGGGTTTTGGGTGTTTTGTTGGCGATTCCCTTCCGGTCAGAGGGCCGTAGGCCGCTTTACGCCTATATTTTGTTAACCCTTCGCCGATCCGTAAGGCTTAGGGTTTATTTGGGGGTTAGAGATTCGAAAGTCGAATGTGTTAATGATGAGGGGTTTAATGCGTTGAGTATGATCCTGTGCCGTATGGCACCTCCTCTATTTATATAGAGGGTAAAGCCTTGGAGAGGAAGGTATGAATTTAGGGTAAATCTCTTCCTCTTTTAAGAATATCTTTTATCTTTTAGGGAGATTCGCGATGATCTCGTAATGCGCCGTGTCCGAGATATTCGGACCTTAATGTATGTTTCCCCTTATGTATATTCCTCCGGAGCTAAGTAATTTGACTCAGGTGCTTCGGGATTATTTCTGTCTACGGAGGCGGTGCTCCGTATGGACATTTTAACCTGTTCGGAGGTATCTTCTTCGAATACGGAGGTAGAGCTCCGTATAGGGTATATCATCAGATACCACTTGTAACACCCGTCGTTTAGAAAAAACCTGAATTTTTTCAAAAGTTTTCGCCAAACGGCGTTAAAAACTAGCGGAAGCATTAAATGAAACGTTTACAATTCCTACCGGAATTGTCATTTATTAAAATGGTGTTACTAAATCCGTAATCATAGCAAGGCATAAAAGAAACCATGATGGCACCAACATAAATGCCATCTCAAGTCTTACATAAGTTCGTCTTGTAAAATCCAAGACATAAAAGCATCATGATAGGTATCATAAATAATGTCTAAGTAATGAGGTCTCTAATGGGTAGCTAGACATCCAAAGCATCTACCCCGCTTCACAAGCATCCTTACTTCAAACCTCCTTATCCTGAAGGCACAACATTTTCAAGAAATAAGTGTTAGCTAACGAATTAGCTAAGTAAGAATACATGTAATTAATAAAGCATTTGCCGATTTTACTTTCAAAAAACATAATCATTTCATTACATTACATACATATACACATATACATCATCATGTTAGGAATCAAGTCCTAATTGTGCCTATCATTATTCACTTTCACTTTACACATTTGGTGACATTCGTCACCTATCACATGAGACGGTGGGGGTTGTGTGTACGCGGTCCTAAGACCTGACAGGGAACCTCACACCCGACATGATGGGTATTTCCTGCCGGCGGTCCATCGGTGTCGTTAAGGAAAAGCAAAGCTAATCCCGAAGTATACCATTTATGCTCAAACACATTGGTGGTGAGTTACTCCACCCGGATACACTCAAACACGTACTCTTCGTCGTAAGGAGCCACTCAAGCGACCACATGGCACACTAGCCCACGAGGAGCTAATGCGGGTTAAGCTTAACACTTTCTTTACACTTTGCTCGAGCTAACACTTTATTCTTAGTTTAGGTGTTCACTTTGCCTAAACTAACACTTTATCACTTTTACGTTCAGGCCCTTAACGTGCACGTGTCATGGCATACCTAATAAGTCTATTGAACTAGATGTACAAGCCATGAGTTCATCACATATTACATCACATTTTCACATATATACATTTCATAGCATTTCATAAACACATGATAGCATTAAAAGCTACATTACGTAATACATAGCCCATATAGCCTCCCGCATAATCCCGAGTACCCATAAGAAATACAAGATATCATTGGGGAAGTTATCATATGAAAACTATGTTTTGTTGTACCCTCAGTGTGACAAATCATGTATCTTACCTCGTAGAAGCGCACAACAAATGATAACGTACGTTACCGAGCTTTGCAAGTATTCTCAACTACCTATAATCATTGAACGACCATAATGAGCTAACAAAATTGAGGATTTTGTTAGTATGAGATTTTTAAATAGAAACTCTAAATATTTTGGGATAAGTTAGTGATAATGATGTTATTGAGACTTTCTTAGTTAGTTGTATCATTGATTTTCTTGATGGTGTTTAACGAAACTAGTTTTGATTGAAATTGATTAGTTGAATTACTTGACTTAATATAGTCAATATTTTTATAGTGGTTAATTTGATAGGTGCATACAAGAATTGAGATCGATTAGATTGTAATTGTCTTTTGAATGTGGTCAAGATGAGTATAGCTATGTATGCTTATATAATGGTACAAATCATGTTAACTCGAGTATTTGATGAGTTTATGAGTTATATGAGTTGAGTAGATGCCATAAGTCTTGGGTGACGACTCAAGCACTTGTGGTATAGTATGGATCCATATTAGAGTAACTAATGAGAATTAGAAAGTTATGGCCATTTCAAAATTCAGTCGCTAAATGCGTCGCAGTGGGCTGGATGCGTCGCATCCAAACCCGCGACACATTGACTGCGTCGCATTTAGCATCAGATCAGCCAAAACTTCATTGTTTAACCTCCAAAACTTAACCAAACACACCTCAAACGACCCCAAACCTTATGAGCAACTTTTGTACCTCAAAATTCAACATTTTAAGACCATAATGATGGAATGAAATCATTGATTAATCCTCAATTGATTTGCATCACAATAACAAACATTTTAGGTTACCGAATTGATTAAAACGCATGATTTTGACATCAAACAACCCTCTAATGACTTAGACGAGATATGAATTGAATCAAGGGATTGAAATGACATGAAATCAATGTAATAATACCTGAAATACTTGAAGATTACAAAAGGGATGCAAACTATGGATCAAAACCTCTTCAAATCACCAAGAAACGATCGTAGCACGCAAGAATTGATCAAGGGAAGGGAGGGGGCGGCCTAGGGCTTGGAGAGTGAGTTTAGGAACTGCGATATGAAAAGGATTAGGGTCTAATTACCCCCTAATCTGCTGGACACATTTTCTAAAGCTCACACTAAGGCCCCATAACTTTACAACTTGACACTTAAGGCTTAAACGGCTTAACGGAAATACTTACTAACACTTTAAACACATTTAATCATCTTAAACACATTAACACATGAATCATTAAGGCTTTAAAACCTTACACATAAAGCACATTAATCACACATAAACATATAATCTCCTAGACACTTAACGGACATGTAGTGTTGACTTAACGACTCAAGTCAACCGTTAATTAAAAAGTTCGGGATGTTACACTTAGCTACATAACTGAAGTAAGATTTCTATTAGTAAAATTGTTGCTTTCCCAATTAGGGTTCTTACTAACAAAATTGAGGATTTTGTTAGTATGAGATTTTTAAATAGAAACTCTAAATATTTTGGGATAAGTTAGTGATAATGATGTTATTGAGACTTTCTTAGTTAGTTGTATCATTGATTTTCTTGATGGTGTTTAACGAAACTAGTTTTGATTGAAATTGATTAGTTGAATTACTTGACTTAATATAGTCAATATTTTTATAGTGGTTAATTGATAATATTTGATATAATGAGTTTGAGAATAAAATGAGTTGATCTAAACATCATGGTTCAAGAATCATTATATTGGAAGCTAGTGAAGGAAAAAAAATGAGTTAGTAGGTTAATGAGATTTATGGTTAATTTGATAGGTGCATACAAGAATTGAGATCGATTAGATTGTAATTGTCTTTTGAATGTGGTCAAGATGAGTATAGCTATGTATGCTTATATAATGGTACAAATCATGTTAACTCGAGTATTTGATGAGTTTATGAGTTATATGAGTTGAGTAGATGCCATAAGTCTTGGGTGACGACTCAAGCACTTGTGGTATAGTATGGATCCATATTAGAGTAACTAATGAGAATTAGAAAGTTATGTAAGACTTGAGCCTATGAGTGCCATGTTATATGTATGCATATTACTATACTCACTAAGATTTTGCTTATATTTTAATTGTGTTTCATTTTATAGTAGAAGCTAGTGCAAGTCCAAAGAAGAAACGAGATTAGAAGCTTTTGCGTAGAAGCTCATTTTGAGGTAGTGGCATTGTAGAATTTGCTTTTAAAACTCCGGGGTTAGATATCTCTTGTCATGTGCTCTTGATAACGTCAAACTTGCCCTATGAGTTACCTTTTGTTGTAATTAACTATGTTGTTATTTTGAGCCATTTTGTGTGTAAGCGTCTATCATGTGGGTGGAGTCAAATGAATAATTTGTGTCGTAGTCGTAAGTGTTGAATTCAGGTCATGGAAGTATTATAAGTAAAGGTTTTGAAGAAATGATTATGATATGAAATCATAATGTGTAGAAACTAGTCATTCGGGTCAATGACCCATTTGGTAGTATTTTTATGATCTTGTGATTAGGATGATTTTTAGGCCATTTTGTTAGAAAGATTAATTATTTTCCCTTATTAAAGGGGAACCTCCCCTCCCCTTTTTCTATAAAAGATAGTCGAAAAAACTATCTTTTCCCTCAACAATCATTTTTATTTTTTCATCTCCACTAATATATCTATAATACCCTTAATAAAATAACTATACAATATAAATTCCTCAAACCATAAAATAATCATACTACCCCTTTTAGATAAAAAAAACTTTTACATTAATAATCACCCTACCACCGTTGCCATCCCCACCGACATTGACTCCCTTATCACTCGTCGCCACCAGCACCAGCACCCGTCGTCGTGGCCGCCATTACCGTTGCATCGCGCGGGCATACGTCTAGGATGGTACCTATATACCAGAAAAAAAATCAAGAGGGGGCAAAATTAAAAAGTCTATAAAAAATAAATATGAAAGGGGACAAAATGATAAAACCTATAGAAACATTTTAAAAATCTAAATTTGAAGGGGGCCAATGACCCCTTTGCCCCCATGTGGTACCGCTCTTGGCCTATATCACATCCCTTTTATGAAAAGACTTGCGAGAGTTTAGATGAACTTTTAAGAGAAGAGTAAATTACACTTTTCGTCCCTAAACTTGGCTCGTTTTTCACTTTTCGTCCCTAAAGTTTAGAAATTACAATTTTGACCTTAAACTTGGCCAATTTTTTCAATAATCGTCCTTTGGCCATACGGTGTTAAAAAATTGCCGTTAACGACCGCTCGTGCCAAACACGTGAGGGCATATCCGTCTTTTCCCGTTTCCACTAACTTATTTATTCCATTATTTTACATTATTATATATATTTATATATATATAATAAGTATCTACCTATATAAAAACACACACACATATAACGCAGCCATTTTCTTTTTTCCCCATTTTCTAATTGCTTCACGATTGAAAATATATCCACCAAACTTTATCTTCTACTCGGCCTCACCGATCAACGCAATGATTCGTCTTCTGCTGCCTCGTTTTTGGTGCGCAATGATTCTGCCACCGTTTCTCCGCCGCGAAATGTTCAGCCGCCGCAACTGCCACCTCTTAATTCAGCCGGATCTGTGCAATTGAGGGTTGGGGAGGGTTCGATTGGGGCTGGGATTCATTCTGGTTCGAGATCTGATGCAAAAACAATTGATTTTAGGGTTCTTAATAATACAACCCTAATAGAAAACCCTAATTTTGATGCCGCCGTTACCACCCATTCACCACCACACTCGGCCGCCTCTGGAGTGAATTCTGATCAGATTATGGAAGATGGAGGGTCGATTAAAGGTGGAGATAATTCTGGTCTGGGTTCTATGCACAAACCGATTGATGAAAACCCCAATTCTGAAACGGTATTTTGGTTGATTGGTTGTTTTTGAATGTTATGAATTTGAGTAATGATTTTGTTTTTAGTTTAGATTGATTATGATTTTGTTTGATTAATGATTTTGTTTCGTCGGAAAATAAAAGTCTGGGTTGGATTGAATGGTATTTTGAGTAATGATTTTGATTTTGAGTAATGATTTTGTTTTTAGTTTAGATTGAATCTGGTTTGGATTTGTTGTGGAAAGAGTGATATAGATACCAATATTTTACTTAAGTTTGTGAATTGAAGTGTTTGTATATATAATATATATACAATCACTTAGAGATTTGGGAATCTAAGTGTTCATATATACATATGAATCTGGTTTATATGATTGGATGGGGAAGAAGAAGAAAGGATTGAAAGTGAAAGGTATGAGTACGTGAGGGACGAAAATTGTGATTAACTTGGTATATTAAGATGTTCTTAATATGAAAAGACTATTCTACCCTCACGTGTTTAGCACGTGCTGCTGTTAACGGTAAAAAACCAACGTCGTTTAGGAAAAGGACGATTATTGAAAAAATTGGCCAAGTTTAAGGTCAAAATTGTAATTTCTAAACTTTAGGAACGAAAAGTGAAAAACGAGCCAAGTTTAGGGATGAAAAGTGTAATTTACTCTAAAAATAAAGAAAGCGGATAAGACAAGCTAAATTGAACAATTTATTGGGACCGTTAGAGCAACAAGAAAGAAGAGGCAAAGGCTTCCGAAAGAAGCTATACGACTGTTTGACTGACATACAAACAAAAACAAAAACAAAAACCCAACTCAACTTAAGTCAAATCATTATTGTGATCAAACAAATCAGTTTCAACTGAAACCGAAAACAAGCAAATGGGCAACAAAAATACAGAGAAAAGTAGTTGTAAAAGATCATCAACCAAACACAGTACTAAGAGTAATCATATTAATTCTCCTTCAACAAGTAGTAGTAGTAAAAACAGAAAATTCAAGAAACGCCGCGAAACACTGCACAAAATCAATGTACCCCACTTGTTTATATATATATATATATGTCTAGTTAAAAAATATGCAGTATTTATTTTTGGTTTGGTTTACTTTGGTTTAAGAAGATATAGCAGTTGATGTGGAGAAGGAGTAGCAGAAGAAGAAGGCGAACTGTCATCAATGTCATGTTAAATTATAGAAAGTGCTTCACTGCAATAAATGTCATATCAAGAAGTATTGCATCCCTTGTATCACTAAATGGTATTATTATTATTTGCTCTTTTATTATAACATTTTACATGTTTTGTATTTTAATTTATTTGCTTACTAGATTATGTCCCGTGGATATAGTAATATACACATCAAAATTAAATTATTTATAATTATAGTATTTTAAGGAGTCTTTTAGATAGCTGGGATCAATGATACACAAATCAGGAGGGATAAACGAAGACGTGACACATCGGATACAAGCCGGATGGATGAAGTGGAGAGCGGAGACGGAGTCATGTGCGACAAGAGGATCCCGCTAAAGCTGAAGGGCAAGTTCTATAGAGTGGCTATTAGACCAGCTATGCTATACGGGTCGGAATGTTGGCCGATGATGAAAGCCCAACCGTCTCGGGTGGAGGTGACTGAGATGAGGATGCTAAGGTGGACTTGCGGGAAGACCCTATTAGACAGGATCCCGACGGGAGTTTTTTGAGCCGAACTAGAAGTAGGGACCATCATAACAAGCTAAATGAAGGACGCTTGAGATGGTTCGGTCATGTTAGAAGAAGAGACCAAACAGCAGCGCTAAGGAGAGCAGAGTCAATTCAAATTGACGGTAGACGGAGAAGGGATAAGCCTGAGATGAGGTGGGAGGAGCGCCTAGCGAATGACCTAAAGGAGCTTGGCTTGTCGGAGGACATGACGTTTGATAGGATTACCTGGAGAACTAGGATTAGAGTAGAGGAATAAGATAGGGTAGGATTTTTGGCCGACTTAGATCGACATCATTTCTCATATTGTCTTGCCCAAGGATGTTAGCGATGGTTGGGCCACGAGAAGAAGTGGGCCCAACTAAGGTGACTCGATGCTAGAATGGGTTTTTGACCTGCGAGGAGAAGAGGTAGGTCGGCTGAGGTGGAAGTACAGAATACCGAATGCTCCAAAGGGCGTGGACAAGGAGTGCAAGGCATAGGGAAAAGGTTACGTAGACTTTTACTTAGACTTTGGTTCTGTGTGACCTCTGTAGTTGGTTTGTCCATGAGAAGAGGTAGGGCTAAACCGAGGGGGGAGATTACTCTAGCGTTTGTTTTTTACCCCAAAGTGCTTTGCCTGTCGGATGACATGACCAATGAGAGGATACTTAGAGGACTAGGATTAGTTTAGTGGAATTTGGGAGATAAGTGATAGGACGGAGAGGGCTTTAGTGGTAGTGCTCTTACCAGCTAGGCGGCCTAAGCTTCTTTGTTTCATAGGTTGATTAGCACCCGTTATTTTTTTAGGCCGACTTCTTTGTTAATTCCTACTTATATGTATGTATGCATGGTTGTTTTCATACGACCAGGAGGTTATGTCTATTATGTTTTTGTGTTGTTTAATATGTTTAGTTGGGTTTCTATTTTTATACTTATTGTTGGACTTAGCGCTAAAGTATGTTAGGTTGCATGTTTGCTATTCTTCCCTACCATTAATGTAGCCAAGTGATACTCGGCCGACAAGTATGGTTTACTAAACTCTTTACATCCTGATTTTTCCTCTTTTGACGGGAGGTCCTTATGGAAGCGGTCTCTCTACCTCTAGGTAGAGGCAAGACTCTCTACGTCTTACCTCCCCTACAGCCCGCTTGTTGTTGTTGTTGTAGAATTAGAAACCTATAAATGAGATTAAATTTGCCAACTAAAAATGTCATGTAAGATTAAATGGGATAAGTGTAAATATAAATGACATTTAAATAAAAGACTAACTAGCTAATAATTGACAAATAAGCAAAAATCCTACATGTAAGCTAAATGAAGTTGCCACATAAGCCTTAACATATCCTCACTTAGTTATAAAGATAGTTGTATTTTCTATTTGTTTTAAGTAATACTCTGCTCATAAGTATGGTCAAATGATATTTTTACTATTTGGCTGGAAGTCATTCTTGAAAGAGTCTCTCTACCCATGGGATTGGTTATAGTTGTTGCTTATTATTGTATTTGTTATAAATATTTTGGAAGCCAATTTTAATTCAATTGCAGAGAATAGTAACATAATATATTGAGATTTTGTCACATGTAGGGGTATATTGAACCAAAAGTTGCACTATTACTTGCCAATGAATTGTTAAGATTGGTATATTATATGTTATGTTTCTTGGAAATTTTCCATTTAATGTCCCCCTAAACGTGTGAAACTGGATTTTGGTAGCCATTGGGTTAGCCGTAGTCGGGGTATGAATATTTTTAGTTGAGACTCAGCTTCGTGTAGCTTAGTTGGTTCCGAAGGAGAGGGTTTTGCAAATATGGCCAATGTTTCCCAATTGGTGGATACTCGATAGTCTTCTTAGCGAACTGCTGAGTCCGTCGAAACTCTGCCTTCCATATATTGCCCTCCATTGTATTTTTTTTATAGTTATTTTTCTCATAAATAACTAGGTTGACATGTTGGTAGCATGTTCTTCATTTCTGATGGATGCTCAGTGAGCTTGTTTTTCTTGCTTTTCAGTTCTCCCAAAACTTATCCTTATTTAGATGGCCAAGATTCTTAAAACAAAGGGTCTTACCCAAAATCTTAGGCTGTTTGTCTGTTTGTTATGTGTCATGTTTGGTGATACATTCGTGTCTTGTTTTCCCGACAGTAATATTGTTGTATCATTGGTTGCTCGGAATAATGAAGCAAGGCTTTTTTTCACTTAATGATGTGCATGTAACTCACAACTGCTACTTAGAGCAGTTATAATAATACCAGTTTGTGGATTGCCTTTCATTCTTTCTGTTCACACTCTTGTACTACTTTGATACAATGTGCTTGCCTTAATACAGGTACCCCAATTTCTCGAAGGAGGAGTTTACTGAGGCTTGCCCTGCTTGTTGTAATATATGTAATTGCAGAGCATGCTTGCGTGCATTTTCACCGAAAGTTGGTTTCTGCAGCAAACTCTTTTGCAATATATATTTGTGTAAATTCAGAGTACCATTAACAAGTGCCTTAATATATTATCTAGGATTTGCAGGGATATTTTTGTTCTGAACCTGATAAACTTCGATACTCCAAACATATGCTACAAAAGATTTTCTTTCTGGTGACATATCTAGATGAAGAGCAGCTAATGGAGAAGGAAATAGATGCTAAAGTTAAAGGTAATTTATTTAAATAAATTTACAAGTAAGTTTGAATCTTTTAGAGGTCAATATTGTAGAACTCTAAATGAACACTATAATTTCTTTAATTCCCTAATTTTATTTCATGAGGCAGGGTTGCATCGATCAGAACTACAATTGCAGGAAGCTGAGTGTGATGTGGATGATGAGATAAGTTGGTATGACTCATGAAAAGATCAGTTGTTACAGTATTTTGTGGCATTAAATAATAAATTATCTTTTGTGCAGCGACAATTGTGGAACATATATCTTTGACCTTTACAGATGTTGTACATGTGGCTATGAGCTATGCCTTGCATGTAGCCGGGAGTTACGTGGTGGTCATCTTCAAGGAGGTAAGGGTCTAACTTGTGGATGGAAAGCCCACAAAGATGGTAGCATTCCGTGTCCGCCAAAAGATACCGGTGGTTGTGATGATGGCATCCTTGAGTTGAAACGTATAATGCCTGCTAGTTGGCTTTCAAACATGCTAGAGAAGGCACAAAAGCTATACAAAATCAATGGAAGTCATGCAATTCCCCAAACTTCTATAGAATGTTGCGGGTGTTATGATAACAGAAATGAAACCACTTTTGAAAAATGTAATGCGAGGCATATAATTTCTTTAAGTGCTAAAGACATTCAACCTCAAGATTTGCAGCATTTCCAATTGCATTGGGCGAAAGGTGAACCCATAATAGTCAGTGACGTGCTTCAAACTACTTCAGGGCTAAGCTGGGAGCCAATGGTTATGTGGCGTGCTTTTCGTGATATCACAAAAACTAAAAATGATTCCCATGCCAACGAATTGAAGGCAATCAACTTCTTGGATTGGAGTGAGGTTAAAATAGTATATCTTGCAAAAACAGAAACAATTTATTCATTGTTATTCTTGATGCTCTTATTCGTATTTGAATATGTCATCTTTCCAAGTCCCAAACAAATAACCAATTTGACACTATCAATCTTGTGATATGCAGGTTACTATTGATCTTTACCAGTTCTTTAGGGGATACTCGGAAGGTCTGATTATTCAGAAAAGGTGTCCCCTGATTTTGAAGTTGGAAGATTGGCAACCCGCTTGGTTATCTCAAGGGGAATGGATGCGCCATTTTGTTGAATTTGTTAGATACTTGCCTCTTAAAGATTATACCGATCCTAACAGTGGCTACCTCAATGTTGCTGCAAAGTTGCCTGATCTATCCTTGAAACCAGAATTGGGCCCAAGGATGGATATAGCTTATGCAGACTCTGTTACAAAGCTTCGTTATAATAAGTCTGATACTGTATGTTTTCTTATATTACATTTTGAACATACTAATCACATTATATATATATACATATATATATATATATATATATATATATATATATATATATATATATATATATATATATATATATATATATATATATATATATATATATATATATATATATATATATATATATATATATATATATATATATATATATATATATATATATATATATATATATATATATATATATATATATATATATATATATATATATATATATATATATATATATATATATATATATATATATATATATATATATATATATATATATATATATATATATATATATATATATATATATATATATATATATATATATATATATATATATATATATATATATATATATATATATATATATATATATATATATATATATATATATATATATATATATATATATATATATATATATATATATATATATATATATATATATATATATATATATATATATATATATATATATATATATATATATATATATATATATATATATATATATATATATATATATATATATATATATATATATATATATATATATATATATATATATATATATATATATATATATATATATATATATATATATATATATATATATATATATATATATATATATATATATATATATATATATATATATATATATATATATATATATATATATATATATATATATATATATATATATATATATATATATATATATATATATATATATATATATATATATATATATATATATATATATATATATATATATATATATATATATATATATATATATATATATATATATATATATATATATATATATATATATATATATATATATATATATATATATATATATATATATATATATATATATATATATATATATATATATATATATATATATATATATATATATATATATATATATATATATATATATATATATATATATATATATATATATATATATATATATATATATATATATATATATATATATATATATATATATATATATATATATATATATATATATATATATATATATATATATATATATATATATATATATATATATATATATATATATATATATATATATATATATATATATATATATATATATATATATATATATATATATATATATATATATATATATATATATATATATATATATATATATATATATATATATATATATATATATATATATATATATATATATATATATATATATATATATATATATATATATATATATATATATATATATATATATATATATATATATATATATATATATATATATATATATATATATATATATATATATATATATATATATATATATATATATATATATATATAGCTTTATGGGACATATTTCGGAAGCAAGATATATCCAAATTGGAGGAATATCTCAGGAATCACTCAGCAGAGTTTAGTCTGGATGATTGTCACTCAGTTGGGCAGGTAATATTTGACTTATGCAATGGTGGATGTATGCATTTGTTAAAATGTTCTATTTATCGGTTTACCCGACTATGTTTTTCTTTTTTTGAAAGAAAAGTATCTACACACATTATTGTTTGTCAACAATGGGAGTAGAACCCACAACCCATTGGTAAACTACCTAATTATATTATGCTGCAGGTTGTTCACCCTATACATGACCGGACTTTTTATCTGAACATGGAACATAAGGGAAAGCTCAAAGAGCAATTTGGTGCGTCTTCTATACTTATCGTGCCAATTGCTTGTCTTGTACATATGGGTGTATAAATTTTTTTGTATTATGATCAGGGATTGAACCATGGACCTTCAAACAAAAACTGGGTGATGCAGTTTTTATACCAGCTGGTTGCCCTTGTCAAGTTAAAAACTTGAAGGTCTGATCATATTCCTAAATTTTAAATCTTATGTATTATACCTTTTTTTTTATTTCATTATCAAAGAAAGTGTCATTTTTGTTATAATTATTTGCTAAACAATATATCTTTGTTAGTAAGGTTTCTTTCTTATAGTCATGTATGAAGGTTGAACTCAACTTTGTATCACCTGAAAGTCTTGGCGAATGCATCCGCTTACAAAACGAAATCCGAATGCTTCCCAACAGTCACAGGGGCAAAAGCCAAAAGCTAAATGTAATCCACAACTTCACATAATTTTCTCATTAATCAAACCAAAGTACTCATTCATGTGCATGTTATTCTTTTATATGACCGCATGCTTTATATATAGATTGGGAAAATGATGATTTATGCCTTAGACCAGGCAGTGGCATATTTGTCAGAAGTCATGGATTTGACTGAGCCCGTTGATGATCTTCAAGCTCAGTTCGCCGAAGTCCCTGAGATCTTAAATGGTAAGCAAACTGCAAAAACTACCATATCTTGTAATAGTCTAACCTGGTTGATTCCAATTACATATTCAATTTTGTTGCAGTAAGCAACGATGTGAATATTGACAGTCACACCAATGGTTGGGTGTGTGACACCGAGAGTGATAATGATTCCCAGGAGACCAGCAGAGTAGCTTTATCACCATTGGGTCCAAGTACAAGCGTAAGACGTTCCTCATCTGTTGAAGTCGACCATACAGTAAATCATCAGCATGATGTCATTGAAGATTCTGGTATGTATCGTGAAACTACAGGATCGTGGCGGGGGGACGATGTTGGACTGGAGGTGAAAGAGTTGCTGCAGGCCGTGGAGCGTCACTACCCCAACACATTTCAAGGGGTCCAAATTCGTCCTAAACCATACTGGCAGTCCATCTTGAAAGGGTTGCATGTTGCCATCAAAGGTTTTCTGGATTCTTCAGTGGATACACTAGCGGAAGAGCAGATAAGTAGCCTTCAGGATGATTTGAACGATTTTGAGGCGTTAGGATTCGATCTCTCATGGGCACGCAAGAGGCTAGACATGGTTAAGAAGCTCAAATTTGGAAATGACTCTTTGAGACTAGAGCTCGTGGCCTCAGAAAAATCTCTAGAATCGCTCAAGAAACGGTTAGATAAAGCTCAAGAGACGTTGAAGAAAGCTTGGTTAGATTATGATAGTGCTAAAGATACTCGAAAGAAGACGTTACAGGAGGTGGCAATCAAGTTAGGAGCTGAATATGATGATGTCTTTAAAGGCAATCTTGGTTTTGGTATGTTGCCTGGGTACTAGCTAAATTTGTATCAGTAAGTAAAGAATAAGGGGTTTTTGTATGCTTTTGGGACCGATTTCTTCATACATAGTAGTGGTTTGATGTAAAAAAAACAAGGAAATCTCAGGTTTTTGGGACCGATTTCTTATAGTCTTGTACTAAACTGATTGTTTACATTTTGTATCATGTGCGTTAAATATTGTTTTCCAAGTCTTATAAATTTGGATATGATATTTACACAAAATAGTTGCTTCTTAGAATAATGCTTTGGGGCGTCATACTATTTGCTTTTTAACCGGTACATTGCGGTGTAAGAAACAAATTAACAAACAAAACAAATGAGGTTCATGTTCGGGTTACTTGTGGATGGCGAGTTTGTTTTACTCAAATGTACACAATTTTCATTGAGGTATTATCGTAACTATTTTCATCCATTTTTTAGTTTATACCAACATGTTTATTTATACCAAATATAATTTGTTTCTTTCACACCATTACCATGTGACCTAGTGATTAAACATATTTTCTTTAAGAAATTTTCATATTTGAAATCTTCATAAATATACAAATTGTTTGATACAAAAATCTATTTTTTGTTTATCTATCTTTAACCTTTGTGAGGAGTAGTTGACCTACGTCCATGAGTCTGCCCTTGTGAACAAAAGAATATTATTTAGAAAAATTTTTTAAAGTTGTGAACCCTTTAGTCTTATGTATCACTTTGGATACCATGACCGTCACTTTGCAATGGTGGTTATGTCAGTGACTATGTTATTTCAAGATCCACTGAATAATAAACAAAAAAAATCCGTTCGGAGACTAGGATTCAATTTGCATCACTTAAGTCTTTTTCGGTTGACCTTAAACGTTTGTGCACATAGGTAGCCAAGAATGTTACTTGTTTATCAACATTTTAGTGGTTTCCGAGTCCAAAACTCCCAATCCAATATTGACATTCTCTTGGTCTTATTTTTTCTAGTCAAATGGTGTATACCCATTTACGTGAAAAATTTAATTTTTCTTTCTAACGTTAAAGGTTATGCAAATGACTGAATGAGTGAAAGACAAATACCGACCATTTTTAATAGGAGACATTTTGGCCCAATAGGCTAGCTTTGGCAAATATGAAATTAACGACTCAATATATTTGTATTCTAATAATTCTACAACTTTGATCAGTTAACGTCTTTATAGTTATTTTAATTTTATAAAATACAGTATTAGTTTATGGTAATTGTTATGCTATGATTCGTGTTAAATAATAAAAAAAATACGAATATATCAGTTTTCATTACCAAATTATTTAATGTTTCATAAATTCATACTTTGTCAAATGCTCGATGCTATCTTTATTGTTATTTTAATATCAAATGTTAAATATCATAGGATATATTATTATACTAGTGCTCAGGCCCTCAAGATATATAAATCTCGTCCATTGGACGGGTAGTCTCAAGATATATAAATCAAAGAGTTAAAAAAAATCGAAAACATAATAATATCTAACCTCTGAATAAAATTTTTGGGCATCGTTATATGTAACACCAATTTAAATTCACAATGAGGTTTAGGACTTGATGGGTTTAGATCCGTTGGTCTGGTCCAGGTTTTTGTCAATGAGTCTGTTTAAATCATTTAAGTCACCCTATTTGACCCTTTAGAGATATAACATAAGCCAAATAAAACAACCTTATAAAGATATTACCTAATAATTCTGCCGTAGATAATGATGGTCTCATGTGATAAGAAAGCCTATTCTTCCATGTAAACCTGAACCGAACAGCTTTCATACACAACAATAAGACATAAATTGCTGCAAAAAAACAAAAAAATAAACGAAAACTAAAAACATAATTAAACCCTGATTAATTTACAAAATAAACAAACTCATATCAAAGAAAAGTTACATAAAAACCTTTCATTATGACGGGTGGCTATAGTTTCTGCCGCTGCACCCGATGGTTGTGCAACCAAAATATAAGACCACATACACAATAATATTAACTGAATGAATAATAATGTCTAAAAATACATGTCAAATATACATGCCAAGTGTACCCCCAACCTTATATGTGTAAATCTATATTTATTTATAAGATAAAAAGTCAAGAAAAGTCAAAATTACATTGAATACATATATTGTATTTTATCTTTTGAAATAATTTTTTGTAGACAATATTTTTATAAGTAGATTAGAATGTCGTTCTAAAAAAAATAAAAAATTAAATGATTAAAATCTTATGGCTAAAAATAAATATAAATTAAGTATTCAAGGCTAAAAAGTGTAAATTATTGATGGAAAACAAAAAAAGTGTAAATTAATGAGACTTTTTCTACAAATATTAATATAAATTCTAGAGTAATTAGGAGAGAGTATTAGACCTAAAAAGAGATTTTAGGGTGCCAAGTGTACCCCAACCTCTTCTTTTAGTTATATTATATTATAGATAGATATTATTATATTAGTCGCAATTTCAATTTTATAATTCATACAAAATTAGTCGCATTTTTCTTTCTTCATTAAAATAACAACCAAAATACACTTAAAAAAATCATTAATATAATTTATTATCTTAACATAAGTATTTCTTTTCCTTCATTGTTTTGGCAAATTGTCCAAAATGTGGTCCTACACTCTGTTACAAATCCCCAAATATTCTTGAACTATTTGTTCATATTTTTAACACTGTTACAACACGTTAAATAACAGGTTTTTTCCAAAAGTGCACACCTTTTTACCCGTTGTACATACATCCTTACACATGATCAAACAATGAACTAACAAGTACAGCATACAATTATTAACACAAACACAAAACATGTTTTCTTCAAGTAAAAAAAGAAAACCACAGGTACATTATTAGCTAAAAAGATCTGTAATTCTGAAAAAAAGAAAACCACAGGTACATTATTAGCTAAAAAGATCTGTAATTCTGTAAAAAAGAACATATTATTAACTGTTAGCAAATTAAGCTTACTTGTTGCATTTACTAAAGATTTTTTGTTTGTGTGTGTGTGTGTTGGTTAGGCTGAAGATGAAGTTGATCAGCTGAAATCTTGCCATCAATGTCAAGGAAATGAAAATGCGGGGTTTGTTGAGTGTAACAAATGTAAATCCAACATTTACTGTGTCCCCTGCATCACTAAATGGTAAAAGTTTTCAACTTTGTGGTGTGTATGTATGCTTTGCTAATCCTGGTGCCTTTTTTTGTTTAAAGAACTTGTCAAGTTATGGAAAATTAGAGGGTAGTTTGATTTTATCATCAAGCTTGTTGCTTTTCCCTAATGTAGTTTGATTACATACTTGAATAATTTTGAAATTGATATTTTTTGATAAATATTGTGGTATTGTGTTTGTTGCTACCAACATGTAACCTAGTTGGTACGGAAGGTAGGGGCTTTTGAAAGTATCGCGGGTTTAAGGAATTCCTTGATAGTAGGTTGGGCTATCATCTTAGCTAACCGTCGGGTGAGATTAATTTAGTTTCATGTGATTTGGCCACGGCGGTCTGGCATGGGCCTGTTTGGATTGGTAGGAAATTAACCATTTTGTGAAATGGTTTTTTTCATGTATTACATTTGTATTTTGCTTCCGATTAAGGGCTTGATGGTTACTACTTTGTTGATCCTTGTGATAGTTTTCGGTCCCACTTTAAGCAATGATAGTAACAGTTTGTGTGTGTGTGTGTGTCATACTTCTTCTGTACAAGTTTGACAGAGATAACGTCTTTTGTCTCGACATAGGTATCCTGATATTCCGAAGGGGGATTTTGTTGAGGCTTGCCCTGTTTGCCGCGATAACTGTAACGGCAAGGGATGCTTGGATGGATTTTCACCTAACTCGAAAGGTATATGTAAACTGAAACTTACCTTGTCATGTGGTTATTTTTTCTTACTTTTTTTTTATCTTGCTTTGAAAGCTAAACAAATTTCATTCATAAAAATCCCAAATTGGGAGGTACAATTACAAATGGTAGACAAAATCAGAATTAATGATTTTTCGTACATATAAAAATCTTGTGGCAGCCAATGGCACCAATGGTTGGTTGAGTGATAATGATGTGAATCAAGTGGCTGTTGCACTTCAAGATTCTGAGAAGAAAAAGCCTCAAGAAGCTAACGGATTGTGGCGAGGGTTTAATGTGGGAGTGGAGGAAAAAGAGCTACTTGAATCCATCGAGCTCCACCACCCTACGACATTTCAAGAGGTCAAATTCCGTAGTGAACAAATTTGGTTGCCCATTCTGAAACACTTCTATAAGGTCATAAAAGGTTTTCTAGAAACAACGGTGGATTCCCTGACAGAAGGCCAATTAACCACCCATAAGGAGAATTTGGAAGAGCTCGAGAGGATTGGGTTCAATATCTCGTGGGCCAGCGAGAGGCTAGACATGGTCAAAAAGCTCAAGTTTGGAAATGAACCTTTGATACGCGAGCTCACTGAATTAGAAGAATCCTTACAAGCAGCCAAGGAACGTGTAGCCGAGCAACAAAAAGCTTACCTGGAAGCCCATGTGAAGTTAAAAGAGGTTCAGTTAGAGCACAACGGTATTTCACAAGCCATGAAAGACAAAATGCAGGAAATGGCTGGCTTGTATGGAGCCGATTATGACCATGTATTGAACAGTCATATCGGTTTGGGTATGTTGCCTGAGTACTAATAGTTAAGTCATTTGGTTGGTTTCATTGTATTAATGGGTACATTTGAATAGGGTGTGAATATAGTTCTAATGCTAGAATTATGAATATGAATTTTCTTTCACAACTCCACACATTAAGGGTTCATTTGGCTATGTTTTTGGTGGGACTATCTTTGCTTCAAACTTGATGGTTGTTAGAACAGATTTATAATGATTTTTTTTTTTGAACGACAAACAAAACTTTCTTATATATTATCACCAAAACTACCCGGAAGGTAGATAACCACTCTCGTGTGTTACATCAATACAAACGAAACTTACAGTAATAACCCCCAATACTAGATTATGATAGTGCTATAGATACTCAAAAGAAGACGTTACAGGAGGTGGCAATCAAGTTAGGAGCTGAATATGATGATGTCTTTAAAGGCAATCTTGGTTTTGGTATGTTGCCTGGGTACTAGCTAAATTTGTATCAGTAAGTACAGAGTCAGGGGTTTTTGTGTGCTTTTGGGACCGATTTCTTCATACATAGCTGTGGTATGATGCAAAAAGAAAGACGAGGAAATCTCAGGTTTTCAGACATGAAAACTAAACTGATTGTCTACATATTGTTGTATTAAATCTTGTTTTCCAAGTCTTATATATAGCTTTGGATATGATATTTACACAAACAGTTGCTTCTTAAAATTATGTTTTGGGGTGTCATACAATTATTAAATTTTAACCAGTACATTGCGGCGTAAGAAACAAATTAAACAAAGAAAATAAATGAGGTTTTATATATTTAGGTTACCTCTTGATGACGAGTCTGCCAATGGGGTTGGTGACCCTTGGTAAGGTCTTTGAGCTTGGGAGGATTCACCAGGTTCGAATCCTACTTCCCACATTTGTGTGGGTGGATTTATTAACCAACTTTTCTTTGAGAAGTTGGCTACCTGTGTTATGGTGGGTCCCCATGTGTGGAGGTGTCAATCAATAATGACCCTGGTTCAAAAAGCCGATCCCATGTGGTGGATTTCTTCGCCACCTAGCAGAACTAACCCGGTACACATAGCCTTGCAGGGTGGTAGTGTAGGTACCAAATTTGGTACACGGGACTAAGGGGTTCCCCCCCCCCTTCTACAGTTGTATTATTATTTGTACACAATCATTAAGGTATTATCGTGGTCATTTTCATCCATTATTGAGTTTATATCTTTCGCACTTACTCGCAAAAACTATTTTTTTCTGTATTTGGTACTTGTACTCTATGTAAGTCTCATTAGTTAATAGTAGAGCTCAGCTAGACTAAGCGAGGCAGTACTCTGAGCCATATCCGAGACTAGTACAGATAGTGGGCGCTAAGTCAGGAAAGCGATAAGATGTTTATTTACAAAGGTTTCACATGTGAAATTTCTTTTAAGAAAATATAATGTTTAATCCACTAGGTCACATTGGTAGTAGTGTGCAAGAAACAAATTGTTTGGTATAGATATCGGACTTTTTTTTTGTTGATAATTTTAATAGTGTGAAAGAAACAAATTGTTTCGTATAAATATCATTTCTTCTTTTTTAGAAATTTTTCACCTTTGATGAGCAGTGGCTAACCTACGACTATCCCATGCCACCCTTGAATCCGGCCCGATGAACAAATAATGTTCCTTGTACATCAACGATTTAGTGGTTTCCAAGCCCCAAACCCCCCAATCCAATATTGTTTTTCTCGTCTTATCTTTTCTTGTCAAATTATATTATAAATACATATGATTAACTTATAGATTTACAAATATGTTCCAAAAATTGCTCTTGATATATGACACGATCAGTGTTTATGTTCTTTTTTTAAAACTCAACCATCAGTTATCTCAGATATTAGCATCAGATTTTTCAACATGTTTATAGTCCTACCAAATAAATCACATTTTTTTGCGTTAAAAAGAATAATAATAATTATAGTATCGGATTTTCAACATGTTTATAGTCCTACCATTTTTTGCCTTAAAAAAATAATAATAATCGCATATTTTATTTTTCACTAAATAACAACGAAAATACGTATAAAAAAGGCACTATTATTTAAAAATTTATTTATCTTTAGCATTAATTTATCTTTAGACCACTTGTAATGGGTGAGTGAATGGGGTGGGTGAAAAGAGGTTGTGAGTAGGTGAATTATTAAGGAGAGTAGGTGAAGAAGGTAAGTACGTGAAAGGTGTATGTGAAAGTGATCACCTGTGTGAAAGAGGTAAATGTGGGGTCTATTTGTTAATTTTTTGATTATTTGTTTTACTTTAATTGGGTATATAGTATGTAATGTGAGGTATTAAATTTGAAGGTGAATGGTTAAGGAAAAAAATAAGGTGAAAGAAATGAGAAGGTGATGCTTGTATAACTGAAAAAATGTGATGAAAATCGAACGGTTACAAATGGTCCTAACATTAGCATTTCTTTTTCTTCTTACTTTGGAAAATTGTCCAAAATGTGGTCCTACACTCCCCGAAATATTCTTGAACTATTTTTCATTTTTATATATATATATTATATATATATATATATATATATTATATATATATATATATATATATATTTAACTTTTTAACATTGCTACAAAAACGTTAGAGAACTGCTTCTTTCCAAAATTGCACCAACTTTTTTACGCATTGTGCATTACACACAATATCAAACGATGAACTACAAGTACAACATTAGTAAAAAATATTAACAAAAGCACTTACAGCTTTATCTCAAACAGAAAACATGTTTTCTTCAAGTAGAAAAAGAAAACCACAGGTACATTAAAGAGATCGCTAAGACCATTCGTAAGGCCTAGGGCGCGTTTGGTTCGTAAGGCCTAGGGCGCGTTTGGTTCACAGAATGTTTTTGGAAGGAATGAAATCTTTTAAAGGAATTGGAATCTGATGGAATAGAATTTGACGGAATGTTTTTCATTTTTTAAAGATTTAAGTGACGGACGGAATGAGATTCCTTCCCCCATCCCCATGGAATGGAGATTCCATCAAATGAGAGAATGTTTACATTCCAACGGAATGATATTCTTTCATCATTGAGCAACCAAACGCACTAAGGAATGAAATTCAATTCTAATTCCATCAGATTCCATCAGAATCTGCGAACCAAACGCGACCTAGGTGAAATGACTAAGCAAGAAGGTGAATGGTTGTGGAGGGTAGGTGAAAGCTTAAGGTGAAAGGAGGTAGGATAAACTCTTCACCTAGGGTGAAAAGGAGAGTGTGGATCCATTTCTTTTGTTTGTATATTAGATATTTTATTTTGATTGGATGTTTTATATGGTATTGTGGAGTATAGTGGGGTATTAAATTTAAAGGTGAATGGTTAAAGGGAAAATAAGAAGGGGAAGGTGATGAGAAGTTGATGCTGATGTGGCGGAAAAAAGTGTAGGTGAAAAGGTGAATAGTTAAGGATGGTCTAAAAAGAAAACAACAGTAATTGTTATAAGTTTTTTACCTTACTTGTTGCATTTACTCAAGTTTTTGTGTGTGTGTGTGTGTGTGATGTTTAGGCTGGAAATGAAGTTGATCGACTGAAATCTTGCCATCAATGTCAAGGAAATGAAAGTGGGAGACTTGTTCAGTGTAACAAATGTAAATCCAACATTTACTGTGTCCCCTGCATCACTAAATGGTAAAAGTTTTCAACTTTGTGGTTATATTATGTGTGTGTATGTATATATATATAAATATATAGGGGAAAGTTAATTATAGTACATGTGTAAGTTAACTTACTTCCTTTTTCCTTCCATCTCCGACCACCACCACCACCACCATGATCATACCATGATCCTCCGGCGACCATCTCCGGCGAGACTTACACATGTGTAAGTACAATTTTTTTAGCATTTTAGGGTTTAAAATTTCAAGGTTTTTTCCTTCGCGAGACAACCACCACCAGCCACCATCATCTCCGACCACCCCAACCACGGCGCCGGCAGCAAGGACTTCGCTCGTACCGTAGCAAACCGTCACCATCTCTTGGATCGCCGCCCATCAAATCCATACGATTCCCATATGCGTCCCTTGACGGTCAGTTTAGAACGGATAAGGGCCTCTGCCCGTACCGTATCCACCCGAAAACGAACCTGATTCTCGCCGGAAAGTTAACTTACACATGTGTAAGTTAACTTACACATGTGTAAGTCTCGTCGGAGGATCATGGTGGTGGTCGGAGATGATCATGGTGGTGGTTGGCGGCGGCAGTCTCGCCGGAAAAGAAGGAAGAAGAAGGAAGTAAGTTAACTTACACATGTACTTTTTGTACTTTTTTCCCCCCTTGTACTACAAATAACCCACCCCTAAATATATATGTACATTGCTAATCCTGATGCATTTTTTTGTTTAAAGAACTTGTCTAGTTATGGAATTTAGAGGGTAGTTTGATTTTATCATCAAGCTTGTTGCTTTCCCCAAATGTAGTTTGATTGCATACTTGTATAGTTTTGGAATTAATATTCTTTGAGAAATATTGTGGTAAATGATGTGTTTGTTCCCTCCAACGTGTAGCCTAGTTGGTTCCGGAGGTAGGGGCTTTTGAAAGTATCGCGGGTTTAAGGCATTCCTTAGTAGTTGGTTATGAAATGTAGTTTTTCTTGTATTACATCTGTCTCTTCATTCCTATTGAGAGCTTGACAGTTACTCGTACTATTTTATTGATCCTTGTGATAGTAATCGGTCTTTTTGCTCATCCCACTTTAAGCAATGATAGTATTAGTGTGTGTGTGTGTGTTGGTCATAATCTGTACAAGTTTTTGCGTTTTGTCTCAACATAGGTATCCTGATATTCCGAAGGGGGATTTTGTTGAGTCTTGCCCTGTTTGTCGCGATAATTGTAACTGCAAGGAATGCTTGGATGGATTTTCACCTAACTCGAAAGGTATATGTAAACTAATACTTACCTTGTCATGCCACAATGTGGTTGATTTTTCATACATATACAAAAAAAATTTTGAAAGCTAAACAAATTTCATTAATAAAAATCCCCAATTGGAAGGTAAAAATGGAAGTCAAAATCAGACTTAACGATTTTTTGTACATATTAAAATCTTGTGCTGGCAATGGCACCAATGGTTGGCTGAGTGATAATGATGTGAATCAGGTGGCTGTTGCCATTCAAGATTCTGAGAAGAAAAAGTCTGATGAAGCTAATGGATTGTGGCGAGGGTTCAATGTGGGAGTGGAGGAAAAAGAGCTACTCGAATCCATCGAGCTCCACCACCCTACGACATTTCAAGAGGTCAAATTCCGTAGTGAACAAATTTGGTTGCCCATTTTGAAACACTTCTATAAGGTCATAAAAGGTTTTCTAGAAACAACGGTGGATTCACTGACAGAAAGCCAATTAACCACCCATAAGGAGAATTTGGAAGAGCTCGAGAGGATTGGGTTCAATATCTCGTGGGCCAGCGAGAGGCTAGACATGGTCAAAAAGCTCAAGTTTGGAAATGAACCTTTGATACGCGAGCTCACTGAATTAGAAGAATCCTTACAAGCAGCCAAGGAACGTGTAGCCGAGCAACAAAAAGCTTACCTGGAAGCCCATGTGAAGTTAAAAGAGGTTCAGTTAGAGCACAACGGTATTTCACAAGCCATGAAAGACAAAATGCAGGAAATGGCTGGCTTGTATGGAGCCGATTATGACCATGTATTGAACAGTCATATCGGTTTGGGTATGTTGCCTGAGTAATAATAGCTAACTCACTTGGTTGGTTACATTGCAATAATGGTACATTCGATTAGCGTGTTAATATAGTTCTAGTGCTAGAATTATGAATTGGATATGAATTATCCTTCACAACACCACCCATTAAGGGCTTATTTGGCTATGTTTTTGGTGAGACTATTTTTGCTTCAAACTTGATGGCTATAAGAGCAGAATCTGTTGTGATGGCTAGAAATGTTAAAAGATTGTGGTTTAGTATTGCATATATTTACATACTAACAATCATTTTAATCATTTAGGGCCTGGTAAATTAGGCAGGTCAGGTCGGGTCAAATAACAGGTCAAAACTAATTAGCAGTTCACTAGTACCCGCGCGACATGCCAAAACCCAGATGATCACCCTTTAATACTTGATCATATTCAGCTCCAAACCCACATGCTCCCACACTTGCCTTGCTATTTCTAGCATCTATAGTATGATTGTATTATAACTTAGTCACATTTAACATCTCTAAAAGTTTCAACAACGGTTCTTTAGCTCATTAATCTTTTCCATTTGTGGTTACAACGATTTGTCTAAGGCCACAAACTCTAGTAAAAAAGGAAGCTTTCCAAACTTGAGCTTCTCCACCATGTTAAGCCTCTCGTGAGCACATGACAGATCAAACCCAACCCTGATGTTTCCATAAAACTTTTTACAACTCTATGGAAGTGAGTCAATTAACCCAGAATAGGCAACCATATCTTTGGCCTTGTAGACTGGTTTTGGATACTTTACATTTAGCTTTTGTTGTTTTGCTATGTGATTGTTAGGAAGCATACGAAGCTCTTGTTGTAAGCGGATGCAGAGACTTTCAAGTGAAACGAAGTTGAGTTCAACCTTCGTACATGACTTTAAAGAGGAAAAATTTGTTGGAACCACGTTAGTGTGACCATCACTGATCGTTCCATCACTGATCGTTTATCATTCCTGATATGATAATTGATGATAACTGAAATTCCTATGGCTAGTAAATATAGGATGAGCGTATTTACTCTTAGAGACATACTATAGGGTTTCCCATTAGGTGATTGTAACTAAGAGGACTAATGGTACACACATTAAACACCAAAGGGGTTGAATGTGTAAATACTCTCATTATAAATAGAGAGTCATTAACCCTAAGTGAAGGTTAATCACATACTCAATTCTCTCCTTAATTTCGTGTGTTTTCTCCTCGCTAATTCGTGCATAAGCTTACAGCCGAATTCCTCATCTCATCATTAATCAATCACCTTGTTTTGGGAACCCGAAATCAATGACAACTATGTTTAATGCAGATATGTCGTATTTTATACCCATTTCCCACAATGTATTTATTTGCTTTTGTATGGTTTTTGAGTCGTTTTCGTATACATTTGGTGCGTTTATGGTATTTGTTAGTGTTTCAGGTTATTAACAGGTACTTGAGCGTAATACTGGAGGAAACGACGTTTTTGAGGCAAAATAAGTGCTTACGGAAGATTTACGAGTCCCGAGGCTGCATTTGGAGCCTGGTCAACGAAAGTCAACCACTCTGGAGGCACATTGCGACGCAACTACAGGTTGCGCCGCAACAGAATTACAGCAAGATAAGTTGCGTCGCAACTTGTCTAGTTGCGATGCAACGCCTTCAGTTATCAGCCAACATCAAAGTCAAAGAAAGTCAAAGGTCAACGCAGTCAAAGTTGGTTGCGACGCAACTAGTTAGTTGCGCCGTAACTGGAGTCGGATTTTGAAGACTTTTTAGGGATACTATATAAGCTTGCAAAAACATCCTTTAACCTAACCTTTGAATAACCAGCCGTTTTTGGAGAGCTTTTGAAGACCATTTTCATCCATTGAAGCATCTTTGAAGCCCTTGATCACGATTGGATTAATTTCATCATTCCGTATTCGATTTTAATCATTCTTGGATTGATTTCAACATTCGGTACAATATGTTTTCATATATTATTGTTTGTTCTTATCTTTTCAATATGAGAGGCTAAATCTCTTAGCACCTACTTGGATAGTGAACATGTCGTAGGATTGTTTGATGTTATTTGCATTTGTTGAACAAGATTTCTATGTTTAATAGAAGATCCACATTTATTTAAGTTTATAAATTGTTTTTATCTTTTATATAGATTGATTGATAATTGTTATTAGAAGTTCGAGAGAAATCTATGTCATTGTCAATTGGTTTATGAAACGATTAATCGGTCTATAATTAATCAAAAGTCGCTGGAGTTCGAGAGAAACTAGCGATAAAGGTTTAAACAATTAAATTCATTTTGAGTGTGTAAACGTCTATGATAGAGAGATCTGATTAGGCGAATAAGCAGTTCGAGAGAAAGCTTTTTAAGATTAAATCATAAAATCAACTTAGTTCTTAATGCTTAATTGTTTAGAGTAGAAATTATTCGCGAGAGCGATAACTATACTTTGTGCAATTAAAGATTTGAGTATAACGAGAGTTCATCTTGATTACCTTTTAAGTCGTTCAACAATGCAAGTGATATTTAGACCTTCTGATTGACATGTAAGTTGATCCAAGTAGGTGCACCTTTTAATATTATTGTCATAAAAATCATTTTTACTTTCGTCTTCCGACGAACCCTGCCCCTGTCATACATGATTCTTTTCGATTAATCCTGAGGGATTGCTAACAAATTTTCTAACTAAATGCAAAGTGACAATTCGGTCACAAAACCCCCTTTTTACTTGAACTATTTAATTTGAGAAACTGTTTACTTTAGTCCTCGTGATCGACCTCAGATTTACCAAGTCTACTATACTGCATACGATCAGGTTCACTTCCTGTGAGTGTGTTGTAGTCAGTCGCTAGGTGATTCGTGTTTATAAATTTTAAGACTCGATTCACACATCAAGTTTTTGGCGCCGCTGCCGGGGACTTTTGTTTTAGTAGTTATTTAATCTTGTAGTTTGATCCTTTCTCACATCTATTTGTGAGAAAGTTATTGTTTTATTAATTAGACTTTATTTTATTTTCATTTTTATTTCATTTGCACTAGGTGCGGTTGACGGTTTGCTTGTGGTGATTGTGCAGGTTCTTGCTAGTTGATGAACACAAGAGCTTCTGGCCGACCTTTGCTTAGTCCTTTATCTAATCCGGGGAAAGTCAGACGTTGATTAGTGCAGATAAACAACCCAGAACCGTCCACATCAGACAAAATAGATCCAGAAACCGCAGACCAAGTCCAACAGGACGTTTCCTTAGACGAACACTATACCGAGAAAGGTTCAACATCAGAAGATCAACTTATTAATAAGTTGAGAGAAGCAGGTAGAGTGTTTGAGACAGGAGAAGACTCTGACACAGAGGAGAAAGTTCGGACACCCGAACCTTATAGAATTGCAATACCTCAACCCAACAGAAATCAAAATCAACAACCAAGGGTAAACAGGATGGGTGACGAACAACCGAGAGACTTGAACAACGTTCCCTACGGGGAACGAAGAAGAACTATCCCAGCTAACCGGGGCACAGCTATCCGTCCTCCTGCAATTTCGGTAAACTTTTCTTTAAAGGGTAATCATCTAAAGAGTGTCAAAGAAGATAAGTTCGACGGGGTAAGAAGATGTGATCCTTATGCTCATGTGGAAAGATTTGAAAAGATTTGCCGATTGTATCAATATGGGGAAGGGCAAGCTGAGACTGTGAAACTAGAGTTATTTCCTTTAACTCTCATTGGAGATGCAGCTGCATGGTTCAAGGAGATACCGGATAATTCATTCACTACTTGGGCTGAACTCAGAGAATGATTCATTGATGAGTTTTATTCCATAAGAACTCAAAGGCAGTTAGAAAATCAGATTAGGGGTTTTTCTCAAGACAGTGGTGAGGATTTTGTAGATGCTTAGAAACGATTCAAGGAGATGGTAAGGAATTGCCCGGGTCATAAGTTGGGAACTGAAGTTATTGTGGAGATCTTTTATGATGGATTGGATAGAAGGTCTAAAAGGGAGCTCAGATATGCATTTGGGGGTAGTTTCAACAACATTTTCCCGAATGAAGGTTACAAAATTCTTGATGATATGGCCAAGGAGAGCTCAACCCGAGAAGAAGACCGAACCAAGAGATCCAGAAGAAATATTGTTGCCAAGGTTGAAAGTAGCGATGATTTGAAGCTTGTTGCTGAAGTTAAGGCTCTCTCAAAGAGAATGGATGAGAGATTTGATGGACAAGAAAGCAGGTTCAAGAGCCCTGAAAGGGATGTGAAGGTTATGGGTGATGGATGCGACAATTGTGGGGATTTGCACTACACTGAGGATTGCCCCCATAAGCCAGCTGAAGATGTTAGCTTTGTTCAGAACCAACAACAGGGGAACTTCAGCCGCAACACCGGTTTTCAAAACCGGCCATCAGGTGGTAACAGGTTCAGCAGGTTCAACAATCAACAAGCTCCAGATTCAGAACTAAAAGAGATCATGAAGGATTTTATTAGTGCCCAGAGGGCAACTAATGAGCAAGAGTCAAAGAAGGTGAGCTCTGTGTTGGATGCTTTGACTACTCGTTTGGATGGGCTCGGACACAAGTTGGATCAAGGGGCAAAGAATCATCAAGCCACGATTAAGGACTTGGAAGGAAGGTTTGAAAGGCTAGGAAATTCTAATAGAACACCCGGTACTCTACCGAGTAATACTCAACAGAACCCGAAGCCTCAGTCGAGCAACCAAGGGCAGAAATACACCCCTCCTAATGCTAGAAATGAGCATGTGAATGCAATCACAACGAGGGCAGGTAAAACATATAATTCTGCAAATCCTTTACCTGATGATTCTACTCCACTTGTGCAGGTTAATGAGAACGATGAGACGGTAGATGATGAGATTGAGATGGAGCCAATCCCAGCCGTGCAGACACCGGCCGTTCCATCTAAACCAGTTGAGAAACCAACGGTGAAGCCTTATCAACCGAAGATCCCATTTCCTCAACGGTTGAGGAAAGAGAAGATTAAGGAAAATTTCAAGAAGTTTGTTGATCTGATTCAATCGGTAAATATTACTGTTCCTTTACTTGATCTCATTGCAGGGATGCCGAATTATGCTAAGTTTCTCAAGGAGCTCATCAGTGACAAAAGAAAGCTTGAAGAGGCGAAGACTGCAGTACTTAGCGTCGAGTGTTCAGCAATAATCAAGAATCAGATCCCTCCCAAGTTGGAAGACCCAGGGAGTTTTCTAATTGCTTGTTCTTTTTGTGCATTTTTGTGTGAGGCATTGGCCGATCTTGGGGCCAGTATTAATTTAATGCCTTATTCTGTTTATAGGAAATTGGCCTTAGGTGAGTTAACCCCTACCCGAATGAGCATTAGGCTCGTGGATCGCTCTTTCCAATATCCCATGGGGATAGCGGAAAACTTGCAAATTAAGGTAGGACATATGGTGTTTCCGGTCGATTTTGTCATTTTAGAGATGGAGGCAGACGCTAAGGTCCCTCTAATTCTTGGCCGCCCATTCCTTTACACCGCGGATGCTATCATCTGGGTTAAGGCTAAGGAGATTTCCTTAGGGGTCGGTGATGACCGGATTATTTTTAAGGTTGATAGAGCATTAAAGCATCCTTATTCTTCTGATGATACTTGTTTTAGAATTGATGTGATAGATGATGCTTTGGAAATGGAGACGCAGGTGCTGGAGGATCGGGATCGGCAGCTCCGACCTTCGCTGAGCAAGCGGCTGCATCGATCTTTGGTCAACCAGGCGGGACTATGTCTGGTTATCCACCTTCCAGCTGATCATAGGATGTGAGTGATGACGAGGAGTGACGTCTGCTAGTTATTGATGGCTTGTATCATTTCATTGTTTGAACAATTTCCATTTCAGTCCTTTATTTTTATTTGTTTGATTTGTATCCACCCCACGGGGTGATGAGACATCGTATTTTATTTCCATTTCCATTTCGAATAAGTAGGGTTAGGAATTTGCATGCTTTCTTATATAATCTGTTGGCCGTTAATCGTGTGTTCATGTTGAATAGCAAGTTTTGTCATATGCATATGCTGGCAGTAAGTTCAGCGCAATATTCTTGTTGGCATCATTCAAGCATGGAACACCCGTCATACCCGACAAGTTTTTCTTGTTCTTGATTTTGTTTTTTTTTTTTTACTTTCCCCTTTTTTTTTTTTTTTTTTTTTTTTTTTTTTTTTTTTTTTTTTTTTTTTTTTTTTTTTTTTTTTTTTTTTTTTTTTTTTTTTTTTTTTTTTTTTTTTTTTTTTTTTTTTTTTTTTTTTTTTTTTTTTTTTTTTTTTTTTTTTTTTTTTTTTTTTTTTTTTTTTTTTTTTTTTTTTTTTTTTTTTTTTTTTTTTTTTTTTTTTTTTTTTTTTTTTTTTTTTTTTTTTTTTTTTTTTTTTTTTTTTTTTTTTTTTTTTTTTTTTTTTTTTTTTTTTTTTTTTTTTTTTTTTTTTTTTTTTTTTTTTTTTTTTTTTTTTTTTTTTTTTTTTTTTTTTTTTTTTTTTTTTTTTTTTTTTTTTTTTTTTTTTTTTTTTTTTTTTTTTTTTTTTTTTTTTTTTTTTTTTTTTTTTTTTTTTTTTTTTTTTTTTTTTTTTTTTTTTTTTTTTTTTTTTTTTTTTTTTTTTTTTTTTTTTTTTTTTTTTTTTTTTTTTTTTTTTTTTTTTTTTTTTTTTTTTTTTTTTTTTTTTTTTTTTTTTTTTTTTTTTTTTTTTTTTTTTTTTTTTTTTTTTTTTTTTTTTTTTTTTTTTTTTTTTTTTTTTTTTTTTTTTTTTTTTTTTTTTTTTTTTTTTTTTTTTTTTTTTTTTTTTTTTTTTTTTTTTTTTTTTTTTTTTTTTTTTTTTTTTTTTTTTTTTTTTTTTTTTTTTTTTTTTTTTTTTTTTTTTTTTTTTTTTTTTTTTTTTTTTTTTTTTTTTTTTTTTTTTTTTTTTTTTTTTTTTTTTTTTTTTTTTTTTTTTTTTTTTTTTTTTTTTTTTTTTTTTTTTTTTTTTTTTTTTTTTTTTTTTTTTTTTTTTTTTTTTTTTTTTTTTTTTTTTTTTTTTTTTTTTTTTTTTTTTTTTTTTTTTTTTTTTTTTTTTTTTTTTTTTTTTTTTTTTTTTTTTTTTTTTTTTTTTTTTTTTTTTTTTTTTTTTTTTTTTTTTTTTTTTTTTTTTTTTTTTTTTTTTTTTTTTTTTTTTTTTTTTTTTTTTTTTTTTTTTTTTTTTTTTTTTTTTTTTTTTTTTTTTTTTTTTTTTTTTTTTTTTTTTTTTTTTTTTTTTTTTTTTTTTTTTTTTTTTTTTTTTTTTTTTTTTTTTTTTTTTTTTTTTTTTTTTTTTTTTTTTTTTTTTTTTTTTTTTTTTTTTTTTTTTTTTTTTTTTTTTTTTTTTTTTTTTTTTTTTTTTTTTTTTTTTTTTTTTTTTTTTTTTTTTTTTTTTTTTTTTTTTTTTTTTTTTTTTTTTTTTTTTTTTTTTTTTTTTTTTTTTTTTTTTTTTTTTTTTTTTTTTTTTTTTTTTTTTTTTTTTTTTTTTTTTTTTTTTTTTTTTTTTTTTTTTTTTTTTTTTTTTTTTTTTTTTTTTTTTTTTTTTTTTTTTTTTTTTTTTTTTTTTTTTTTTTTTTTTTTTTTTTTTTTTTTTTTTTTTTTTTTTTTTTTTTTTTTTTTTTTTTTTTTTTTTTTTTTTTTTTTTTTTTTTTTTTTTTTTTTTTTTTTTTTTTTTTTTTTTTTTTTTTTTTTTTTTTTTTTTTTTTTTTTTTTTTTTTTTTTTTTTTTTTTTTTTTTTTTTTTTTTTTTTTTTTTTTTTTTTTTTTTTTTTTTTTTTTTTTTTTTTTTTTTTTTTTTTTTTTTTTTTTTTTTTTTTTTTTTTTTTTTTTTTTTTTTTTTTTTTTTTTTTTTTTTTTATGTTGCACTCACTTTTAGTGCAAGAAACAATAGAAAACATGTTGTCATTAGCCTGTTCTTTGTTATTAAATCCACCTTAAATATACACCTTTCCTAGCCTTACCGATAGTCGAAGTCCTGGTGGGTCATTGGTTGCCTATGCTAGTGGATGGTTTGGGGTTGTCCTTTTATGTCGGGTTGGGATATTCTCGGTTACTGAGGATAGATTGATTTCGTCATGATTATTGGATCAAGTCTAGATTGTTCATCTTAGCATATTATTACATGATTTGTCACGGTTTCGTTATTATTTAGAGAATACCAATTAGTCAGAGTAAAAGTAACTCACAAAAAAATGAAAGAATAAAAGAATTGAAAAACAGAAAAAGAAAAAAATATAGAAAAAATTGAAAAAAGAGCTTGGGCTATCAGTTGGTATTTCTCACTTTTGGTCAAATCATTTTTATTAGTTGGTTCATCAATTATACCAACAATTGCTTCATTGTATCTACAATTTATCGAGTTGAGTTGGTACATCCTTATAACCAACAAAAAGGATCTTGTAATGTTATACTTTGCAGTTATCATATTTGGGTTGGCAAGTTCGTTTAAGCCAACATGGTTAGTCTTGGTTGATTGAGTTGTTTGATGTCATACACCACAATGGTATCGGTTTTAATCGTTCTATTGGGGTATTGTCGGGACAACTTATCGGGTCTTGGATTGTTGGCAACTAATGACATGGGTTTTATGGCTAGACTATTTTGTGAAACTTTGTTAAATGTTGTGTTATTTTCTTTTAACACCATTTGTTATCCCAAATTTCCATACCCTTTTTAAATACCTTGTTTAGCCCCAGAGTTCATTACAACCCTTAAAGACCTCTTCTGATAGACGTTATGGTGCTTGCACCATGGCGGTGAAGGAACGATTCTAGTACAAGCCTATGGTAAAAGATTATGCATCACGACTAGGTCTTGAGTGATTATTCAAATATTCAACCCCAAAAGTAAGTTAGTTGGAGTAGGATAGATGAGATATCATTGATTCAATTGTTCAGTGCTTAGTCGTGTTATTGAGGCTTGTGTATCAGTCAAGTATTGTCAAATGTTCCACTTTTCATTTAAGATTAAAACAGCCTAACCATCTCTTTTTTCAATTATGGTTGAGCTTCTTTTTGATTACTGAAATGTGATTTCCATGATGTACCAAGGTTATTTGTGTTTTTAAGCTTGGAATTGCTTGAGGACAAGCAAAGCTTAAGTGTGGGGGATTTGATATGTCGTATTTTATACCCATTTCCCACAATGTATTTATTTGTTTTTGTGTTTCGTATACATTTGGTGCGTTTATGGTATTTGTTAGTGTTTCAGGTTATTAACAGGTACTTGAGCGTAATTCTGGAGGAAACGACGTTTTTGAGGCAAAATAAGTGCTTACGGAAGATTTACGAGTCCCGAGGCTGCATTTGGAGCCTGGTCAACGAAAGTCAACCAGTCTGGAGGCACATTGCGACGCAACTACAGGTTGCGCCGCAACAGAATTACAGCAAGATAAGTTGCGTCGCAACTTGTCTAGTTGCGACGCAACAATCAGCCAGCATCAAAGTCAAAGAAACTCAAAGGTCAACGCAGTCAAAGTTGGTTGCGACGCAACTAGTTAGTTGCGCCGTAACTGGAGCCGGATTTTGAAGACTTTTTAGGGATACTATATAAGCTTGCAAAAACATTCTTTAACCTAACCTTTGAATAACCAGCCGTTTTTGGAGAGCTTTTGAAGACCATTTTCATCCATTGAAGCATCTTTGAAGCCCTTGATCACGATTGGATTAATTTCATCATTCCGTATTCGATTTTAATCATTCTTGGATTGATTTCAACATTCGGTACAATATGTTTTCATATATTATTGTTTGTTCTTATCTTTTCAATATGAGAGGCTAAATCTCTTGGCACCTACTTGGATAGTGAACATGTCGTAAGATTGTTTGATGTTATTTGCATTTGTTGAACAAGATTTCTATGTTTAATCGAAGATCCACATTTATTTGAGTTTATAAATTGTTTTTATCTTTTATATAGATTGATTGATAATTGTTATTAGAAGTTCGAGAGAAATCTATGTCATTGTCAATTGGTTTATGAAACGATTAATCGGTCTATAATTAATGTTAATGATCTATGTCATTGTCAATTGGTGAGTATTTTCCCTTGAATCAAATCATGTTTATTCCAACATGTGGTATCAGAGCCACGTTACAAACGATCCGTCATGATTTGGTTCGATTTCGAGGGTTTTTTCGCGAATTTAAAATCTGCAGAATATGAACTCGTGCTGATGTCATCACGAATTCGTGCTGACATCATCACGAACTTATGACTTATATATGCTGACGTCATCACAAATTCTGCACCTCTTCGCGCTTACGTCATCACGAGTATTGTATCACTTCGCGCTTACGTCATCACACGAACTTCAGTTATCTTCACATGCGAACTCGTGCTTACGTCATCACGAGCTTATGACAACTTCGTGCTGACATCATCACGAACTTAATACATCTTTGTGCTTATGTCATCATGACTTAATGTTGTCTTCGTGCTTACATTATCACGAAATTATTGACTACTTCGTGCTTACTGACTCACGAGTTATTATTTGAGTTCGTGTTATACTGAAAATGATTTTAGCTGATGAATGTGTTCGTGCTTACTATTTTACCTTATAATTTTGTGGCTAAATTTTTTTCTAAATTTGGACCCCGCCAGGGGCTGCCGCCCCTTGGACCCCGCTCCCAGGGGCGCTGCCCCCGGACCCCCGTAATGTTAGGGGATTCGCACTAATGTACATGGTTTTATCATTTGTGCCCAAAGGTCAAATGTGATTCTCATGTTGCATTCTTTTCCTTTTGCATAATGAACACTTAGTGTATTGATTCTGCCCAAAGGTGATTTAATATACTTTGTGTGCTAAAAGGAACATTTTCATGCATAAATATACACGATTCTTAATTTTGTGCCCAAAGGTCAAAAGATAAGCGTTGTGTTGCATGACCTAATGCTCATTGTTACTTAGATATTAGTTATTTTTGCCCAAAGGTGATGTAACATCTAAGTAGATCCTTACTTTAGCTTATTGTTTTGGTGTTTACAATAGGCTTACTTATCACTAGCTTCATTAGTATAATGGTCTTAGTCTCATTATTTTAGAAACATTACTTAATTTTCCTTAGATATCTTGTTAGGTCCAGATTTACTGGACTCGCTCCAGACTCGACTACTGGAGCCTTACTGAAGATCTGTCCAGAAACGTGTTCTACTGGACCTACTCCAGACTTGGAATCTGGAGTCCCTCTGAAGATTTGTCCAGAAATAATGGAAGACCAGTGAGCAAATACTTGTATAGGAAATCTGGAGTATTCTCCAGATTAGCTCACTGGACTTCACCCCAGTCCAGATCTATTCTACTGAAGACGTTCTCACTGAAGTCAAAGACTGAAGTCAGAATAAAGAAGACTGATAAATGGCAGAGTCCACTGGAAGTCTTACCAGATCTGCACACTGGAGGATTGTCAATGTTCTAGACCTTACAAGTCTGAACACTGATATCGAGGAATTGACTTTTGCCTTTACACACTTTACAAAGAACATTCCACTTGTTCTTTACCAAAGTACATACGTGTGTAAAGGTGGTTGGTTAAAAGGATAATAAGTCATTTGATGTGACTTTATCCTTGTACCTTAACCAATGCATTTAATGTTCTTGTCGGATCATTAAATGCATGCAACCATATTTGTACGGCACAAAATTCACTGGTGAATTTTGTTGCCTATAAATACAAAGTCATTGCTTTGAGAAAATTACTTTAAAGCATACATTTAGCATTAGAGTGAATTTGTCTAAATACTCTCGATCTTAAACAGGGATACTTCACAACTTTAAGTATCTCGATCCAAAAGAGTTATTTGACAAATATAGATCATTTGTAATTCATAGGTTGTTAGGATACATACTTATTTGTATTATCTTGATTCCGCACAACCTTGTATTTTATTTAACATCATAAATAAAATACACCTTGAAAAAATACATAATGTTCCACTTTACTTGTTTATTGCTTTAAGTCTTGTATTGCTTTGTTTATATATTCTTGCATTTATTTACAAGTAATACTAGTCCGTTCTAGTGATTATTAGACTTGTTGTATTATACACTTCTGGGTTAACCATCGTATTTGGGACTCACAATTGGTATCAGAGCAGAAGGCTAATCATTGCCTAGATCTGCTTCTTTGATGGCCACCCCAGAAAATACGCAAGGAAGTTTTAGTTTTGGTCCCGATCCTAATGTTAATGTTAATGATCAAAATAATGAACCACCTATTGTTAATAACACTAATCCACCTCCTCATCCTCCTACTCCTGCTTCTCCACATGTGCATGTGCACTATTCAAACAATCTTGTTCCTAAATTCAGTGGGAACAGTGATGAGTTTGGTACGTGGAAGGCTAGGATGGTATTGCATGTTACTGGTATTGAGAGGAATATGATGAAAATCTTAAATGAAGGACCTTATGTCCCCACATCACCCTTCTTGATCCTTCTGGATCTAGAAGAGGAAGGGAAAAGAGGGAGGAACATTGGTCTGAAGAGGAGAAGAGATTGGTGAATCTAGACACCCTTCTCAAAAACATGATCCTCGGGGCCGTTCCAGAAACCCTAATTCCCACATTAGTTCTTTTTCCCAGTGCTAAAACCATGTGGGATGAACTTTTAAACCAGCATGAAGGAGGAGATGACACCATTGTCACCAGAAAGGTCTCCTTAAACAAGAGGTATGAGTTATTTTTTGCTCAGCCTAATGAGTCTCTCACTGGTACTTACACCAGATTTATGAGTATCATAAACCAGTTGAGAGGACTTGGGGTTGAGAAGGACAAGGATATACATCTGGAGAAATTTTGTGATATTCTGCCTACCAAATGGTCTCACATGATCCTGGTCTTACGACAAGGTAAAAATCTGCACACACACACTCTCTCAACTCTTTATGGAGCTTTCAGGTACACTTAAGAAAATCAAGCTCAGAGAGTGGTGGCAGAACAAGATGCTTATAACCATGCCTCCAGTAGTCCTGTTGTGGTTGGTCATACTGAACCACAAAGTACATCACTGATATCTTCTGAGAATGTATTTTTTATGAAGAAGATGGTGTCTGAACTCATGGATTCTGGAGAAACCAGTCAAATCTCTCCAGACTGTTGTGATGAAACTGATGATGATGACCTTGTTGCAATGATTGCTAAAACGTTTAACCGTTTCAAAGCAAGAGCAAATAGGCCATCTGGACAATTTGCATCCAGTTCTTCAACTGATAAGACCAATTTGCATCCAGTTCTTCATGAAAGATTGCAGATCCAGCTACTTTGTATCCAAGCCTGGTCCATTTTCTTCAAATAATAAGCCTGATGATAGCTATAAAGTGAAATATAAAAAGCTTAAGGCCCAGATTGCTCTCATGGCACAACAAATGGAAAACAATAATAAGTGCATGATCGTAACAACTGAAGAGAAGTGGGTTCCTTCTGATGATTCATCTGCTGATGAAGAAGAAGAAAGAGATTGCTGCTACATGGCTCTGGCAGACGAAGAGCCCCTGGTGAAGGAGGATGTAACATCTGGACGATGGGTGGACATTGTTATTAAAAAGGGCGATCGAAAGAAATATATCTGGTATCTTGACAGTGCAGCTGGCAGGACGATAACCGGATGTAAGACCCTGCTGGAGAAGTTCACCATTTCTGATGGACCCTCCATTACTTTTGGAAATGATGGTTGTGGAAAGACTGAGGGATACGGTGTTCTGAACAATGGACAAGTCAAGTTCAGACGAGTTGCATTTGTGAATGGTTTGAAATATAACCTGATCAGTGTAAGCCAACTGTGTGATGATGGCTATCAAGTTCTATTCAATATTGCTCAGGGTATCGTATTCAACAAGGACTGGAAGGTAGTGTTGATTGCTCCCAGAAAAGGGAATGTGTACGTGATGGATATGGAAAGCTCTCCTTCAGAGCAGTGTTTCTATACTCAAGCTGATGAAGACACAAACTGGTTATGGCACAAAAGGTTATCCCATTTAAATTTCAAAAATATTAATAAGTTGTCTAGAAAACAACTTGCAGATGGGATACCTTCTGTTTCCTTCAAAAAGGAAAGACCATGTCCAGGATGTGAGATGGGAAAGCAAAAGCGTACCAGTTTCAAAACAAGACAGAATTTCAGCATATCTGAACCTCTTCATATGCTTCATATGGACCTCTTTGGTCCAGTGAATGTTCAGACTCGTGCTGATAAAAGATACACCCTGGTAATAGTAGATGAATTTTCCAGATATTGTTGGGTTATCTTTCTCAGGTCTAAAAGTGAAGCTGTTGCTGAAATCATCAGTCTTATTAAGCAAATTGAGCTCAAGTACAGTCGAAAGGTGTGTCAGTTAAGAAGTGACAATGGAACAGAATTCCAGAATGCAACTCTGGAGTCATTCTGTACTGACATTGGCATCTCCCAGAATTTCTCATCAGCCCGCTCTCCAGAACAAAATGGAGTTGTGGAAAGGAAAAATCGAACGCTGATAAAAGCTGCCAGGAGTATGCTTGCTGAATCTGGTCTGTCTACCAGTTTCTGGCTGAAGCAATTGCTACTGCTTGCCACACCCAGAACCGGTCAGTGTATGTGAAGCGACACAAGAAGACAGCCTACGAAGTCTTAAGAAATAGAAAACCAAATATTGGTTACTTTCACGTTTTTGGATGTCCAGTTTACATCCTGAACGACTCCAGTCAGTTAGGCAAATTCGATGCTAAAGCTGATGAAGGGTATTTCTTAGGCTATTCAGCCATTCGCAAGGCCTTCAGAGTCTATAACAAGAGACTGGAGAAGGTCCATGAGTCAAATCATGTCACATTTGATGAAACAAATGCTGCAATCAACAAACATCCAACCCTTGGTACTCCCCCAGTAACTCCAATTGTCTTCTGTGAATCTGATCCTATCAACTACAATAAAGATTCTCCAGAAGACACAGTTTCCAGTCATCCTGATCTGGAACTTGTTCAGAAAAAGAAGCTCTCCAGTAGTACTCCATTCTATGCTTCTATTATTTTCAAACTACCCTCTGAAATTAATATTGGATCAGATGTTCGTACTACTCCCCCAGTATCAGTGTCAGTTGAGACGATGCCAGAAATGCCTTCTTATGAAGATTTCTATACTGAACCTGTACTACAAGAAATGCCTTCAAATGAAGAATTTCATGATGCAAATCATGATTTAAATGAATCAGATGAAGATGTTGAAGTAGTTTATGAAGAACCTCCTCCTGAAGCAACTTCAGAGGAGACTCAACTGAATTCTTGCACTGATATTGTTGTTAGTAACAATCCTGGTCAGTACTCCAGATGGACAAAAGCTCATCCTATTGATCAGATCATAGGTGACTCCAGTAGATGAGTTTAGACCAGAAGAGCCTCCAGTAATCAATGCTTATATGTTAGTTTTCTATCATTGATGGAACCTAAGAAGATTGACGAGGCTATGGAAGATCCAAGCTGGGTGACTGTTATGCAAGAAGAGCTTCACCAGTTTGAAAGGAACAAGGTTTGGTACCTGGTTCCTTTCCCAGTTGGAAAGAAAGAACCAATTGGAACCCGATGGGTCTTTAGGAACAAGGTAGATGAAGATGGCCACGTAATCAGAAATAAGGCCAAACTGGTAGCATAAGGCTACTGCCAGTCAGATGTCGACTTTGATGAATCATTTGCTCCATTGTCTAGACTTGAAGCGATCAGAATATTCTTAGCATTCGCTGCTTATCATCAGTTCAAGGTCTACCAGATGGATGTAAAGAGTGCTTTCTTAAATGGAAAACTTGAAGAAGAAGTTTATGTCAGACAACCACCAGGTTTCGTTGATGAAAAGCATCCACATTGGGTATATCGTCTGGACAAAGCGCTTTATGGCCTCAGACAAGCCCCACGTGCCTGGTATGATACTCTGACTAAACATTTATTGAAAAATGGTTTCAAAAGAGGTGCAATTGACAATACCTTATTTATTCTTCATGAAAAAAGGTAATCTGTTAATGGTACAAATTTATGTTGATGATATTATTTTTGGGTCTACTGATGAAAACATGTGCAAGAAATTTTCGAAAATAATGTCAACTGAATATGAAATGAGTTTGATGGGTGAATTAACATATTTTCTTAGACTCCAGATTAAACAAAACAAAGATGGCATTTTTATTAATCAGGAAAAATATGTTAGAGATCTTTTAAATAAATATGATATGAACTCTTCACCATCTAAACCCACTCTAATTTCTGCACCACTGACACTGGACTCAGATCCAGATGGAAAACCAGTGAACACCATTGTCTATAGAGGCATGGTTGGTTCACTGATGTATTTAACTGCCAGTAGACCAGATATTATGTTCTCAACATGTTTATGTGCCAGATATCAGTCTAATCCAAAGGAATCTCATATGCTTGCGGTAAAGCGCATACTGAAGTACCTTAAAGGTGTCCCCAGTCTAGGTCTTTGGTATCCCAACGGCTCAGGCATGGATCTAATGGGTTATTCAGATTCAGATCATGCAGGTTGTAAGATAGACAGGAAATCCACTACTGGTGGATGTCATTTCCTTGGTGGCAAACTGGTCAGCTGGACCAGTAAAAAGCAAACTTTAGTTTCATTGTCCACTACTGAAGCTGAATATGTGTCTGCAACCAGTTGTTGTGCTCAGATACTCTGGATGAAGAACCGGTTGCTTGATTATGGTATTAAGTATTCAAAGACCCCAATCTTTTGTGATAATACCAGTGCCATTGCTATCTCAAACAATCCAGTCATGCACTCCAAGACGAAGCACATTGATCTCAGGTATCACTTCATTCGTGATCATATTGTGAAAGGCAACATTGAACTCCATTTCATTCCCACTGACAAACAACTCGCTGACATTTTTACTAAACCTCTGGATGTCAAAACTTTTGAATATCTTGTTGGTGAGTTGGGAATGTTAAACCCTTAAATCTGGAACCTTGGTATTGAACGCCTTTGTGTACTATCAGGGATCCTTGATTTAACAGATTTATAAATCTATGACTGCCCAGATATTGAACGCCGTTGTGTACTATCTTTGCATTAATAGATTTTTGGATCAACATTCCAGGGGGAAAGACTTTGAAAGATATTTTTTGTTCTTAAAAATGTCTTAAGTTCAGGGGGAATTTATTAATTTATTTTCTCACTGGAAAAAATTCTTCAGAAAATATTACTGGTACTTTGTAAATGTGTCCCTCTCACTGGTAATTGGACAGGTTGAAATGCGTGTTTGAGGTGACTTTTGTCTCCTTGTAAATGTGTCCCTCTCATTTGTCTGTATTAGTTGACGTGCATGTTTGAGGTAACCAGTCTCTTTCAAATGGTTTTCACTGGTACTTTACTGGAGTGTCCCTCCAGTGTACCATCAGTACATGCTTCACTGGACTAATCCACCAGTGATACTGGAGTGTCCAGTCAACCTCCAGATGCACTGAATTGAGTCATAATATTTTTTAAATACTTGGTCATTGTGCGTGCCACGTAAGCAAACTTTTTAAATATATTTATCTTATAATCCTACGTGGCATGTAAATTTTTCAACGTAATGATGGTATTTTTACCTTGGGAAGACAAAAAGGTGCAACTTGTTACTGTTTGTGGGCTGTAAACCGTCACACATTTATGTGTGATGTGATGTAATTAATGCGCATCTCAGAACCCCGATCAAAATTATATTTGATAATTTCAAATAAACCGTTTGAGTTCTACATTCTCTCTCATATATATACCCACTTTCACTTTCAATTGCATTTACTTCGAACATATTTACTCCCCAAATCCTTAAAATTCCTTCATTACTTCAATTCATTCATTTCCCAATCATAATCATCTCTCATATTTACTCCATTTCCATTAAATTTTTTATCAAATCTTCATCAAAAACCCTAAATATTCAGTTTCATCTTCATCTTCATCTATTCATCATATTCAAATGGCACCAAGACAATTGAATTCTCCGAAAAATCTACTTGCTGCAGAATATGCTCCGGGTGTCAATGTTGAAAAGGCACGCCATATTACTCTTGAGGCTAAAGCCATAAGGATCAATATGAATAACTGGATGACAAAGCTCTCACTTTCCAGTGCTCATAATGCTCGTTCCATTATTGGGAGATTAAATATATTTTTTCTCTCATGTCCACTCTATGGTGCTCTCACTCGTAATCCAGGTAAAATGTATCATGATTACCTGTGTCAATTTTGGTATTCTGCGGTGTATGTTGAAACCACTAAAACCATCAACTACACACTGCAACAAGGCACAAGATCGTTCACTCTCTCTGTCGATTCTCTCAGAGCAGCTCTTCAATTAAATTATTTTTCTGAGAATGAGATGGCAATTCCACTCCCTACTGGTATAAATTTCAGGGATGTGTGCAGAATTATGGGGCACACTGAAGTTGTGGATGAACATGGCCAGTTGTTGAGGAAAGGCACTATTTACATGAGTAAATTAACAGACTCATGGAGATATTTCTTCACTCATTTGGTTGAGTGCTTAGGTGGCAGTTCTTGAGGTTTAGATCAGATTAATCAAATGCAGCTCCAGATTGCCTACTGTTTGTGGTATGGGTACAGGGTTGATTTTGCCCAGATTTTCTTTGATGATCTGGTGGACCGTCTGAAAGTGAAAGGTAGAAAGCCACACATTCCATACATTCGTTTTCTTTCACTGGTATTTTTAAGAGCCCTAGGTGCTGAATATGATTATGAAACAAATCACTTTTCGGTGTGTGAATATATGAGGGAGTTAAGTCACCTAAAATCAAGAACTGGTGAGGTAGATATTCCTCAGACCATGTTGAATTTTCAAAGGGAAAAAGTAGAGGCACCAGGTAGAGGTCAAGTTGGTGAAGGACCCTCTGGTGACCAAGATGTTCAGATTATAGAAGCTGTACAACCCATCAGATAAGTGGCTCCTGAAGGTCAACAACCAAATGTTGAGCCTTCCAGACGACCAAGATCAAATAGGCGTCTGATGAGAGATGGAGTTCAGGTGAATCCAGAAAGACATCCTGGTGATGTAATGAACATTGATGGGTCTCCTATTTTTGAAGAGGAGAATGTTAAAAATATACAAGTTATTGAGCAGACAGAAAATGTTGTACAGACTGTCGTGCAAGAAGAAAATGTGGCTCAGATTGTTGAGCAGGTTGTTGAGCAGGTAGAACAAATTGTTCAGGCTGATGAACAAGTATCTGGTGAGCAAGAGGCTCGAATCGATTTGAATGTTGAAGCAGGTGAACAGGCTGGTGAACTGGTTGGTGCTCAGGCTGGTGATACAACTGTTGGTGAAACGTTTTGGGATGAGGCTGATTCTCCCATGTTAGAAGATCAGAATTTTGATGTAAATATGAACTTTCTGGGTGAGGATGTTGTACAAGTTGAAAGTCTACCAGAAATGCCACCATCTCCACCAGAAACAAATATGCCGCCACCAGAATCAGAAATGCCACCACCTCCACCAGAAACAAATATGCCGCCACCAGAATCAGAAATGCCACCACCCCCACTAGACTCAAACATGCCACCACCACCACCACCACCTTCAATTCCAGAAAATACTCAATACTTCACTCCTCCAACCATTCAAACTTCACAATCTCAACCTCCACCACTTGAAACTCCAGTCAACGTATCTGAACAACGTGTGCTGGACTCAACAGTTGTTACTGATGAAACTGCAACTGAAGAGGTCTGGGCACAAGTACCCTTCATGAACAGAATGACTTCAAATCTTGAACCTCCCAGTGGTCTCTCCACTTCGTCTTCATCCGAGGTCCAAGGCCTTTTAAGTAAGGTGGCAGACCTGGAGAGATCACTCCAGTCATCATCCCAGGTTGTTTCCGATTTTAAATCTTTATTATCAAACAATCTAGCATCTGAAATGAATATATTTGCTGGGAATGAAAAGCTTGTTTTGAGAAGCTGGATGAGCTGGTACTGGCCACTAATAACAACACTGAAAACATTAAAGTGGCAGTCCAGGGATTGGAGACAGGGCTGGTGAATGCTGTTCAGACTGCAGTGAAAGGTGAACTTATTCAACCACTGACAGGTCTGAAGGATGAGGTTCAGAAGTTGGTTACTAGGGTTAGTTCATTGGAAAGCAGGCCCACACTTGATCAGGCTGCTGTTGTTAGCACGATTAGTGATGAATGTGCAAAGAAGTTCAGACTTAGTATGTTGAAAGAAATATCTGAAGAAATTTATGGGTCTATTCTTCGAACTATTCAAGATGGGTTGTTACCCCAAGTGGAGAAGTTGATAGAAAAAGAATTGCCAAAGCACTTGCCTCAAGAAGTTGAAAATGTTAAAAAGGAAGTGCAGGCACTCAGAAAGAATGTGAATGATACAACTGCAATGACTGGAAGAACTTTTGGTGCACTGGACAGACACATGCTAGAACAATTATGGATTGATCTCAAGTCCAGAACTGGTGATCATTCCAAGGGGGAAAAGTCGTCTGGTGTCCAAGAAGGTTTGATTAGAAAGAAGAAAGAAGTTGTGGCCAGTGCTGTTGAAAAGGCCTTTGCTACTGAAAGCATTGTGCAACAAAAATAAGTGACTGGTACTGATGCCAATGCACGATTAGCACAGAGAGCATTTGGCACTGAAGCCGTTATGCAGGTTGAAGAGGCTGCTGGTACTGAAGCCAGTGAGCCCCAGTTTGAATCTTTCCCAGATATCCCAACAATTATGAAGTCTTTAAAAGGAAAAGAACAAATGGTATCTGGTGAAGAAGAACAAACTGTTGAAGGTTCATCAGAGTTTCCCACTGCTGATGATGAAACCTCTAAGAAACTGGAACAAGAATGTATTATGATAAAGATCTTTAAGAGAAATCAAAAAGATGAACTGCTGGCCCATCAAAGGGAGATGGCAACTATGGGGACTCTGGATTCTTATAATGCTGGCAGGTTGGGCATAAACATTGATGTGTACAAAAAGATGAAGGAAGACCCCAGAGTTCATCAATATCTGAATGCATTGAATGATGTTCATGTACGCTCCTTTTACGCTGAAGAAGAACAGATTTATGATTCAATAATTTATGGTGTTAGTGTACCAGAACTTATCAGGCAGAGGAAGGGAACTGGTGAACCTCCAGAAGAAGATAAGGAAAAATGCTGGTGCTCTGGAGTTAGAGTACAGGAAGAAATTGACAGGCTTACCTAAGCTTACTGCCAAACAGCTCAAAGCAATTAAAGATGCAGATGTGAGCACATTCATTCCCCTAGATACTTCTCTGAAAATCAATCGTCAACAACTCCAGTCAATTGTAGAACAACAGAGAGTATCAAAGGAAACTGAAGCAATGATCCAGACAGCCAAATGAAAAGACAAATATAATGAATTGTTGAATTTCAGGGCTGATGCTAGAAGGATCACTGGTGCAGAGATTAAGCTTGCTGATAATCATGAAGGTATGTCAAAGTTTGAAATAAAGTTGACCAGGGAAGGTAACTTTACTGATGAAAGAAAGAGTACTTCAGTCCAGGCGTTTGGATGGAGTGAACTGAAGGAGATTGCCTTAACGTTCAGGGGGAAGACAGATTTGTCGACTGAAGTTAAAGCATTTCTGAAGAGGGTTGAGAAGGTATGGAGAAGAAAGCAACAGATGGAAGTTGCAATAGGCATGAAATCACCAGAATCAGTACCATCTTCTCCATCACCAAAGAGAAAGGCTTCTTGAAGATGCTCCAGGACAGACATCGAAGAGAAGGGCCTGACTCTTATATCATTTACTTATTGTAATTTATCGTTTGATAAAAATTGTAACTATTTATCAGTTGATGTATGTAATATTAGTTGCAGTTTTTAATTCATAAAAGTAAATGATCAGATTTAGTCTAAGTTAGAACTTAAATGTTGAAACTGAAAACACTCATGATCTATAAAGTGTTTTCCAGTAACTTAGATTTTTTAGACTAAAATCAACACAAGTATTTTTCAGGCATACAAAATTGTATAGATATAAGCTTAAAAAACCTTGCATTATTTCTAAACAAATAGGGGGAATTTGTTAGGTCCAGATTTACTAGACTCGCTCCAGACTCGACTACTGGAGCCTTACTGAAGATCTGTCCAGAAACGTGTTCTACTGGACCTACTCCAGACTTGGAATCTGGAGTCCCTCTGAAGATTTGTCCAGAAATAATGGAAGACCAGTGAGCAAATACTTGTATAGGAAATCTGGAGTCCCTCTGAAGATTTGTCCAGAAATAATGGAAGACCAGTGAGCAAATACTTGTATAGGAAATCTGGAGTATTCTCCAGATTAGCTCACTGGACTTCACCCCAGTCCAGATCTATTCTACTGAAGACGTTCTCACTGAAGTCAAAGACTGAAGTCAGAATAAAGAAGACTGATAAATGGCGGAGTCCACTGGAAGTCTTACCAGATCTGCACACTGGAGGATTGTCAAGTGTTCTAGACCTTACAAGTCTGAACACTGATATCGAGGAATTGACTTTTGCCTTTACACACTTTACAAAGAACATTCCACTTGTTCTTTACCAAAGTACATACGTGTGTAAAGGTGGTTGGTTAAAAGGATAATAAGTCATTTGATGTGACTTTATCCTTGTACCTTAACCAATGCATTTAATGTTCTTGTCGGATCATTAAATGTATGCAACCATATTTGTATGGCACAAAATTCACTGGTGAATTTTGTTGCCTATAAATACAAAGTCATTGCTTTGAGAAAATTACTTTAAAGCATACATTTAGCATTAGAGTGAATTTGTCTAAATACTCATGATCTATAAAGTGTTTTCCAGTAACTTAGATTTTTTAGACTAAAATCAACACAAGTATTTTTCAGGCATAAAAAATTGTATAGATATAAGCTTAAAAAACCTTGCATTATTTCTAAACAAATAGGGGGAATTTGTTAGGTCCAGATTTACTTGACTTTTTTTTTTTTTTTTTTTTTTTTTTTTTTTTTTTTTTTTTTTTTTTTTTTTTTTTTTTTTTTTTTTTTTTTTTTTTTTTTTTTTTTTTTTTTTTTTTTTTTTTTTTTTTTTTTTTTTTTTTTTTTTTTTTTTTTTTTTTTTTTTTTTTTTTTTTTTTTTTTTTTTTTTTTTTTTTTTTTTTTTTTTTTTTTTTTTTTTTTTTTTTTTTTTTTTTTTTTTTTTTTTTTTTTTTTTTTTTTTTTTTTTTTTTTTTTTTTTTTTTTTTTTTTTTTTTTTTTTTTTTTTTTTTTTTTTTTTTTTTTTTTTTTTTTTTTTTTTTTTTTTTTTTTTTTTTTTTTTTTTTTTTTTTTTTTTTTTTTTTTTTTTTTTTTTTTTTTTTTTTTTTTTTTTTTTTTTTTTTTTTTTTTTTTTTTTTTTTTTTTTTTTTTTTTTTTTTTTTTTTTTTTTTTTTTTTTTTTTTTTTTTTTTTTTTTTTTTTTTTTTTTTTTTTTTTTTTTTTTTTTTTTTTTTTTTTTTTTTTTTTTTTTTTTTTTTTTTTTTTTTTTTTTTTTTTTTTTTTTTTTTTTTTTTTTTTTTTTTTTTTTTTTTTTTTTTTTTTTTTTTTTTTTTTTTTTTTTTTTTTTTTTTTTTTTTTTTTTTTTTTTTTTTTTTTTTTTTTTTTTTTTTTTTTTTTTTTTTTTTTTTTTTTTTTTTTTTTTTTTTTTTTTTTTTTTTTTTTTTTTTTTTTTTTTTTTTTTTTTTTTTTTTTTTTTTTTTTTTTTTTTTTTTTTTTTTTTTTTTTTTTTTTTTTTTTTTTTTTTTTTTTTTTTTTTTTTTTTTTTTTTTTTTTTTTTTTTTTTTTTTTTTTTTTTTTTTTTTTTTTTTTTTTTTTTTTTTTTTTTTTTTTTTTTTTTTTTTTTTTTTTTTTTTTTTTTTTTTTTTTTTTTTTTTTTTTTTTTTTTTTTTTTTTTTTTTTTTTTTTTTTTTTTTTTTTTTTTTTTTTTTTTTTTTTTTTTTTTTTTTTTTTTTTTTTTTTTTTTTTTTTTTTTTTTTTTTTTTTTTTTTTTTTTTTTTTTTTTTTTTTTTTTTTTTTTTTTTTTTTTTTTTTTTTTTTTTTTTTTTTTTTTTTTTTTTTTTTTTTTTTTTTTTTTTTTTTTTTTTTTTTTTTTTTTTTTTTTTTTTTTTTTTTTTTTTTTTTTTTTTTTTTTTTTTTTTTTTTTTTTTTTTTTTTTTTTTTTTTTTTTTTTTTTTTTTTTTTTTTTTTTTTTTTTTTTTTTTTTTTTTTTTTTTTTTTTTTTTTTTTTTTTTTTTTTTTTTTTTTTTTTTTTTTTTTTTTTTTTTTTTTTTTTTTTTTTTTTTTTTTTTTTTTTTTTTTTTTTTTTTTTTTTTTTTTTTTTTTTTTTTTTTTTTTTTTTTTTTTTTTTTTTTTTTTTTTTTTTTTTTTTTTTTTTTTTTTTTTTTTTTTTTTTTTTTTTTTTTTTTTTTTTTTTTTTTTTTTTTTTTTTTTTTTTTTTTTTTTTTTTTTTTTTTTTTTTTTTTTTTTTTTTTTTTTTTTTTTTTTTTTTTTTTTTTTTTTTTTTTTTTTTTTTTTTTTTTTTTTTTTTTTTTTTTTTTTTTTTTTTTTTTTTTTTTTTTTTTTTTTTTTTTTTTTTTTTTTTTTTTTTTTTTTTTTTTTTTTTTTTTTTTTTTTTTTTTTTTTTTTTTTTTTTTTTTTTTTTTTTTTTTTTTTTTTTTTTTTTTTTTTTTTTTTTTTTTTTTTTTTTTTTTTTTTTTTTTTTTTTTTTTTTGTTAGGATACATACTTATTTGTATTATCTTGATTCCGCACAACCTTGTATTTTATTTAACATCATAAATAAAATACACCTTGAAAAATACATAATTTTCCATTTTACTTGTTTATTGCTTTAAGTCTTGTATTACTTTGTTTATATATTCTTGCATTTATTTACAATTAATACTAGTCCATTCTAGTGATTATTAGACTTGTTGTATTATACACTTCTGGGTTAACCATCGTATTTGGGACTCACATATCTAATTATGTTACTATAAGGAACATTATTATTAGCCCTTACGTATTTTAGGCATTACTTTATTAATCTTCTATTACTTGTATCCTAAATTTATATCCTCCTTATTTCCACTGTAGCACCTACCCTTGGCATTCAGTCACTTACCGGTGCAAACTATACTGCTTGGAAAGATCAGTTAGATCTTACTCTGGGGTACCTAGACCTTGACTATGCCATTCGTCATGATGAACCCGATGCTATTACTGCGAACTCCACTGCAGAACAGAAAGCAGAATATGAGAAATGGGAAAAGTCGAATCGCTTGTCACTAATGACGGTCAAGAACTCCATTCCCCTGGGTCTTCGAGGAGCTATCCCTGACTCTGACAAAGTCAAAACTTACCTCAAATCTGTTGAGGATTACTTTAAGGGATAGTCTAAAGCGCATGCAAGCAGCTTAATGCTACAGATGCTTACTCTGAAATATGATGGAACTAGCGGTGTTCGTGAACACATAATGAAAATGACTGACATGGCGAACAAGCTTAAGACTCTTGAAATGGAAGTCTCTGATAACTTTCTTGTGCATTTCATACTGACATCATTGCCTGCTCGTTTTGATGCCTTTAAGATTAACTATAACTCTATGAAGGATAAATGGAAGATGAGTGAACTGATTGCAATGTGTCAACAAGAAGAGGATCGCCTTAAGGTAGCGCAACCTGAAGCTGTTCACCTTACTACCACTGTTAATTCCAAGAAGATGAAGGGTGACAACAGTAATAAGACTGGAAATAAAGCTTCAAAGATCAGTCCTGGTGCAGTTGCCTCTAGCTCTAATGCCTTGAACAACAAATGTATGTTATGTCATGTCAAAGGGCACATTCAGAAAGATTGACCTAAATTCAGGGAATGGCTAGCTAAGAAAGGTAACGTACTTTATGTAATATTTGATTCTTTTACTTCTGATGTTCCTATTAATACATGGTGGGGTAACTCTGGTTCTATGGTTCATGTGACTAACTCAAAGCAGGGATTCCATACAATCCAGAAGCTGCCAAAGGACCAAAGAAAGCTTAGAGTTGGAAGCGGTGATCTTTTAGATGTCGAAGCCATGGGAACTTATGATTTACATATGAGCACTGGAAAGTGTATTAGACTAGTAGATACCTTATATGTACCGAGAATTACTCGGAACCTTGTATCTATTTCTAGACTAGACCTTGAAGGTTTTGTAATAATTCATGGTTTCGGCAAGATTACTATTACTCTTAATAATGAATTGCTTGGTCGTGGTTTCTTGGATGGACTACTGTATAAATTAGAATTAGATCATAATTTCTCCAAATATTTGTTGTCTTTTAATGTTGATGATATAACTAAAACAAAGACAAAATCACTTAAGCAACACGAGAATTCCTCCATGCTGTGGCATAAATGTCTTGGTCACATCTCACGAGATCGCATGACACGACTCATAAAGGATGGAATCTTACCTTCTCTTGACTTTAGTGATTTTGAAACATGTATTCAGTGCCTCAAAGGCAAAATGGCTAAAGGGAATAAGAAAGGAGCCACCAGAAGTTCCAACTTGTTGGAAATAATTCATACTGATATTAGTGGCCCCTATCCCGCTTCCATTACAGGACATACTTCATTTATTACATTTATTGATGATTATTCACGTTATATGCACCTTTATCTGATTAAGGAAAAATTTGAATCCTTACAAACTTTTATTGATTTTAAAACTTTGGTTGAAAACCAACTTGATCGTAAAATAAAAGTTGTGAGATCAGATAGAGGAGGTGAGTATTATGGTAGACATACTGATGTTGGTCAAGCCGCTGGTCCTTTCCATGACTTTTGTAAGTATCATAGCATAATTAACCAATACACCATGCCTGGTTCTCCTCAACAAAATGGTGTTGCTGAAAGGAGAAATAGAACCTTAATGGACATGGTGAGAAGTATGCTTGCCAATACTAACTTACCTACTTTCCTTTGGACCGAGGCCTTAAAAACAGTCATTCATATACTCAATAGAGTTCCTTCAAAATCTGTCCCTAAAACTCCTCATGAGATCTGGACAGGAAAGAAACCGAGTCTTAAATATATGAAAGTATGGGGCTGTCCTGCCGAAGCTAAAGTCTATAACCCTAATTTAAAGAAACTGGATCCTAAAACTGTTACATGTTTCTTTATCGGTAATCCCGATCACTCAAAAGGTTATCGGTTTTACTGTCCTTTCCACACTACTCGCATCGTTGACACGCAGCATGCCACGTTCCTATAGAACTCAGAGATCAGTGGGAGTAACTTTATAATCCTTGTTTTGTATGTAGATGATATTCTACTAGCAAGTAACAACTTGGATATGTTGCATGAGTCGAAGCGGATGCTTTCCCAGAAATTCGACATGAAAGATCTCGGTGATGCCTCTTATGTCATAGGTATCGAAATACATCGGGATAGGCATAATGGTATTTTAGGTCTTTCTCAAAGGGTCTATATTGAGCAGATTTTAGAACGCTATAGCATGCAACATTGCGCACCCACTGTAGCTCCAGTAGTTAAAGGAGACGTATTCGGTACTTTCCAAAGTCCGAGCACTGAGATTGAGAAAGAGCAAATGAGGATGATACCTTACTCATCAGTAGTTAGGAGCATTATGTACGCTCAGGTCTGTACTCGTCCAGATATCGCTTACATCGCCGGTATGCTTGGGCGTTACTTATCTAATCCTGGATTAGCACACTGGAAAGCGGCTAAGAAGGTTCTACGATATCTGCAAGGCACCAAAGACTACAAACTAACGTATAGAATAAGTGATAATCTAGAAGTAGTAGGTTATTCTGATTTTGATTTTGCCAAAATCAAGGAAGATAAGAAATCTACTTCTGGGTATATTTTTATGTTAGCTGGCGGACCTATCTCTTGGCGTAGTCATAAGCAGAAACTGATTGCAACGTCCACTATGATGGCTGAATACATTGCCGTTTATAATGCTACTTTCCATGGGATGTTGATTAGGAATCTGGTCAGTGGACTCAAAATCGTCAACTCTATTTCTAGACCATTGAAGCTTTATTGTGATAACTCAGCTGCCGTAACTTTCTCGATCAGTAACAGTTCAACTGGCGCTGAGCTGTATCTCGATACAAAGTATCTGTTTGTACGCGAACGGGTTGAGGAAAATGTTCTTTGTATTGAGTACATAAGTACAAATGATATGCTAGCGGATCCGATGACCAAAGGTCTTCCTCCTAATGTCTTCGTAGGACACGTGTTGAAGATGGGGCTTACTAAAGACTTAATTTAATTTAATAGCATATTGTACTTATTGGTCATTATTATTATTATTATTATTATTATTATTATTATTATTATTATTATTATTATTATTATTATTATTATTATTATTATTATTATTTACATTTATACATTTTTGGATGTTAAATTTATATATATAGTTTTATTATACATAATTATTTGATATTATTATTATTATTATTATTATTATTATTATTATTATTATTATTATTATTATTATTATTATTATTATTATTATTATTATTATTATTATTATTATTATTATTATTATTATTATTATTATTATTATTATTATTATTATTATTATTATTATTATTATTATTATTAGCTACCTATATATTATTATTATTATTATTATTATTATTATTATTATTATTATTATTATTATTATTATTATTATTAACCTATAAGGCCAGATTGGTTACGAAGGGCTATACTCAAAAGGCTGGAATTGATTATCAAGAGACCTTTTCTCCTGTATCTCGTAAAGACTCTTTAAGGATCGTTATGGCACTAGTAGCTCACTTTGATCTTGAGTTACATCAGATGGATGTCAAAACAACTTTCTTAAATGGAGACTTGCAAGAAGACGTATACATGTGGCAACCTGAAGGATTCATTCCAAAAGGTAAAGAGCACATCGTCTGCAAGTTAAAGAAATCCATATATGGGTTGAAGCAAGCATCAAGACAGTGGAACCTTAAGTTTGATGAAGTCATTAAAGGACAAGACTTCATAAAGAATCAAGTGGATCAATGCACCTATCTTAAGATCAGTGGGAGTAACTTTATAATCCTTGTTTTGTATGTAGATGATATTCTACTAGCAAGTAACAACTTGGATATGTTGCATGAGTCGAAGCGGATGCTTTCCCAGAAATTCGACATGAAAGATCTCGGTGATGCCTCTTATGTCATAGGTATCGAAATACATCGGGATAGGCATAATGGTATTTTAGGTCTTTCTCAAAGGGTCTATATTGAGCAGATTTTAGAACGCTATAGCATGCAACATTGCGCACCCACTGTAGCTCCAGTAGTTAAAGGAGACGTATTCGGTACTTTCCAAAGTCCGAGCACTGAGATTGAGAAAGAGCAAATGAGGATGATACCTTACTCATCAGTAGTTAGGAGCATTATGTACGCTCAGGTCTGTACTCGTCCAGATATCGCTTACATCGCCGGTATGCTTGGGCGTTACTTATCTAATCCTGGATTAGCACACTGGAAAGCGGCTAAGAAGGTTCTACGATATCTGCAAGGCACCAAAGACTACAAACTAACGTATAGAATAAGTGATAATCTAGAAGTAGTAGGTTATTCTGATTTTGATTTTGCCAAAATCAAGGAAGATAAGAAATCTACTTCTGGGTATATTTTTATGTTAGCTGGCGGACCTATCTCTTGGCGTAGTCATAAGCAGAAACTGATTGCAACGTCCACTATGATGGCTGAATACATTGCCGTTTATAATGCTACTTTCCATGGGATGTTGATTAGGAATCTGGTCAGTGGACTCAAAATCGTCAACTCTATTTCTAGACCATTGAAGCTTTATTGTGATAACTCAGCTGCCGTAACTTTCTCGATCAGTAACAGTTCAACTGGCGCTGAGCTGTATCTCGATACAAAGTATCTGTTTGTACGCGAACGGGTTGAGGAAAATGTTCTTTGTATTGAGTACATAAGTACAAATGATATGCTAGCGGATCCGATGACCAAAGGTCTTCCTCCTAATGTCTTCGTAGGACACGTGTTGAAGATGGGGCTTACTAAAGACTTAATTTAATTTAATAGCATATTGTACTTATTGGTCATATTATTATTATTATTATTGTCTTAATAAAATTTTCCTCCTTATTCAGATTTTGTTTGTCTATTAATTACACTTTGAGTACTCATATTGGTGTATTGACCTTATTGTAACAAAATTTGTCTTAGTCAATTGATCATTGCTTATTAGTTTTAAATTTGAGTCATAGTTTGACTAGTGGGGGTCCTGAGTTGATGTTCTTCTCTACGACTGTACTTATTGGCTATGATTTTGGTTTAAAACAAAATGAGTATTATTCCGGACTTATTTGAATACTCATAGACAAATGATCGCTCGGTCAAGTGGGAGAATGTTGGAACCACGTTAGTGTGACCGTCACTGATCGTTTATCATTCCTGATATGATAATTGACGATAACTGAAATCTCTATGTCTAGTAAATATATGATGGGTGTATTTACTTTTAGAGACATACTATAGGGTTTCCCATTAGGTGATTGTAACTAAGAGGACTAATGGTACACACATTAAACACCAAAGGGGTTGAATGTGTAAATACTCTCATTATAAATAGAGAGTCATTAACCGTAAGTGAAGGTTAATCACATACTCAATTCTCTCCTTAATTTCGTGTGTTTTCTCCTCTCTAATTCGTGCATAAGCTTACAGCCGAATTCCTCATCTCATCATTAATCAATCACCTTGTTTTGGGAACCCGAAATCAATGGCAACTATGTTTAATGCCTTTACAGGTTCCACAGGATCATCTGGTGAGTATTTTCCCTTGAATCAAATCATGTTTATTCCAACAAAATTATCAGTAAAATTTGTAAGGAAAATGATAGATTTCTTATATGATTGTCATATAAAAAAGCGTTGAGTATATGAAATACCAGAACAAACTTTTTCTAATGCGATCAAGAAATGAGGAGAAGATGTTGGGATAAACATGATTCGATTCAAGTAAAAATACTCACCAAATAATCTTATGGAACCTGTAAGGGCATTAAACATGTTTGTCATTGATTTCGGGTTCCCAAAACAAGATGATTGAGTAATAATGGGATGAGAAATTCGGCTGGAGATTATGCACGAATTTACCAGAGGAGAGGCACACGAATTTTAGTGAATAATTAGTATAAGGATTAACCTTAACTTAGGGTTAATGACTCTCTATTAATAATGAGAGTATTTACACATTCAACCCCTTTGGTATTTAATGTGTGCACTGTTAGTCCTCTTAGTTCCAATCACCTAATGGGAAATCCTATAGTATGTCTTTAAGAGTAAATACGCCCATCGTATATTTTACTAGACCTAGGGATTTCAGTTATCGTCAATTATCATATCAGGAATGATAAACGATCAGTGATGGTCACACTAACGTGGTTCCAACATTCTCTCACTTGACCGAGCGATCATTTATCTATAAGTATTCAATAAGTCCGGAATAATACTCATTTTGTTTTAAACTGAAATCATAGCCAATAAGTACAGTCGTAGAAAAGAACATCAACTCAGGACCCCCACTAGTCAAACAATGACTCAAATTTAAAACTAATAAGCAATGATCAATTGACTAAGAAAAATTTTGTTACAATAATGTCTATACACCATTATGAGTACTCAAAGTGTAATTAATAGACAAACAAAATCTGAATAAAGAGAAAAATTTTATTAAGATAATAATAATGACCAATAAGTACAATATGCTATTAAATTAAGTCTTTAGTAAGCACCATCTTCGACATGTGTCCTACGAAGACATTAGGAGGAAGACCTTTGGTCATCGGATCCGCTAGCATATCATTTGTACTTATGTACTCAATACAAAGAACATTTGCCTCAACCCGTTCGCGTACAAACAGATACTTTGTATCGAGATACAGCCCAACGCCAGCTGAACTGCTACTGTTCGAGAAAGTTATGGCAGCTGAGTTATCACAGTAAAGCTTCAATGGTCCAAAAATAGAGTTGATACCGAGAGTGATAATGATTCCCAGGAAACTAGCAGGGTAGCTTTATCACCATTGGGTCCAAGTACAAGCGTAAGACGTTCCTCATCTGTTGAAGTCGACCATACAGTAAATCATCAGCATGATGTCATTGAAGATTCTGGTATGTATCGTGAAACTACAGGATCGTGGTGGGGGAACGATGTTGGACTGGAGGTGAAAGAGTTGCTGCAGGCTGTGGAGCGTCACTACCCCAACACATTTCAAGGGGTCCAAATTCGTCCTAAACCATATTGGCAGTCCATTTTGAAAGGATTGCATGTTGTCATCAAAAGTTTTCTGGAAGTGTCAGTGGATGCACTAGCGGAAGTGCAGATACGTAGCCTTCAGGATGATTTGAACGATTTTGAGGCGTTAGGATTCAATCATGGGCACGCAAGAGGCTAGACACGGTTAGGAAGCTCAAATTTGGAAACGACTCTTTGAGACTAGAGCTCGTGCAAAAAGATCTTTAAAAACACTCAAGGGACAGTTAGATAAAGCTGAAGAGGCGTTGAAGAAAGCTTGGTTAGATTATGATAGTGCTATAGATACTCAAAAGAAGACGTTACAGGAGGTGGCACTCAAGTTAGGAGCTGAATATGATGATGTCTTTAAAGGCAATCTTGGTTTTGGTATGTTGCCTGGTTACTAGCTAAATTTGTATCAGTAAATAAAGAGTCAGGAGTTTTTGTGTGTTTTTGGGACCGATTTCTTCATACATAGTAGTGGTTTAATGCAAAAAGAAAGACAAGGAAATCTTGGGGCCTGTTTGGTTGTACAAAATGTTTTCAAAATTTTCATTTCTAATTTTCAAGAAAATAAAAACCCAACAAATAAAAATTTTGAAAACGCGTTATAATTAGAAAACTAGAAAACATGTTAAAGATGTGAGGGGGGAATGAAAAATGAAAAATGGAAAACAATAAAAAGATGTTTTCAAGTTTTTTATTGAAAAGTAAAAAACATTGTTTTTTGTTTTCTTGAAAAATATTCTTAAGAAACTATGATTAAAACGTGTTTTCTATTTTCCATGTTTTATTGGAAAACAAAAATGGAAATAATGAGTGTTTTCTGCAACTAAATGCGCCCTCAGGTTTTCAGACATGAAAACTAAACTGATTGTCTTACATTTTGTATCATGTGTATTAATTATTGTTTTCCAAGTCTTATAATTTTTTTTATTGATATTTACACAAAATAGTTGCTTCTTAAAATTATGCTTTGGGGCAATGTTTTCAAACCGGGCGGTCCGATCGGTTGGACCGTGGTTCGACCGGACTTTTTTGAAAATCCGGTCAGATTGATCCCGGCCTAATAGCGGAAACTGAACCGTAATAAACCGGATGGAACTGGGTGAGTCTTATGAACCGGGTCGGAATTTGAACCGGAATGATCCGTCAAAGGTCGGTCAAACAATTAGATCTGAAGGGTCACTAGAGATGGCTTCGTCGTCGGAGATGGCAGGTGGAAAGTGAACCTCAAAGGTCGACGGAGATGGCCGTGAAAAGTGGATCTGAAGGGTGCCGAAGTAGGGTGGGTCGCCGGAGTAGGATATGTCGCCGGAGATGCTATATCACCGGAGTAGGCTGCCTTTTGGATCGTATTTCATTTAGATGGTGGTGATGAGTGAGGTCCGGTGGTGATTTGTTTTCCGATGGAGAAGAAGGTTTTGGTTTTGTAAAATGAAAGTGGTGGTGTGATTTGTGATTTGTGCTTTGTGCTGAAGAGGACGTACGCACTTGATAAAAGTATAGATTCTATCAATAAGTTCTCCTTTATTTTCAAATTCTAGCAAAATGATACTTGTATATAAATCTGTGAATATAAATTTCTTATTATCATAATTAATATGTTAGTTTATTTTTTTATTATTGAATAAAAGTTATTATAAAAATTAATTATATGTATATATTATATATCCGGTCTGACCGCGGTTCGATTGGTCCGACCAATCCGACCTGTAAAATATTGTGAGATCGGTTCAATGTCCGGTCCGGTTTTCAAAACATTGCTTTGGGGCGTCATACAATTTTCTTTTTAACCGGTACATTGCAGTGTAAGAAAGTAAAAAACAAATTACACATAACAAAATAAATGAGGTTGTCTATGTTTGGTTACTTGTGGAGTCGTGGATATGAGTTTGTTTTGGATGAGTGTTTTTTAAAGTTGGATCAACTTTACCAATAAATTTGGAAGAATTTCAACCTTTGGATGAAAAATCAAAGGTCAAGATTACTACTTGATGTTTGAATCTTAACCATTGATTGCAATCCAAAGGTTAATGATTGTCGAACTTCACCTATAAAGTTGATTCCAACTTTAGGATCTCAATCCGTTTATTTTACTCAAATGTACACAATTTCATTGAGGTATTATTGTAATTATATTAATCCATATTTTAGTTTATTCCAACATGTTTATTTAAGATTAATAATTCTTTAAAATTGGATTAAATTTTTCTATGTAAAGTTGAAAGGATTTAATTCAAAGGTTATGATTTAAACTTTATATTTAAATTTTGATCCTTGATTATAATCCAAAAGTTAATGATAACTTCACATTAAAGTTGATCCATTTATTTATGCCAACCAATTTGTTTCTTTCACACCATTACCAATATGACCTAGTGATTAAACATATTTGATTATTTTTTCAAAAATAAATTCATAATCAAAACCTTCATAAATAAACAAATTGTTCGATATAAATTATCTAATTTTAAAAATCTATCTTCCACCTTTGTAAGGAGTGATTGACCTACATGCACGAGTCTGCCCTGGTGAAAAAAAAATATTACTTGAGAAAAAGTAAAAGCTTGGAACCCCATAGTCTAATCTATCACTTTGAATATCAGGTCCGCAACCATGCAAGGGGGTCATGTAATGACTATGTTATTTCAAGATCCACTAGATAATAGATGGAAAATTCCATCTGAGCCTAAGAACTGATTTGCGCACACAGGTGGCCAAAGATGTTACTTGTTTATCAACATTTTAGTGGTTTCCGAGTCCAAGACTCCCTATAACTTTCTCTTGGCCCTATTTTTTTAAGTCAAAACGTGAAATTGTGTATACTGATTTACGTGAAAAATTTGTTTTTTCTAACGTTAAAGCAGGGGAGGCCTAGAGGGCCAAGGGGGCAAATCCGATTTTCAGACATAGCATATTTTTGAATGGGGCACAAAAATTTTGAATTTTGAATATATATTTATATATAATAATGTATAATATGTTATATATGTATAAATAAATATGTATTTGACTCCGTTTAATTAGTTAGTATTAGTTAGATACATACTTTATTGTTATAACGTTAGATATTAATTGTCAAAAAAAGTTGTTAATATATCTGAATTCGTTAGAAGTTAATTTTTCCCCAACTCAATCTGAACACTTGCCGTCACTACGTTAATGTTATGCAAGTGACTAAATGAGTGAAAGACAATACTGAACATAGTTAATAGGAGACATTTTGGCCCAATAGGCTAGCTTTGGCAAAAAACTGAAATGACGTCTCAATATATTTGCATTCTAATTATATTTTCATCGACCTTAAGGTCTCAGGTTCAATTCCAACTTGACAGAAAAAATAATTTTTTAAGATATTCGTTACCAATGAATCCCAAATTCACATGTGAAGTTCTAAAGACGGTGTTTGATTCTTCGGGGTGCCCAGGTCATGTGGGGATTAGAATGAAGGTATTATACCAGCATCATATGACTCATACGGGGTGAGTTGATGGGTATCCAATTATTGTACCAGGGTTAGGGTTCCTCCATTAACCTTTTTTTTCATTTTAATTATATTTCCACAATTTTGATCACTAACGTCCTTATGGTTATTTTAATTTCATGACATGTCAAATAATAATAGATACTTTCAAATATTATTATTTTATCTTGTAAGTCCCAACTTAATAGATGGTACTACCTGAAGACACCTCTATGTCAATGGTGGAGTTACTTTGCAATATAAGCGCTGAACTGGAGACGACCAGTTACAGAGAGTATATACCAAGTTCTAGATATATTACTTATTTAAGTGACAATAAGTAAAGAACAATGCAATAATATAAAATACTTGTAAAGCAAATTGGTGAGACAATATGTAATTTTCAAGTGTAATTTATTTATTAACTTTAAATAAATTACAAGGTTGTTGCGGAACCAAGATAATACAAAGTATGTAAATATCCTAACAACTTATGAACTACAATTGATCTACACTTGGAATTTCTCTAAACAATCGAAACACTTAAAGTTGTGAAATGTTCCTTTTTACGATTGAGAGAATATTGCACAAGTTCACCAAGAATATTGCAGGTATGCAAAGTGTGAAGTGTGTTATTCTTGTTGTGCAATGACTTGTATTTATAGGCAAAGTTAACATTGAGATGTTAACTTTGAGATGTTAACTTTGGCCGTACAAATATGGTTGAGAACATTTAAGGAATATCATTTAATTCCTTAAAATGCTGTGTAAAGTTGCAGTATAAAGCAACTTTACTCAACCAGCTTTATGTACCTTTTTGTACTTTATACATAGATAAATCTTATTATCCGTGTAACAGCACATAAAACATAAAAGTCAATTTCTCGTAATCAGTGTAAAGCTTTGTAAGAGCTTTCCACTGATGGTCTCCAGTTTGTAACTGACTAGAATGTCAACTGGGCTTCGCTGCCATTGTCATTCTCTATCTTCCACTTGTTGTCTTCGACTTCAACTGGAATGATTCTTCAACTGGTCAGTTCTCAACTGGAGGAAGTCTTCAGTTGCATTAACTGTACGATGCAACTGGACTTCATTATATTTCTGGACAAATCTTCTTGGTCTCCAGGTGCAACTGGAGACTGGTCAGTTTCACCGAAACTGGTCCTAACAAATTCCCCCTATTTGTCCTGAAATATTAGCAAGTCTTTTTCAGTTCTTGTATCTGTACAAGTGTGAACTGGAGAGACTTGTTTGATTAAATCTATCTAAGTTTTCCAAGTCATTTTTATAGATCAATAAATGCCTTGGGTTTTTCTTTTGAGTTTGTTAGATCTAATATATTATCTATCTTGTGGTTACAAACTGGTAACTTCATTTATACAAGGAAATGAAATATACATAAGTTACAGAATGTAAACAAAATTACAAGCAGATAAACTGAAGAGAGAACTTAATCAGATGGCCCTTCGCCAGTTCTCCTTTTCTTTGACACTGAAGAGATAGGCTGAGAGTCTTCAGGATCAATATTCAACTTAAGCTCCAGATTTTCTTTGTGTTGAATCTTGCCCTTCAAGAAGTTCACCCAAGCTTTCTCAAACCTATTCTTTTGTGCCTTAGCCTCCAAAAAGTTCACCATTTCAACCCATTCCGAGAACCCATATTGCATTGCACCAGGATTGTCAGTTCTAACCAGTGGCCCTCTGGCATAACTGACTTCAACATGAAAGTACTTGGTGCCTGGCTTAATTGTAACAAACACACCATTGATTTCCCCACTGTGTCTTCTGGTTGCCATGATCTGGGAATAATACTCTCTAACTTCAGATTCATTTGGAATTTTAATACTCCCAAGCACCAGCAGCCAGCACAGCATTCTTGATGTCATCATTCGATACATCGCCAGTTGGTTCAACGAAAGTTCTAAGATCAGCATCTCTATGCAGTGGTTTTCTTGGTTGAGGGATCCTTCTTGGTGGATTCAATACCCTTTTCACAACCTTTCTTACATTTTCAATTCTTTTCTGAATCCCACTGGCCCTGTTCTCCTTTGCCTTCTCCACTGATATATTTAAGTTTCTGGCATCATGCTCAGCTTCATCATCAGGATAGTGCCTGTCCAGTTCAATGTCAAGCATTTCTTTTAACATGCCCACTATCCTGGCATCATCTTTCACTCTAGCATACTCCTCCTTAGTGATTCCCAACAAGTGAGCATCACTAATATCAAGCAATTTAATCTTGGCCAGATGTTGTCTGGCTTCAGTTTGGTTGGCTTGTTTCATTTTCTTTCTTTCTTTAATTTGATCACCAAGCCTTGCCAAACGCTTGTTATCACTTTCAGAAACTGGAGGAAGTACATCAGCATTGCCAGTTTCCAACATTGGTACATCAGTGGCCGGCTGGGCTTCATCAGATGCTTTGCCTTTACCCTTATCAATATTCCCCCTATCCATCACATCCACATTCTCTTCAACCCTTTGCTCACCAGCATTAGTACTGGCAGCCACAATCATTTAACCACCAGATTGACTTACAGATGGAGTTCTTCCAGGTGCAACTGGTGCAAGGACTGCACTTCTTTCCCCCTTGGCAGCATCTAGACCTGCCCTTATACCTTCCCATTCAGAAGGGTGAGATGGCAACCGGTCAAGAGGCTGCCATGTTTGCATGTCCTTACATTCTTTGAAAATTCCACACATCATCCTGAAAGACCTCCACAGATGGTTGGTCTCCTTTGACTGGGTCAGAACATTTGCTGTAACCTGTTGCTGACCAGTTTTCAGTTCTTCCAAAATTTTAGAGTCTTCACTAAGACCCGAAACCACCTTTTCCTTAACTTCTTCATCCTTTTGTTTCAAATTATTTACTACAGTTGTCAGATTTGCAATAGACTGAGTATGATTAGATACCTGGGTGCTCAAATTATCAATGCTGCCTCTCAACTGGTTGATCTCATTAGTGAGTGGGGCTAGATCAACCTGAGGAGTGGCCAGCTTGGTGATCTCAGACATCACCTTTTCTATCAATTATGTTTCCCTTGCACCCAACGTATCATCGATCTTCTGACCAACTGAAACCATCAACTGCTACCCAAGCTCAGTCACATTCAACCCAGGCTTTTCAACTAACTCTTTCACCTGCTTTTTAATCACCTTCAAATCAATTTCTGATCTTCTAACAGTGTTACCCAGCAGATTTGAGATTGAGGTTGTGGCTTTGGTCTGAGTAAGGTCAAAGGCTTCTTTTAAAGATGAGGCCAAATTATTGCAGCCAGTGACCAACTCATTCAGCTTCTTTAACACCAAGTCTTCATTATTTGAAAACTTGTTAATCCCCAGATCAACCACTTTAATATTGGTCAAGTGATCCTTGTGGTATCTGGAGAAAGACTTGGTGTTTTTGTCAAGTGTCTTTTGAATATCCTCCACCCTGGTAAGAAGGTTGTGGAGATCGGTTTAAACAGACACAAATTGACTGTCCAGTGACGGAGGAGAAGGTGTCACTGGACCAGCAGCAGTTACTACTGGAGTAACTGGAGGAGGCAAATTGAGGGAAGCCTCCCAAGTTGACGTCGCAGCAGTTGAGGAAGTAATAATAGGAGTGGTAGAAGAAGAAGGGACTGAAGTAACAATGTGTTGTTCATGCTGAGAATGCTCAGGTGTGAACAACGGCGGCGGTGGGGGTGGCATTTCTCGAAGGAGGGAGAACTGCCCAGATGGTGATGGTGCCATACGTCTGTTTCCAGACATATAGTTATAAGTGGGAAAAGGAATATCAGTAGGCTCATTTATTTGGGATGGTAAAACTGAAATTGATGTATCTGGAGGCGAGACTTGAGATGAAGGGTTTTGATCTTGTATAGAAGACTCAAAAATCTCCAAGTCTGATGCAGTACCTTCTGAATCCGAAGACTCAATAAGGATTTCCTCGTAATTAACAATCATGTCCAGATCCATGAATGTAACTGAGGGCTTCCAAATGGGTCAGTCTCCAAATGACCTTCTCCAGTTTCCTGGAAGGTTGCATCTGTTGGAGGATCAGATACCGAGGTATCTTCACCAGGGATAGAGGTCACTGGGGTTGCCTCAGTTATAGTTGCTCTATCCACAACCATAACATCATCGGCCGAAGAGTTGGGAACCTTAGTCTCCAGTAGTGACTGGCCAGAGACTTCGTTAGTTCGTGCAATAGAAGTGTCAGAAAGGTCGTGGACACTTTGTGCTGACACAAACTCTAATCTGGGTTGGGGTAGCCCAGTTTCATCTTCACCACCCTCTCCTACAGAAGTTGCGAGGGTGGCTGCTTGCGGTTGTCCCGTTTGACTTTCTCCAGGTTCCTGTTGGGAGGAAACTGGAGGGCTGGTCAGGTTTCTACTATCAGTGGCAAGTGCTGACAAGGTCCTAATGCGACGTGTTTCATCAAAGTCAACGCCTTCTGCTTGACAATAACCCTGGGCAACTAATCTGGCCTTGTTTCTTACAACGTGGCCATCTTCATCCATCTTGTTTCGGTAGACCCATCTTGTACCAATGGGTTCTTTCTTTAACCCTGGTGGACAAGGAACAAGCTCCCACACATTATTCCTTTCAAACTGGACGAGCTCTTCTTGCATAGCTTCCACCCAGCTTGGGTCTGCCATAGCCTCGTCAATCTTCTTCGGTTCAATTAGTGATAAGAAGGTGACGTTTAAGCATTGCTCACTGGTGGCTCTTCTAGTCTGAACCCCACTATTTGGATCTCCAACAATCTGTTCAATTGGATGTGCTCGAGTCCATCTAGTGTATTGAGTAGGCCGATGTAAAACAATATCAGTGCAAGTCACCTGGCGATCTTCTTCAGTTGCAGCAGCTTTTGGAGGAGGATCAGTCCAAACTACTTCTACATCCTCATCAGAGTCAATGAGGTCACGATTTGCATCATGAAATTCTTCATTAAAAGGCATTTCTTGAAGAACTGGAGAAGTTGTGGTTTGAACTGGTGTTGATATTGGAGTGGCACGTACATCAGATCCAATCACCAATTCCTGTGGTAAATTGAAATTGATGGAGGGATAGAATGATGTGTAACTGGTGGTGCTCTTCTTCTTAACTGGTTCCAATTTGTTGTAACTGGAAACATCTTTTGGTGAAACAACTGACTGATGAACTTGGTCAGTTTCACCAAAATTTATTGGAACGACTGGAGTAATATCAAGGCTTGGTCTCTTGTTGATTACTTCAGTTGATTCGTCGAATGTGACATGAATCGTCTCATGAACCTTTTGGAGTCTATAATTATAAACTCTAAAGGCCTTTCGAATATCTGAATAGCCTAAAAATACACTTTCATCAGCTTTTGCATCAAACTTTCCAAGCTGACTGGAATCATTTAAAATATAAACTGGACAACCAAATACATGAAAATATCTAATATTTGGTTTACGATTCCTGAGTACTTCATAGGCAGTCTTCTTATGTCTCTTGATGTAGACTGACCGGTTTGCAAGACTTGAAGCCATCAGAATATTTTTGGCTTATGCAGCCCATCTGCAGTTTAAAGTCTTCTAGATGGATGTCAAAAGTGCGTTCCTTAATGGAACATTGGAAGAAGTTGTGTATGTTAAGAAGACTCCAGGCTTAATAAATGAGAAGCATCCTCACTGGGTCTATAGACTGAACAAAGCTTTGTATGGTCTTAGACAAGCCCCAAGAGCCTGGTATGATACTTTAACTAAACATCTTCTTAAAAATGGCTTTCAAAGAGGTGCAATAGATAATACCTTATTTATCTTGAAAGAAAAAGGTAATATCTTATTGGTACAAATTTATGTTGATGACATTATATTTGGTTCAACTGATGATGCAATGTGTAAAAAGTTTTCTAAAATCATGTCATCTGAGTATGAATGAGTTTAATGGGAGAATTAACATTTTTCTTAGGTCTTCAGATTAAGCAAACTGAAAATGGAATTTTCATAAACCAAGGAAAATATGTCAGAGATTTGTTAAGAAAATACAAATATGATTCTATCCCATCGAAAAACACACCTATTGCAGCACCATTAAATTTGAACTCTGACCCAACTGGCAAACCAGTGAACATCACTGAATATCGTGGAATGGTTGGTTCACTGATGTTGCAACATGTCTATGTGCCAGGTTTCAGGCTAACCCTAGAGAATCACATTTGCACGCTGTTAAGCGTATCTTTAGATACCTGAAAGGGTGTCCTAATCTTGGTCTTTGGTACCCCAAAGGCTCAGGGTTAGATCTAATGGGTTATTCAGATTCAGATCATGCAGGTTGTAAGATAGATAGAAAATCAACAACTGGTGGTTGTCATTTCCTTGGAGGAAAACTGGTAAGTTGGACCAGCAAGAAGCAGACGTCAGTCTCTATGTCCACTGCTGAGGCAGAGTACATTTCTGCGGCCAGTTGCTGTGCCCAGATTCTCTGGATCAAGAACCAGTTACTAGATTATGGTCAAAAGTATACAAGGACCCCAATCTTTTGTGACAACACCAGTGCAATTGCTATATCTCACAACCCAGTGATGCACTCCAAGACAAAGCATATTGACATCAGGTATCATTTTATTCGTGATCATGTTCTGAAATGAGACATTGAAATTCATTTCATCCCCACTGACAAACAGCTCGCTGATGTTTTTACAAAACCTCTTGATGAGAAAACCTTTAAACATCTCATCAGCGAACTGGGAATGTTAAATCCTTAAAACTGGAGATTTTTTGTTATGAACGCGTCAGTGACACTGATGAAGTTCTCCAGTTGAGGAGGTCCAGATAATCTTTGCTCGCCAGGCTATCGAACGCCTTTGTGATACTATCCTGGCACTAATCGATTACTGGATCATCATTTTAGGGGGAAAGACTCAAAATAATTTTCTGACTAAAATTCGTTTTGTTTGAAAATGGCAACTGGAGAACTCTCCAGTTGGAAACTGGCGCTGGACTAATCCTCCAGTGACCAGGTTCAGTCTTGTCTTAATTTTTCGTAACGTTGGAAAATACTTGGTCAATATCTGAGACACGTGATGGTACTCGAGTGTTTTAAACCACTTGATATCGTCATCTGACGTGTTAATAAACATTTTGGTAAATGACAACTGTTTTTATTGGGAAAATAAAAATTAGTGGGCGCGTGGGTAAGTTAAGCCGTCGTAGCATTTAATGCTGACACGGTGAATTATGTTTTTGATCCAAAATTCAAACTTATTTTGTAAAAATATCTACAAAATTGATTTTGTTAATAAAATATAATATATTTCATTGGGATCTTGAATTCCTTATAAATACCCTTATTTACTCTGATCACATTTACTTCCCTTTACATTCTTTTCATTTACTTCCCAATCATCTAAAATTGCTTCTTTTCTCTCTCTGCTTCATAAATCAAGAACCCTAATTCCAAAGTTTCAATTTCATTTTCAAATGGCACCTAAATCATCCCGTTCAAGAGATATAAATCTCTTATCTGTCCCATATGCTCCTCCACCAGATGTCAAACAGGCATCTGGTGCTCCTGGTAATACTACGCTCATCAAATTAAATCCGAATAATCCGATGGCGAGTTTACAAGGAACCCAAGGGTCCAATACCCTTATTGGGAGAATCCAAAGATTTTTGAAGGATTCTCCAATTGGACCCTCATTCTCCTTAAACCCACGCAAGATGTTTCACGACTACTTGTGTGAGTTTTGGTACACTACTTCTCTTTCTTCCGATTGTTCTTCCATCACTTTCACATTAAAAGGTGGAACAGTCCAGTGTACCTTATCAGCAGATGTATTAAGGGATGCTCTACACCTCAATTACTGGAGACAAGGAGAGTCTCCTGTTGTCATCTCCCCTAACATCAATTTTCGCCAGGTCCTCCTTGATATGGGACACAAGGAGTGCCTCGAAAAAGGTGTTTTGAAAACTAAAGGTGCGATGACCATGAAGGGCCTTACACCTTCATGGAGGTATTTTTTCATCCACCTTGTGGAAACTATGGGTGGGAGTTCTGGTGAACTTGACCAGATTAACTCCGCACAGGCAGAGATGGCATACTGCTTGTGGAATGATTGAGAGTGGATTTTGCTGATATCCTTTTCAGAAGCCTGGTTCAAAAACTGAAGGGCACCAGGGGACTATGTATCCCCTTCTCCAGGTTTCTCTCTCTTTGTTTTCTACAAATTCTGGGCAGTGAAGCTTATTTAAGCACAGATTCACTTTACACTGTCCCAGATTTGTTGAGGAATCTTGACTCTCTAGTATCTGAAGCTGGAGAGGTCGAGATTCCAGATAGAATGCGGCTGGCATTCGCAAAAACCGATGCACCACTCCAAGGTGAGTCAGAAAGACAACTGGGCGGGCCTCAAAATAATGAGGGACCCACCAGTTCGTCTGCTGGAATTGTGACCATTGCCAAACCCGGGCAACAGTCTAACCCCTCCAGCTCCAGCGTGTCTGTCCCCACAACCATTTACCTTGGAGACCTCCCAACAGGTCTTTCAGGAGTTCCAAAGGCAACAAGAACACGTCGCATTAGGACCTTGTCAGCACTTGCCACTGACAGTAGAAACCTGACCAACCCTCCAGTTTCCTCCCAACAGGAACCTGGAGAAAGTCAAACGGGACAACCGCAAGCAGCCACCCTCGCAACTTCTGTAGGAGAGGGTGGTGAAGATGAAACTGGGCTACCCCAACCCAGATTAGAGTTTGTGTCAGCACAAAGTGTCCACGGCCTTTCTGACACTTCTATTGCACGAACTAACGAAGTCTCTGGCCAGTCACTACTGGAGACTAAGGTTCCCAACTCTTCGGCCGATGATGTTATGGTTGTGGATAGAGCAACTATAACTGAGGCAACCCCAGTGACCTCTATCCCTGGTGAAGATACCTCGGTATCTGATCCTCCAACAGATGCAACCTTCCAGGAAACTGGAGAAGGTCATCTGGAGACTGACCCATCTGGTCAGCCCTCAGTTACATTCGTGGATCTGGACATGAATGTTAATGACGAGGAAATCCTTATTGAGTCTTCGGATTCAGAAGGTACTGCATCAGACTTGGAGATTTTTGAGTCTTCTGTACAAGATCAAAACCCTTCATCTCAAGTCTCGCCTCCAGATACTTCAATTTCAGTTTTACCATCCCAAATAAATGAGCCTACTGATATTCCTTTTCCCACTTATAACTATATGTCTGGAAACAGACGTATGGCACCATCACCATCTGGGCAGTTCTCACTCCTTCGAGAAACGCCACCTCCACCGCCGCCGTTGTTCACACCTGAGCATTCTCAGCATGAACAACACATTGTTACTTTAGTCCCTTCTTCTTCTACCACTCCTATTATTACTTCCTCAACTGCTGCGACGTCAACTGGGAGGCTTCCCTCAATTTGCCTCTTGCAGTTACTCCAGTAGTAACTGTTGCTGGACCAGTGACACCTTCTCCTTCGTCACTGGATAGTCAATTTGTGTCTGTTCAAACTGATCTCCAAAACCTTCTTACCAGGGTGAAGGATATTCAAAAGACACTTGACAAAAACACCAAGTCTTTCTCCAGATACCACAAGGATCACTTGACCAATATTAAAGTGGTTGATCTGGGGATTAACAAGTTTTCAAATAATGAAGACTTGGTGTTAAAGAAGCTGAATGAGTTGGTCACTGGCTGCAATAATTTGGCCTCATCTTTAAAAGAAGCCTTTGACCTTACTCAGACCAAAGTCACAACCTCAATATCAAATCTGCGGGGTAATACTGTTAGAAGATCAGAAAGTGATTTGAAGGAGATTGAAAAACAGGTGAAAGAGTTAGTTGAAAAGCCTGGGTTGAATGTGACTGAGCTTGGGCAGCAGTTGATGGTTTCAGTTGGTCAGAAGATCGATGATACGCTGGGTGCAAGGGAAACACAATTGATAGAAAAGGTGATGTCTGAGATCACCAAGCTGGCCACTCCTCAGGTTGATTAGGCCCCACTCACTAATGAGATCAACCAGTTGAGAGGCAGCATTGATAATTTGAGCACCCAGGTATCTAATCATACTCAGTCTATTGCAAATCTGACAACTGAAGTAAATAATTTGAAACAAAAGGATGAAGAAGTTAAGGAAAAGGTGGTTTCGGGTCTTAGTGAAGACTCTAAAATTTTGGAAGAACTGGAAACTGGTCAACAACAGGTTACAGCAAATGTTCTGACCCAGTCAAAGGAGACCAACCATCTGTGGAGGTCTTTCAGGATGATGTGTGGAATTTTCAAAGAATGTAAGGACATGCAAACATGGCAGCCTCTTGAACGGTTGCCATCTCACCCTTCTGAATGGGAAGGTATAAGGGCAGGTCTAGATGCTGCCAAGGGGGAAAGAAGTGCAGTCCTTGCACCAGTTGCACCTGGAAGAACTCCATCTGTAAGTCAATCTGGTGGTAAAATGATTGTGGCTGCCAGTACTGATGCTGGTGAGCAAAGGGTTGAAGAGAATGTGGATGTGATGGATAGGGGGAATATTGATAAGGGTAAAGGCAAAGCATCTGATGAAGCCCAGCCAGCCACTGATGTACCAATGTTGGAAACTAGCAATGCTGATGTACTTCCTCCAGTTTCTGAAAGTGATAGCAAGCATCTGGCAAGGCTTGGTGATCAAATTAAAGAAAGAAAGAAAATGAAACAAGCCAACCAAACTGAAGCCAGACAACATCTGGCCAAGATTAAATTGCTTGATATTAGTGATGCTCACTTGTTGGGAATCACTAAGGAGGAGTATGCTAGAGTGAAAGATGATGCCAGGATAGTGGGCATGTTAAAAGAAATGCTTGACATTGAACTGGACAGGCACTATCCTGATGATGAAGCTGAGCATGATGCCAGAAACTTAAATATATCAGTGGAGAAGGCAAAGGAGAACAGGGCCAGTGGGATTCAGAAAAGAATTGAAAATGTAAGAAAGGTTGTGAAAAGGGTATTGAATCCACCAAGAAGGATCCCTCAACCAAGAAAACCACTACATAGAGATGCTGATCTTAGAACTTTCATTGAACCAACTGGCGAAGTATCGAATGATGACATCAAGAATGTTGTGCTGGCTGCTGGTGCTGGAGTATTAAAATTTTAAATGAATCTGAAGTTAGAGAGTATTATTCCCAGATCATGGCAACCAGAAGACATAGTGGGGCAATCAATGGTGTGTTTGTTACAATTAAGCCAGATACCAAGTACTTTCATGTTGAAGTCAGTTATGCCAGAGGGCCACTGGTTAGAACTGACAATCCTGGTGCAATGCAATATGGGTTCTCGGAATGGGTTGAAATGGTAAACTTTTTGGAGGCTAAGGCACAAAAGAATAGGTTTGAGAAAGCTTGGGTTAACTTCTTGAAGGACAAGATTCAACACAAAAAGAATCTGGAGATAAAGTGGAATATTGATCCTGAAGACTCTCAGCCTATCTCTTCAGTGACAAACAAAAAGGAGAACTGGCGAAGGGCCATCTGATTAAGTTCTCTCTTCAGTTTATCCACTTGTAATTTTGTTTACATTCTGTAACTTATGTATATTTTATTCCCTTGTATAAATGAAGTTACCAGTTTGTAACCACAAGATAGATAATAGATTAGATCTAACAAACTCAAAAGAAAACCCAAGGCATTTATTGATCTATAAAAATGCCTTGGAAAACTTTGATAGATTTGATCAAACAAGTCTCTCTAGTTCACACTTGTACAGATACAAGAACTGAAAAAGACTTGGCAATATTTCAGGACAAATAGGGGGAATTTGTTAGGACCTGTTTCGGTGAAACTGGCTAGTCTCCAGTTACACCTGGAGACCAAGAAGATTTGTCCAGAAATATAATGAAGTCCAGTTGCATCGTACAGTTAACGCAACTGAAGACTTCCTCCAGTTGAGAACTGACCAGTTGAAGAATCATTCCAGTTGAAGTCGAAGACAACAAGTGGAAGATAGAGAATGACAATGGCAGCGAAGCCCAGTTGACATTCTAGTCAGTTACAAACTGGAGACCATTAGTGGAACGCTCTTACAAAGCTTTACACTGATTACGAGGAATTGACTTTTATGCTTTATGTGCTATTACACGGATAATAAGATTTATCTATGTATAAAGTACAAAAAGGTACATAAAGCTGGTTGAGTAAAGTTGCTTTATACTGTAACTTTACACAGCATTTTAAGGAATTAAATGCTATTCCTTAAATGTTCTCAACCATATTTGTACGGCCAAAGTTAACATCCCAATGTTAACTTTGCCTATAAATACAAGTCATTGCACAACAAGAATAACACACTTCACACTTTGCATACCTGCAATATTCTTGGTGAACTTGTGCAATATTCTCTCAATCGTAAAAAGGAACATTTCACAACCTTAAGTGTTTCGATTGTTTAGAGAAATTCCAAGTGTAGATCAATTGTAGTTCATAGGTTGTTAGGATATTTACATACTTTGTATTATCTTGGTTCCGCAACAACCTTGTAATTTATTTAAAGTTAATAAATAAATTACACTTGAAAATTACATATTGTCTCACCAATTTACTTTACAAGTATTTTATATTATTGCATTGTTCTTTACTTATTATCACTTAAATAAGTAATCTATCTAGAACTTGGTATATACTCTCTGTAACTAGTCGTCTCCAATTCAGCGCTTATATTGCAAAGTAACTCCACCATTGACATAGAGGTGTCTTCAGGTAGTACCTTCTATTAAGTTGGGACTTACAAGTAACTAATCTGGCCTTGTTTCTTACAACGTGGCCAGCTTCATCCATCTTGTTTCGGTAGACCCATCTTGTACCAATGGGTTCTTTCTTTAACCCTGTTGGACAAGGAACAAGCTCCCACACATTATTCCTTTCAAACTGGACGAGCTCTTCTTGCATAGCTTCCACCCAGCTTGGTTCTGCCATAGCCTCGTTAATCTTCTTCGGTTCAATTAGTGATAAGAAGGTGACGTTTAAGCATTGCTCACTGGTGGCTCTTCTAGTCTGAACCTTACTATTTGTATCTCCAACAATCTGTTCAATTGGATGTGCTCGAGTCCATCTAGTGTATTGTCTAGGCTGGTGTAAAACAATATCAGTGCAAGTCACCTGACGATCTTCTTCAGTTGCAGCAGTTTCTGGAGGAGGATCAGTCCAAACTACTTCTACATCCTCATCAGAGTCAATGAGGTCACGATTTGCATCATGAAATTCTTCATTAAAAGGCATTTCTTGAAGAACTGGAGAAGTTGGGGTTTGAACTGGTGCTGATATTGGAGTGGCACGTACATCAGATCCAATCACCAATTCCTGTGGTAAATTGAAATTGATGGAGGGATAGAATGATGTGTCACTGGTGGTGCTCTTCTTCTTAACTGGTTCCAATTTGTTGTAACTGGAACATCTTTTGGTGAAACAACTGACTGATGAACTTGGTCAGTTTCACCAAAATTTATTGGAACGACTGGAGTAATATCAAGGCTTAGTCTCTTGTTGATTGCTTCAGTTGATTCGTCGAATGTGAAATGAATTGTCTCATGAACCTTTTGGAGTCTATAATTATAAACTCTAAAGGCCTTTCGAATATCTGAATAGCCTAAAAATACACCTTCATCAGCTTTTGCATCAAACTTTCCAAGCTGACTGTAATCGTTTAAAATATAAACTGGACAACCAAATACATGAAAATATCCAATATTTGGTTTACGATTCCTGAGTACTTCATAGGCAGTCTTCTTATGTCTCTTGATGTAGACTGACCGGTTTTGGGTGTGACAAGCAGTTGCAACTGCTTTAGCCCAGAAACTGGTGGGAAGACCTGATTCAGATAGCATACCTCTGGCTGCTTCTATCAGTGTGCGATTCTTTTTTTCCACAACTCCATTCTTCTCTGGAGAGTGTGCTGATGAGAAGTTTTGAGAGATGCCAGTGTCATTGCAAAATGTTTCAAGTACCTTATTTTGAAATTCAGTACCATTATCACTTCGCAACTGACAGACTTTTCGAGTATACTTGAGTTCAATTCTTTTGATGAGAGAGATGATTTCAGCAGGTGCATCACTTTTGGATCTGAGGAATACCACCCAACAGTATCTGGTGAATTCATCGACCACAACTATAGTGTATTTCTTCCCAGCTCTAGTTTGAACATTCACTGGACCAAAGAGATCCATATGTAGCATGTGAAGAGGTTCAGTGATGCTAAAGTTTTGCCTGGTCTTGAAACTGGTCTTTTTCTGCTTCCCCATCTCACACCCTGGACATGGCTTTTCTTTATTGAAAGAAATCTGAGGTATCCCATCCACCAGTTGTTTGCGAGACAACTTGTTAATATTTTTGAAATTAAGATGGGATAATCTTTTATGCCACAGCCAGTTGGTGTCCTCATCAGCCTTGGTATAGAAGCACTGCTCTTTTGGAGCTGGTTCCATATCCATGATGTACACATTACCTTTTCTTGGTGCAACCATCACCACTTTCCAATCCTTGTTAAATATGGTGCCTTGAGCAATATCGAACAAAACTCTGTAGCCATCATCACAAAGTTGACTGACACTGATCAGGTTATATTTCAAACCATTCACAATCGAAACACTTAAAGTTGTGAAATGTTCCTTGGAATTTCTCTAAACAATCGAAACACTTAAAGTTGTGAAATGTTCCTTTTTACGATTGAGTGAATATTGCACAAGTTCACCAAGAATATTGCAGGTATGCAAAGTGTGAAGTGTGTTATTCTTGTTGTGCAATGACTTGTATTTATAGGCAAAGTTAACATTGGGATGTTAACTTTGGCCGTACAAATATGGTTGAGAACATTTAAGTAATAACATTTAATTCCTTAAAATGCCGTGTAAAGTTGCAGTATAAAGCAACTTTACTCAACCAGCTTTATGTATCTTTTTGTACTTTATACATAGATAAATCTTATTATCCGTGTAATAGCACATAAAGCATAAAAGTCAATTCCTCGTAATCAGTGTAAAGCTTTGTAAGAGCATTCCACTGATGGTCTCCAGTTTTTAACTGACTAGAATGTCAACTAGGCTTCGCTGCCATTGTCATTCTCTATATTCCACTTGTTGTCTTCGACTTCAACTGGAATGATTCTTCAACTGGTTAGTTCTCAACTGGAGGAAGTCTTCAGTTGCGTTAACTGTACGGTGCAACTGGACTTCATTATATTTCTGAACAAATCTTCTTGGTCTCCAGGTGTAACTGGAGACTGGCCAATTTCGGTGAAATAGATGGTACTACCTGAAGACACCTCTATGTAGATGGTGGAGTTACTTTGCAATATAAACGCTGAACTGGAGACGACCAGTTACAGAGAGTATATACCAAGTTCTAGATAGATTACTTATTTAAGTGACAATAAGTAAAGAACAATGCAATAATATAAAATACTTGTAAAGTAAATTGGTGAGACAATATGTAATTCAACTTAATAGATGGTACTACCTGAATACACCTCTATGTCAATTGTGGAGTTACTTTGCAATATAATTGCTGAACTGGAGACGACCAGTTACAGAGAGTATATACCAAGTTCTAGATAGATTACTTATTTAAGTGACAATAAGTGAAGAACAATGCAATAATATAAAATACTTGTAAAGTAAATTGGTGAGACAATATGTAATTTTCAAGTGTAATTTATTTATTAACTTTAAATGAATTACAAGGTTGTTGCGGAACCAAGATAATACAAAGTATGTAAATATCCTAACAACCTATGAACTACAATTGATCTCACCAATTTACTTTACAAGTAATTTGTATTATTGCATTGTTCTTTACTTATTGTCACTTAAATAAGTAATCTATCTAGAACTTGGTATATACTCTCTGTAACTAGTCGTCTCCAGTTCAGCGCTTATATTGCAAAGTAACTCCACCATTGACATAGAGGTGTCTTCAGGTAGTACCATCTATTAAGTTGGGACTTACATATTATACTATGAATATGTTAAATAATAAAATATATATATATTATACTTTTATTTCAAATTTTTCGTTATCAAATTATTTAATGATTCATAAATTCATACTTTGTCAAATATTCAAATGCTTGATGCTATTTTTTATGGTTATTTTAGTATCAAACTAGATTATTGTCCCGCGTAATACGCGAGTAGACATATATAATTAATAACAAATTATCGTTATATGATTATGTAAATTAACAAATATAGGTAAAAAAATGTTGATAATGTTTTAATTAGTATCGCATTTACAAAGTTAAGATATAAACTACTCGAGTAATACTACAAATGTCTCTATATAGAGAAAAAACATAAGGTTTTTATATTTTATGTTTCTATAAATAATTAATAAAATTTAAAAAATTATTGTATTAGGTGATAGCTTGAAAATCAAGATAACCAAATTTGTAAACAAAGATAATTAACAACTGAACATAGTTTGACCTTATCCTTAAGTAGTATAACTATATTAGTCACTTTTACAAAATTCAAATAATATCTCTTTTAAGTTTGTTTTTAACGTAATATTTATTCCTCTATTTTATATAAGTAGAGAATTTAACTTTTGATAACTTCTAATAATGTATCTTTTAGATTAAAATCTCACATTATGTTTAAATCTTGAATAAATATAAAATGAGACTCGGATGTTGGTGAAACTTTCAAAGTTAAAGAACTTATCAATGGGTCACCAACTTCATTGGAATTATCATTCTCAATCAACGGCTCATATTCAATGATGGAATGTTAACAAAAAGATCTATATCTAGACATAGTAGAAAAAAGGTGTGCTTATATATTTTTAACAATATTCTAACAGATCGATATTTAGCCAATGATGGTCAGCCTAGCTGGTCAGATGCAATCCCGGTTTTACCCAAAATCTTAATAAACATTATTAAACTAAATTGTTATTAAACTAAATTATTATTAAGCTAAATTATTGATATATATTTTACGGATAAATAAACATATCCAACTGTTATAAAATTGATAAAAACTTATTAAGTTAAACTGAAATATAAATTTGTATCCGACTAAAGTTACCATTATAAAAAGAACGAAAACCAATTAAAATTCAAAATTCATCCGACTGGATTTATAAACACGATTTACGATAAATAAACATATCCAATTGTTATAAAAATGATAAAAACTTATTAAACTAAATTGAACAAAAATAATCCAATACTTAAAAAAACGTTGTATATAACACATTAATAAAATCCCTAATATTTGATTTTATAATCATAACATATAGAAATCATATGTTTAAGACCATAAAGTATATTATATTTTTGGTTATCCTTAAAAAACTATTATCCATTGAATGATGTTTATCCACGCCTAGTACAACCTCGTCCTATCACTCGAGTTTGACATCTATAGCAGAGGTAAATTTACCTGCATCTAGTTCCTTAATGTGCTCTCTACCAAAGTATCCATAGTATTGTTCCTTATTGTGCTCTTTACCTAAGTATCCATAGCTTTGATAAATATGATATCTAGTTGTTCATGAAGCAATAATCACTATATTTACAAATTGAGTGGGTTTTTTGTGATATGATAAGTATAATGGTGAAAATAGTAGGGGTTTTTTATGTTAATGCATCATATTTGCAAATAGCTGTCAGCACACACACATACTTATATTCTAGTTAATAGTATATAAACACATATGCCAAGCATTCTACATCTCACAATGCAACCTTTTTTTTTAACAGTAGCATCACCTCATGTATTTACTGTATAATCTTTCATTAAACTCCATGACATATATACATCAACTACTTTATTTTAGTTAAATTGTGAACATCTGTAGGTTGAAAAAATCAAAACTCAGCTAGAGGAAAGGGACAAAATAGCGGAGCAGCGAGAGAAAGTCGCGGAGGAGCGGGAGAAAGCCGCAGCTGATAGAGAGAAGAAAATGATTGCTAACTTGGACTTGATAGAAGAGGAGGTTGCAAAACAACGGGCTCTTAGGGAAGAAAGAGAACCTAAGGTGGCAGAGCTTAATAAGATGTTGAATGGTCAACGACAACTTCCACCTCCTACCTATTAATTTGTTCTTGTTAATGGATAAAACTTGGTATGTCGGATATTTTGTATACTTTTGTTCCACATCCCGGCTAGTAATGATGTAGGCTAGTATTAATGTAGTTCGTGGTCGTTACATATTTTGGATGTTTGAATACTTTTGATGCTTCCCATACTTCGGATGGCATTACTTTTGTATGTTTTGGATATTACATACAAAATATATTTTGACCTATGCTAGGTTATTTAATCTGCTTTTGTATCATTCATATTAATTAGTGCAGGATCTTTTCCTATTATTTTGGATACCTATATGTAATTTCTAACAGATTTCCGACAAAATTATTAAATTTTAAATATTATATATATATAAAAAAAAGAAAATTACATTTTTGGTCCCTCGAGTTGGAATAATTTTTAGTTATTGCCCTTAATAGAATTAATTACAAAAAAAACCCTGAAGTTGGTCAATTTTTTCACTTTTCACTCCGCGACTAACAGCCGTCTATTAGGTCCGTTAAGTGAGGGGCAGATTCGTCATTTCACCATGATCTCTTCTTCTTCTTCCACACTCAAACACAAACTTAGATTTTCTAAGTAATCACTTCGGTAAATGACTTTTTGGCTTGAAAATTTTTATAAGTAATCACTTCGGAAAAATGGGACTTGGTGATTTACCGAACTCGAGGTCGGTAAATGAATTTTTACAGACAACACGGTGGCCGGCAAAGTTAAACAATACGCCGGAAAAGTTAAATTCTCAATATCTCTTTCTTTTGTTCGATTAAGAACACAAAACCGGTACGAAAAAAGGTCAAAATAGAAGTTCGAACAAACCCTAACCAACAGATTTCTGATTTAACGATCGCCGGAAAATTCAGAAACTCACCGGAAAACTAAAAATGGCGATTACTCGCACGTTTTTTCGAATCAGGACCCAAAACAAGTTGCAATCAACTCAGAATTCAATCGCGCATAAACCCTAGCCGAAAGAAATCCGAATTACAGTTCGCCGGAAAAACTTGACTTCGCCGGAAAAGTGTAACCATCAATAAAAATCAACCGATCGAAAAATTGAAACCATCATCATGATCAGAATTCGACCGTGATTAAAACTTGATGAATTTCAAATTGATTTGACGAAAAACGACGACGAGATCTATGAAAGAAGTTACGAAAAACTTGATAAATTTGGGTTTGTGTTTGAGTGTGGAAGAAGAAGAAGAAGGGATCATGGTGAAATGACGAATCTGCCCCTCACTTAACGGACCTAATAGACGGCTGTTCGATGCGGAGTGAAAAGTGAAAAAATTGACCAATTTCAGGGTTTTTTCTGTAATTAATTCACTTAAGGACCATAACTGAAAATCCTGCCAAATTGAGGGACCAAAAATGTAATTTTCTCTATAAAAAACTAATAAATTTCGTTGGAAATTCATCGGAATATAAAATATATTACTCACGAATTTGCGACACAAATTTTTAATAGTAATTCGTCGGAAACATTAACTATATTTCCGATGAATTACCAACATTAATTTCGTCGGAAATACGTCATAAAAAGCCAACTTTTGGACTTTTTATTAATTATTTTAGATATAGTTAGTATGGATATTCCGACGACAAAATTTGTCGGAAAATAAAATATTCGTCGGAAACTTTCGTCAGTAATTGTTTCCGAGGAGGGTTTTCCCGACAACAAATTTTCGTCGGAAATGGCTCGGTAACACCGTTTTCCTACTAATTTCCGACGAAATTTGTCGTCGCTGAAAGTCAGTTTTCTTGTAGTGGATTTAAACAGTTAGATAATTTTATGATGTTATAAATAATTATTTATTTTAAATTATATGTTATAAATATTTACTTTATATTTATTTATTTATTTATGATCATTAATAATGAATGTCATTGACACAATTGTTGTGGAATGGTAATAAAAATTAAAACTATTATTTTTCTTTAGTTTGGTGGTCTCGTAATAGACTTTTTGAATTTGATCAAGTCCATCCATATATAGGTAACTCAAAATCTAGAGTAAATTACATTTTTCGTCTCTGAACTTGGCACGTTTTGCACTTTTCGTCCTTAAAGTGAAAAAATAGCACTTTTTGTCCTTGAACTTGGCACTATTTTCACTTTTCGTCCCCGCGATAACGGCTGTTAGTTTTTCTCCGTTAAAGTTGGAACGTTCGTTAGTTTTTTTGTTCACTTTTCGTCCTTTCCATTTTTTTCCACTTTATTTTCATTTTGATAATTTCATAACTGTACAATGGTGTATAAACCGTATTTAAAAAAAGAGCAAGAGACATATTACATTTTTTTTTATATTTATACTTACTAAAATATATTTATCGCAAGTTAGATAGCACAATATACTTAACAAAAACATTATAGTATAATTATGGGTTGGTTTGATTTTTTTTTTGAACATTCAACTTTATTATATATATCAATTCTAGCAAGATGCTAGTATTACATACAAAAGATTAAGTACGAGGTAGAGTTACATGAAAAGAAAGAGCTCAAAATAGAAAACGGTTCCACTTATTCCAGTTAAGATTAAGGGAGCATTTCCGATTCGTCAGCCACAAGTAGCTGGTGCTTTTAATTTCTCTGAATGCAAAACGAAGAGATGGCTCCTTGTTGGAGAAGATTTTTTCGTTTATAGTCTTCCATATTATCCACTGGTAGGTTAGGATAACTAGCTGGATGATGTGCTTTCTATGGGAGTTTGTCACGACCAGATTGTGGTACTCATAAAGCTCTCTCAAACTAGCGGGGTTAGTTGATGGAAGTCGACACCATTGCTGAATTAAAGACCAGACCGAGTTAGCAAAGGGGCACTGAATAAACAAGTGCATATTGGTTTGATGATTTGTAAAGTTCAATAATCAAAAATGTTAAATAATTTACATATATATGTTTAATTAGATATGATCATAATAAATATAATACTACTTTTAATAATACTAAAAGTATGAATATTTATTGTTTATTAATGCTATTTTGAAAGGAAAAAAAAAAGTTTAATTAAGTATAGCCTAAAAGATACATGCGTCGTTTAAATATAGTGTCATGTGTCACCTAAAGAAAACCTCAATCGTATTTTAGTACATTGGTAGAGATGACATATTATGTGTTTGATTTTATTTATTAATCGTGTTAATTGTACTTTTATTTAATGTTTTGTTCGATGTGTTCATAGAGTTTCGTGCTTTCTTTGTATTATTTGATACTGACTCTACTCATTCAATAGTTTCTTTTGAGATTCGTTGCCTACTCCTTTACGATTTCTACATCGCTGGGCAGTTATGAAATTATCAAAATGAAAATAAAGTGAAAAAAAATGAAAAGGACGAAAAGTGAACAAAAAAACTAACGAACGTTGCAACTTTAACGGAAAAAAACTAACATCCGTTATCGCGGGGACGAAAAGTGAAAAAAAGTGTCAAGTTCAGGGACGAAAAGTGCTATTTTTTCACTTTAAGGACGAAAAGCGCAAAACAAGCCAAGTTCAGGGACGAAAAATTTAATTTACTCCAAAATCTAAATATGTACCCAAACATATAATCCGTACATTAAAGCTTACTAAGATTAATACTTTTCTAAAATTATTTCCAAATTTATGTATATTTATTATGGTCTAACTTTAATTAAATACATATTGTTATATTTGATTAATTATATAAAGTGGAAGGACTAATGTTGTGTTTTTTCAATTATAAAATTGGAAATAACAATTTAAGGGTTGTGATTAAAAGTTTGAACTCATCTAACGGTCTTTGTTTCTCCATAAATGAATTTAGGACCTTGTTATATATATATATATTATATATATATAATATATATACTAATGTTGTGTTTTTTCAATTATAAAATTGGAAATAACAATTTAAGGGTTGTAATTAAAAGTTTGAACTCATCTAACGGTCTTTGTTTATCCATAAAAGAATTTAGGACGTTGTAAATTGTAGATGTAGATGTTAATGATTAGAGGATATTATTATATGTTGTTATCTTACTTCAGTTTCAACTTTATAATACATACCACATTAGTCGCAATTTCAATTTTATAATTCATACAAAATTAGTCGCATTTTTCTTTCTTCATTAAAATAACAACCAAAATACACTTAAAAAAATCATTAATTATTCTTTATTATCTCAACATTAGTACCGTACGTTTTTTAGATGGAAAACTCTAAAGTTAAAAACAACTTTATAGGAAAAAGATCTTGACCTTTCAATTATAATTAAATATCAAAGGGTCATCTTGACCCTTAATTTCAATACAAAGATCAAAAATTTTTAATTTTACCTATAAAGTTGAAGTCTTGATATTAGTAGCACTACTTTTAATAAATGTATCATAACGTATAAGTTTTACAGCTAACTGTATAAGTCAATAATGCATGATTATATTTGTGGTACATTTATTAATAGCGGTGATACAAATATTACCTCACATTGTTTACAACTTTAAAAGCTCAATCCATATCTTTTCCTTCATTGTTTTGGCAAATTGTCCAAGATGTGGTCCTACACTCTCTTACAAATCCCCCAAAATATTCTTGAACTATTCTGTCATATATATAGAACTTTTTAACACTGCTACAACAATGTTAAATAACAGCTTTTTGCCAAATTTGCACCACCTTTTTACCCGTTGTACATTACATCTTAATTACACACAAGACCAAACAATGAACTAACAAGTACAACATAAAATCATTAACACAAACACTTACTTTCAATCAAACTAACAACTTTATCTCAAACACAAAAAATGTTTTCTTCAAGTAAAAAAAGAAAACCACAGGTACATTATTAGCTAAAAAGATCTGTAAAAAAGAACATATTATTACTTGTTGCATTTACTAAAGATTTTTTGTTTGTGTGTGTGTGTTGGTTAGGCTGAAGATGAAGTTGATCAGCTGAAATCTTGCCATCAATGTCAAGGAAATGAAAATGCGGGGTTTGTTGAGTGTAACAAATGTAAATCCAACATTTACTGTGTCCCCTGCATCACTAAATGGTAAAAGTTTTCAACTTTGTTGTTACATTATATAGATGTGTATGCTTTGCTAATCCTGGTGCCTTTTTTTGTTTAAAGAACTTGTCAAGTTGGGAAATTTAGAGGGTAATTTGATTTTATAATCAAGCTTGTTGCTTTTCCCTAATGTAGTTAGATTGCATACTTGTATAGTGTTGGAATTGATATTTTTTGAGAAATACTGTGGTATTGTGTTTGTTGCCTCCAACAGCCTAGTTGGTTCAAAAGGTAGTGGCTTTTGAAAGTATCGTCTTAGCTAACCGGTGAGCTTGATTTAGTTTCATGTGATTTGGCCACGGCGGTCTGGCATGGGCCAGTTTGGATTGGTAGAAAATCAACCTTTATGAAATCTTGTTTTTCTTGTATTACATTCGTCTCTTGCTTCCTATTGAGGGTTTACCAGTTACTACTTTGTGATCCTTGTGATACTTTTCGGTCTTTTTGCTCATCCATGCTTTAAGCAATGATAGTAATATTGTGTGTGTGTGTGTCATAATTTTGTATTAGTTTGACAGACATAACGTGTTTTGTCTCAACATAGGTATCCTGATATTCCGAAGGAGGATTTTTTGAGGCTTGCCCTGTTTGTCGTGATAATTGTGTTAGTATATGATCACGTAAAAATGAACGTATGTCCAGAAATGATTTAAGCCTACGGGGTCACACGTCTCGACACAAATGTATTTAATATTAATTAATATATTGAATGTATTTAATTAATATGATCACGATTTCAATTAACGAGTGGTCGTTAAAACTAACGGTCCTTAACTAACGCCGTTAGCTAGTAACTGTTAGTTTTAACGACCACTCGTTAATTGAAATCGTGATCATATTAATTAAATACATTCAATATATTAATTAATATCAAATACATTTGTGTCGAGACGTGTGACCCCGTAGGCTTAAATCATTTCTGGACATACGTTCTGATCATATACTAACAGCTCCCACTTGAGCTCGTAATAAATGAAGGTAATAACATTGGTTAGCGTCTAGCAACACGCCAATGCTCCCAGAAATATTTAAGTATAGTTTCTTAAAGTATATTTAAATGGTTGAGGCATTTATTATCCCTTTGTTCAGATACCGTGTTAAACATGAATACGGATCAATGTCATTTCATGATTTAACGATTCTGTTTCTCATTCCACAACTAATTAATGATTACCAAATCTAATCGAGAACCATCTGGATTTATTTGGGCACGACCATGCAAACATCTTATTTAGTCCTAATGAGGGGCCCAGTGGTATCATTCTCCAACTATCAGTTGGAGGAACAAATCCTGTTTTGACTACACGTGTCAGTCATCATACTTCAATACACTTTCTGAAAATAGCCCTTTATGTACTCCCTTATTCAGGAGAGTTAGAACTATATCAAGTAAGTGCAATCCATACATGCTGACCTGCTTGTATCTCAAGTCAAAGGATCAATAAAGTAACCATTTACGAATTTCACTTAATGACGCTGATCCATAAAGTGATGAATTCGTTAGTGGGGTAGTCCGATATGCATCAACTATGGATATCATGTGAGTTTGGTGGGACCATCCATTATATATTCCAAGAATATAACCAATCGCTCAGATTTGTCTTAGTTTAATTATATTCCCATATAATTAATCGACAATGGACAATTTAGAATATTTATTAAAATATTCAAGGATTAAACATGCAAATATAGGATACAATTAATATTAAATGAATTCAAACATATCAAGTACTTTATTTCATTACAGAAAATATAAATTGTTTAACATCCCTTATCCAAATACCGAAACAACAGATTTACATGAAATAACTAGCTAATTTAAGTCCTATGCCCTCGACATGCCTTTCAAGCTTGGGCCTAGACAAAGCTTTTGTGAAAGGATCAGCTAAGTTAAAATCTGTGTGAACTTTGAGTAATTTGATTTCACCTAGTTCGATCTGCTCACGAACATAGTGATATCGTCTAGCATAATGTCTGGCACCTTTCTGAACTCCGGGTTCGTTGGCAATGATTAATGCACCAGTATTATCACAGTACATACCAGTGGGTAAGTCACTTGAGGAGATCACGTCAAGCCCGCTAATGAACTTCCTTATCCAGACTGCTTCCATTGCGGCTTCTGAGGCGGCAATGTACTCAGACTCTGTTGCAGACATGGCAACTGTAGTTTGCTTCTTGCTTTTCCAATCCACAGCACCTCCGTTAAGAACGAAGACGAATCCTGACTGAGACTTCGTGTCATCTTTATCAGTTTGAAATCCAGCATCACAGTATCCGGTCACTTTGAGCTCTAAGTCTGGATTTCCTCCATACACCAAAACATATCTTTAGTAGCCCGTAGGTACTTCAGAATGCTCTTAGCAGCAGTCCAGTGACTTTCACCTGGATTCTGTTGATATCAGCTAACGATGTTTTGCGCGAACGCTACATCGTGTCTAGTGCATCTAACCGCATACATAATAGATCCCACAGCCGAAGCATAAGGGACTCTTCGCATACGCTCCACCTCATTAGGTGTAGTAGCACCCTGTTTGGCAGATAAACTAAGTCCTTCTTGCATAGGTGTAAACCCACGCTTAGAATTCTCCATCTTGAATCGCTTCAAGACCTTATCAATATAAGCACTTTGACTTAGTCCAATTAATCGCTTTGATCTATCTCGATAGATCTTGATTCCAAGAATAAATGCCGCTTCTCCTAAATCTTTCATGGCAAAACACTTTCCAAGATGGGATTTAACATCTTGCAACATTGGAATGTGTTTTCCTATGATCAATATGTCATCAACATACAAGACAAGGAAAGTAACATTACTCCCACTAGCTTTGCGATATACACATGGCTCATCGGGATTTTGAACGAAACCAAACTTTTTGATTTCTTCATCAAACCGCTTGTTCCAACTTCTTGATGCTTGCTTTAGTCCATAAATGGACCTTTGAAGCTTGCATACTTTGTTGGGATGTTTTGGATCGATAAAACCTTCAGGTTGATCCATATAGACTTCTTCATCCAAGTAACCATTTAAGAAGGCAGTCTTAACATCCATTTGCCATATCTCAAAGTCATAGTACGCAGCTATGGCTAAGAGAATCCTAATAGCTCTAATGTCCGCAACTGGAGAAAAGGTCTCATCATAGTCAACACCGAAACGTTGAGTATAACCTTTCGCCACGAGACGAGCTTTATAGGTGTGTACATTTCCATCCATGTCCGTCTTCTTCTTGAAGATCCACTTACACCAACAGTTTGAGCATTTTGTGGAAGATCAACCAAGCTCCAGACTTGATTGTCTTTCATGGATTTCATTTCCACCTTCGTAGCTTCAAGCCATTTTTCAGATTCCGGATCTGATAATGCAGCTTTGAAATTCGGAGGCTCATCGAGATCTCCTAAAACGTTTTCTTCTACCATCAGACATAATCTGTCAGTAGGACGTCTTGTCCTTTCGGACCTACGAAGTGGAATCGCTTCATCATCATCGACTTGAGGTTCATCACTTTGAACATTTTCCCCCCCAAGTTGATGATTGCTAGGAGCTTCAGAAGGTGACACATCTTTCTCTTGAGTCTCATCAAGTTCTACAACCCTCTCACTGTTCTCTGGAACTAATTTCTTTTCAAAGAATTCAGCATATCGAGCAACGCGAACAGTGTTTTTGACTAGATCATAGAAGTCGTAACCCATCGTTTCCTTAGGGTATCCGACAAAGATGCACTTAGTAGTTTTGGGTTCAAGTTTGTCAGGCGTATCGCGCTTCACAAGTGCCTTACATCCCCAGACTCTTAAGTAAGACAGATTAGGAACATTTCCATGCCATAATTTATATGGTGTCTTGTCAACCTTCTTGGTTGGAACCATATTGAGAATGCGTACAGCAGTCTCAAGAGCATAATCCCAAAACGAAAATGGGAGAGTCGTAAGGCTCATCATAGATCTCACCATGTCTAGTAAGGTTCGATTTCTCCTTACAAACACTCCATTATGTTGAGGAGTGTATGGAGGAGTAAGCTGTTGGACAATTCCACATACTTTCAGATAATCCTTAAACTCTTGGCTTAAGTATTCACCACCTCGATCCGAACGAAGAATCTTGATGGTTTTGCCGAGTTGATTTTCTACTTCATTTTTAAACTCTTTGAATGTTTCAAACACTTCATGTTTATGTTTAAGCAAGTAAACATAACCATAACGACTGAAATCATCCGTAAAAGTTATGAAGTAGCTAGCTCCTTTTCTTGACACATGTCTAAATGGGCCGCAAACATCGGTATGAATGAGTCCAAGAAGATCTTTAGCCCTCTCTGGTTTATTCAGAAAAGGTTTTCTTGTCATTTTGCCGGAAACACATGACTCGCATTTATCAAATGATTCATCATTTAATTGTAAAATCCCTTCACGTTGAAGTCTTTCAATGCGATTTTTGCCAATGTGTCCAAGACGACAGTGCCACAGATAAGTAGAGTCCAAGTTAGTCTTGGCTCTTTTGCTAACATTATACATTGAATTATTTGAATCACAACCACGCATATCAATTTCATAAATACCATCACAAGCAATAGCATCAAAATAATGAACATTATTTTTAGAAACTGAAATACCATAATCATTAAAAACATTAATGAATCCGTTGTCTTTCAACAAAGAAACTGAAACTACACCTCTAGTAATAGAAGGTGCATAATGACAATTGTCTAAAACAATAATTAAACTGGAAGGAAGAACTAAATGATATTCTCCAATAGCTTCAACAGGTGCTGGTAGACCATTGCCCACGAACAGCTGCAAAGCTCCGGGCTTCAGCTTCCTCCTTTTCCTAAGTGCCTGCAATTCATTACAGATATGAGTTCCACAGCCAGTGTCATAAACCCATGATTTACGCTTAGCAAAGGAAAATAATTCAATAGTGAAGATACCTGAAGTACTAGCAACGCTAGCTTGCTTCTTCTTCACATTCAACTCGGCAAGATACTTGGGACAGTTCCTCTTCCAGTGCCCGACTTCATTACAATGATGACAGGTCTGGTCTTTAGCCGGATGCTCTTTCTTAGCCGGAGGGGTTTTCTTTGGCTTGGGGGGATTAGCAGCTTGCTTACCCTTGCCTTTACCATCAAACTTGCCTTTAGCTTGGTGCGATTTCTTAGCTTTCTGGATCTGACCCCCCTTTATCATAAGGACATTTGGGTCATTGGCCTTCTTTGGAATCGTCTTCTCATATTCAATGAGCATAGCATGAAGTTCAGTGACGCTCTTTTTCATAGAGTGCATGGTATAGTTTTGCACAAAACCCTCATATTCCTTCGTAAGGGATTTGAGAATCATGCCAACTTTTACCTCTTTATGATAAGCGTACTCCATCGAATCCAATTTGTCAAAAATGCTATTCATCTTGAGCACATGACTGCTAACCGATTTTCCAGATTCAAGTTTCATGTCATGGAGTTCAACGACTAAGTCGAACAGTTCCACTCCAGCTTGCTTTTCATACAAGGATTTAAGTTCTGTGATCATATCATATGGAGTGTAGAGCTCGAATTGTTTTTGAAGCTCGGGAGACATGCTCGCAAGCATCAAACAACAAACTTCATTGAATCTAGTGTACTGAATCCTATATTCAACTTTTTCAGCTGTTGTGGATTCAGCACTTGGTTCGGTTGGCCATTGCCTTTCAATGACATCCATGCGTTCCTCAACTCTTAGAACAATTCTCAGTTGACGATACCAGTCATTGAAATTTGATCCATTAAGCTTTTCTCTTTCAAACATTTGCCGAAAAGCATTGGTGTTTGTGGAAGGATTCATTGCCATCTACAAAACAGATTAAGTTCAAAAATCAGTATTTTCGATAATAAATCCTTAAGAAATCAATTACCCAATGTTTATCAAATAAACAATTAATTTCATTAAGGCTAGGATCCAATTGACATACAATCATTTCATCAGTTGATCTGCTAGAAATGATTGCACTCAAAGGTAAGTGACGAGCAGTAATTGCATTACATGTGCAATTCCTAGTAAGAATGGGACCTACAAATCACACTTGATTCATCAAGCGATTTGTAGTCATGTTTTGTCCCATCTTTTGCCACGGGTCAAGGTCTCACCGCTTAACTCGCTTTAAGTCGTCCAACCAAGAACGCGCAAATTTGTCCACCACTGTGTACCAGTGAGTGGGATTTGCCATGCAACTGCCATTTCACCACTGTGTACCAGTGAGTAAAACAACAGCCACAAGTGTCCTTTACGAGTTGGGCGGCAATGACTTAAGTTTATTGGGTCAATCAATTTGATGTGTGATCAAAAAGTTATGTTTGAAGATTCATGCATATCTTCTAAACATAATATGTTTATAAAACTCATTTTTATTGCCTTTAAATACAAAAGAGTTCGGTAGCTCCATTCGAACGCACAAAGAAGCGCAAGGGCAAAGGTATGCGATAAACGCGATTTAAAAACCCGCCCTTTTAGGAGGCTAGCGCACTCCGACTTATACCTCTCTTAGAGTTTGTTCAAATGGGTGAGCCGGTGTATCTTTTGATTTTAGGGCACCAATTTTATAAACAAAATCTTATTTCGATATATTTAGTCAAGTTTATTTTTCCAAAAACAATTTTGCACACAATTTTCATAAAAAGGCAAAATTAAACTTACTAAATTTACAACTTAACAATTAAGGTAATCAACCTAATTTGGTCACTATGGTATAAGATTGGCTCCTCTTTCATATGGAAAGAGACCACATACATCAAGTTGCCTTGATTGCGTAAGCCAAAATTTCTATAACAAATTATCTACCATAAATTTAAGATGCTGATCTGGAAAATCCAGCAGCTTCACGACCAAATCTGGCACTGAAGAAAGCCGAACTGGGATTAGCACAAAACATAAAAGTTGTAGCCCTATGAGTCAAGCATCTACTGTAAAGATTTCAGCTTCCAACTCCTTACAGTTAATTAGTTATGATTTTTTTAGTAAACTGGTGTCAAACAGAAACTTTCACAAAACATAATCACATTGTCACACAATTAATTATTCAATTATCTAGCATAATTAACCCTAATGATCAAGATTTCATATCAATATATCTAAGTAATAATCATGAATAATTTGCATGAAAAATTCATGATTTTTACTTCTTTTTAACAATTAAATAATTAAAAGGTACATCATAAACGCATGCAATTATCATATAATAATGCTTAAAGATCAAAACTTGGAATTAGGGTTTAAAATATTTTTTTTTTTTTATTTTGGTCAGATCTGATTTCGAAATTAAAAAAAAATTATATATATATTTTTTTTCATTATTTTATTACAATTAATCAAATTAATTAATAAAATAATCATAAGAATTACATAAAATTCTAAAAAATATAAAACCCTAACCCCCCTTCAAATTTTGATCTTTTTGGTAATTAATCATCACATAGTAGGCTCGTGATACCACTGTTGGGTTATATAACAATTATCAAATTAAATCACAAAGCACGCAGCGGAAAATTAATCTATGTAATTAATTAATTAACCAAGAATAGAAACATGTACCTTTGATTTGAAGAAAGATAAAGTAAGAAACTTTATAAGGATTTGAAATAAATTCCTCTAACGGCGATATATAAATGAACGTATGTCCAGAAATGATTTAAGCCTACGGGGTCACACGTCTCGACACAAATGTATTTGATATTAATTAATATATTGAATGTATTTAAGTAATATGATCACGATTTCAATTAACGAGTGGTCGTTAAAACTAACGGTTACTAGCTAACGGCGTTAGTTAAGGAGGACTTAATTTGTAATTAGGAGATTCTAGAAGTTTCCTAATTATAATTAGGGGGCCGGTTTTATTAATGGATTTTAATCCATTGATTTAGATTGTTTTTCAATATAATATCTAATCCTAGTTTATGTCAAATACGAAAAAGGGTTTTTAGAGATATTATAAAAAGGAAAAACCAAAAACCATCTCCAACTCTTCTCCTCTTTTCCTCCTTGTTTCGGCCGAAGTCCCAAAGCAACACAAAGGGATTTTCGGTTTTAGTTGTTAGACAAATCAAAGAGAGAAAGCAAGTGTTTACGGTTCGTGATCAAGTACTAGCATACGTACATCCGTGTGTCGTGTGTGCAAACGTAGAGGGATTTATTTCAAATCCTTATAAAGTTTCTTACTTTATCTTTCTTCAAATCAAAGGTACATGTTTCTATTCTTGGTTAATTAATTAATTACATAGATTAATTTTCCGCTGCGTGCTTTGTGATTTAATTTGATAATTGTTATATAACCCAACAAATTGTAACTGCAAGAAATGCTTGAATGGATTTTCACCTAACTCGAAAGGTATATGTAAACTGAAATTTACCATGTCATGCCACAATGTGGTTGATTTTTCATACATTTTGATTTTCTTGTTGTAAAACCTAAACAAATTTTATTGATAAAAACCTCCAATTGGAAGGTACAGATACAATAAGAAGCCAAATCAGAGTTAACAATTTTCCGTACATGTTAAAATCTTGTGGCAGGCAATGGCACCAAAGATTGGCCGAGTGATAATGATGTGAATCAAGTGGCTGTTGCATTTCAAGCTTCTGAGAAGAAAAAGCCTCAAGAAGCTAATGGCTTTTGGCGAGGATTCAATGTGGGAGTAGAGGAAAAAGAGCTACTCGAATCCATCGAGCTCCACCACCCTACGACATTTCAAGAGGTCAAATTCCGCAGTGAACAAATTTGGTTTCCCATTCTGAAACACTTTTATAAGGTCATAAAAGATTTTCTAGAAACAGCAGTGGATTCAGTGACAGAAGGCGAATTAACCACCCATAAGGAGAAATTGGAAGAGCTTGAGGGGATTGGGTTCAATATCTCGTGGGCCAGCGAGAGGCTAGACATGGTCATAGAGCTAAAGTTTGGAAATGAACCTTTGATACGCGAGCTCACCGAATTAGAAGAATCCTTACAAGCAGCCAAGGAACGTGTAGAGGAGCAACAAAAAGCTTACCTGGAAGCCCATGAGAAGTTGAAAGAGGTTTAGTTCGAGTACAACGGTATTTCACAAGCCATGAAAGACAAAATGCAGGAAATGGCTGGCGTGTATGGAGACGATTATGACCGTGTATTGAAGAGTCATCGTGGTTTGGGTATGTTGCCCGAGTACTAATGGCTACCTCTCTTGGTTGGTTTCATTGCACTAATGGTACATTTGGATAAGGTGTTAATATAGTTTTAATGCAAGAGTTATGAATTTTCTTTCACCACACTACCCATTAAGGGTTTATTTGGCTATGTTTATGGTGGGACTATCTTTGCTTCAAACTTGATGGTTATTAGAACACAATGTTGGAAATTTTATGTATTTTGTTATTTAATATGTTTAAATAATATAACATAAAATATACAAGTGAATAGATATGTTAAAATGAAGTTGAAAGTGTGTTTAACTAATGTGGGTTTGTCCCACATTGGTAGAAGTATAAACATTAAGTGTGTTTATAAGGAGGAGTGTTGGAGGAATAATAATTCCTTATAAGGGGCTACACCCCAAGTAGGCAAGGAGGGTGCGAAGCACCTGACGCGCCCGCGCCCGGGCCCGGGACCGGGGTCGTGGGCGATGAGGCATAATGTGGCTTACATGGCTCAAGTGTTTAGTTGTTATGGCTCAGTTTTTTGGCTTCATGGCTCAGTGGGTTATGTTGTTCCTGGTTTAACACCTGGAACAACACTTGCTTCGCCGCGAGCCGCTTTAGAGCCGCCTTTGTTTTTGGCTAGCTCGATTATGGATTACATGGCTCAAGTAGTGAGTGTTGTTGATGTTTGGAAGCATTCTGAATATCTCTGTTGAAACTATGTGTTGAATGGCCTTGTTGATTCACTTTACAATGTGTATTGTAAGATAACCACGGCCAAAGAACTCTGGGAATCTTTGGATAAAAAATACAAAACCGAAGATGCCGGAACTAAGAAGTTCATTGTGGCAAGATTTATAGAGTTCAAGATGGTTGATTAAAAAACTGTTGTGTCTCAAGTTGAAGAATTACAAATCATCATAAGTGATATTCTATCAGAAGGAATGGTTCTTGGTGAAACATTCCAAGTTGCTTCCATAATTGAAAAGTTGCCCCCAAGTTGGTTGGATTTCAAGAATTACCTTAAGCATAAGCGAAAGCAAATGACCGTTGAAGAACTTGTTCTTCGTCTTCGAATTAAGGAAGACAATAGAGTTGCTCAAAATGGTGGTCATGTTGAAGGACTTGCTAAGGCCAACTTTGTTGAGCATGGCCAAAGTTCCAAGGGAAAAGGTAATTACAAAGGCAAAGGGAAACATCCTGAGAAGAGAAACAAGGGAAAAAGGTTGGATTTGAATCCTAAGAATGGTGGTGTGAAAAAGAAGGTTGGGATGTTCAAAGGAAAGTGTTACAATTGCGGTGAATCTGGTCACCGAGCTGATCAATGCAAGAATCCAAGGAAGGAAAGGGCAAACATGGTCGATGATGACATGCCTCTTGTTGCTATGATTTCTGACCTGACTGCTAAGTTGGAAGAGGTCAATCTTACCACCGATGGAATCAAAGGATGGTGGGTTAATACGGGTGCAACCCGTCATGTGTGTCCGGATAAGACTATGTTTCATACTTTGAAAGAAGCATCCGGTGAAGACAAGTTGTATATGGGAAATGCCGCTACTGCTGAGATCAAGGGTGAAGGCGATGTGATCCTCAAGTGGACTTCGGGGAGAGAGCTCAAGTTGACTAATGTGTTGTATGTTCCCGAATTGCGCAAGAGTCTTGTGTCGGGATGGCTACTCAACAAAAATGGGTTTCGTTTAGTGTTTGAAAGTGATAAGTTTGTGTTAACTAAACGTGGTTTGTATGTTGGTAAGGGTTATGCCCTTAATGGTATGTTTAAACTTAATGTAATTGCCATGAAGAACATGAATGAAAATGCTTCTACTTCCACTTACTTGATTGAGTCTTCTAATGTTTGGCATGCTCGACTTGGTCATGTGAATTTCAATTCAATGCGTCGTTTAATTAAGTTAAACTATATACCATTTTTTACCATTGAATCTAAATATAAATGTCCAACTTGTGTTGAATCAAAACAAACCACGAAATCTTTCAAATCAATTGAACGAAACACCGAGCCACTTGATTTAATCCATACTGATGTATGTGATTTTAGAACGATTCCCACTCGTGGTGGTAACAAATATTTCATCACCTTTATTGATGATTGTACAAGATATTGCTATGTATACTTGCTAAAAAGCAAGGATGAAGCAATAAACAAGTTTATCTTGTACAAAAATGAGGTTGAGAATCAACTCAACAAAAAGATTAAACGAATAAGGAGTGATAGAGGAGGTGAATATGTTTCTCCTTTTGCTGAAATTTGTGCTCAAAATGGTATTATCCATGAGCAAACAGCTCCTTATACCCCACAACAAAATGGCATTGCTGAAAGAAAGAATCGAACTCTTAAAGAGATGATGAATGCCATGCTAATAAGCTCGGGTTTAGGCCAAGACATGTGGGGAGATGCCATTTTGTCGGCGAACTATCTTTTGAACAAAGTTCCTTTCAAGAATAAGGATGTTACACCTTATGAGTTATGGTTTAATAGAAAACCATCCTATAAATTCTTGAAAGTGTGGGGGTGTTTAGCAAAAGTGGTGGTTCCACCACCAAAAGTTCAAAAGATAGGACCAAAAACTGTTGATTGTGTATTCATTGGATATGCCCAGCATGGTAGCGATTGTGAATCCTCATATCTTGCTGAACATAGTAGTGCATATCGGTTTCTAGTACACGAGTCTAAGAACCCAGAAATACACAAAAATAGCATACTTGAGTCGAGGAATGCATCGTTCTTTGAGGATGTGTTTCCTCGTTTGGACAGAGGAAAAGATTCTACATCAACTCCGGTTGATAAGATTGTTCCAGATGAACATCAAGAACAATCAGAAGATGAAGAAGTAGAACCGCGAAGAAGCAAAAGGCAAAAGATTGAAAAATCTTTTGGGCCTGATTTTGTATCTTATATGGTTATGGGTGAACCCCAAACATATAAAGAAGCGGTTTCTTCTCAAGAAGCGCCTCAATGGAAAGAAGCCATCAAGAGTGAAATTGATTCTATTTTGTAGAATCATACTTGGGAACTAGTTCATCTTCCACCTAGTTGTAAACCACTTGAACATCGTTGGATATTCAAGAAAAAGATGAAAACTGATGGCTCAATTGATAAGTACAAGGCAAGGCTTGTAATAAAAGGATATAGACAAAAGAAAGATCTTGATTACTTTGATACATATGCTCCTGTAACTCGAGTAACTTCGATCAGATTGGTGCTTGCGATTGCAGCATTGAGAAATTTGGAAATACATCAAATGGATGTAAAAACAGCATTTCTCAATGGTGAGCTAGATGAAGAAATATACATGGAACAACCTGAGGGTTTTTCCGCTCCTGGCCAGGAGGACAAGGTTTGTAAACTTGTCAAGTCTTTGTATGGACTGAAACAAGCTCCCAAACAATGGCACCAAAAGTTTGATCAAGTTATGCTCGACAATGGTTTCAAGATCAATGAGTGTGACAAATGTGTTTATGTCAAAGACATATCTAAGGGATATGTGATACTTTGTCTATATGTCGATGACATACTCATTGTGGGTAGTGATGATAGTATGATCAGATCTACCAAAGACATGTTGAAAGTGAGATTTGACATGAAGGATATGGGTTTAGCAGATGTCATTCTTGGAATGAAAATTACTCGAACCCAAGATGGTCTAGTGTTAAGTCAATCTCACTATGCGGACAAGATCCTTGAGAAATTCAGTCCCGAGGACTTAAGAGTAGCTCGATCTCCAATAGATACCACGCAACATCTATCGAAGAATAGAGGTGAAGGTGTTGCTCAACTGGAGTACTCAAGGGTAATTGGCAGCCTAATGTATCTCATGACAAGTACAAGGCCAGACTTAGCCTATGCTGTGAGTAGGCTAAGTAGATATACTAGTAATCCTAGTTCGGAGCATTGGAAGGCTATGACTAGGTTACTAAGATACTTGAGATATACAAGGAATTATGGGCTGCATTTTGGTCGAGATCCAGCTGTATTAGAAGGATATAGTGATGCTAATTGGATATCCGATATAAAAGATTCCAAATCCACAAGTGGATATGTGTTTACTATTGGAGGAGCAGCTATAGCTTGGAAATCATCCAAGCAAACGCTCATTGCTAGATCCACGATGGAATCTGAATTTATAGCATTGGATAAAGCTGGAGAAGAAGCAGAATGGCTACGACATTTCTTGGAACATGTTCCTAGATGGCCAAAGCCTTTGACGGCTATTTGTATACATTGTGATTGTCAATCGGCTATTGGTAGAGCTCAAAATACAATGTATAATGGCAAGTCAAGTCATATTCGTCGTAGGCATAATAGTATACGACAACTGCTCACAACAGGGGTTATCACTATTGACTATGTGAGGTCAAAGGATAACATTGCGGATCCGCTAACTAAAGGTTTAAGTAGTGAGGCAGTTTATAAGTCATCAAGGGGAATGGGGCTAAAGCCCATTGAGTAAATTTGTACGAAGGAAAACCTAACCTAGATGTAAATGGAGATCCCATGATCTATGATATAAATAGATTTGAGCTCAATTGTGATAACAATGGTGGAATTAAAGATAGTGTGTGTAAAGTGTGTTTGTGTGTGAAAGGGAGGTTGAAGATGATAGGGAGGAGAGAGAAAGTATAAGTTTAGAGAGAAGTAAGTATGGATTAATGTTAGGCTTCTTACATAAAGAGGTGGTTAGGGGTTTATATACAAATCATCCTATTTATACTAAAACCCCTTCCACAATAACTAATTTACAATTTAACACCATTTTATATTTCTAACAATCTCCCCCTTGGTGTTGAATTGTAAATGTTGCATCGTCTTCGGTCCTTAAATAAACATGATGAGCCCATTTGTTGAAAATCTTCAATGTTGAATGGACTTTGAAGCTTTCTCATTATCTTCAACGTCTTGTATCAACCTTGACTTTGAATCTTCTCAACCAACATATATATATGACGATGACTTTCTAAAACTTGATCTTCTCTTGCAACTTTGAATACTTTGGAAGCATCTTTGAAATCTTTGTAGCTTTTGAGCTTTCTCAACTTGAACTTTTGAATATTTATTTCAACTTGATGTTGCTTGGAGAAGTAACTTGAACTTTTTTGAGTAGCATGCGGAAGCTTGGTTTTGACTTTGAATTCTTTTGGTATTGCGGAAGCTTGATTTAACTTTGAATTCTTTTGGCTTTGCGGAAGCTTGGTTTTGACTTTGAAATCTCTTGGCATTTCGGAAGCTTGGTTTTGGAATGCGGAAATTTGATTTGACTTTAAAACTTCAATTCTTGATCGAACTTGTCTCTGAATCAATAAACATCTTGGAGCACTCAATTCTTTGATCAACTTATTCTTGCTCCCCCTCAAACAAACATTTCTTTCTTGGAGCATTTCTATCAAATAAACGAATTATCTTCGAGTTTCTTGCTCCCCCTCGAACAAACAATCATTTCGGAGCATATTTAACAATTTCATGAGTTTACTCTTGCTCCCCCTCAAATGAACAATCTTTGGATCTTAACAATCCAAGTATCTATCAAAAGAACAATCTTCATTCAATCTCAAACTTTTCTAATCATCAAACAAATGGTCAATTATTCAATAAATCTTTCAAATATCGACCATGTACATCATCTTGAATATACTCGATCTCGAATCAATCCTTTAACTTTCTCGAAACAATCTTACAACTTTCAACATATCACGATAATGATTCACTCTCTTCACCTAAACTAACGATCTTTTGAACAACCAAACACTATGAATTATCCTCAATCAATATCTATCAATCAAATTCTACCTAAAACTTTGAACTCTATCTATCAATCATTTAATCATTTCTCCCCCTTATGATGAATATGTGAAACGTGTTCATCATACAATAATGATTGATAGCATAAAAGGTAGATCACAACAAACAATATTCAACCAAATTAACCCCACCCAATTCCCAATTCCCAATGAACCTATTGGTGAACTAGAATGTGAGGTTGCATTTTTGGAAAAAGATTTTAATATGGTGTTTGTGTTCTTTGTGTTTGTGTGAAGAGAAATGAAATCCAGATAAAAATGATCCGTTGACACAACCAAAAATCAAAAGGATTAATGGTGTGGCCTAAAAATACGATTACTATTTTTAGGACTTCCCATTATCATTGAGAAATGCACAAAGCTTATCTCTAAATGGTGCGGTCTATGGCTTTTCAACCGATAGATTGCTTTAAAGAATGTAATTCATGGTCAGTGTCACAAAGGCGTTCGATGACCATGTCTTACTATCCTCAAAAACTTTTGGGAAATAAAATCCGAGGTCACATAGACTTCTCGTTTACTCAACAAATTCATAAAATGAAAATGTGAGACCTACATTCAACGTTGGAAAAGATGTTAGCATTGGTAGGATTTCCATTCGATCATCGTAGAATATCAATAATATGATATCACTACGAATGTTCCGGCAATATCACAAAGATATGCAATGTCACAAAGACATATAAAGACTCTATGTGTCCTAGTCAAATGAAAGATATTTCAAGTACGCTCTAGACTCGATAAGTGATCAAATGAGGTCGGGGACCGGAGCAGAGTGTCTCCCTTTTTCAATATCAACGTCTTCCAAATGAAGAGTCGATAGAAATGTGAAAATCTCCGTGAGAATAAAACAAGCATTTGTAAAGAAACACTTGAGTGGTTAGAAAAAGATGTGCATTGCTTCACTGGGTCCATGAAGTCTTCTTCAATATCGAGAAATCAACAAATGAAATCCGATAGGAACGTGTTGACCCGGCTTTTTAAGAATTTTGGGGAGGGTTTTTATTTCTTTTAGCCCTTTCTCACATCATTTCACCGTAACCTCTCACTTTTCGACTACTCCCTCATGTCCTATTTGCACAAACATCATCACCACGCTCATAAACCCTCACAATCTAGAATAGAGAATTGAACTCCGGGGTTAGATCTCATCGGCGATGACAAGATCATGGAGTTTTTATGAGTGGCCTAAACTCTCATGTGCAAATCTAACACCGAACTTCTTGAAATTTGATCGAAAATGGTTTGAAAATCTTCCAAAGTGTTTTAAAATGGAAAATGAGTTTAAACACTTGGAAGTTTTGGTTTTATAAACAAACTCCCCCTAAATATATGTATGAAATAAACAAAGTTTTTGCATATAAAGGGTGAGTAAAAGTTTTAAAAGTTGCTCACAAACATTAAAAATGAGACAACAAAGGCAGTACACAAAGGCGTTCGATGCCTTGCATCTCATCCTAATACTTTGTGAGAAACTAAAAGACAAAGTAAATAAAAATAATGAAAAGAGAAAATCTTTTTGGATTTTTAAAAATAAGAAAATGAAAATCTTTTTGGATTTTTCTAAAAATGAAGAAATTACAAAAACGGTTTTAGAACGGGTTATACACTGATGTGTGCATAAGCCACTTTTCATCAAATCACTTGGAAATCACTTTTGGAACCCATTTGAGATTGGGTCCAATGGTTTTTGAATTCTTGAAAGTCCAAATGTAAGTCTCATCGATTTGATGAATAGATGTTGCATTCCACGGAGAACTAAAACCCGGTGTTTTAGTTGAAAAGATTTTTCGTGGAAGCAACGGTGAAAAATCATTTGATTTCTTTGAAAAACTTCCAATCGTGTGAGATTGAGTTGGAAAATGATTTTTCGAAGCAAAAACATTCACTTTTTGCACAACTGCTTTCGCAGGTTTTGGTGCAAGATCAAAAAGTTCCGAAAAAAAATATGTGAATGATTTTGACTCAACTGACTTATCTTTTGAAATCGGTTTCCATTTAGATTTAGTCAATTGAGATTTTGCTTGAGAAATGTGTGATGAATTATCCTCGAATGATAGAAAAGACACTAAGGTAGTTGTTCCATCAACATTTGGTTTCTTAGTGTACTTCTTACCCTTTTGTAAGGAGTAATTAGTAAACTGAGAAACCTTTCTTTCAAAAGGTTTTGAAGATTTACCCGTGTAAACCTTCTTTGGAACATAAGGATCAGTCTGAATAGAAGTTTCAACAGTCTCAACCTTATCACAATCAGTCTGCACAGAAGAATTCACAAACATAGGACAATTAGTTTGAGTACAAACATCAATCATGACTTTGGTAAGGTCAGATTCAAGACACTTGATTTTAGCACAAAAAGTGGATTTTTCTTTTTCAAGTGTGGTCTCAAAAATGGTGGACTTGTTTCGCAACTCATCGTTTAGCTCAGAAATCTTTTGTTGCCAAACAAGTTCGTTTGATTGATTGTCCAAAATAATTTTATTGAACTCTTTGGAAGAATTGTCCAACTCATTTGTTAATTTGAAAATCTTTGATTGCAAATGATCATTTTCTTTTTGAAGACTTTCCATGTTGGACAAAATGAGATCATTTGCAGATTTGAGCTCTTTGTTTTCAGATTTGAGTTGGTCAATTTCAAGTTGAAAACTTTTGTATTGTGTCATTATTGGTTCAATTCTCATCCAAAGTGACTCTTTACTCATCAAAGCATCTAACACTGTCTCAACAAACTTATTCGGTATTGTAGTTGACATTTTGAATCAAAACTTGACGACAAACCAATAAAAGAACAATTCAAGACAAGAACTAAATTTTATTTTATTTTTAGCCCAATACGAATTAGTCCAAAACAATTTTCAGCCCAAGAGATATTTATGACCAACAAAAATGACTAGCCCAATCAAAATCTAGTACAAAATCTGGCCCAAAAACCTTAGCCCAACAGATTTAAAAAAAAACTTAAAAACAATATTGATTTTTTTTTTCTATTTGTACTGGATGCAGAGCAAAAATCTCTGCAAATAGAACAAGTAGAAATTTTGAAAATTTTGATTTTCTGCCCACGTGAAGAATATCGGTGAAAAATGGTATTGAAATAATTTTCTTAAAAAATTTTGATTTGGAAATTTTAAAAACAACTAAGTGCCGAGCTTATTCCTCTGCAAATGGTGTAAGTGACCAAGTTGCAACCCAAGTACTCTGATCAACAATCAATTTCAACTGAATGCCGAGCTTAAACCTCTGCAAACAGAACAAGTAGCACCAGTCTTGATCAAAAATTCTCAAATCAACTATTTGCCGAGCAATGAGCTCTGCAAATAGAACAAGTAAAATTTTGATTTGGAAATTTTAAAAACAACTAAGTGCCGAGCTTATTCCTCTGCAAATGGTGTAAGTGACCAAGTTGCAACCCAAGTACTCTGATCAACAATCAAAAACAACTATTTGCCGAGCAATGAGCTCTGCAAATAGAACAAGTAGGAATTTTGAAAATTTTAATTTTCTGCCCCACTTGAAGAAAATTGATAATAAATGATTTTGAAATGAATTTCTTGAAAATTTTGATTTGGAAATTTTAAAAACAACTAAGTGCCGAGCTTATTCCTCTGCAAATGGTGTAAGTGACCAAGTTGCAACCCAAGTACTCTGATCAACAATCAAAAACAACTGAATGCCGAGCTTAAACCTCTGCAAACAGAACAAGTAGCACCAGTCTTGATCAAAAATTCTCAAATCAACTATTTGCCGAGCAATAAGCTCTGCAAATAGAACAATTAGTCTCAACACTTAACCACAAATCCTTGAACCACCTATTCGCCGAGCAAAGAGCTCTGCAAATAGAACAAGTACCCACAACACTTAACCAAATTTCTTGAAATAACTATTTGCCGAGCAATAAGCTCTGCAAATAGAACAAGTGAAGATCCCGTACTTAGCCAAAATTTCTGAAACACCCAAACTGCTCTGCAAATAGTACAAGTAAGAACAACACTTTAGCCAACGACTTCTGCAAATACGAGTAACCAATACACGACAAAATAGTCGGTTACTGGTTATCTTCTTCGTTCAGCCAAACCCTTATTTGCAGAGAAGACTGTAAATCTTCGATATCTTCTTCATTTTTGAGAATTAAAAGTCGTACTTTATATCAAAATGATCAGAAATCGAATGCGCACAAATCCTCAAATAAATTAGATGCTAATTTCAACTGAAATTCAAACCCACACGAACATGCGATTTGTAGAGCTCGAACGAAAACGACTCAAATTATGAAATTAGCTTCTGAAATTGATAGCGAAGGAAGATATACAGATATAAAATCGATCGGTGAACAAAATTCAAACAAAAACACACTTAATTTGCAGGAATCACTGAAACAGTGAGCTCTGCAAATGAACCTTTCAGAAAAACAACTCAAATTCTAAAATTAAGCACAAATTAAGCTTGTAATAAGCTTTTGGATCGCTCAGATATGCTGATTGTGCTCTGATACCAATTGATATAAATAGATTTGAGCTCAATTGTGATAACAATGGTGGAATTAAGGATAGTGTGTGTAAAGTGTGTTTGTGTGTGAAAGGGAGGTTGAAGATGATAGGGAGGAGAGAGAAAGTATAAGTTTAGAGAGAAGTAAGTATGGATTAATGTTAGGCTTCTTACATAAAGAGGTGGTTAGGGGTTTATATACAAATCATCCTATTTATACTAAAACCCCTTCCACAATAACTAATTTACAATTTAACACGATTTTATACTTCTAACAATCTAGGTTCAATAGGACAACCTAATTGTACGAATAGAGGAGGTCACTGTGGGGGAGCACCCCAAAACAATCAAGGGAGTTTGCAGTCACTGTGGGGGGAGAACCCACCACAATAAAGTGAGTTACAAATTTCCTAGCCCATTCCTATATCAAATCAGTGATATCATAGAGGTTAAGCTTATAGCTTTTAATGATTGTGAGCAATCACCTATGTTAGAGAGAAGTGTGGTCGCTTCGAATGGAATTATGTGGGGCGCAATTCCTAGAGCTCTCGCAGAACCAGGATAGTGTTCCATGACCATAACGGACACGAAAGTGAGGGGTTAACCAGACTAGGGAAAGTATTGTGTGATGTGTAATAACGTCTACGTAAAAAGGAGTTAGTTCAAAGACATCAAGTTCTACTAACTGCTAGGAGACTAAGTGCACTCACAAAGGAAAGTTCAAAGGGTAAAACCTACTTCTCCTGCAATACTTGACTGTCAGAATTTATCTTTAAGAACCATATCTATTCATGTGGGGGATTGTTGGAAATTTTATGTATTTTGTTATTTAATATGTTTAAATAATATAACATAAAATATACAAGTGAATAGATATGTTAAAATGAAGTTGAAAGTGTGTTTAACTAATGTGGGTTTGTCCCACATTGGTAGAAGTATAAACATTAAGTGTGTTTATAAGGAGGAGTGTTGGAGGAATAATAATTCCTTATAAGGGGCTACACCCCAAGTGGGCAAGGAGGGTGAGAAGCACCCGACGCGCCCGTGCCTGAGCCCGAGACTGGGACCGGGACCGGTACCGGGGTCGGGGTCGTGGGCGATGAGGCGTAATGTGGCGTTTTAGTGGCGTTTTAGTGGCGCACTTTGCACTTTGCACTTGTTTTTGGCTAGCTCGATTATGGCTTACATGGCTCAAGTGTTTAGTTGTTATGGCTCAGGTTTTTGGCTTCATGGCTCAGTGGGTTATGTTGTTCCTGGTTTAACACCTGGAACAACACTTGCTTAAGTAGTAAGTGTGACACCTGGTTATTGATCATGCAGGCTTACATCTGTCCCACTTAAACTTCCACTAACTGATTTATATGTATATAAATCATACTTAGTGGAACAAGGTAGTTCAGCAACAACAACACCAACACTTCAATCTGGATTCACCAGACCACTTTCTCTCCCTCTCATCTCTTCATTTTGTTCTTGAAGGTATAATTCTGAGTTGTTGGTTAACTCCGGCAGTACATACTGTTTTGGCTGTTGTACCCTGGGAAACTGACGGGTTCACTTGGGTGGCCTGAAATCAGTTTTAAGGGACCTTGGTTTAACCATATCCTCAGCTCGTCTTGCCTTCTTCTTTCTGTTTTATGTTTCTGTTTCATTTATTTTCTTGTATTCATTAGTTAGTAGTTAATTTACTTGTAATTTTTCCTGTTGTAATTCGAATGTATATCAATAAAATGTTATTTTCTTGTAACAAAGGAACCTTTCCAAACTTATACTCCAACGATTCGTCCAAGGCCACGGGCTCTTGTAACAAAGGAACCTTTCCAAACTTGAGCTTCTCCACCATGTTATGTTTCCATAGAACTTTTTACAACTCCGTTGAATTGATCCAGAATAGGCAACCATATTTTTGGCCTGTAGACTAGTTTGGATACTTTACATATAGCTTTTGTTGTTTCGTTATGTAAGTGTTAGGAAGCATACGAAGCTCTTGTTGTATGCGGATGCATTCGCCAAGACTTTCCGGTGACACAAAATTGAGTTCAACGCTTGCACATGACTGCAACTACAAAAGGAAAAATCATCAGCAAAAATTTCATGGAAAATGATAGTTGTCTTATTATGCATTTAAAAAAGCCCTGAGCACATGAAATATACAAATCTAAATCATACAAGACACGCATTCTATATGAAATACCAGAACAAACTTTTTCTAATGCGGTCAAGGTAAGGAGAAGACGACTAATAGTCTGACTATAGAGTGCCATCTGACGTTACGGAATCAGACTTATCATAGCGAAGCTTAGTGACAGAGTCAAAATAGAACTATGTGGTTACATGTAAAAGTACAGCAAAATAGGGTATACAAACCTTATGAAATCAGACTATCATAGCGAATCTTAGTAACAGAGTCGCCAAACTCCACCTGTTCTTCAAATCCATAAGCTGCAACTTAACAGCGACATTAAGGTACCATTGTAAGGGCATGTGTAAGTTTTAAAAGTCAAGCAGCTGATGGATTCAAAAATGGTGTGGCCATTGTCTTTGAGCTAAGTTGAAATGTGACCCTGGTGCAAATTGCGGCAACATTCAAGACCATACATACCCGCCCACTACAAGAAAAATGGGATTTGGCCACAACGAGTCCAAGAAGAATATTTGGGGACGACTTTAGCCCCGACAAGGTCGTGGCCAAAGAAAATTTAACCTTTTTAGTCAAAGTCATAAAAAAATTTTCGTTTAGTGAGCTTTGGCCACGAGAAAAAAAGTCGTGGCCAAATTCCATATTTCTTGTAGTGGCATGTGAAAAGTCAAAAATATATATTCCAGTAATTCCACAATTGTTGCTGCCCAAAACATAACGTATAAATGTTAGATTATTATTTAGTTAGTGCATGTTTTGTACTTTTGTGTAAGTTAAAGGATTTTAGATTAAGTATGGAGGGGTGTTAAGTGTAATTAGCCTTGTATATAAATACCCCTCTATACAACCTTTGTAAGGTTAGCCTTTCATATAATACATTTACATTTCCTTTTATTTACCATTATTCTCTTTTTTTTTGGGTAAAGGGGAATTTAAACCCCGGTAAGCTTTTATAAATCACCCAAAAGAAGATTATTACAAGTAGCTTGGCAAAGTACCAAACTAATTCATACATATGACATGCCATATGTATGTGAAATAATAACGTCACAAACAACCTAGCTGAACAATAAATAAAAAAGGCTAATAACATCAAAGCATTAATAATACACCTCTAATATGTAAGTAACCAATATCAAACATCAACCTCTATCATTCTACCAAATCGAAACCAAATCTCAAACATGCACATCACAGTGAAGAGCTCAAAATGGCTAACCAAATGGAGACTCCTACCCTTAGATAAATCCAAAGGCCTGTCAGAGGGACACATTTAGAAGACTGGTTGACTTCTTAATGGCAAAACAATAAAAGTGATGTTTAATAAATGTTTACGTGATATCCAACTTCCATTCTTCTAGGATGCTTCTTCCTTGAATCTTTTTCTTGAACTTCATAGTGGCTAACTTCATCCGGACAGTAGACACAATAACATCACGCAATTGAGCAACCGATCTTTCTTTAGGAGAAAATAATCTGGAGTTTCTCTCTTGCCATAAGTAATAAGCTGAAGCAGCAATCAAAAGCTTAGCAATAACCGTTTTGGCAAGATTAGGCTTTGATGTCAACAATAGCATTGAAGTGATATCAGTCCATCGGTTTGGAACCGCATGAAATCCCATTAAGGGGCGAACCAAATTCCAAATCTGCAATGAGTAATTACATTTAAAAAACAAATGTTGATGCGAATCAGGTCCACGCTTGCAGAGGGAACAGCAAAGTAGATTTAAGTTAGTAGAACCACTAACATCCCATTGCTTCATCTTATCATGAGTCTTCAGTTTTTCTCTCATAATAAGCCAGACATGAAATGAGTGCCTCGGAATACTATGTGCAAACCAAACAAGATCAACCCAAGGAACAACTGGTCTTCAAACTCGGATGGTTTCCCATGTGGAAGAGGCTGAAAAACCAATTTCCTTCCCATTATTATCATACCAAGTAATTACATCAGAAACAGCAGGACGAAGAACAGGAGGAGTAACATTTATAAGCACTGGAAATAGATCAAACCAGGCAATTGGCCATTTCCAGCGTCCATTAGTTAGAACATCATTAACAGTTGCATCAAGACGAAATCCCGCTCTAGTCATCTCTCTATATGTAATAAACTTACATAAAGGGCTAATAGAAGCCCAATTATCAAACCAAGCTGAAGTAGTACACCCATCCCCTATCAGATACTTAATATGTGGTCGGATTACTTCTCGCAATTGAAGAAGCTTACGCCATCCCCATGTTGAGCTAGCTTTCAAAGGGACATCCCAGAAATTTCTTCCCTTGAGTTTATGCACATTAATCCACTGTACCCAAAGAGACTTTCTATTATTCAAGATACTCCATACATGAGAAGTCATAAGAGCTTTGTTAACATCACAAATTCTTTTAATTCCAATTCCTCCCTCATACTTAGGAAGGCAACAATCCTTCCATGCCACCTTAGCTTTACCTTTGCTCATGGGTCCTTGAGTCCATAAAAAGCCCGCATCTTCTTTTCCAAATCAGAAATGATACTAGCAGGGAGAATGAAAACTGAAGCCCAATAAATATGCATGGAAGAGAGAACTGAATTAATTAATTGTAACCTACCAGCAAACGAAAGAGACTTGTTCTTCCAATCACTTATTCTAGCCTCCATCCTTTCAACCAAAATTATGCAATCTTTGTGTAAAAGTCTAGATGAAATAAGTGGAACACCAAGATAACGAACCGGAAGAGAGCCTTCTTCAAATGGGAGGATCTCCAAAATAGCCCTCTTAATACGATCAGGAACATTACAAAAGAAAGCCGTGCTTTTAGCTAGACTAGGCATAAGTCCTGAGGCATTAGAAAACTCCATAAGCCCATCCATAATAGCTTTGGCTGAAGCAAGATCACCTTGGCCAAAGAGACAGAGATCATCTGCAAAACAAATGTTAATAATTCGTTGTTCTCCACACAAGTTATGAAACCTGAAGCCTGGAGAATGTTGCACAGATTTGTGTAACATCAGAGTTAACACCTCCATAACCATAGTAAAGAGATATGGGGACATGGGATCACCCTGTCTAAGGCCTCGTCTTCCTTGGAAAAGACCATGAATATTACCATGCAAGCTGATAGAGAAAGAAACACTGGTAACACAAGACATGATCCAATGTACCATAGTCGGATTGAATCCAAAACCAATTAATGTTGCTCTTAAGAAGCTCCAATTAACAGTATCATATGCTTTCTGAATGTCAACCTTAGCAGCACATCGTGGGGGGCCAATCTTACGATGATAATTATGCATTTATTCTTGAGTTAGAAGAATATTATCCGATATAAGC
>CM067171.1:100583380-100673380 GCA_034093135.1 Erigeron breviscapus
TAAGAAAGAGTATTTGATAGATTGGGAAATAGGTTATTTTTCTATTTATACCTCCCATCATTTTGGTGCAAAAACTGCCCAAAAACCTTTCAGATCCGTCCCTTCACTGCGGCGCAGTGGGCGTGTAATGCCCCCACTGCGTCGCAGTGCATATACACTGGTCCAAATGCTCATTTGACAAGGCCGACTGCGGCGCAGTGAAGGCAAACTTGCCCACTGCGTCGCAGTGTTATCTTACTGGTCTAGATGCCTCTTTCCATATAGATGACTGCGGCGCAGTGAAGGCAATGCACCCACTGCGTCGCAGTGATATCTTTCTGGTCTAGATGCCTCTTTCCATATAGATGACTGCGGCGCAGTGAAGGCAAACTTGCCCACTGCGTCACAGTGTAAATGTACTGGTCCAAAGCCACACAACAACTTATGAAGATTTGTAAATTCACTATCTCTTTTCACCTCTCGAACTCTCCAATCAACTTCATGGCCACGAAATTACTCGAAATTGCACCAAACGGACACGTCACCTGTTTAGAACCTGAAACCACTAACAAAACCCATAAACGCGCCAAATGCCAGCAAAATCGACTAAAAACATATAATAAAAAGGTCAATAACGATGTGGGCGATGGGTATAAATTGGTCACATCAGTCATACTGATCCGAAAGTTTTTACTCGAAAAGAGATTGAATTTGCACAAAAGTTTTCTGATTCATTTAAGAAACTGGATAAGAAAATCTTGTCGATGAAAGAGAAAACAAAAGAGTTTGTCAAAAATAATCCTTATCCTGTTCAGACCAGTGAATCAAAGGTGACATTGGAGTCAAAACCAAGTTACAAAAAGACAATTGTTGTTTCACAACTCTCCCCTCTTACAACTACTATGTCACCAGCTCCAAAGTCTCCTAATCTACCAATGACCAAGAACAATGACTCAAGTGTGAATTTGGAGTCCAAATCAAAGGTGAAAAATGTTAAAATGGATTTGTGAAACCTTCCTAAGCTTGAAAATTTTTGAAGGAGATCATGAATTTGATCCTGAATGTCAAATCTGTTGTTTCTTCAAAACAAACTCCAAAAACACACTTTTCTAAGACACCTTCCCCAAAACCAAAAGTTCCCAATGTGAAAAGACTCCCAAAAGACCTCAAACTGACCAAACTTCCAAGCAAACTAAGATTAAACTTGAACCTAAGTCCCCTCAAGAAGCTAAGACTCCTGTAGTTCAAAAGTACATCAAGAAAGAATCTTTGTCTTCTAGTAAACCTCAACTGAATCCCATTTGGCATTCTAGTTATCCTAGGCATTCTCAAATGACCTCTTTGAAGGCAGTTAGAGATGCTACAATAGGGACACTTAGATTTAAAGATCAATATGGTTGGTTCTCACCCACTTACATAAAGAAGACTCCAATTACCAAAGAGACCATCAAGAAGAAACCTGTAGAGAACATTAAAAAGAAATCCTCTTCTAACTTTAAAAATGTTCATGTTTCAGGTGACTTGTGCTTAAATAGTAGCAGTAAATGGCTTCCTAAAGATAGATACTTACATTCTTCTAGGAAAGTCAAGATTGATGGCGTCTCTACTCCTGTGAAATAAGTGTGGATAGTTCATAGGTCTATTACTTTAGATAGCATTAATGCTTCTAGGACTAGTCCAGCTTGTACCCGTACCGTTAATTAGTTTAAATGCTTGTAATTCGTACTCTATTTTGAATTTGTTTGTGTGTTTGTTTGTTTTTTTAATAATAAAATGTTTGTTTGTGTGTTAATTTGTTTCTTTTATTTGCCTTTAAATGCTTTAAATAATTTGTGCTTGCATGTTAAACCTCTAATCTGCAAGGACCCAGTTTATGTGGGTACCTAAAAACATATTCCCTAATTTTACAGGAGTACCTCATTTGTGTCTGGTATGTTGATTCGGGATGTTCTAGACATATGACGGGTAACAAATCGTTACTCAAGAACTTTGTTGAACAGTTTATGGGAACTGTAAGATTTGGAAATGATCATATTGCTCCTATTCTTGGCTATGGAGATATTGTCCAAAATGGTATCACCATTAAACGAGTCTCCTATGTCGAAGGATTGGGTCACAATCTTTTCAGTGTCGGCCAATTTTGTGATAATGATCTTCAAGTGCTTTTTCGAAGATATGAATGCAAAGTTCAAACTGAAGATGGTGTTGATATTCTTACTGGTTCTAGAGATAATAACTTGTTCACCATTGATCTCAACAATATTCCAACTCCTTCTTCAGAAATTTGTCTTCTCACAAAAGCATCAGCTCAAAATGCTTGGTTATGGCATCGCCGTCTTTCTCATCTTAACTTTCAAACGATTAATGCTCTTGTTGATAAACAACTTGTCGACGGTCTTCCTGATTTTAAATATGAAAGTGAGCATGTTTGTCCTGCTTGTGCAGTTGGAAAAATGAAGAAAGCTTCTCACAGACCAAAGAAACACCTTAGCACTGAATGTCCTTTACACCTTCTTCATATGGATTTGTGTGGTCCGATGCATGTTCAAATTATCCATGGAAAGCGATACATTCTTGTAATTGTTGATGATTATTCTCGTTATACATGGGTATTCTTTCTCAGAGAAAAGAGTGATGCTCCAAACGTGATTATACATTTCATTAAGAAGACTCAAGTAAATCTGCAATCTACTGTTCGTATTGTTCGATCTGATAATGGTACACAATTCAAGAATGCTACTCATGATTCTTTCTTCTCCTCCGTGGGCATTACTCATCAATTTTCCGCCGCTCGAACACCTCAACAAAATGGAGTTGTTGAAAGAAGAAATCGTACTCTTGTTGAAGCGGCTCGTACTATGCTTGCTTACTCTAAATTGCCCCCAGATTTATGGGCTGAAGCTATAGCTACTGCTTGCTTTACTCAAAATAGATCAATCATTAGCAAGAGGTTCGATAAAACTCCATATGAAGTGATTAATAAGAGAAAGCCAAATGTGAACTTTCTACACATATTTGGATGTGTGTGCTATGTTCTCAATGATCGTGATAATCTGGGCAAATTTGAACCAAAAGGTGATGAAGCATACTTCATTGGTTATTCAAGAGAATCATTGCATATAGTGTGTATAACCGTCGAACCAACCGAACCGAAGAGAGTATGAATGTTAAATTTGATGAACTCTCTGGTATGGTTCTTGAACACCACAGTTCAAGACCCAATCTTCAATGTCCACAAGCTTCCGCACCAAAGACTAATTCTGCCATCAAACCTTCATTCTCTACACCGACAACTAAAGAGTTAGATATCTTGTTTGAAGATTTCTATCGTGATCATTCTCCTGTTTCAGAACCTACTTTGGCTGAACCTGAAGTTTCATCTTCCAATATCTCTGAATCTGCACAACAAAGTTCGTCTTCTACTACATCATCTCCCGATGATTCTTCACCTCAACCTTCCGACAATTCTACTTCTCCGAATGCATCTTCATCCGCGATTTCGTCCAACTCTTCTTCTGCACCAACTGATTCTTCTGCGCAAGTACCACCTCAGCAAATCTCTCAGGTAACTAATATAGATAATGATCCTGAAGCATATGATGAAGAATTTGTTGAACCTATTGAACCAAGTTTTGAGCAACTCGTTGAACAACATTCTCCTGCCTTTATTAATCCTGATGAGAACAATGATCCAGCCGATCCACTTCCTCATACTGGAAAATGGTCTCGCTCTATGCTTCCTCATCCATCCACACAGATTATTGGAGATCCAAACTCTGGAATTACAACACGCTCTGCTTCTGCAAATGAATGCTTGTTTGTTAACTTCTTGAGCATGGTTGAGCCTAAAACTATCACTGATGCTCTTCCAGACCCGGGTTGGGTTAAAGCCATGCAAGAGGAACTTTCTCAGTTTGAGCGTCTCAAAGTATGGAAATTGGTTCCAAATCCATACAAGTATAAAGAACCGATTAAGACCAAATGGATCTTTAAGAATAAAAAGGATGAGAATGGGATTGTTGTTCGAAACAAGGCTAGGTTGGTTGCTAAAGGATACTGTCAGCAAGATGGTATAGATTATGATGAGACATTTGTTCCAGTTGCTTGTATCGAGGCCATTCGTATTTTTCTTGCTTATGCGGCATTCAAGAACTTCACTGTTTATCAAATGGATGTCAAGTCAGCTTTCTTGAATGGTGTGCTGAAAGAAGAGGTCTATGTCTATCAACCAAAGGGCTTTGTAGATCCTAAACGTCCGGATTATGTGTACAGGTTAGACAAGGCATTATATGGTCTTAAACAAGCTCCTCGTGCATGGTATGATGCTCTCACTGCTTATCTTTTGCAATCTGGATTGCTTATTTGCCATGTATTCTATGTTTATTTTCTTGGTCAAACAATTGATGTGTGCTTATTTGCTCTTACATGCAATGTTTAAGGGGGAGAACAAGGGTAGAATGCATGCTTATAGGGGGAGTTTGTAGATTTTATTTGTCTGCATGTTCCTAGGGGGAGTTTGTATATATATCTTGATTTTCTTTAGTTTTGTCCTTTGTCAAATTTTACCTTCAAATTTCTTCTTAAAACTTTTACTTTTTCCAAACCTTCACCCAAAACCCATTATTCCACAATAAATAAAAAAATAAAAAATAAAAAAATAAAAAATTAAAAAAATAAAAATAAAATTTTAAGTCAAAAACCGGTATTGACCCTTATAAATACCCCCAATATCGATATTTGTTTACCCATTTTCGCTTATTCAAATATCAGTTTTCACATTCAAATACCGGCTTTCTCTCGTTATTCACCGGCTTTCTCTCATACCGGCTTTCTCAAAACCCTTACCGGCTTTCCCAAAAACTCATTTACCGGCTTTCACTTTAAAACAAAAACCGGCTTTTCTATTAAGTTCTTGATTACCGGCTTTCTTTCTTTCTTACATTTACCGGCTTTCAGGTATCCTTTACTATTACCGGTTTTCATTTTTTTCTTTTTGAATACCGGTTTTCATCAACTTTTTATACCTTTTTCATTCTCTTTCTTAGATTCAGGGGTGCTTTATTTTCTTTTGTGATTTCTTGTTTCCTTGCTATTTGTTCATCATATCAGGTATAATCTCTTTCCACTTTGTGTCTATTTCTTATTCATTATACTTACATGATTCGTCATTATTAAATGATTTGTTTGAGATTTGATCTTATGTGCATGCTTATGCTTGAATTACGTACATACTTGATCTACTTGATTTGCTTTCTGATTGCTTGATTTGTACTTGGCTAAGTTATCTCTAAAAACTTGATTTGGATTGTTGGTGGGACTGCTTGATTGCGTACTTGGCTGATTAATTGAATTGCTTGATCTGTTCTATTACCGGTTTTCAAAAACCGGTATTCCTTGTTATATAATTTTTCTCAAATTTTTCGAGTGCATCGATACTGGTTTTCAACTTGGTATCTTGATGCTTCGATATACCGGTTGTTTCGGTCAAAAATTACCTAAGATAATTTTAGGAAGGATTTCAGACAACTCAAGTACCGAAGATTTGTAAGTGGGTTTGGTGTTTTAGGATCTTCAATTAAAAGTAAAGTTTTCTTAAATATAATGACTAAAACTAAGAGTTTTTATCATAAAGAGTTTTATGAAAGCCTTTGAGACAGAAATACTTTGAGTAATTAAGAAAACCGTTGAAGATAAAAGTAAAGCACTGAAAATTAAAGCTAGGATCTTAAAGAAAAAACGAAAAGCACAACGACACCAGAATTTTGTTGACGAGGAAAAACCCTTGATCCAATTAAGAGATCTTAGGTAAAAAAACCCGGGAGGATTCAATCGATCCTACCTGCTGTTCTTTTATTATTGTTGTTGTTTTGGAATGATTACAATGGAATGAACGAATGAATGAATATGAAAACTAATAATAGCTAGTAAACTAAATTGTTGTTGTGTGTTTGTAGAGCGGATGAATGCTTGTGTGATGATTGCTTGTGTGTGGAACGTATGTGTGAGTGATCTCTCCTCTTCTGAACGACATCCTTTCCTATTTATAGAGCTAGACGTTAAACTGTATCTCCGAAATATCTGGGATCTTCCTGGACTTGCTCTTTACGCTGAAGAAATGGCATAGATGACCGTTGAGCATTATTCTTCACATGGTAAAACTGTTATCAATCCCAATTCTTGTGGTTGAAGTGGTAAACTATCCGTTGAAACACGTTTTCTTCTTGTAACACGTTTGTACTTCAATCCTGCACATAATATCTATTGTACTGGACGTATATTTGTTAGTGAAATCATGGATACTGGAGATATCAAGATCCTGTTATATCGAGATAATAACATAACACAATCAGAACTAATAAATTAACATGGACTAAGGATCCTTTAAGACAACGTATTGTTAAGCATTTATCATAGAAGGACTAAAGTGTAAATTCTTATCAGGATCCTAGCAGCGTAAATTCTACCCCAAACAATTGTCCCCGAAACTTATATTTCATTGTAAATAAATATAAGTTTTGTTATTTACAGTCAATTTTTAGCAGTCAAAGGAAAGTCAAGGGGTGAATTTTGCATTGATGGGACTTTTACAACTACCCACATTTATTTCCCACTATCCACATATATCGACAGTTTTTCTTTTTTTAGTTTTTATCTCGAGCCAACATCTCTCCAAACCCTAAAGGTTAGTTTCTCTTTTTCTTCAATCTTTCAGATTTTTCTTTGTTTTACTTTCGTTTATTAAATTATGCCTCGAATATCTTCTTCCCGTTCTTCAATCAAAGTGAGCAAAGGCTTTACTCCTACTTATATCGCTAAAACCCTAGTAAGTTGCTGAAGACAAGGATGTGGAGCAGATGGAAGAAGCCTAACCTAATGTTGTTATGAACAATATCATGTTCATCTTAGGTTATGTGGCTTCATCCTTAAAAACATTGTTCATAACCTACTAACCATTCCAGGTTAGTTAACCCCCCTATAGAAATTGTTTAAGATACAAACCACATAACCTAAGAAAACTGATATTGTTCATAACCTAAAAACATTAGATTAGGCTTCTTCCATCTGCTCCACATCCTTGTCTTCAGCAACTTACTAGGGTTTTTAGCGATATAAGTAGGAGTAAAGCCTTCGCTCACTTTGATTGAAGAACGGGAAGAAGATATTCGAGGCATAATTTAATAAACGAAAGTAAAACAAAGAAAAATTTGAAAGATTGAAGAAAAAGAGAAACTAACCTTTAGGGTTTGGAGAGATGTTGGCTCGAGATAAAAACTAAAAAAAAGAAAAACTGTCGATATATGTGGATAGTGGGAAATAAATGTGGGTAATTGTAAAAGTCCCATCAATGCAAAATTCACCCCTTGACTTTCCTTTGACTGCTAAATATTGACTGTAAATAACAAAACTTATATTTATTTACAATGAAATATAAGTTTCGGGGACAATTGTTTGGGGTAGAATTTCCGCTGCTAGGATCCTGATAAGAATTTACACTTTAGTCCTTTTTGATAAATGATTAACAATACGTTGTCTTAAAGGATCCTTAGTCCCTGTTAATTTATTAGTTCTGATTGTGTTATGTTATTATCTCGATATAACAGGATCTTGATATCTTCAGGATCCGTGATTTCACTAACAAATATACGTCCAGTACAATAGATATTATGTGCAGTATTGAAGTACAAACGTGTTACAAGAAGAAAACGTGTTTCAACGGATAGTTTACCACTTCAACCACAAGAATCGGGATTGATAACAGTTTTACCATGTGAAAAATAATGCTCAACGGTCATCTATGCCATTTCTTCAGCGTAAAGAGCAAGTCCAGGAAGATCCCAGATATTTCAGAGATACAGTTTAACGTCTAGCTCTATAAATAGGAAAGGATGTCGTTCAGAAGAGGAGAAATCACACACACATACGTTCCACACACAAGCAATCATCACACAAGCATTCATCCGCTCTACAAACACACAACAACAATTTAGTTTACTAGCTATTATTAGTTTTCATATTCATTCATTCGTTCATTCCATTGTAATCATTCCAAAACAACAATAATAATAAAAGAACAGTAGGTAGGATCGATTGAATCCTCCCGGGGGTTTTTTACCTAAGATCTCTTAATTGGATCAAGGGTTTTTCCTCGTCAACAAAATTCTGGTGTCGTTGTGCTTTTCGTTTTTTCTTTAAGATCCTAGCTTTAATTTTCAGTGCTTTACTTTTATCTTCAACGGTTTTCTTAATTACTCAAAGTATTTCTGTCTCAAAGGCTTTCATAAAACTCTTTATGATAAAAACTCTTAGTTTTAGTCATTATATTTAAGAAAACTTTACTTTTAATTGAAGATCCTAAAACACCAAACCCCGCTTACAAATCTTCGGTACTTGAGTTGTCCAAAATCCTTCCTAAATTTATCTTAGGTAATTTTTGACCGAAACAATCCTCATCACAAATTTCATCTTCTTCTTCTATTGAAACTCAATCATCAACACCCTCACCATCATCTTCGCCTTTGATTGTTAAAAGAAAGCTTCTGAGATCCAAAGCTTCAAAAATTCCCCAGCAACTTCAACCAATTCCTGAGGAAGATTTTCATGAACCTCATACTGATCTTATGGATATTCTGGAGGAACAAGGTGGTCCTGAGGGAGGGGTCGAAAAACATAATGAAGAGGTTGAGAGGTCCGGGCTAGGTATAGGGCAAAAAGAAAACGTTGGCCCTTCGACAGATGAACCAATTATTCATCGGGATGACACCCCCAGGTTAGATGTCGAGGCCTCCCCAACCTCGCATGCAGAAACCTCCGCACGCTACTCTGGATCCTTTCTACAGGATCCAGTTTCATTTTTGCATGGGCACGAACCGCATCCACTATCGTTCCCTCATTTGGAGGATGACGATATTGAAATTGAGGAGACACCTGCCCCTCTCCAAACTTTTCCTTCTAACACAATTGAGTCTAGATCCCCTAGGTCACTAGATACTGAGCACGCACATCCTTTGGATGTTGCCAGAACAGACTTAGAGTTGTTGGATATACCAGCTTCTCGAGGATCGTCTGGAAGACCTAGAAGTACCATCATTAAGCAAGTATTTAGGCCAGGCACTGAGGAGGAAAGCTTTGAGGAAGTTATGTTCGCCTTTCTTTCTCCTAGCCCCACTCCCAGTTCAACGGGAAATCTAGAAGATCCCGGAAGCTCCACCAACCGTGACATTGTGTTATGCATTCGTGCAAAACCAATTCGTTACGCAACAACTGATGTTGAAGCCTCGCTTCGTCAACCATCAGGAAGCCCTGTCGGAATTATACCTCCAGGCCGCACTGTAATCCCGTCGGAGCCTACAGTTGCGACAACGATATTTACGTCGGTTCTACCTCCTTCTCCTTCTTCACCGACTCCTTCACAAGCCGAAGAACTCCGACAAAGAAAAGGCAAAGCCCTGGCAACCTCTGAAACACCAACAAGACATTCACCTCCACCTGCTTCCTTTGATCGCCTTCACCTTAAATCGGATCCTATTTTTCGTGCCACTATCATTCAACAACTAGCCGACCAACACCTTCAAAAATCACTCACCAATGTGGCAGAACAACAATCACCCTCCCCATCTCATTCATCTTCATCTTCTTCCTCCGATAATAATTCTGATAATGCATCTGCCCACAACTCTCCCTCACCAAAAACATCAAGTCTCGAAGAACTTTATAACGAACTCTATGTCACTCTCGTGTCTCTAGAAGATCAAACTGATTCGTTTGATAAAGCTATTCTTGCTTCTCTTCAAGCCAGATTTGATCATCAACATAGAGTGAGAGAATTGACACTCAAGGCTCAACAAGAGAAATTTCTTGCAGATGCACAACTTTAAGCGGCTCAGAAACGTATAACAGAACTTGAAGCCACCTGCCGCCAAGCTGTTGCCTCCTCTCGCAGACGTGATGATCCTGATGATGAGGATCAACACGAGGGGGAGAACAAGGAAGAGGATGCAGTTAGAGCCAGTGCTGCCACAGAAGTTATTGGAGACTCGGATGTCAGAGATGATGCTCAATCTCAAGATCCTCCACATGATTTAGCTGAGAACACTGAAGAGATTAATATTGATGAGACTGAGGTTAGAGCTAGTGGTGGCACAGAATTTGTTAGAGATTCAGATATCTGAGATGATGCTCAGTCCCAAGGCTTAAGACATGATCCATCTATTATTGGTGAAGACTTTCATGATCTTGACTTTCCAGATATCCACTTTGATGATCCCAATGATGAAGATGGTTCTCCTAAGTCTTCTGACGATGACGATGATGACTTTGGTTTTGATAAATACCCAGATGTTCAACAACCTGTTTCCTCTTTGAACCAAATGAACTTCGATAACCTAATCAATCACCTTGCAAACCCTCATCTCTTCAGAAACACCAGGGCTCCAATTGATCAAATTAATGACGGTGGTTTTAGAAAGAACCCCAAGAAAAGAATTAACCATCTTGAAACACCAACTGAACTCATCAAGTCAATGAAATTCCTTGAAGAAGGGGCTTACAGAATCTTCTCACAAAAACAAGAACTGGTTGAACTTGATATTGATAAAATAAGGGCAAGGCATGCTTTTGATCATGAACATCAGCGAGAGAAATACTTGAAAGATCTTGTTGAAGCAAGAAGTCGTAAGATTCCTAAGGCCTGGAAAGATCAGTTCAAGCTAAAGATTATTGAAGTCATCAGTTTTCACTTCAAAGAATGGCGTGATGCAGGTTTTGCAAGAAAACCAGGCTTGATGTGATTTGTAGTTAAAAGAGAAGATAATCGAAAGTATGTGATTAGTAAAGCCAGATTTAATCTCCTCTCGGCAGATGATCTCATCTTTCTCCAAAATCATTTTGCAAGAAAACTCATTCAGCAAGATCCCGAAAGTCAAGAAGCATATTATGCAATAAAGAGATACATGGATAGTCTTATTCTAAGCCAAACTCAAAAAGACTTTCAACTTGGAATTGAGAAAAAGAGAAAGAAGATCAATCTCACTGTGCCCAACCAGAAAATAAATGGTGTAAATCTTGATAATTTCAACACCGGTGCCATATTTGACATACCTAAAGGGTTTGTGTTTGAAAGCGAACAAGGGCACAAGATCTCCATCAGACTCGACGAACTCACAAAATATTCTGATGGTACTTTGTTGCAATGCCAGAATGTCTTTGAAAGCTTGTACGAGTTCGAAGAGTCAGAAAAGGAAAAGAAGAAGATGATGAAAGTGAATGATAAAATTAAGGCAAAGATCAACCACGGAAAGAGAACCAGACTGATAATGAAAGCTCGAACACCAAAAGAACGACCTGGAGTAATTCATGTTCCCGAAGGCACCTGGGTTAGATATTCACCAAATCATGAGTTCGGGCCTCATAATATTCTTCCAGTGAACTTTGCCGATAATATCGTTGAACCACCCAACCGACCAGCTGATCCAAAGTATCATTTCATCCCCAAACGGTTTTGGAAGAAAAAGTACAGTGAATATAAGAAACGAGCCTTCAAAGATCAATCAATTCAAAAACCTCAAACCGAATCATCAACCAAGAAAAGAAACAGAAGGCAGAAGAAGAAAAAAAGAAGAACCGGTTAAAAGACATCATCAACAAAACAACACTAAAGAGAGAGATTGTTAGATTATTATTTAGTTAGTGCATGTTTTGTACTTTTGTGTAAGTTAAAGGATTTTAGATTAAGTATGGAGGGGTGTTAAGTGTAATTAGCCTTGTATATAAATACCCCTCCATACAACCTTTGTAAGGTTAGCCTTTCATATAATACATTTACATTTCCTTTCATTTACCATTATTCTCTCATTCTCTCTCTCACACATATATCTTGATTTCGTGATCTAGCTATGTTTACAATAAAAACTTAGATATTATGTTATCAATATATTGAAAAGTAACATAGTAGTTACTCGTATGAGCTATCTGAACTTATTTACATATTGAAAAAGGATTTAAAATATAGAAAAATGATAAAGGTAACTAATTTGATAGGTTTATCAACATGCCCAAAATTTAGGTGCTAACATATGGCCTGAAAAAGTCATAATCTAGAAAAAGAAAAACAATGATTTTATGCAAACTTTTTATCTGAATTTAACTGCTAGTTATGTATGTATGAATTATGTTAGCCTACCAATCAACATTATTACTCTAAAACATACTCAATACAAATATAAAATTTGATGAAAAAATTTAAATTGGAAATTTTTAAAAGAAGCATAGAACAATTATAAAGAACACACGTAACATAGATGCACCACTAATAGTTGGATCACCACATTTCTTGTCGTTTGCAATCTTTCTCGTCTTTCTTGAACTCATGTTAGGACAAACAGTTCGCCATGTCAATTTTGAACTTGTTTTAATACCAAATACGGAGTATCTTTAAATGTTGCTTTTGATCCGTGTAGTTGTCACATAAAGTTAAGAGGAGTGGAGCTGCTGGGTTGGGGGTAGTGCCAAACCCAAACTCGATAAGAAAAATACTACTCGAATCTGACCCAATATCCATCGAAGATCTTACCAGGACACTCTATCGGGAAAAAAAGTTCACCCAAAACCGACCCGTTGGATTTCGCTGATGATATTCACTGGAGCATTTCACTGAAGCACTTCACTAAAGCATGTCATTGATGCATTTCATTGATGCATTTCACTGATGATATTCACTGGAGCATTTCACTGAAGCACTTCACTAAAGCATGTCATTGATGCATTTCATTGATGCATTTCACTGAAGCACTTCACTAAGAATTTCACTGTTGCATTTCATTGAAACACTTCACTGTTGCACTTCACTGGTGATATTCACTGGAACATTTCACTGAAGCACTTCACTGATGAATTTCACTGATGAATTTCACTAGAGCATTTCTCTGATGATATTCACTGATGCATTTCACTGGAGCATTTCATACATTTTGAGTTTTTTTTTCTTTAAAGCAAAACGATTAATTCTTCTAAACATTAGTTTAAAAATCCTTCTAAAACCTTATAAATGTGATACGTGTATTCCACTTATTATCTTTTTTTTTTGAACGGCAAATTTGGATCACTACCGTACCACTGGAGTATCATCGTGCCACCAGGGTACCACCCGATCATATCCCCACTAGGCAATTGAAAGGACCAGACTCGATAAACCGAAAACGACAATTTTTTTTTTTTTTACAGAGGGTACCCACTGCGCCGCAGTGGGTTCGACACACTCCCACTGCGTCGCAGTGGGTTTCTACTGTCAGCGACAAAAGTTCCCCCACTGCGCCGCAGTGGGGTTGAGACCCTCCCACTGCGCCGCAGTGGGATCCTACTGGTCTTAGACCTGAACAGCATCAGCAATCAGCTTATTCCTTTAACTCATTTACCCAAACTTTCATTCATTCAACACATGACCAACATTTAAAACATCATCCAAAATTTGCAACGATCATAAAAACACATTTCTAAACATAGTTACAACATCAACTTGTTCCAAATTTCACTTTCAACATCAATGGTCATTTACCCATTTTGACACCATTTTCGCCCAACATACCCAAGACAACTTTCCAAAAGCTCTACACTTGAACATTTACAAAACTTTTACAAAAATATACTTTTTAAACCAACATGTACCAAGAGTCAAGAGAGGGGGGATTTCTAGGCCTCTAACCAAAAGATTGCCATTCATACACGAATGACCTAGATACCTTCGAGTCTTGCAACAACGTTACTTCAAAAACTTCAAGCTTATCAACAACTAGTTCCTTCTCCCGGAACTACCTAAAAAGGTAAACAACTAAAATATAAGCAAAGGCTTAGTGAATATACTTGCATACAATTACTATTACGAAGGAGGGCAAAGTACAAGGACTATCACAAGTAACCTATAACATCGTCATGTCACATTTACTTGCTCACCTTGCACCCTAAACACATATATGGATTAACAACTTCAACATGGTGGTCTTCCACACATGGACAATCCACTTCAACATGGTGGTCTTTCCACACATGGATAATCAACTTCAACATGGTGGTCTTTCCACACATGGATAATTACTTCAACATGGTGGTCTTTCCACACATGGATAATCAACTTCAACATGGTGGTCTTTCCACACATGGATAATTACTTCAACATGGTGGTCTTTCCACACATGGATAATCAACTTCAACATGGTGGTCTTTCCACACATGGATAATCAACTTCAACATGGTGGTCTTTCCACACATGGATAATCAACTTCAACATGGTGGTCTTTCCACACATGGATAATCAACTTCAACATGGTGGTCTTTCCACACATGGATACCAACATAACGTAAAAGTATGCAATTATACTCACCTCCTCCGCAAATTGAACAATAACGCTAAAACGATAAGGCACAAACAAGCTTCAACCTATAATCATATCATAAAAGTGCATAAGCTTATATTCACAACTTGACTAGCTTAACCTAGCCATACTCAATCACTAGCCTTTCTAAACCCAAAACCCAACCCATTTGTCATTGAGTCTCTTTTTATTTCCACAATACCATAGGTAGTTCAATCTACCATTTCCATCAACATTTCAATTACTAGTAAAACTCATCTTTTCTCATAAACCAAAATTATCACATAAGCTTATCAATTTCATAATCAAACTCAACACATAACTCAATGACAAACTAGGTTATCTAAGGAATTAGGGAAAATTCATCATAATTCAATTTCTATCAAAAATCCCCAAAAAAATTGGTTCACTCCATGAACCCTAATTTCACAAGGAAAAAAAATGAAAACTAAATTAGGGGAAATCAATACCTCAACAACATTAAGCTAAATCAAGACTTTAAATTTGGAAATCCTCCTCCTTTTTCCTCTTGAGAAATCGGCCACCACCACCACTAAAACAAACCCTAACTTTAATTTCTTGAATGAGGATTATTTGGTGGTAATTATTATTATTACAAGCTCTATCTTGGTTTTGAGAGGATTACTTTGATTTTGAAGGAATGATATGGAATGCATGAAGAGTGGAAGAAGAAGAGGAATGGTGGGGGATGACTCATTACCAAAATTGATATCTGGCACCTTTGGGGCTTGCCACGCCCCTTTCTCATTTTTGGTATTAAAATACCCACTATCCGCTAAAGTTCCAACTAAATTAACCCCATTACCAAAAATAAAATACTAGGAAATTAATTTAATGCAAAACTATAAAAATGGGTTAATTTCTTTTACCTTAAAATCTTTGGGGTGTTACAACTCTCCCCCACTTGGAACGGATCACGACCTCGTGATCCAAGCCATATGCAAAGACGGATAGTAAACTAGGACGTCATGCTCGGACTCCCATGTACAATCAGACATCTTACCATGCTTCCACAAAATCTTATAAGTCCTCGCCGTCTTATTTTGTATTCTTCTAAGCTCTTCTTCTACTATGGCAATAAGTTCTTCAACATAGTTCAACTTGTTATCAACCTCAACATGGTGGTCTTTCCACACATGGATAATCAACTTCAACATGGTGGTCTTTCACACATGGATAATTACTTCAACATGGTGGTCTTTCCACACATGGATAATCAACTTCAACATGGTGGTCTTTCCACACATGGATAATTACTTCAACATGGTGGTCTTTCCACACATGGATAATTACTTCAACATGGTGGTCTTTCCACACATGGATAATCAACTTCAACATGGTGGTCTTTCCACACATGGATAATCAACTTCAACATGGTGGTCTTTCCACACATGGATAATTACTTCAACATGGTGGTCTTTCCACACATGGATAATTACTTCAACATGGTGGTCTTTCCACACATGGATAATCAACTTCAACATGGTGGTCTTTCCACACATGGATAATTACTTCAACATGGTGGTCTTTCCACACATGGATAATCAACTTCAACATGGTGGTCTTTCCACACATGGATAATCAACTTCAACATGGTGGTCTTTCCACACATGGATAATCAACTTCAACATGGTGGTCTTTCCACACATGGATACCAACATAACGTAAAAGTATGCAATTATACTCACCTCCTCCGCAAATTGAACAATAACGCTAAAACGATAAGGCACAAACAAGCTTCAACCTATAATCATATCATAAAAGTGCATAAGCTTATATTCACAACTTGACTAGCTTAACCCAGCCATACTCAATCACTAGCCTTTCTAAACCCAAAACCCAACCCATTTGTCATTGAGTCTCTTTTTATTTCCACAATACCATAGGTAGTTCAATCTACCATTTCCATCAACATTTCAATTACTAGTAAAACTCATCTTTTCTCATAAACCAAAATTATCACATAAGCTTATCAATTTCATAATCAAACTCAACACATAACTCAATGACAAACTAGGTTATCTAAGGAATTAGGGAAAATTCATCATAATTCAATTTCTATCAAAAATCCCCAAAAAAATTGGTTCACTCCATGAACCCTAATTTCACAAGGAAAAAAAATGAAAACTAAATTAGGGGAAATCAATACCTCAACAACATTAAGCTAAATCAAGACTTTAAATTTGGAAATCCTCCTCCTTTTTCCTCTTGAGAAATCGGCCACCACCACCACTAAAACAAACCCTAACTTTAATTTCTTGAATGAGGATTATTTGGTGGTGATTATTATTATTACAAGCTCTATCTTGGTTTTGAGAGGATTACTTTGATTTTGAAGGAATGATATGGAATGCATGAAGAGTGGAAGAAGAAGAGGAATGGTGGGGGATGACTCATTACCAAAATTGATATCTGGCACCTTTGGGGCTTGCCACGCCCCTTTCTCATTTTTGGTATTAAAATACCCACTATCCGCTAAAGTTCCAACTAAATTAACCCCATTACCAAAAATAAAATACTAGGAAATTAATTTAATGCAAAACTATAAAAATGGGTTAATTTCTTTTACCTTAAAATCTTTGGGGTGTTACAACTCTCCCCCACTTGGAACGGATCACGACCTCGTGATCCAAGCCATATGCAAAGACGGATAGTAAACTAGGACGTCATGCTCGGACTCCCATGTACAATCAGACATCTTACCATGCTTCCACAAAATCTTATAAGTCCTCGCCGTCTTATTTTGTATTCTTCTAAGCTCTTCTTCTACTATGGCAATAAGTTCTTCAACATAGTTCAACTTGTTATCAACCTCAATTTCTTTCAAAGGCACATAAGAAGACTCATCGGCAAGGCATTTTCTAAGATGTGACACATGAAAAGTTGGATGGATTCCCAAAGTTCATCCGGTAACTCCAAACGGTAAGCGACTTTTCCAACCTTAGCCAAAATTTTAAACGGGCCAATGAATCGGGGACTTAGTTTCCCACGCTTTCTAAATCGTAGTACACCCTTCCATGGGGAGACTTTCAACAAAACCCGATCGCCCACAAGAAACTCAATCGGTCTTCTCCTTTTATCCGCATAAGACTTTTGCCGATCTTGAGCCGCTTTTAATCTCTCTTTGATCACATCTATCTTTTCGATGGTTTTTAACACCACTTCCGTGCCACCTATTTCTCTTTGACCTACTTCTCCCCAACAAATTGGAGATCTACACTTCCTTCCATACAACATTTCATATGGCGGCATTTGGATACTAGAATGGTAGCTATTATTGTAAGAGAATTCTACCAAAGGCAAGTGAAGATCCCAAGTGCCTCCAAAATCAATTATACATGCCCGAAGCATGTCTTCAAGCGTTTGAATAGTTCTCTCACTCTGACCATCCGTTTGTGGGTGATAGGCGGTGCTAAGCTTGAGCTTGGTACCCATATCTTCATGAAATTTCCGCCAAAAGTGAGAAGTGAATCGAGTGTCTCTATCCGAAACAATGAAGATGGGAACTCCATGTCTAGCCACAACCTCTTTTACGTAGATCTTTGCCAACACTTCAGATGATGATGCCTCACGAATAGGAAGAAATAAGGCACTCTTGGTTAATCTATCGACTATTACCCATATAGTATCGAATTGATTTCTAGGGGTCTTGGGCAATTTTGTGATGAAATCCATGGTGATCTCTTCCCACTTCCATTTGGGAATTTCCAACGGTTGCAACATACCATAAGGCTTTTGATGCTCCGCTTTCACTTGTGCACAAGTCAAACATTTTTCGACATATTTCACCACATCTCGCTTCATTCCGGGCCACCAATACTCTATTTTCAAGTCATGATACATCTTTGTAGCACCGGGGTGAATAGAATATTTGGATTTGTGAGCTTCATCAAGTAGAATTTGTTTCAACTCACAAGAGAAAGGAATCCAAATTCTCCCAAAACGAACGGTAAGGCCACGAGAATCCTTGGTGAAATAATGTATTTGGCCTTGAATTCTTTCTTTCTTAGGATCTCATTGCAAGGCTCTCTCTTGAGCTTCTCTAATTTGATCGAAGAAGTCATTGGTGATCAAAACCCAAAGGGGAGAAACGACTAGAGCATGATGAGAACTCTTTCGACTCAAAGCGTCCGCTACAACATTAGCCTTCCCGGGATGATACAAAATTTCACAATCATAATCTTTCAAAAGATCTAACCATCTTCGTTGGCGATTGTTGAGATCTCTTTGTTCAAAGAAGTACTTGAGACTTTTATGATCGGAATAAATGGTAAACTTGACTCCATAAAGGTAATGGCGCCAAATTTTTAAAGCAAAAACCACCGCCGCTAACTCCAAATCATGTGTAGGATACCGTTTTTCATGCTCTTTCAGTTGCCTTGAAGCATAGGCAATGACTTTACCTCGTTGCATAAGAACACAACCTAGGCCATTAAATGATGCATCACAATACACCACCATATCTTCAAGTCCATCCGGTAAAACAAGGACCGGTGCTTGACTTAGCCTTTCTCGAAGTTGTTGAAAGGCCAACTCTTGTTCGCTTTTCCATTCAAACTTGATATTCTTACGAGTCAACTTGGTCAATGGGGCAGCTATTTTTGAAAAGTCTTGGATGAAGCGGCGGTAATAGCCCGCTAGACCAAGGAAACTCCTAATCTCCGACGGATTTTTAGGTTGCTCCCACTTCATCACCGCATTAATCTTAGCCGGATCCACCATAATTCCTTCGCTATTAATAACGTGACCAAGAAATTGCACTTCTCTTAACCAAAACTCACATTTGGAGAATTTGGCATAGAGTTTCTCCTTGCGTAAAATTTCCAACACCTCCCTTAAATGAACTTCATGATCGGAAGAACTCTTGGAATATATGAGAATGTCATCAATAAAAACAATCACGGACTTATCCAACATGGGACGACAAACACGATTCATGAGATCCATGAAAGCCGCGGGGGCATTAGTGAGACCAAAAGGCATGACAACAAACTCGAAATGACCATAACGTGTACGGAAAGCGGTTTTGGGAATATCTTCATCACGTACTTTGAGTTGATGGTAACCCGAACGAAGATCAATTTTTGAGAAATATAATGCTCCTTGAAGTTGATCGAATAAATCATCGATTCTAGGCAAAGGATACTTGTTCTTTACGGTGACTTTGTTGAGCTCACGATAGTCGATACACATACGCATGCTTCCATCCTTCTTCTTAACGAAAAGTACCGGTGCGCCCCAAGGAGAGTTACTAGGTCGAATAAAACCTTTATCAAGTAGTTCTTGTAATTGCTTCATCATCTCTTGCATTTCCGTTGGAGCCAAACGGTAAGGAGCTTTAGCAATGGGGTTAGCCCCCGGAATGAGATCAATTGAAAACTCAACTTGCCGTTCGGGGGGAATACCTGGCAAGTCTTCGGGAAAAACATCGGCAAATTCACTAACGATTGGAATGTCTACGATAGATAAAGGTTTCTTTTCAACATTAACAATGTGAGCAAGGTAAGCATGACATCCATGAGACATATAGCGTTTGGCGCGAGCAAAGGTACAAACGGCTATAGAACGCTCCTTCCTATCACCATAAACCACCAAATCTTCACCTTTGGAGGTCTTTACATATATTGCCTTTTCATCACACGCGATTTTAGCGTTATAAACACTCAACCAATCCATTCCCAAAATTATGTCAAACTCTCCCATCGGAAAAGGAATTAGATTGGCTTGAAAGAGTTCCAAAGAGATTTTGATCTCACACCCTATATACACATCCTTCACTAATTCCATCCTACCATTACCAACCTCAACTTGCAAAATATTATCTAAACTTGACCTTGACACGGGAATAACATGAATTACTCTAGTTGCAACAAATGATCTATTTGCCCCCGAATCAAAGAGAATTCGCATAGGCACATTATATACGAGGAATGTACCTGTGACAACATCATCCGTGCTCCTTGCTTGCTCCACCGTGAGTTGAAAGGATCTTCCTCGTGGGTTTCCATGTGCTTGGACATTCTTTCTCTCCGCCTCCTTTCTCCTCTCTTCAAGTCTCTCTTCCTCGGTCAATTTAGGACATGAGCTTCTCATGTGACCCTCCCCGAAGCACTTAAAACAAATGACAGGTTTTCGAGGCTTGGACCTGCACTCCCGGCTAGTGTGTCCCGGCTTCCCACAAGTATAACATCCCTTCTCCGATGCCTTGCACATTCCCGAGTGATTCTTCTTGCATTGACGGCAAAAGGGGGTGTTTCTTCTATGTGAATTGTTACCGGAGTTACCCTCTTGTCTAAACCGTTTGTTTGGAGAGTTCGTTTCTTCATGATTCCTTTTCAATTCACCTTCCTCCCCCCTAGACTGCTCAATCTCATGATCCCTAGCCACATCCGCCAACATGGAGAAAGAATCCATTTGACGGAGGCTTATCTTCTCCCTCAAGCTCTTCTTCAGCTTCATATAAAATTGCTCCTTTAGTAATTGATCGTTCTCAAGAAATTCCGGACAAAATTGAGCTTTATCCAAGAATTGGGCTCGAAATTTATTTAAGCTCAAGGTGCCTTGACAGTCATTGAGAAATTCGCTTCTCAACTTGGTCACTTCGGCCTCCGATCTAAATTCCTTGAAAAACATAGTCTTGAATTCGGGCCATTCTACATGATCTAAAGCTTCCTTCTTAATTGCCAACAAACCATCCCACCATCTCTTCCCACTGTTCCTTAGCATACCCACCGCAAAGATGACCTTCAAGTGTGAGGGGCATTGACTAGTGTGGAACGCCCCTTCTATTTCCGATATCCACCGAGTACAAACGATGGGATCACGATCACCGTGATACTCAGGTGGGTGGCATACTTCAAAGTCTCGAAAAGTGAACTTCTTCTTATAAACCTTCTCCCCGGTTACTTCCACCTCCCTTTCGTCTTCAGTCTTCTTGCCCTTATCTTGGGCATCTCTTTTCTCAAATTCCCGTTGCACATTGACCGCGACCTCTTCTCTAATCATTTGAGCAATGTGATCGTTCACAGCTCCTTCTAAAGTTTGATTCAATCTTTTTACTAAAAGAGGAGTATACTTCTCCAATGCTCTCCCTATTTGGTCCGAGATATCCATACTATCCTCGGCAAATATGGGCTCTTCTTCTTCGTTTTGTTCGTTGTGCTCATCTTCATTATGATGATAATCGGCCATACTATAATAAGAGTAGATAAGACAGATTTAATCACGCAACCTATCTATCTCTACGACTAGAAGCCAAAACCTATGACTTTATACTAAACCGTCTCAAGGTTTGATGCCGTTAATTTATAAATTTGTTAGTATGTCAACCACAATAAGGCCGGCTTCTTATTGTGCTTTAATACTAGCAAGTTTGTAAGCTAACATCATTAAACACTCTTTCGGTCCCATATAAAATTTCAGTTACCTAAGGTCGAGTCTCAACTAAGGTTTAAGTCTAGGCACTCTCTACACAAGGGAATACCTAAATCCCTTAAACCTTGGCTCTGATACCAACTTGAAAGGACCAGACTCGATAAACCGAAAACGACAAATTTTTTTTTTTTTTTACAGAGGGTACCCACTGCGCCGCAGTGGGTTCGACACACTCCCACTGCGTCGCAGTGGGTTTCTACTGTCAGCGACAAAGTTCCCCCACTGCGCCGCAGTGGGGTTGAGACCCTCCCACTGCGCCGCAGTGGGATCCTACTGGTCTTAGACCTGAACAGCATCAGCAATCAGCTTATTCCTTTAACTCATTTACCCAAACTTTCATTCATTCAACACATGACCAACATTTAAAACATCATCCAAAATTTGCAACGATCATAAAAACACATTTCTAAACATAGTTACAACATCAACTTGTTCCAAATTTCACTTTCAACATCAATGGTCATTTACCCATTTTGACACCATTTTCGCCCAACATACCCAAGACAACTTTCCAAAAGCTCTACACTTGAACATTTACAAAACTTTTACAAAAATATACTTTTTAAACCAACATGTACCAAGAGTCAAGAGAGGGGGGATTTCTAGGCCTCTAACCAAAAGATTGCCATTCATACACGAATGACCTAGATATCTTCGAGTCTTGCAACAACGTTACTTCAAAAACTTCAAGCTTATCAACAACTAGTTCCTTCTCCCGGAACTACCTAAAAAGGTAAACAACTAAAATATAAGCAAAGGCTTAGTGAATATACTTGCATACAATTACTATTACGAAGGAGGGCAAAGTACAAGGACTATCACAAGTAACCTATAACATCGTCATGTCACATTTACTTGCTCACCTTGCACCCTAAACACATATATGGATTAACAACTTCAACATGGTGGTCTTTCCACACATGGATAATCAACTTCAACATGGTGGTCTTTCCACACATGGATAATCAACTTCAACATGGTGGTCTTTCCACACATGGATAATTACTTCAACATGGTGGTCTTTCCACACATGGATAATCAACTTCAACATGGTGGTCTTTCCACACATGGATAATTACTTCAACATGGTGGTCTTTCCACACATGGATAATCAACTTCAACATGGTGGTCTTTCCACACATGGATAATCAACTTCAACATGGTGGTCTTTCCACACATGGATAATCAACTTCAACATGGTGGTCTTTCCACACATGGATAATCAACTTCAACATGGTGGTCTTTCCACACATGGATACCAACATAACGTAAAAGTATGCAATTATACTCACCTCCTCCGCAAATTGAACAATAACGCTAAAACGATAAGGCACAAACAAGCTTCAACCTATAATCATATCATAAAAGTGCATAAGCTTATATTCACAACTTGACTAGCTTAACCCAGCCATACTCAATCACTAGCCTTTCTAAACCCAAAACCCAACCCATTTGTCATTGAGTCTCTTTTTATTTCCACAATACCATAGGTAGTTCAATCTACCATTTCCATCAACATTTCAATTACTAGTAAAACTCATCTTTTCTCATAAACCAAAATTATCACATAAGCTTATCAATTTCATAATCAACTCAACACATAACTCAATGACAAACTAGGTTATCTAAGGAATTGGGGAAAATTCATCATAATTCAATTTCTATCAAAAATCCCCAAAAAAATTGGTTCACTCCATGAACCCTAATTTCACAAGGAAAAAAAATGAAAACTAAATTAGGGGAAATCAATACCTCAACAACATTAAGCTAAATCAAGACTTTAAATTTGGAAATCCTCCTCCTTTTTCCTCTTGAGAAATCGGCCACCACCACCACTAAAACAAACCCTAACTTTAATTTCTTGAATGAGGATTATTTGGTGGTAATTATTATTATTACAAGCTCTATCTTGGTTTTGAGAGGATTACTTTGATTTTGAAGGAATGATATGGAATGCATGAAGAGTGGAAGAAGAAGAGGAATGGTGGGGGATGACTCATTACCAAAATTGATATCTGGCACCTTTGGGGCTTGCCACGCCCCTTTCTCATTTTTGGTATTAAAATACCCACTATCCGCTAAAGTTCCAACTAAATTAACCCCATTACCAAAAATAAAATACTAGGAAATTAATTTAATGCAAAACTATAAAATGGGTTAATTTCTTTTACCTTAAAATCTTTGGGGTGTTACACAATTTAATGTCAATACACCAATTCAAGAGGAAACTCATTAAATATGAGAAAACCCCCTATGTGGGTTTTGAACCCATGACCTTATGGTCACACGGCCTTATCCCACCACCAAGATGCCACTATCTTTCTTAATATAAAAAAGAATCTGGTTAGTGGAATCTGACATCATGATGACATAAGAAAAGCATTGTTGGTCATGATATGTGGCTGACAACTCAGCTTTTCTTATGTCATCAGAATTCCTTCTTTAGTAGTATAAAATAATAGTATAGTAAGTTAGTAAGATAAGATAAGATAGTAAGATAAGATATAAATATAAATGTGTATGTATATAATGGATAGATATATAAGTGTATCTTAATAAATTGTTTATACATAAATTTCAGGTCGAGTTGGGATAGACATGCCCAGTCCTTAGAGGTGTAATTGAGCCGAGCCGAGTCGACACAGTGCCAAGCTCGAGCTCGACTCGATTATAAAACACGAAGCTTGAAACTCGACTCGAGCCTTTATTTCAAGCTCGAGCTCGCGTTACGAATCTACACCTTCGAGCTCGACTCGATTAAGTATTAAACTAAGGTTTAAATCGAACTAAGGTCGACAATTTCAAGCTTGACTCGATTAAGCTCGACTCGCTAGGATAGTAATTATGTAAAGATATATAATTCTCAAGGGTAATATTGTAAATAAGCACACGCCATAGGCTCGATTAAGTGCGCGACCTTTTTTAAGTAGGTTATTTTGAGGCTCGAAGTCTACTCGAGACGAGTCGATTCAAATATGAGTTGATTTTGAGTAGCTCGCAAACTGTGTCGTCTCGTTTATACTCTTTTAGACATTCCTTGACCTGAACGGGTTCATATATCATGTTTTGTCCATCGGTTAAGTGTTATTTTAATTTTTTTTTTTTTTCTTCCACATCCCTAATACTGGGCACAATAGATTTCAACGCTGAGTGCTCCATGCCTCCTTTTTCTCAGGACATGACCCCACCTTCAATAAACCAAAATAAATCCAATCCAATTCATAAACCAATTTCACATCCGCTCTTTTTCCTTGCGGACTCCAAACCCACATTTAAATCTAGTTAAATTCGACAAAAAGTCTTCTTAGTGGACTAACCGGTAACCGCCTATTCCAGTCACCACCGTCTCCACCTAAACCCCTTAACCTATTCCTTTTTTACCGACACATCCCGTCCCCACTTTCCACTTTCCTTTCATCCCAATTTCATCTATATTTCATCTTCATTTCATTTGCATTTCATTTCACAATACGTTAAACACATAATATAATAATGATATTATTAGTATTTTCTCTCTCTAAATTAAAAACAAAACCAAAAATAATTCATTTTTTGTTTTTTCTCTCTCTAGAATTTATCCAGTCTCATAATTTCTCTCTCCTCTCTCATTCGCTTTCATTCTTTATTTAATAAAAATTTAAGTTATATTAATAAATAATTAAAGTATATATATATATGTAAACATATATATAGATATAATGAAGATACATAGGTAGTATCGATATATATGTATGAATCAATCGTTTTCAAGTGAGTGAAATAAAAAAAAATGGTGAAGTTAGAGGAAGCTATTATTTGCTTCCATTTTTCGTCTTCATTCTCAGTATAACTTTTTTCAACTATTTTCTTTTTTTACTAATTTTTCTTATTTTTCTCAAGATCTGTGTTTATTGAGCTCTCTTGAAGAAGACTAATCTGTAAGTTCTTTTCTTTTATATTATAATCTTAATGTATATATATATATATATATGTATATGTTTTTATTTTTGTTAATCAATATTATTATATATATATATATATTTGTATATATATACATGTTGGATTGTATGTATGTATGTTGATGTTTTGAGGTTGTTTTTTGATGTGTGTTTGACTTGAATCCTAGCGGTTTAGATCCGGGTTTCTTGGGGTACCGATTTTAATTAATTTTTAGATTATATATATATTTATGAATCTGTTTTTCTCTATAGTTTTAGATCATAGAGGAGAAACTGAATATGGGTCTTAGAAGATTGATGATTGGATTATAGTTTCAGAAACTAAAATATAAGATATAGATATAGATTTATTTCATGATAATCAAATAAATTCATGAGGTTAAAATTTGTGATTTGATGATATTTTTCTTATAAAGTTCTAAGATGACTAAAATATACAAGCTTTTATTGATTTGATGATATTTATCTAAATAATAATCCATGTTCTGTTTTGACCTTAAAAATCTGTGATCTTAAGTACTGTATTTGTTAATTTTAATCTGACTTCCTGGTAGTCTTGATGCTATTAAGAGAGTATTTGGGATTTGCATATATTAAGTGCTTATGACACGTTTGTTTAATACGAAATCCCCCTTTAATCCATTAGTTTTGGTTTATTGATATGTATCTATCTCGATAGTTGGGTGATTGATGTGCTTATGTTATCTGTTTCGTGTTGTTACTTTTTTGTTTTTGTAGTTGTGTACTTATGCTAGTTGATGATTTATTAATTTTCTGGGGTTTACAGCGGCTGGTTGAAGAATGTGTAGTGGCCCTGAACAGAAAAAATCTGCTTCGTCGTCTACCGCTTCAATAACAACAGAAGATAAAAAATCTACTAATAAAATGGTGATGAGTCCACTAACCGTTGAGACTGAAGATTCTTTTTCCAGTTTACTTGAATACGCAGCTAATAATGACTTTGAGGGTTTTAAACGATCAATCGAGAAAGATCCTTCACCAATTAATGAAGTTGGACTTTGGTATGTTCGCAAAAAGGGTTCCAAGCAGATAGTCCTTGAGCATCGGACCCCGTTAATGGTTGCTTCGACATATGGAAGCGTAAGCGTTTTGAAGTTGATAATTTCACAGCCGAAGGTGGATGTGAATTTTGCTTGTGGCCCGGATAAGTGCACCGCCCTTCATTGTGCGGCCTCTGGTGGTTCTCTTGATGCCGTTGAAGTGGTTAGGTTGCTTTTGTCTGTTGGTGCTGAGCCGAACATTGAAGATGCAAATGGGCACCGACCTGTTGACGTGATAGTTGTACCTCCTAAACTATCTGGGGTTCGGGCTTCTCTAGAAGAACTTCTTGTGAACAGCTCTTCTGATGGATTGGTTAATGAATGCAAGCTGACTGTATCTGTGGCTACGTCAAACTCGTGGTCCCCAACCCTATCGTCTTCTCCCGATGATGGTTCTCCATGTTCTCCTTCAGAGCTGGTCTCTTCTCCAATGATGTCGAAATTTAATGACATGTCACTGAACTCTACAGAGAAGAAAGAGTATCCAATTGACCCGTCATTGCCTGACATCAAGAACAGCATATATTCTACTGATGAGTTCCGGATGTTTTCATTTAAGGTCCGTCCTTGTTCACGGGCCTATTCTCATGATTGGACCGAATGCCCATTTGTTCACCCTGGTGAAAATGCACGCAGAAGGGACCCGAGGAAGTACCATTATAGCTGTGTCCCATGCCCTGATTTTCGGAAGGGAGCTTGTAGGCGCGGTGATATGTGTGAGTATGCTCATGGTGTTTTTGAATGCTGGCTCCATCCGGCTCAGTACCGTACACGTTTATGCAAAGATGGTACTAGTTGTGCTAGACGGGTTTGCTTTTTTGCTCATCTGCCTGAGGAGCTGAGGCCGCTGTATGTCTCTACCGGTTCAGCAGTCCCGTCTCCTAGGTCAGCCGCTGCTAATGCTAGTGTCATGGACATGGCTGCAGCTTTGAACCTTCTTCCTGGTTCACCCTCATCTGTCTCGGTTATGTCTCCTGGTTTTAACCAACAAATGTCTCCAAACGGTGGGTCACTCTCTTCTGGTGCTTGGCCACAGCAAAATGTCCCGACCCTTCATCTTCCTGGAAGTAGTCTCCAGTCAAGCCGGCTCAGATCCTCACTTAGTGCCCGAGATATTCCACCAGATGAGTTGAGCATGTTGCAGGATTTCGAGTCTCAACAAATGCTAAACGATTTCGCCTGTTTCTCACAATCTCGACCCGGTTCACTCTCGTTGAACCGTTCGTCCCGGTCCAAAACATTGGCTCCAGCAAATCTTGAAGATTTATTTTCGGCTGAGTTGGCTTCTTCACCGCGGTACTCTGACCAGGCGGCATCTTCTGGTGTCTTTTCACCATCACACAAGTCAGCTGTTCTCAATCAGTTTCAGCAGCAACAAAGCATGCTTTCTCCTATAAACACGAATGTGTTCTCACCAAAGAATGTTGACCATGCCTTATTACAGGCTTCCTTTGGTGTGTCATCACCGGGAAGGATGTCTCCTAGAAGTATGGATCCAATATCTCCAATGGGTGCCCGGCTTTCTGCTTTTGCACAGCGTGAGAAGCAGCATCAACAGCTACGAAGTCTCAGCTCGAGGGAGCTAGGAACAAACTTTGGTACAAACAGTCCTTTTAATGTTGGATCGCCTGTGAATAATGTTTCATCTTCTTGGTCAAAATGGGGATCTCCAACTGGGAAAGTAGATTGGTCAGTGAATGCAGAGGAATTTGGGAAGTTGAAGAGGTCGTCTTCTTTTGAGCTCAATAACAATGGTGCAGAGGAGCCCGATTTATCATGGGTGCAATCTCTTGTGAAGGAATCACCACCCGAGATGATGAAAAACAAGCCGGCTGTACCACCTTCTGGTAGTGGTGTTGCGGCTGCGCCATCCGGTGAAGGTCATTCACATGGTGAAGCAACCGATCATTCAGTTTTAGGTGCATGGCTCGAGCAGATGCAACTTGATCAGCTCGTAGCTTAAGCAAAGAGATGAATTCTTATTCATTTTTCACTTAGATGTTGACGAAACAAAAACTCATTTCTAGATTTAAGTATATATTCTTTTGGGCCGTTCCTTGGTTCATGCGGTTTGGTATAACAGGTGGGCTGAAATGTTTCTGTGGAAAGAAAAAACATGTTCAAATTTTATATTCTTTTGGGTTCAAAGATAATTTGAAAGGTTCATCTAATGGCGAAAAAGCAGAAGAACGGAGAAGAATGCAAGGCCTACAAGATATGGGTATTGTTTCTTCCTACTCTGTTATTTCATAATTCTAGCATTACATTTCATTACAATTTTTATATGTTTCATTTGTGTTGAAACAATTTTCAATGTTCTTTATTATTTCCTTTTGGCTAAACTGAGTACTGATCGCGAACGATGTTATTGGTGGATACAATTTGTGCTACTTAATTTGTGGCTCTTTTGGTCAAATGTGGCACAAATAATCCAACTTTTCATTATGTAATACATGTTATTATAGCTATTATTTTGCCATATTCATCCATGTTTATTTCTCTTTTGTTCAGTTTCTTTATTCATTCATTTAAAGTTAGTTTACTGTGCTATAATTTGTGCGTTTCTACTCGGTTAGAATATTACATTTAGCGAAATGAACGGTTTGTCTTGCATGTTGGCTTGGCATGATATCGTTCGTTGTTAATAATCAATCAACTCCACCAAAACTCGTGTGTTCTTGGCGGCTGAAAAGTATTTTAAGTTATGAAATATCATTGCAACTGTTCTTTGCAGTTTAGATATAAGATGTCTATATCTTTCATAGGCAAATCAACTCTCCAAATGGTGAAACAATACTTCTGTAATAGGTTTGGTACTTTCAAGTTCCAAGTACATAACTTGTTAATGTAAATTTATTTGTCGAGTCCAATGTTGTTTGAGCATTGAATGTTGGGCTCAATCACAAAAGGGATTTAACCATGAAAACCATTATAATCTTCTACTATGTAGTGCAAACCTACAAAATTCTTCACGAATCTAAGGTGAATAATGGTTTTCCCAGAGAGATGTATCGATCTCTGGAGGATATTGAATGTTTGATGATTCTGATGATTTGATGATTTTAATGATGATTGATTGATTGAGAGAGAGAATTGAATGTGTGTATTTATGTAATGAATGAATGTTGAATTATCTTACATCCATTGATTGGATATTTATAGGCAACAAATTAGGTTACATCGTATTTTAGGCCTGACAGATTTGGGCCTTCATTATTAGGACCTGACCCAATATGACGAGGAATAGAACCTTCGAGAGAGACGTTATGACAAGTGTGTCAAGGAGAGTGGTCATAGCCACGTCATCGTATTCCTTGGTCATTCTTGATATTTTCAAGGAGAGGTTTCCCGACCATAAGTATATTCGTATATATACTTATATAAGTGCTGGGAAATTAAACGTATTTATAGAGACATGTGTTTATATCCCACATGTAAATAATGAGAGGTGGGAGATTTCTTTTGCATCTACTCTCGACTAGGCTTCTCAAGGTTCACTTCCGGCATGGCTTTCGGCCTTGTGGGGCTTAAGATTATTATTTTGGAGATGATTGGGCCTCAAGCCCATTTGCTCTGGATCCATTCTTGGGATATCATTAGGTCACGACATCTCCCGACATACTCTAGGAGGGAGTTAAGGAAACACTCTAGGAGGGAGTTAAGGAAACACCTTCATTTCTCTCTCCTGTTCTCTTCTCTCTCTCTTCTTGGCTTACTCCCTTCCAAGACTTATTCCCTTCTCACCTTTCTTCCTTTTACTCTCGGCTGGGCCCCACCTGGAGCTCTCGGATCTCTTCTCTATTCTCTTTACTCTCGGCTGGGCCCTACCTTTCGGATCTCTCTCCCTCCTCGAGGTAAGCTCCCTACCTCTTCCATCCAAACATCTTACTCTCCATGTGGGGCGAATTACTCTCGGATTCTCTATCCTCTCTTCTTTCTCTCTTGCTTTATTCCTTCTCTCTTGCTCTCTTCCTTCTCTCTTGCTCCCTTCCTTCTCTCTTGCTCCCTTCCTTCTCTCTTGCTCTCGACCTATCCTTCCCTTTCTTTCAAGTATAGATTAGGTTAGGGATTTACTCCCTACCGCAATTTCTTGTGTTCAGTTTCTTTATTCATTCATTTAAAGTTAGTTTACTGTGCTATAATTTGTGCGTTTCTACTCGATTAGAATATTACATTTAGTGAAATGAACGGTTTGTCTTGCATGTTGGCTTGGCATGATATCGTTCGTTGTTAATAATCAATCAACTCCACCAAAACTCGTGTGTTCTTGGCGGCTGAAAAGTATTTTAAGTTATGAAATATCATTGCAACTGTTCTTTGCAGTTTAGATATAAGATGTCTATATCTTTCATAGGCAAATCAACTCTCCAAATGGTGAAACAATACTTCTGTAATAGGTTTGGTACTTTCAAGTTCCAAGTACATAACTTGTTAATGTAAATTTATTTGTCGAGTCCAATGTCTTTGGTCATAATGCTGTAAAAGTTGCTTGGTTTATTCAGCTTGTAATAACGAACAACCACAAAAAGTTTTGGTTGGGGCCTGTAAACAAACTGATAATTTCTTTGTTTTTGGCTGCTTTTGGTACAATACACGAATGCAAACCGCAATTTCTTGTGTTTATGGCAGTGTGTTAGATATAAATTTGTGGTGTTTAATTGTAATTTAATGAAGAAGAGAGCAAGACGATGAACTTCAACAAAACCGCACTAAAGGGGGAGATTGTTAGCATTAAATTAATTAGTTAGTGCGTGTTTTGTAATTATGTAATAGAATAGTCCTTGATTTAATGTATTAAGTATGGAAGATTTTGTTGTAATTAGATAAGGACTTAGTTGTAATTTAGGAGGGGGTTTAGAGCAAATGTTGGCCCTATATAAACCCCTCCAATCTCCATTTGTAAGGTTACACCTTTAATAACATTTTCATACTTTTCCCATCTTCTCTCTACTTTCTCTCTCATACACTTAAGTCTTATAATCATATATCACGATTTAACATAGTTTACATTTGGTATCAGAGCAAAATCACAACTTGTGAAAGATCCATGGCTTGATTTTGTTCTATTTTGTGCTAAATTGTGTTTTTCCCATTTTACCGAAAGTTCCAATCTTTACCCTCTAAACATGTTAAAGTTCCTTCCTTTTTAGCTTCATTCCACTCATTACCTTCCCATAATCATCCTCAAGAAGTTTCAAATCCCAATTCAAAACCAAATGGCCTGAAATTGATTTTTAAGGTTTCTGTTCTGAAATCCGGTTTTCCTTCCGGTTTTCATTTTTCCTCGAATTTCTGTTGTAAAACCGGCTTTCCTTCCGGTTTTCCTACCAGCTTTCCTTCCAGTTTTCATACTAGTTTTCCTACCGGCTTTCATAATTCATACCAGCTTTCATACCAGTTTTCATACCGGCTTTCATACCAGCTTTCATACCAGTTTTCATACCAGCTTTCATACCAGCTTTCATCTTTACCGGTTTTCATACCAGCTTTCGTATCTTTATTTCATAATACCTGGTTTACACCAAAACCGGTATTAGTGCTTAATTTCTTCATTTTCTAAGCCAAAACTCCGCCCAAATTTCTTCACGAAAACCGGTTTTTCAAAGAATTTCTTGAAAACCTGATTTAGTGAAGAATTTCTTGAAAACCGGATTTAGTGAAGAATTTCTGAAACCCTGTTTTAGTACTAAATTTCTGAAACCCTGTTTTAGTACTAAATTTCTGAAACCCTGTTTTAGTACTAAATTTCTGAAACCCTGTTTTAGTACTAAATTTCTGAAACCCTGTTTTAGTACTAAATTTACCAAAACCCTGTTTTAGTACTAAATTTCTGAAACCCTGTTTTAGTACTACATTTCTGAAACCCTGTTTTAGTACTAAATTTCTGAAACCATGTTTTAGTACTAAATTTCTGAAACCCTGTTTTAGTACTAAATTTCTGAAACCTGTTTTAGTACTAAATTTCTGAAACCCTGTTTTAGTACTAAATTTCTGAAACCCTGTTTTAGTACTAAATTTCTGAAACCCTGTTTTAGTACTACATTTCTGAAACCCTGTTTTAGTGCTACATTTCTGAAACCCTGTTTTAGTACTACATTTCTGAAACCCTGTTTTAGTACTACATTTCTGAAACCCTGTTTTAGTACTACATTTCCGAAACCCTGTATTAGTACTACAATTCCGAAACCCTGTATTAGTTCTTAAAAAAAAAAAAATGTCAACTATTATACCGAATGAGTTTGTTGAGACGGTGTTAGATTTTTTAATGGGTGAACAGCCAAGTTGGGAAGAAATACGTCGTCATGATAATCACATTTGTATGTGTTGTACCAGTTCGTTTCCACGTGGAGTGGTTATTTTTGAGGAAAAACAAGTCAATGTGGAAATATTTAAGACAATCATGACACAACACAACAGTTTTCAACTTGAAATTAAGCAACTCAAATCTGAGAACAAAGAGCTCAAATCTGCTAATAATTTCAGTTTGTCCGCCATGGAAAGTCTTCAATCTGAAATTGATCGAATCAAATCTGAGAACAAAGAGCTCAAATCTGCTAATGATCTCATTTTGCCAAACATGGAAAGTCTTCAAAAAGACAATGATCATTTGCAGTCAAAGATTATCAATTTAACCAATGAGTTGGACATTTCTTACAAAGAGCTCATTGAAACCATCCTCGAAACCCAAGTTAAAGAACTTGTTTTGCAACAACAACTTTCTAAGCTCAATCGTGATTTGCAAAACAAGTCCACTTCTTCGAAGAATAATGAGCAAACATGTTTGAAGTTAATCCAACAACTTCAAGCTCATTCCTTGTCATTGGAGACTCAACTTGCAACCAAGTCAAATCAAGTGAATCCTCCTTCAACTCGTGCTCCAAAATCACCTCTTCTCAACCAAACCACTCCATCTCCAACTAAAACAAAAACCATTCCTTCAAATGCCCAACCAAACCACAATCACCCAAAATTATCAACCAATACCAAACAACACCCTTCCTCCAAAACCAAAACAAATTCTCACAACACCAAACCATCTCACCAAAACAATAAACACACACAGCCATCTTCCAAATCAGCTCATACCACTCCCAAATTCTCAAAAGAACCTCATTCCACCAAAACAAAAACCCTTCCACCTAAACCTCATCCTACTCTCAAACAAATGAACCCATATTACACACCTCGCAAGATCGGGTCTCCCTTCAAGCCTATAAACAGCCATTGTCAGATATTCAAGGATTCCACCACCGGAATCATTCGCTATAAAGATCAATATGGCTGGTTCTCTCATAGTAAACCCAACCCAAAACCTAAAAGCACTCCCATCAAGTACTCTCTCTCTGAGTTATTAAAGTTTGCACCACGAATCATTCACCCTCGTGTGCAAAAAGTGCTTGACTATGCACAACCTCCTACTTCTCTTTTCAAATATCCAGTTGGACCCACCCTCACATGGGTTCCAACGTCTGGATTCAAGTAGGTGGTTGTGATTTGGCTTGTACACATAACAGTGTACAACCCGTTCAAAATCTGTTTATTTGAGACGTTACTTCATAATTAAACATTTTCATTCGCCATGTGGGACATCAATCATTGTTGCATGATGAACACCGTGTACATGTTCATCATGAGGGGGAGAAGAGTCTAAAGATTGATTATCTTTTTGAGGGGGAGCACAATGCATTGTTTGATTATTTGCTCAGTAGGTTATGCTCAATTTGAGGGGGAGCTTAAAGGAAAATTCAATTTTCCGATTAATTGTTTGATTATTGAGAAAATTGTGTGTTTGAGGGGGAGCAAAAGACAAATGATAAAAAGACTGTAAAGTAAGAACAAAGACAAGCTTCCCACTTCATACCAAGCTTCCGCATTCCATAAGAAACCTAAGTCTTCGCCTTCACAGAATGATTGAGAATTCAAAAAGTCAAAGTTGCTCGAAGACAATGAAGACAAAGAGAAAGCTTCAAAGTCTACTCAACAACAAAGATTCTCAACGAAATGGGCTCATCAAGTTTTAAAGATCGAAGACGATGCAACTTGTACAATTCAAACACCAAGGGGGAGATTGTTAGATATAAATTTGTGGTGTTTAATTGTAATTTAATGAAGAAGAGAGCAAGACGATGAACTTCAACAAAACCGCACTAAAGGGGGAGATTGTTAGCATTAAATTAATTAGTTAGTGCGTGTTTTGTAATTATGTAATAGAATAGTCCTTGATTTAATGTATTAAGTATGGAAGGTTTGTGTTGTAATTAGACAAGGACTTATTTGTTATTAAGGAGGGGGTTTAGTGCAAATAATATGCCTATATAAACCCCTCTCCACAACCATTGTAACTTTAACCACTCCAAATAATATTTCCATACTTTTCCCATCTTCTCTCTACTTTCTCTCTCACACACTTAAGCCTAATTATCATATATCACGATTTAGCATAGATTACACAGTGGCTGTGTGGTTTTTGTAGTGAAGCGGTGTTTTTACTGGATTTTGCATCTTGTGTGTTCATGTCCTTGGTTTACTGTGCGTTTTTGGGTATTTTTGTGTTCGTTGTTTTTTTTGTGATTGACTTCGCATCGTATGTGTATTTTTGTCTCAATATTTTTCCTGGAAAGACAATAAACTTATATCTCATTAATATCCAAGAAAAAACCCCACGATATCTAGTCACGTTTCGAACCCCAGCCATCTACACCAGGTCATTGATGTTCTTTAATCTAAAAAGGGGATTTTCTCAAGTTTCCTAACATGGAGATCTCAACCTTTGGATTAAATTTAATGGTCAAAATTCAAAAATGATATTTGAATCTAGACCCTTGGATTTAATCCAAGGGTTGAGATGTTCTTAACTTTTTGAGGGGATCCTTTCCCAATCTAAAATTAAAAAAGATTTGTGATTAAAGAAAGATTATTATAGTAGCAAATGCTAGGTTAAGGATGATGGTAATGGTTGAAACAGTTGGAGACTTAAAGATATCAATTTCTAATAATCATTGTGAATACACCTTTACTCGCGTGGTGGTTAAGGATGTGGCTTTAATTTTGGCGCCAGGTAGTCCGACCAAATAAAGGGTAACCGGACCAGACTTTCCGCGGCGATATCGCCGCGGAAAGAGGGGGGGCCCGCTAAATTTCTGTCAGAGTAACCATTAATGACATGGGGGCCCGCACTTTCCGCGGCGATATCGCCGCGGAAAGTTTTGTCTTATTCGACTTTCCGCGGCGATATCGCCGCGGAAAGTTTCTGGTCGGCTTACCCCTTATTCCATGGTCGGGCCACGCGGGGCGTTAATTTTACTTATCTTGAGACCTTACAAGAAAATTAAAATAAAATCATTAATGATAGACGGGGCCAGTTAGTGTTTGGATTTCCCGTGGAGATTTAAAATCCAACTTTGTGGTGGGATCGAATATCGTTCATATTGACATATGTCACAACCTAAAATTATTATCATTTTTATGCTGTTTAGATGGTTTTGAAGAAAATTATTTTACTATTATGGTCGTATTTCTTATTTTGGGTTGAAAATTGTTAGAGTCATCAAAAGAATTACAAAGAAGTCATCTTTGACGATTTCCCGATCAAGCATGTTTGTGTAATGAGACGTGATAACTTGATTGGATGAGAAATTCAATTCAAAGAATGTATAGGTTACTACACCATTTAAAGATATGCTTAAGAGTTGTCAGACGGGTGTATTTTCAAGCAATATAAGTTGAAAACATCCAAAGCTACACTGCTTTTTTTGAGCTTCTTTCCACAAGAGAATGCTTACATAGGTTCTAGATATATAGGACCTCCACCGAACATAAGTAACCTTCATTTCATATTTCCGGGACTAAGGAAATAATCCAGAAATGCCTGACGCAGCGAGGGCTGAAATTGCGTCTCACCGTCATGTTGGGAACGTACTTTTTTATTGGGCAGGCAGGATTTGTTGGCAATTACTAGTAGGACGAACCAGTACCCCATAACTTTTATCACTCATTGTTAGTATGGTCACAATATTATTTGGATTACACTTAAATACAGTTTCACAATACAATTTCGTAGCCTCAGTTTGAGCCTTAATGAGACTATTATTAGACCAGAACACTCTCTGCCCATTGTCGATACGGATAGTTGACAACTCAGCCACGGGGTGCTCCATTGGCATTAGTAATTGAATTGAAAGTACAGCAGGTGGGTCGGATAATTAAAACGAATTAGGATCAAGAACCTAAAATCATCAACGAATTACTTATAATTATTACAGAAGGCTATGTTATATAGGCTAGTCTAAGATATGGAAACTAATTATATAACTTAATCTAATAATTGTTGGAGCTTTATCTATCCAAACTACAACATTATTATTACGGATAGCATATCATAGAGCTACACAATGAATGAAAAACAGTTCTCGAAACAAATAACAAATGTTTGAAACAAACATGATGCAAAATCTCTAGTATGAACATAGACTATAACAAAGCTGGTCTACATACTCCACATGTACTGCACAAGGATTTTCCGTATCCTTGAAGATAATATCTACGAGTAAATTTTATGATCTCATGTAAAAAACCACCTTCTTCTACTTCTTAAGAAAGGACCATGGACCCGTTCCTGTTCCCATCCTGCATATAGATATACCAACCGATTAATAACCCGTCAAAATGCACACTTCTAGGAAAATAAATCTAATATGCCCAAAGTTACCTCCAAATGCCCGCCAATGCCCGTAATCCCATAAAAATGGATAGAGCAATCCAAATTCCAACAAAACCGTCAACTTTGTATAGTCCAAACAATGACCCGATGCTCCCTACCGCTACCAAGATCTAACAAAAAGAAAAATACATCAAAAGTCAACATAAAGAGAATGTAGCCAGACAAAATGGCGTTATACTTGAACATGATAGGGTAAATGCTAACCATGGAGTATGCAGAATAAGCGAAGTCAGATGCACCAAAGTTAACCCCATCGAATACAAACGCTAATGAATTTATTGGTTGTGTGCCAGCAACAAACTAAATGTGGGAAAAAGAGGAGATATGAGAGCTGTGGCAATCATATTTATGAAAAAACCGAAAGTAAAGGATTGACGGTTAGTAAATTTGGAAATATACCGGGATACCAATGGTAATGATGCGTTTAACATTTATATCATTTGTGAACATCTCAGAACCAAACTGCAATCCTAGTCCAACAAGTAGAGAGAGTCCCAGACCCATTACAAATGCCATCTGCAAATTATAAAATCTTAAAGAGTTTTCACATGTAATACTGTATAGAGCATAAATGAAGAGCTTTTTATAGGAATGCTCGACTAAAGCTCTTAATGCTCAAGTTGAAACAAACAGCTGAAGTATAAAGCTTGCGAATCGCATGAAAGTTATCAATAGATGGCTTCCAACAGCTAGAAAACGCAATTTAAGGATGGCGGTTTAGTTTGGAAGAAAGCAAAATCAGCTTGTGAAAGAGGGATGCACAAAGGTCTGATGAGATGAAGCTAAATAGCAGTTTTAAAGCACAAGTTATACTTCTTATTGACCATAGGTTGGAAATGCACCTGTAACACTCGAGCTGCTATTGATGTTGCCTTCTCATAGTCCTTTTCAGCAAATGCCGAAGCAATTAATGCCTACAAATGTTGATAAACTTATATATTGTTCAATAAACATCTTAAAACTGCCTATAGACTTCCAGTGTTCAGAACTTGTAATAAAGAACGAACCATTGGATTGGACTCGAAATAAAGGGTGGGTTGAGTAACAGCTAACTTTTGTACGCATATGTTTGGTTGACCAGCAACACTTTTTAGAATTACATTGTGGATGGCAGATGAAATGCTTGACCTGTTTCCCTTTTAGACACGTTAGACCAAATGAAATGTTTGACCCGTTTCCCTCTTAGACACATTAGACCCATTTCTACCCATTCAGGGAATCAGGGGTGAGGTACCATTTTATTAGTTATTTTTTTATTTTTTTTTTTATAATTAAACAGGATTAAGGACACATATATAATAGATAATCACATGACACAATCAACATCTACCTGTCCAGCAACTGCCAACCCATCGGCAAGAAGTGAAGACGTCAACCAAACCTGTAAGCAAACTTGGAATGCAGCCATAGTTGTATCACCCAACCTCGTAGCCAATGATGCAGCCAATGTAACACAACTTGTTGCCGCTAATACTTTGAACAACAAAAGAAAACCTGTACGTGGAGAGGAAATCAAAAGATATGTTGGGTAAGTACTAGTAAAGCATTAGAATATCATATCAACTTTACTAAACATTGACAGCGTTACGCTTCACGTACCATTTTTAAGAAACCTACTCATCGGCAATTGTTTCATACTTGGAGGTAATAGATCAACTTCAGTCATTAATCGGACCATGAGAATTATTGTTATTAAGTACCTTCAAAACAATATATTATCTTTGGTCAAAGAACTAATGAATGCATGGATACATCTCAAAGTTAAATATTTGAAAGATGGAAAATTACTGGGAAAGAACATGTGCAATGGCTGCTCCGCTAACTCCCAAATTGCAAACAAAGATAAGAATTGGATCCAGAATTATGTTTACTACATCGCCTACAACTGCATTCGAGCATAAGAATATACTGGAGCATTAAACAGAGAAACTAGAAGTAATATAAAAAACTCTGACGAAAGCATACAAGTGAATTATTTACCTGTGGCATATAAAGGAGTTTTAGTATCTTTGAAACCACGAAAGACACCTTGCATTGCCAAAGAGAGAAGAACGGCTGGAGCTCCAAGTGCGCGCAATGTCAAATATTTATGCGCAGGTAATAGCATTTTAGATCCCTGTTCAACAAAAATTGTGTTAGCTAGAATCAGATTGCTAACCATTATGCTAACCACAATGCCCTACTAAAGGTATATATATATATACTTACATGTTTCACGCCCATTAAATTCAACAGTGGCTCGGCAAGAAACACAAGTAGAACTGTTACAATAACACCAAGCACCGCACCAAAAAGCAATGCGGTTGATGCTGATGGGATTTTTCGCTTTTGCTTTTTCAACATTGACTTATTTGGGATGCTTTTTGTGGTCATATGCTTGGATGGACATGTTTTAGAACCTGGTTAACAAAATGATTAAGACACCCGCAAGATCATGAATAGAAGATAATAATAAATGTTAAGAAAAATGTACCATCTTCTGGTGCCATCTCTTTTTCGTCGTTTTTTATTAAACCATTTACTAAGTTTTCAAGTTTGACATCATCTTTCATCAGTTGCTTTGCCTCTTCTCCGTTAATACAACTCTTTTCTATGTTCGCACCTTTGAGTGCTATACTATTCAGTCTTTCTATAGTCTCCTCCTCGGCAACAAAGGAAGTTGTAATACTAACAAGTGGGAATATGGCTATTTTTGAAACTTGATTGAAAATTGAAATAGATACTCCAACAGCGGCAAGTTCCACAGCCCCTATAGCAGAGCATAAAAGAATTATTATATTTCAATTTCAAAAATATGATGGTATTTCATACATATGTAATGAAAAGAACATGTGTATAAATATTTGGTACGATAATATAGGATCATATTAGTTAAGAAGGTGTATACCTATATGACCAATGAATGCAGTGTCGATTAAAGAAGCAATAGGATCTGCAGCAAATGCCATGGCTGCTGGTACAGCAATAGAAAGTATTGCCCGTCCAATCGAATCCAAGTTTAGAACAAGCCTACAAAACCATTTTATATGAACATAATTAAAACTACAATGGTAAAGTTTTTCACTTTTAGATATATGGGAAAACAATAAAAGCTCCAAAAGAAAACGATAAGTAATTTGTGCCTCAGAGTATGAGATCTCCTTCATGTACGCCGTGTCAAGAATTAAAGCGAACAAGTAAAATAAATTTTAAAACAGAACAATGTGAAAGTACGACGTAGTACCTAGCATCTTTGAAGAAAACAAAGATTGGATGTTTCCATTTTCTCTCCATGGGAATAACATTACCATCCTCGGCCATAGCAGAACGAGAGAAAATTGATATATATGGAACAAACTTGAATGTGGTGATCTTTAACTCTTACTAATGAAAAATTCAAAATCTGTAGAATGCATGCATGAGAGGATATATGTTAAGCATGTCCTCCTCAATGTAGCTAACTAGTAAAGTGCAGTTGAATGCACATATGAATTATACAAGTGATTTTGAATAGTACTGATATAACCTACAAGTAGTTAAAGGTCTAAAAAGTTTCAAATATAAGAATCAAGAAATAATGCAGCAGATGTCAAACAAGTTTCAACTCACATATGGACTTATTATAAGCCTCTAGATATTTTTAATACATTACCACAATCAGCCAAGGAAAAAGTAGAACCAAGAAGAGAGACACTGTGTAATGACATATGCTACGTCAATATAAAGAGTTCCGTGAGCACATAAGACCTCCCCTAGGTATAGGATTAACTTACACAACTATGGTCTTCTGTTTTCGGAATGATATTTTTAACGATGCTTCCTAATCCCTGGCTTATTTAATCGAAAAAGTGAGTGTATTTTTTGACGATAACGTGAATTACGCAAATCTTGAAAATAAGACGCAATTTAAAATTTATATATACTATTAAAGTGCATCGAATTAAACACAAAAGTTTAGTTATATATAAAGATGTTTTTGAGATGCTATTCAACAAATATAGTATATTAGTTATAAATAATAAACTTGTGTATTTGTTATTGAAATTAAATGCTTTTTATTTTATTTAAAAAAAAATAAAAAGAAACTATAACCCTTCAAAAATTCTATTTAAATTTATGAAGAATATTTCATATATATTTAGAAAAGTCGAACATCATGAAACATTTTCTATGAAGATTAATTCTATTCCAACTTCAAATATTTTTCTTCCGTCAATTAAAAAGTATATGACTGAAAATGAATAAGGTCAAAGACTAAGGGTTCAACATGAAGTTTAATTAAACTTAAAGGTTGCAAGAGAAATAGGATAAAAGGAAGTCAGAGATTCCCTTTGACCCTTTATCATCTCTTTCTCCCCTTCTCTGTCACCTCTTTCACAAAATATTTAACCAAAACCTCCATTAAAGCTTGAGACCTATCTTTTATCTTCAACAACTAATTTAATGGTTAGACTATCATTTTATCATAAAGATTAATCCATATTCATTCAACATATAAGGTAGGTCCTTAAAAAAAATAACATATCTCCTAGAAATACATATCATATAAGATCTATATATATATGTTTTTTCAAAATTTAGGTAGGTCCTGGGACCTACCTACTAGTACACTGGATCCGCCCCTCCTTAAAGTTCCCCACACCTAATCCATTTCTGTTTCTACTAGCTACACATGCATTTTCAAGCGCGTTGAACGTGCACACTCATCGTTATGTACATAATGATGAGCTAAGACAGATACGAGTTTCTTAAGTTAAGGACATCACACAATCAATTACTTGAAACTTTACTCACAATCTCATTATTATGAAAAATTTGTACGGGTAAGTAAAAAATGGAGGGGTTTAGTTTTTATACGAACATTTTCTTGAATTTTTGTAAAACTACGAAGACTAGTGTCTACAACAACGGCCTTGTCCAACTCATTGAAAGCCGGTGTCTTCAACACCGATCTTATCCAAAGCCGTGAACTTTTGTAAAACTACGAAGACCGGTGTACAACACTTGCCTTGTCCAACTCATTGTGTCTTCAAAACCGGTCTTACGCAAAGCCTTGATTCAATAATCATTCATACAAGTGACTCGTACATGAAGACCGGTATGATTTGGACAAGGCTGATGTCTACAACACCGGTCTTCGTTGTTTTACAAATTTTCTAAAGAAAGTTTGTATAAATATCAAACCCTTCATTTTTTCCTTACCCGTACAAAATTTTCCATTATTACTATAGTCAAACACACTGATAGTTGACACATTTATAGAACATGAGGATGTAATATAAGATTAGCAACTATATGCACCAAAAGTTTATGATTTGTCAACATGACATATTGTCATATCATGTTTGTTACAATTCAGAAGATTCTAATCCGCATCACAATGGTCTTACTTAACATGAGTCATTATCTCTCTTTACTTTCAACTTATCAAATCAAATATATATGATAGCCATACAAGAATAATATCTTATGCCCATGAAAAGAGACTCTTAAGCCTCTCAAACTGTTAGAAATATTAATATGGTGTTTAATTGTAAATTCTAGTATTGGAAGGGGTATTAGTGTTAAGTTAGTGATTAGTATAAATATCCCCTCCCATAAGTCATTTATGACAAAACCTTGTAACAATTAAACCTTTCACCCATTAATGCTATCCAAACTTTCCCTGCCATCACTACTTTCTCTCTCTATTCTCTCTCTCTAGAAACCGCCATTGTTACACACACTAACACACACATAAGCTCAAATTCTATACTTTACATTTGGTATCAGAGCACAATCAGCATATCTGAACGATCCACAAGCTTAATTGAAGCTTATTTTGTGCTTATTTTCTGAATTTAGCTTATTTTCTGAAAGGTCCATTTGCCGAGATCACTGTTTTAGTGATTTCAGCAATTCTAGTGTGTTTGTTGTTGAAATTTGTTCACCGATCGATTAGTTGTTAGTATATCATCATTCTGTATCGATTTCAGTCTTCAATTTCATCATTTGATCACATTTCGTGCGAGCTCGGCAAATGAAGGTTTCAGTGGGATTTGATTCTGATTGAAATTAGTTGTTATTTTGTTCGAGGTTGTGTTCGCGATCAGTTTCTGAGCATTTTGATATAAATTTCGAGTTCTAATTCACAAAAATGAAGGAGAAATCATCAATTTTCAGTAAGCTCGGCGTTTGAGTGTTTGGCTGAACGAAGAAGACGACCAGTAACCGACTATTTTGTCCTTTAGTGGTTTCTCGTGTTTGCAGAGGTCGTTGGCTAAGAGTTGTTCCTATTTGTTCTATTTGCAGAGCTCATTGCTCGGCAAATAGGTGTTACAAGAATTTTTGGTTAAGTGTTGGTGCTAATTGTTCTATTTGCAGAGCTCATTGCTCGGCAAATAGGTGTTACAAGAATTTTTGGTTAAGTGTTGGTGCTAATTGTTCTATTTGCAGAGCTCACTGCTCGGCAAATAGTTGTTACAAGAAATTTTGATCAAGGCTGGTGCTATTTGTTCTGTTTGCAGAGGTTTAAGCTCGGCAAACAAGTGTTTTTGGTTGTTGCGACTAAGTACAATTCTTATTTGTGCTATTTGCAGAGATATAAGCTCGGCAAATAGTTGTTTTGGTTTTCTTCGACCAAGTGAAATTCTCATTTGTGCTGTTTGCAGAGATTTAAGCTCGGCACTCAGTTGAAATTGGTTGTTGATCAGTGTACTTGTATTGTGACTTGGCTATTTGCACCATTTGCAGAGAATTAAGCTCGGCACTTAGTTGAAATTGAAATTGTCAAATCAAAATTTTCCAGAAAATTGATTCAAAATCATTTTTGATCAATAATCTTTAAGTGTGCAGAAAATTAAAATTTTCAAATTTTATTGGTCCATTTGCCGAGATCTGAGCTCGGCGTTCTTTACAAATAGAAAATTCAAAATTTTTTTCTTAAGTCTTTTGGAAATTGATTGAAATGGCTTCAAGGGAAGCTTTAGCTCTTGGTTCTGAAGGAAGACCTTGGCTAAAAGTGAGATTGGATCAATTTTTAATCCAAGGTTTGTTGGTCTAATTTTTTTTTCTTTGGGCTAAACTTGTTTGTTGGGATTTAAATTTTTTTTAATTGGACTAGTTTTTGACTAAACTTTGGGCTGATCTTTGTGATTAATTGTTAGGCTAAATTTTTGTTCTTGTCTTGCATTGTCTTTCATTAGATTGTCATCAAATTTTTGAGTCAAAATGGCTCTTAAAATACCGGACAAGTTTGTTGCGAGAGTAGTAGATTTTTTAATGGGTGAAGAGCCAAGTTGGGAAGAAATACGTCGTCATGACAATCACATTTGTTGGTGTACCAAGAAGAGTAAATGTGCAGTGGTTGTTTTTGAAGAAAACAAAGTCGATGTGAATATTTTTGAAACGTTTGTGAGAGAACACCAGAGGTTTCAACTTGAAATTAAGAAACTCACATCTGAGAACAAAGAGCTCAACACTGCTAATAATCTCTGTTTGTCTGAAGCTGACCGAATCAAATCTGAGAACAAAGAGCTCAAGTCTGGTAATTCTCTCAATTTGTCTACTATGGTAAGTCTTCGACTTGAAATTGACCAACTCAAATCCGAAAATAAAGAGCTCAAATCTGCAAATGATCTCATTTTGTCCAACATAGAAAGTCTTCAAAAAGAAAATGATCATTTGCAATCAAAGATTTTCAAATTAACAAATGAGTTGGACAATTCTTCCAAAGAGCTCAATAAAATTGTTTTGGACAATCAATCAAAAGAACTTGTTTTGCAACAAAAGATTTCTGAGTTAAACCATGAGTTGCAAAATAAGTCCACCATTTTTGAGAGCAAAGTTGAAGAAGAAAGAACAAATTTTTGTGCTCAAATCAAGTGTCTTGAAGACAAGTGTTTGCAACTTCAGTCAAATGAAACATCTTTGACCAAGAAAATTTCTGACCTTGAGATTGAATTGCAAACACAAACCAAATCTTTTCAAAGTCAAAATCATTGTTCTATTTCTTCTGACCCATCCAAAGAAGTTGTTAAAGTTTGCACTCAAACTGATTGCTCTATATGTGAAGTGGTTCAAGTTTGCATTCAAACAAATTGTCCCGTATGTGAAGTTGTGAATTCCTCTGTGCAATCTGAATGTGATGTTGTTAAGACCACTGAGACCTCAACTCAGACTGATGTTGAGTGTGATTGTGACAAGATTAAAGTGTCTAAAAGTTTTCCAAAATTTGAGTCATCCAAACCAAAAGTTGATGTTCCAAAGAGGGTTTACACGGGTAAATCTTCAAAACCTTTTGAAAGAAAAGTTTCTCAGTTTACTAATTACTCCTTACAAAAGGGTAAGAAGTACACTAAGAAACCAAATTTTGATGGAACAACTACTTTGGTCTCTTTTCTATCCTTCGAGGATAATTCTAAACATCTTTCTCAAGCAAAATCTCAGTTGACAAAATCAAAATGGAAACCGATTTCAAAAGATAAGTCAACTGAGTCAAAATCATTCAAATATTCATTTTCGAACTTTTTGATCTTGCACCAAAACCTGTGAAAACAGTTGTGCAAAAAGTGAATGATTTTGCTTCGAAAAATCATTTTCCAAATCAATCTCCCAAGATTGACAAGTTTTCAAAGAAATCAAATGATTTTTCACCGTTGCTTCCACGAAAAATCTTTTCAACTAAAACACCGGGTTTTAGTTCTCCGTGGAATGCAACTTCGATTCATCAAATCGATGAGACTTACATTTGGACTTTCAAGAATTCAAAAACCATTGGACCCAATCTCAAATGGGTTCCAAAAGTGATTTCCAAGTGATTTGATGAATAGTGGCTTATACACACTTCAGTGTATAACCCGTTCTAAAACCGTGTTTATAATTTCATTCTTTTTAGAAAAATCCAAAAAGATTTTCATTTTCTTATTTTTAAAAATCCAAAAAGATTTTCTCTTTTCATCATTTTTACTTTGTCTTTTAGTTACTCACAAAGTATTAGGATGGGATGCAAGGCATCGAACGCCTTTGTGTACTGCCTTTGTAGTCTCATTTTTAATGTTTGTGAGCAACTTTCAAACTCTTTACTCACCCTTTATATGCAAAAACTTTGTTTATATCATGCATATATTTAGGGGGAGTTTGTTTATAAAACCAAAACTTCCAAGTGTTTAAACTCATTTTCCATTTTCAAACACTTTGGATGTTTTTCAAACCATTTTCGATCATCTTTATTGAAGTTCGGTGTTAGATTTGCACATGAGAGTTTAGGCCACTCATAAATACTCCATGATCTTGTCATCGCCGATGAGATCTAACCCCGGAGTTAAATTCTCAATTCTAGATTGTGAGGGTATATGAGTGTGATGTTGTTTGTGCAAATAGGACATGAGGGAGTAGTCGAAAAGTGAGAGGTTACGGTGAAATGATGTGAGAAAGGGCTAAAGAAATAAAAGCCCTCCCCAAAATTCTCAAAAGCCGGGTCAACACGTTCCTATCGGATTTCATTTGTTGATTTCTCGATATTGAAGAAGACTTCATGGACCCAGTGAAGCAATGCACATCTTTACCTACCACTCAAGTATTTCTTAACAAATGCTTGTTTTATTCTCACGGAGATTTTCACATTTCTATCGACTCTTCATTTGGAAGACGTTGATATTGAAAAAGGGAGACACTCTGCTCCAGTCCCCGACTTCATTTGATCACTTATTGAGTCTAGAGCGTACTTGAAATATTCTTTCATTTGACTAGGACACAAAGAGTCTTTATATGTCTTTGTGACATTGCATATCTTTGTGATATTGCCGGAACATTCGTAGTGATATCATATTTTGATATTCCACGATGATCGAATGGAAATCCTACCAATGCTAACATCTTTTCCAACGTTGAACGTAGGTCTCACATTTTCATTTTATGAATTTGTTAAGTAAACGAGAAGTCTATGTGACCTCGGATTTATTTTCCCAAAAAGTCTTTGAGGATAGTAAGACATGGTTATCGAACGCATTTGTGACACTGACCATGAATTACATTCTTTAAAGCAATCTATCGGTTGAAAAGCCATAGACCGAACCATTTAGAGATAAGCTTTGTGCATTTCTCGATGATAATGGGAAGTCCTAAAAATAGTAATCGTATTTTTAGGCCACACCATTAATCCTTTCGATTTTTGGTTGTGTCAACGGATTATTTTTATCCGGATTTCATTTCTCTTCGCACAAACACAAAGAACACAAACACCATATAAAAATTGTTTTTCCAACAACGCAACCTCTAATTCTAGTTCACCAATAGGTTCATTGGGAATTGGGAATTGGGTTGGGTTAATTTGGTTGAATTTTGTTTGTTGTCATCAACCGTTTATGCTATCAATCATTATTGTATGATGAAACCGTTTCACATTTTCATCATAAGGGGGAGAAATGATTATATGATTGATAGATAGAGTTCAAGGATATAGGTAGAATTTGATTGGTAGAATTTGTTCGAGGATGATTGTTGTGTTTGGATGTTCAAAGGATCGTTAGTTTAGGTGAAGAGAGTGAATAATTATCGTGCTAAGTTGAGAGATTGTTTGAGAAAGTTAAAGGATTGATTCGAGATCGAGTATATTCAAGATGATGTACATGGTCGATATTTGAAAGATTTATTGAATAATTGACCATTTGTTTGATGATTAGAAAAGTTTGAGATTGAATAAAGATTGTTCTTTTGATAGATACTTGGATTGTTAAGATCCAAAGATTGTTCATTTGAGGGGGAGCAAGAGTAAACTCTTGAGTCGTTAAATATGCTCCGAAATGATTGTTTGTTCGAGGGGAGCAAGAGATTAAAGATTTGTTATTGAATAATTTGCTCCGAGATAGTTGTTTGATTGAGAGGGAGCAAATGTTAATTGATCAAAGAATCAAGTGCTCCAAGATGTTTATTGATTCAGAGACAAGTTAGACCAAGAATTGAAGTTTTAAAGACAAAATCAATTTTCCACATTCCATAACCAAGCTTCCGCAATGCCAAGAGAATTTAAAGAAAACCAAGCTTCCGCATCCAAAAGAATTCAAAGAATTCAAAGTCAAAACCAAGCTTCCGCATGCTACTCAAAGTTCAAGTTACTTCTCCAAGCAACATCAAGTTGAAATCACATTCAAAAGTTCAAGTTGTGAAAGCTCAAAAGCTACAAAGATTTCAAAGATGCTTCCAAAGTATTCAAAGTTGCAAGAGAAGATCAAGATTTAATAAGTCATCGTCAAATATATTTGTTTGTTGAGAAGATTCAAAGTCAATGTTGATACAAGACATTGAAGACAATGAGAAAGCTTCAAAGTCCAATCAACATTGAAGATTTTCAACAAATGGGCTCATCATGTTATTTAAAGACCGAAGACGATGCAACATTTACAATTCAACACCAAGGGGGAGATTGTTAGAAATATTAATATGGTGTTTAATTGTAAATTCTAGTATTGGAAGGGGTATTAGTGTTAAGTTAGTGATTAGTATAAATACCCCTCTCATAAGTCATTTATGACAAACTCTTGTATTATTGAAACCTTTCACCCATTAATGCTATCCAAACTTTCCCTGCCATCACTACTTTCTCTCTCTATTCTCTCTCTCTAGAAACCGCCATTGTTACACACACTAACACACACATAAGCTCAAATTCTATACTTTACACAAACAAATGAGTATACCTCCCCCACTCAACATTCCCCCTAATGTATGTTTAGTTAACTTTTAATACAAAAACAAATTACAATTCTTGGATTATGCAAAACTGTCATACATTGCCCTGTCTTCAGTATAGTAAAATTATAATATATGTTGTTAGCAATATTTCCCTAGATAACACCGACTTCAAGTAATTCTCAACTTCTATTTAAATAATACAATCCAAGAAAAATATGCAGACATACTCATATATAATAAGAATACTTGAAATGAAAGGAACAGAAACATCATAGTCAAAGATGCCTTAATAGTTAATATAATGTAGTTGACTAAAGAAACTTCTATGAAATATCCATTGATGGACCTCAATTGGGCCAAGAATTCTTCCCTCCCAACTTTAACCTTCTCGATGCCACTATAAAGACGTTACTTTTACAGATCAATTTTAAACTTTTATTATTCTACCAGTTGTTGTTTAAATGAGTCCTTGTCAAATTCTGTTTGCCACGTCACACTTTCACTGGTTATTACCGTACAAATTAAACTTTAGCGAATCAGATAAAGTTATAACCTACATGTAAAAAGGTTTTAGTTGCGTAGACATTCTGAAATATATTTTCTGACATACCCCTTAAAGACTGACACGCAACCATGAAATAGCTGTATCTAAATCCTTTTCAAAGATTTTTTTGCTTAGCAAAATAGTTTATTTTCAAGTATTTTATATATTATTTTTGTATTTAAAGTTGACATTTAACATTTTATATGATCTAAAAGGTATTTATTCATACATATCTAAAGAGATCTTAAATCAACCAAAAGATCAAGTGGTTGGAGCCCTTGTATCTGAAGACAGAAGTCAACGGTTCAATCCTGATGCTCGCCGCCAAGGTCCCATGTCTATCATGGGAAGAAACCTTTCTACCTTAGATAAGTTATTTTTGTCTATAGATGCTTTAATTAACTCGGATCCCGATGTATAATGATGATATTGAATTTAATCTTCATCTATTTATCATTGGTCAACACCACCTTAAACTTGGGAATTGATAATATTTTGTAATACAGAAATGATATTGGTACCATGATTTTTAATGGATATATACCATATATACAGCTAATAATGCAAGTTGTGAAGTTGTGATATATTCATTAAAAAACGTAGTGTCAATATCAAAGATGCCTTAATAGTTAATATTGTAGTTAACTAAAGAAACTTCTATGAAATATCCATTGATGGACCTCAATTGGGCCAAGAATTCTTCCCTCCCAACTTTAACCTTCTCGATGCCACTATAAAGACGACCATTTGGTGTAACGTTAATCTATTTTGCTTTAAAAATATTCATTCCAAACCAGAAAAAGACCTTTGATGACATCGAAGTCATTTCACGTAATTAGATAGCTAAGAAAAACTCTATAAACTAATTTTTTGAAAGTTATATCAAAGATAATAGTAAAGTTAAAGTCTTATTCTGAAATTTGGAAATCAAAATGTGTACATATATTTTTGACAAATAACGTAGTATATTATGAGTATTTGAGTAATGGGTCATTTTATTGCGAGGGCTAAACATGTCGGGTTTGACAAATGAGAATGGATATTCTCTACACTTTTTATAAATTTCTCAAATGTCACTTAGTTGTATATAGAATAAAATGATGGATCTTTGAAAAGTAGCTCCCCGATAATCCTTTTTAATAATAAAATCAGATGACAAATTCAAAAGATAAATAAAATGATAAAAAGGAATTAATAGATCCATTGTCTCATAAGCTTATTGTCATAATTTATCAATTTCATGCATTCTTATGTATTTGGTAAAGAAAGGTTTTTGGACTTTATTATATACAGGGCTTTATAAATTCTCCATAAAAATTTCCAGTTATAGCAAATGAGGTCAGTATGGCTATCAAAGTTTAGTTGGGAAAAACATTTCTTATTTTCGATTTTTGTTTTCAAGAAAAACATGAAAAACAGAAAACGCGTTCAAATCATAGTTTTCAAAAATGTTTTCCATGAAAATAGAAAACACTGTTTTCTATGGGAATTTAGAAAACATTTTTTTTTTCCACTTTTCATTTTTCATTTTCTAATTTTGAAAAACTCAAATTATATTAACTCCCCTTACGCCCCGTCCATGCCCCCGCCTCTGACCCCGCCCCACCTCACCTCCAACCCCCCTCTTAACCATATATATTAGAACATGTTTTTAATATGGAAAATGAAAATATCATTTTCTAGTTTTGAACGCGTTTTCAAATTTTCATTTGTTTTCCAAATATGGAAAACTTCTTTCATTTCTTAAAAAACTAGAAATGGAAAACAAAAAAACATTTTCTACAATTAAACGCACCATTTGTATTTTACCCACAAGTTATAGTTTAGACCCATAGTGATTGACTATGGGATTTTTTCTTTTAAAAATGTCACTCATTAATAATGTAGACCGGATAAAATAATATAGTTTATCCAGAATGATACTCACCATTATAGGGTGTTGGATTACAATTCGAAACACGTAAATTCAAAAATAAAGTCTTCACTTATCGTACAAAGTCTAACTATGCCAATGAGGTTGGTAGCTCATTGATAAGGTTTTTGACTTTGAATATTTTATCAAAGTTCAAATCTTATTATTGGATGATTTATAAAAAAAAATCAAGTTAACCAGGGTAAAAACTTTACCCAAAAACCTTACTAAATGACATGTGTGGTAAATCTATGAGATGTCCTATCATTTGGCAATTATTATTTTATTTTATCTATAATATTATACAAAACATATTTTTTTCCCTCAAAAGATGATTTATTTTACATAAAATAGTCCTCCAACTTATTAATTGCTCCAAACATCTCTATTGATATCTATACCTACATATAAAAAGAATAGCCCCTTTATTTATGGAAATGTTAAAATTACTCTGAACATTATGACTATAATACCCCTACTTTTTTCCTACATCATCATCTTATTTATTGACTAATTTAATTATCTCCACTAATATACCTAAATACTCTTAATGAAATAAATTACACCACCAGTCCCCCAAGTCTTAAAATAACTACACTAACCACTATATTAATTACATTTACATTAATAGCCTACACTATTCGTCGTCACCACCATCAGTCGTCGCCGCCCGTCACCATCGCATTGCCGCCACCCCCGGCGCATTGCGCGAGCACCATGCTAGTACTTATACATATTATTAAGTAATTTACTTTCCTTGTTTATTTAATGAGCTTAAAGTTATCTTATTTACCTTAAAAAAATTACTTTATTTAATTAATAATTTAGTTTATTACTCGTATAAATTATATTTTATAATTTTTATTTATGAAAAAAGTAATGAATTTTACTAATTCATCTGAATATATTATCTTATATAATTCGCGTTACCATGTTATCATTTGTTATAAGAGTGTTTGGTTTAAAATTAATCACACCACGACACCAGCTCGCATGTTGTGTATTATTGTTGCATCACATTTCGCGGGCATCCATTTAGTATATTATATGTGGCTCTATTATAACCATATCATTACTCACTTGTAAATACATAACAACATTCTCATTTGCTTTAGAAAATACCTTTTGTTAAACCGTCTGAATTGATATTTGTTGCATGCAACATTGTTTTTAGCGAGCTGCACAATCTGTATATAGTCAATCGAATAAGGTGCTAAAAAAAGTTACAAAGGGTCCAAAATATATAAATTAAGTTACATCCAATGTCGTGACAATTAATAATGATAGCTATATATTTCTATGTGTAGATGGGAATAAGATATACCTTGACACCGATGAGAATTAATATAGAAGCTCGACCTATACTCCCTATTGTTTGTTCATTTATTTTGTAACTTATATTTATTTGATACTCGTATAAAAATCTCCAAATTCTTACAATTTTCTCCAACTTTTAATGGATAGAAGGAGAAAAGTGAGATGATCTCATGCCCTCTTTTTTGGGTGAGCGATATATATATTACTAGCTTGTATCCGGCCAAGTGTATAAACATTGCCACATATCATATATGTGGGTCAAGATGGAGATATTTTGTGGGTTCTTGCAGCCACATGTCAGCTTAGTCATCAATGAACTCTAATTTGCACATGTATGTATGTAAAAAAGTAATTTCTGATATTTATGGCATTGTGTAATGAAGTAGCATTTAGGAATATACTCGATATGTATCTCAATCTCAAGCTTATTTTCTATAATAATAATCCCATTTAGACGTGTTTCAAAATAATTATTCATTGTACTATCAATCCAAAATCCTTTGGTGTAATTTTAAGTAATGAATACATGATAGTATTTGATGATGTAATACAATACAACGATTGCTATTTTATTATTAAAAAACCATTATGATTGGTGGGAGTCCATCTGTCGGTCCACCTAGTGCACCGCACAACTCTTCTTGTGCGGCGCACTAGGGCTTCTTGCTTAGAGTCTTCGCGTTTCCTAATCTTCGTACTTGACCCCTTTTAGCTCTTGTGGACCTTTATTAAGTTGTTTCAAGATATTTGCCTTCAACTTCACGCTCTGGGAACCTGTAAAAATTAATATTTATTAGCCGACATAGATATAGATAGATATTGGATGTGTTATTATGTATATATACAGGGTAGTTAACTGTAAATCAATATTCTATGTATTGTTTCAATGAGAATGAGAAAGCAATCTTTGGGCCATATTAGGTCGTGACGGGTGGCGAGGCAGAGGACGTGGTCGAGGTCGATCACGTAGAGGTTATTTTAATCAAGGCTTTCCACCGAATAATCAGTCATGGAATCAAGGTTGGAATACATGGCACACCCCACCAGTGCCTTATCCTACTACAGCACCATACCGCGGACAGTCACCTCGTGGATCACCTAGTATTCTTGGACCAGGACTGACCACACATGCTTATGCAGCTTCTGAGCATTCCTACACACCTACTGATATTGATCAGGCTCTCCACACCATGACGCTCAATCCTCCAGATCAGAATTGGTATGTTGATAGCGCCGCCACAACTCACATGTCAAACACCAGAGGTAATCTCTCTTCTTATTTTAATAATAGTAGTTCAAATCATATTGTAGTGGGTAACGGGTTTCATATTCCGGTTCATGGTACGGGCCACACCACCCTATCCACCCCTACGTGTCTCCAATGTTCTTTATGCCCCTAAACTCATTAAAAACTTACTCTCTGTTCGCCGATTAACCACTGACAATAATATATCCATTGAATTTGACCCTTTTGGCTTTCTTGTGAAGGATTACCAGACGCGGATTCCTATCCTCCGAAGTAACAGCACCGGAGATCTTTATCCACTCTCACCGCCGTCTACCATAAGTACTAGTCCTTCAACGTTTGCTGTTCTATCCCAAGATCTATGGCATCACCGCTTAGGACATCCTGGCTCTTCTTTGCTTCGTCATTTGAATAAAGACAATTTTATTTCTGTTTCTAGTTTTTCTAATAAACATTTATGTTCTTCATGTGTACTTGGAAAGAATATTAAACTTCCGTTTCATGATTCTGTTTCATCCACTTGTTTACCTTTTGATATTATTCATAGTGATGTTTGGACTTCCCCGGTTACATCTACTGGTGGTCACCGGTATTATGTTATTTTCTTAGATGACTTTACAAACTTCAAAATCGGTCCTCACCCTGTGTTTTTCTCGGATACCCGTCAGATCACAGGGGGTATAAATGTCTGGATCTCAAGAGTCGAAAGTTAACCATCTCGCGTCATGTTGTTTTTGATGAGTCTATTTTTCCTTTTGCCACTACTAACTCACCATCTCATTCTTATGAATTCCTTCACCATAATTTGTCTCCATCAATTCACCCTACCCATTGGTCACATTTTCGTGAACCATCTCCTGCCACCACTCCTCCATCCTCTCCTCCACCCTCCCCTGCCAAGACGGATTCTCCTACTACACCATCTCCTCTATCTCCTATTATACATCCTCCATCTCCTCCGGTCAAAACTTATACTCAGAGGTCCAAATTGTCTCAAGTCCGTCCTACTATGCCATCTACACCACCGTCTCTTACCACTCACACAGACGAGTCATTTGACACCCCCTCTCCTGATTCTCAACCATTACCTGCCACGGACACCGACCATCCCCCCACACATAAAATGCAAACTAGAAGCATGACAGGTCACTCCAAACCTAAACAACAATTTAACCTCCACACATCCATTATCCATCCTATTCCCTGTAGCCCATTCGAGGCCCTATCCATTTCGGTTTGGAAACACGCCATGCAAGATGAATTTACTGCTCTTATTAAAAATAAGACTTGGGAGCTTGTGCCTCGTCATCCTGATATGAACATTATTCGGTGTATGTGGATTTTCAAACATAAAACTAAATCTGATGGTTCTTTAGAGCGCTACAAAGCGCGACTTGTTTGTGATGGCAGGTCTCAACAGGTGGGCGTTGATTGTGATGAGACATTTAGTCCGGTGGTCAAACCGGCGACTGTCCGCACAGTTCTTAGCATTGCCCTTTTTCAACATTGGGATATACTCAGCTAGATGTGAAGAATGCTTTCCTACATGGTCATCTTAATGAGACAGTATTTATGCATCAACCACTTGGTTTTCGAAACCCTTCGTATCCTAATCATGTGTGTCGATTGAAGCGTTCTTTATATGGGCTTAAGCAAGCCCCCCGGGCATGGTATCAACGTTTCGCAGATTACGTCACCACTTTGGGTTTCAAACACAGTGCTTCAGATCATTCCTTGTTTATTTATCGTCATGGACCCGACACTGCTTACTTACTGTTGTATGTGGATGATATTGTCTTAACTACTTCATCACCAACCTTAAAGGCCAGACTTCTTCTTCACCTGTCTTTAGAATTTGCCATGAAAGATGTTGGCTCACTGCATTATTTTCTTGGTATCTCAGTTAGAAGGAATTCACATGGCTTGTTCTTATCGCAAGAAAAATATGCTTCAGAAATTTTGGTTCGTGCAAAGATGGCCAACTGTAATCCTGTTCAGACACCTGTTGACACGTCCCGTAACTCGGGTCCAATGCTGGGGAACCCATTTCTGATCCTACCGAGTTCCATAGTCTTGCTGGCGCCTTGCAATATCTTACCTTTACACATCCCGATATCTCCTATGCTGTCCAACAGGTATGTATGCACATGTATGCGCCTCATACAGAACATTTTAATGCTTTGAAGCGCATACTTTGGTACATTAAAGGCACTATTCTATGGGAATTTTTATGCGTGCTGGCCCAATTACTACCCTCACTTCTTATACTGATGCCGATTGGGCGGGTTGCCCGGATACCCGACGCTCCACATCTGGGTACTGTGTATATCTTGGTGACAATTTACTTTCTTGGTCCTCTAAACGACAGCCTACTATATCTCGTTCAAGTATCGAGGTGTGGCTAATGTTGTAGCGGAAATTTGTTGGTTACGAAACTTACTACTCGATCTCGGTCATCCTCCTAAGCGGACATCTATTGTTTATTGTGACAATGTCAGCGCTGTCTACATGTCTGGCAACCCGATTCAACATGAACGCACTAAACACATTGAGATCGATATTCATTTTGTTCGAGAAAAGGTTCAACAGGGACTTGTTCGTGTTCTTCATGTTCCTTCACGTTATCAGTTGGCAGATATCTTCACCAAAGGGCTACCAAGATTTCTTTTTCATGATTTTCGTTCCAGTCTAAGTATTCGGTTACCTCCTCCTTAGCCTGAGGGGGTATATTAGTCGACATAGATATAGATAGATATTAGATGTGTTATTATGTATTAATAGAGGGTAGTTAACTGTAAATCAATATTCTATATATTGTTTCAATGAGAATGAGAAAGCAATCTTTTGGGCCATATTCTATTAATATTCTATATAATTAAGTATCGAAACTTCATTAAAACAACTATATTTTCATGTAAATACATCCATATATATAGATGATGTGAGAAATATGTAAAGATTGGAAGAGGAGTAGAGGGAACACTTGTAAAATTGATTATAGCGCCATAGCAAGATGAGGATTAGAGGATTAAACGAAAGTTGAGAAGTAATTGGTAATTACAAAATCTGGCTTGCCCTCATAGACTGATATATACCACAATGATAAACCAATTAATAACACAAAATACGAGTAACAAGAAGGAGAAGTATCTTAAATTATAATGATTTCATTAAACAAGATACAATGGCTTTAAATAGCCATATGAATACTGTTGAGTCCTAATGTTCATTAAAAATTTGGTGATGACAAATCTGATAGTTAAACACTTAGAAATCTTTTGGTTCTTGTAATCTGATCTGGGTCAGACTAAGCTGACACAGCTTACGATCTGTTTCTGGCCCAGATCATGCTTCATACTTTGTATTGTAATAATCCATGGAAGTAAGTATTGTTCAAGCTGCATCAACATTGTGTTAGCATTCAATCCAAGTCTAAGAGGAGGATTGAAGATAGAAGACCAAGCTGGTAGTGGAAGTCAGCTTGGGATTAGCAGTCAGCTTGGAGATACTTAGGCAGATTGGTGCTTTGACAAATGGCCCAATCTGTGTCTGACAATCAAGTGAAGATAACAACCTGGATTAAAGATAAGGACAAATGACGTGACTAGGAAGAATCCTAAGATCCAGGTTGGTGGTTGGATTTACATATGTGTGTCCATACTCTTATTGGATGAAAAAGAATGAGGGGCAGTACTTTGGGGACCACAAGTACTATGAGAAGGCACGATCAAATATTCCTCTATTATCCAATGGAAGATTAATACGTGGTTGAATTGGACACCAAGTGAAGAAGGGCTTTCGCCTATAAAAGCCTCATTCCTTGATTGCATATGTGTGGCATTCCAGAGAATCATTCTTCACATTATGTTTTCTTTGCTCTTATACACAGCTTAGTCTGTTAGAGATCTGCTTGGGCTGATTCTCTTGAGTAGAAACTTGTTGATTGTAATTTGTCATTTCAGAGGGTTGTTTAGATATCTATAGGCTATCTTTGTTCTGCAACAACCCTGTAATTCTTTGTATAGATTATTTCTTAATAAAGGATTACTTTGAAAATTACAATCTGTGTGCAAGAATGTCTTTTAATATTTACTGCTTTACTGTTTTATTGATTCCTGTTCTTTACTTACTTAATATATAAGCAGAGTCTTTAAAACGTTTATTAAAAAGTTTGTAAAGCTCGAATAAAGTTGTATTCACCCCCCTCTACAACTGTTCTGTGTACAATATACTTTGGTATATTGATACACCTTGGGACGTGTCAAATACACACATGCATGAACATAAAAAGCAACTAACCACGTACACATTACTCGATCCTAACATTCAAGAAACTAACAATTATGTGAATAAACAAAAAAGACCAAATCTTCAAGCATCCCCTGATCCCCACAAGACCCGGTTTATTTAGAAACAAGTAAGCAAACATACGAACATGAGTTGTTCCTCTTAATCATCTGAATCCTGCAACCAACAACCACACCTTCTAGTTCCTAAGAAACGACCATGGACCTGTTCCTGTTCCCATCCTGCAAACAAAATCAAGTAACAAATATTAAGTAAATGAGCTATTTTTCTAGTAATTTAATGCAGGGTCGGAGTCAGAAAATTTATATCGAGGGTGCAAATTTGGAATGCCATTTTTACGGTTTGTATGTATAAACTAGCTTTACTTTTTCTTTTGTAGAAGCAAAATTCCAAATTTACCCTGCTTAATATAAATTTTTTAACAAAATTGGGAACGGGGTACACTGCCCCCATGTTGTCTCTGTCTCTGGTTTAACGTATCATTCTCTCTGGTTTAATGTATCAAAAATGATACGTACCTCCATATGCCTGCAATTGCACGTAAGCCCATAAAAATAGAAAGAGCGACCCATATTCCAACAAAACCAGCAACTTGGTACAAAGCATATAATGATCCGATACTCCCCGCAGACACTAGGATCTAATTAACACAAAAAATTCAATTGGATATTATCGATGTTTTGAAAAACTAGGGGCCAGAAAAACAAACCATGGAGTATGCAGGATAGGCAAAGTCCGATGCCCCAAAGTTAACTCCATCAAATATAAATGCTATTGAATTGATAGGTTGTGTTCCAGCAACAAACTAAGTATTGAAATCAAACTCATACCCGTTTTAATGTTTTGGTTAATGATTTAGCTACTGTTGGAATAACTAAGAAAAATGATGTTTTAAAGAGTAAATTTCTTGATTCATTACCACCTAAATGGAATAACTATATTTCTCCTCTTAAGTTAAGTTCTGTGTATCATGATCTTGATCTCCCTGGACTCTTTGGTTTACTTCATAACCAAGAGTGTTCAGAGGCTGAAAAGTTGATTGCTATGGGTGATTCTTATAGTCAGCCTGCTACTGCACTTGTTGCCTCTATGACTGAACACCCTAGCTCAATGAGTAATGAGATCATTCCTTGTGTTAATGAAGTTGTTCCTGTGATTTCTAACACTAACTCTGTTTGTTCTGAATCTGAATGTGATGAATCTGATGGTGATGAACTAGCTAATGAAGTAGCTATGTTGGCTGAAAGGATCAGAAGGAGATCCTTTAGTAAGTTTAAAGGAAAAGGAAAAACTGGCCAAGCTGATAAGACCAAAAAGCCATTTGATATGTCCAAAGTCACTTGTTACAAATGTGGCAAAACTGGACACATGGTTGGAGATTGCAGATCTAAAGAGTCTTCTCAAGCTGTGTCATCCAAAGGTGGAAGAAGTGAAAAATACTCAAAGCTCAAGACCAAATACAAAGCCTTGAAGGCGCAAGTGGCTGAGCTGAGTAAGAAGGTTGAAAAAGATGAGAAGAGTCTGGTAGCCAAAGACTGGGCTGAAAGTGCTACTTCATCTGATGATGAACTGTATGAAGATGCCAAGTGTTTTATGGCCAAAGAAGCCACTCAAAAGTTTGCTGAAGATCTTGTCAAAATACAACAGCAATCTGAGTCAGCTCACCAGGCATCTACCAGTCAGACTGCTCCACCTGAGGTAATTTCCTTCTCTAATCTGTCTGATAATGAAAAACTGTCTAGACTAAATAGATTGGGTGATGAGGTTCTTTTACAAAAACACTTTAATCAAGAACTTAAAAAGGAAATTTCTGTGTTGAAACTTGAAGTCAGTTCTAAGAGTCACACCATTGAAAAACTAGAATCTGAAGTTAAAGCTCAAAAACAATTAAACTCCATTTTGGTTAAAGAAGCTAAAACTGCAGAAGAAAAGTTTTTGAAAGTTAAACAAATTACTGAATCATGGTGCATCTGCTCTAAGAGAACTGCTTAGTGTGTAAATATGCAAATCCCTCATCAGATCCAAGCTATTTTTGATGGTGATTATGATAGGGCCATAGCATAAGTGAAGTCTGTGCTATGGAGCCTTGTTATCAGCCTCCTTCACCACCCAAAGTCCAAACCAAAGGGAAAAAGTCTCAACCAATCAAGTTGGTTCAGAAATCTGGTATTGGGTTTATTGATCCTGAAACTGTTGGTCAAACCATTGCTGAAGCTGATAAGGTCATTGAGTTAAAACCTGAAGAAAGTCTTGACCTATCTAAGCTGACTATTTCCCAGTCTGTGTCAGATTTAAAGTCTAAAACAAACAATGGTAACTTAAAGAAAAACAAAAGAAAGGTTAGAGATCATAGTGTTCCAAAAGAAAAGATAAAACTGTCAAAGAAGGAGAAGTATGGTTCTCAAGGAAAAATGTCACAAACTAAATTTGTGTCTGTTTCAAATTACACCAAGTCTGACTCAGATAAAATGATTTCCAAAATTGTTGAGTCCAGAATTGGTGAGGTTTCAACTGATGCTAATTTTCTTAAAAATGTGTCTGATCCTAAAATTGTTGATCAAAGAAAATTGAGAGCTGAATGTAAGAAATCTGGAATAGGCAAAGGTTTTGCTAAAAAGGAAACTCTAAATGTTGCAAGAAAGAATTTCAAATCTGGTAAAGGTCAGATCAAGCAACAATGGGTATCCAAATCTGATAAGAGTTTATGTTCTGTTTCCCAGTCTGAGTCAGACCAGATGGTCAGCTCTAGTGAACCCATCCTTGGATGGGTTCCCAAAAAGAACTAATCTCTTATTGAAATGCAGGGCAATCATGACGATAATACCTGGCACTTGGATAGTGGGTGTTCCAAGCATATGACCGGATGTAAGTCCCTGCTCTGTAGCTTTAGGATTCACGCTGGTCCTAATGTTACATTTGGAGATGATTCTCAAGGAAAGACTGAAGGATTTGGTATACTTTCAAATGGTCCCCTTACTTTCAGAAGGGTCTCATATGTGAATGGTTTGAAGCACAATTTGATCAGTGTGAGTCAGTTGTGTGATGCTGGCTATGAAGTGAGATTCAGGTCTGATAAGGGAATTGTTCTTGATTTAGAAGGCAATGTGGTTCTTGAAGCAAAAAGGGATGAGTCCTTGTATTCTTTTGACATGAGGAAACCAACTGTGACAAGAGAAGTGTGTTTCATGTCAAAGACTCAAGATGAGCTGAACTGGTTGTGGCATAAAAGGCTGTCTCATATGAATTTTAAAGACATCAACAAGCTGTGCAAGAAAGAACTGGTGTCTGGTCTTCCTGTGATAAATTATGAGAAGGACAAGCTGTGTGGTGCTTGTGAGAAAGACAAACAACACAAAGCTACTTTCAAGTCTAAAACATGCTCAACCATTGATAATTGTTTGGATCTACTTCATATGGATTTATTTGGGCCAATTAGTACTCCTTCATTCACTGGAATGAGGTACTCCTTGGTTATAGTTGATGAATATTCAAGATATACATGGGTTTTCTTTCTCAAGCACAAGAGTGAAGCTGCTGACAACATTATTCATTTTATCAAGCAAGCTGAAATTCTCTACAAGAGGCCTGTAAGGCAATTGAGAAGTGATAATGGTACCGAATTTAAAAATATCAATATTAATTCATTCTGAAGTGAAAAGGAAATTTCACAAGTCTACTCAGCTGCCAGAACTCCTCAACAAAATGGTGTTGCAGAAAGAAGAAACAGAACTCTTATTGAAGCTGCTAGATCCATGATGGCTCAAAACAATGTCAAGTCTCATTTCTGGGCTGAAGCAGTTTACACAGCTTGCTTTACCCAGAACAGATCCCTTATTGTGAAAAGACACCAGAAGACTGCATATGAACTTCTTAGGGGGAGAAAACCAGAAATTGCTTTCCTAAGAATGTTTGGGAGTCCTTGCTACATTCTAAATCAGAAAGACCATCTTGGAAAGTTTGATGAGAAAGCTGATGAAGGTATCCTACTTGGATATGCAACAATGATGAAGGCCTACAGAGTTTACAACAAAAGAACCAAAACAATTGAAAACTCTGTGAATGTAAGCATTGATGAAGGTTGTTCAAAGCCAGTCTGTTCTCCTCCTGAAGATGAAGATTTCAATTTTGAAGAACTGGCTATACCTGAGAATGAGCCTCCAACTAATCCTCCAGTTGGAGCTGATAATGCTCAAACTCAGGGGGAGCAACTCATTGAAGAAGAAGAAGATGTTCCAATTTTTGAAAATATGCAAGCTGATCCAACTCCTACTAAAGAAAATATTCAGAATCCATCAAATGACACCTCAACTGGCTCAGATCCTCCTACTCCAATCCAAGCTGATCAGTCTACTTCACAAGCTGATCATGCTGATCCTCCTAATCTGAATCAGTCTGTTGTCCAAGTTACAAATACTCCATCTCAAGTAACTAAATGGACAAAGTGTCATCCTATTAATCAAATCATTGGTGATCCTCTTTCTGGTGTTAAAACAAGATGGAAAGCAACATGCAATTTTTGCATGTTTGTCAATTTTGTAAGTAAGATGGAACCAACTGAGGTTAATGAAGCTCTGGCAGATCCATCTTGGGTAAATGCTATGCAAGATGAACTGACACAGTTTGAAAGAAATAAGGTTTGGGAACTTGTTCCAAGACTTCATCACAAAACTGTGATTGGAACCAAGTGGGTCTACAGAAACAAAATGGATGAAAGGGGTGTTGTGACCAGAAACAAAGCAAGATTGGTAGCTCTTGGTTACAGACAAGAAGATGGAATTGATTATGATGAGACTTTTGCTCCTGTGGCAAGACTGGAGGCAATCAGAATGTTCTTAGCCTTCTCTGCTCACAAAGGTTTCAAAGTCTATCAAATGGATGTGAATAGTGCTTTTCTGAATGGGAAATTGGAAGAAGAAGTCTATGTTGAACAACCTCCAGGTTTTGAAAATTCAAAGTTTCCTGACCATGTTTTCAAGCTTGACAAAGCTCTTTATGGCTTGAAGCAAGCTCCAAGGGCATGGTATGACACTTTGTCTAAATTTCTCTTGGCTAACAAATTCAAAAGAGGTAATGTAGACAAGACTTTATTTGTGAGAAAGTATAATGGTGATATTCTTCTTGTGCAAATTTATGTAGATGATATCATATTTGGGTCTAGTAGTGAAAGACTTTGCAAAAAGTTTTCTGAATTAATGTCTAAAAAGTATGAAATGAGCATGATGGGAGAACTAAACTATTTTATGGGTTTACAAGTAAAACAGACTAAAAATGGAATTTTCATAAACCAAGGAAAATATGTTAAAGATCTCTTAAACAAATTTGGTTTTAGTGATTGCTCACCTATGAAAACTCCTATGGGAACTGGTGATAAGCTGGGTGAAGATAAGAATGGCAAATCTGTTGACACCACAGCTTATAGGGGTATGATAGGATCATTACTTTACTTAACTGCTAGTAGACTTGATATTATGTTTGCTACATGTCTTTGTGCAAGATATCAAGCTAGTCCTAAAGAATCTCATCTTAAGGTTGTGAAAAGAATCTTTAGATACCTTAAAGGTAGTCCCAATCTGGGTCTTTGGTATCCCAAAGACTCAGGATTTGATCTAATTGGCTATTCAGATTCTGACTTTGCAGGCTATAAGATTTATAGAAAAAGCACTTCAGGAGCTTGTCAATTGCTTGGCAATAGACTTGTAAGCTGGTCCAGTAAAAAGCAGCATTCAGTTTCAATTTCTACTGCAGAAGCTGAATATGTTGCTGCAGGAAGCTGTTGCTCTCAAGTTCTTTGGATGCAATATCAGCTTCAAGACTATGGTGTCACTGCTTCAAAAACTCCAATCTTTTGTGACAATACCAGTGCCATAGCAATCTCAAACAATCCTGTGCTTCATTCAAGGACCAAGCACATTGATATAAGATATCATTTCATTAGAGATCATGTGATGAAAGAAGATGTTGAACTCTACTTCATTCCAACAGATAATCAGTTAGCTGACTTGTTTACAAAGCCATTGGATGAATCAAGGTTCAACTATCTCATAAGTAAGCTAGGTATGTTAAATATGTAAGATACAGTGAGATAAGTAATAACAAATCTGACCCCTTAATTTTTCTCAAATTTTGAGGGTAAGCTGTGTCTGACCCAGACTACCCCCTCACACTTAGTGATTTTCTAAGGAAAAGAGGGTAAGCTGAGTCTGACCCAACTTAGTGGTTGTTTTTGTTATTAAATATCTCAGTGCGTTTTATTATTTTACATTATTTTATTTAGATTACTTATTTATCCATTTTCTATTTAATTGGTAAATGACACGTGTAGTGGCAACGACTTTTACTGCAAAAAGTATCCCCACTACTTGTTTCTCCAATCAAATTCTTTCTCTCTCCAATTCTCGAAAGGTTAATTTTGAATAAAAAAGTACCCCCACTATTTCATTTCTCTCAATCAATCTCTCATTTTCTCTAATCTGTATACTGCTCTATAAATTTCTTAAATCTGTTTTCTTCTAAAAATAATAATTAATCAAATGACATCATCATCTGTTTCTCCTCCTACTAATAATTCTCATTCAGATTCTTCATCTGAATCTGATGTCCTATACCCAGCTCCGGTAAGCGTAAATAAGCTTTCACCATATGTGGTGGGAGATAAGGTTGTGGTTGTTCCTGCTGATCTTGATACAGGTAAAATCAAGATTGTCAGTCTCATTTCTGCCAATGTTCATCCTCCTGCCTGGGCTAAGGGGTATAATGAAGTGGTGTCATTCTTATGGCATCATCCATTTGGCAAAATGTTGATTGAGCAACCAACGGTGGTATTCAAAGATCTTCTTTGTGAATTCTGGGCAAGCTGTTATGTTGGACAGAACAAAGAAGGGGATCCTGCAATCTATGGCACAATCCTCAATGGTAAGAAAAAGGTATATATCTCTCTTAAGAGGATTAGGTCTGCGTTTGAGCTGTCTTATATGCCTGATGATATTTATGAAAGTTTAGTGTCTCATGCTGAAGCCAAAAGTGTTTTACAAGATGTTGGTTATGATGGTCCATTGGCTTCAGTAGTTAAAATGAAATACTTAACTGGAATATGGAATTATCTTTTGAGCACAATTTAAAAATCTTTACAAGTAAAGGCAGGCAGCTTTGACCAACCTAATGCTTTAGAATTGCAAATTTTTCATGCTATGGTCACTATGACCAGAATAGATTTTGCTGCTGTAATTTTTAGGGACTTAGTTGGCCGAGTCAATAATAAGAGTCTTACCATACCATATGGTAGGATTCTTGCACTCATTATTGAAGCTATTCTTGATAGTGATTTCAGTCTGGCAACTGGTCAGACTGTTGAATGTAAGGCCATAAATAATAACATTTTCAATAGTCCTAAGGTAACTGCGCAGGGTCTGACCCCAGCAATGCAGACCTACCTTAATTATTGCAGGGCAAGGGAGTGAGAGGAAGTTGTTAGTGAGGAAGCTGTCCCTTATTCGACGCGGTCTGAGTCTGACACTCAATCTGCTAATCAGGGACCAAGGTACACATGCTTCTGAACCCTCAAACTCTTCCAAATCTATTCATTCTTCTTCTCCTTCAAAAGAGGGTGAAGGGTTGGCCACATCATCAGCCACCCTAGCCACACCCTCATCCATTCTTTCCAAATCCGCTTCTAAAAGACCCATTGTTGAGGACTTAGTACCTCACAATGTTAAAAAGCAAAGATCCAAAAGGAAGTCTGTATCAGCTTCTGGGGTTGAAAAATCAACAACAAAACTTAAAGTTCCCCAAGGTGCATTGGAAGCTAAGGAACGTTCCAAAGCTGACTCTGCCACCCAAGCTGATAAGCCAATTCACCACGCCCATCTGCACTCTCCCAAAAGAGTGTAGACGAGTTAAAGGGATCAACTGATACTACCCAACCCTCCAAACAGGGTGAAGGTATTGAAACAAAGACTCCTCCCAAGGTCATACTGTGTCTGAACCTAAATCGCCATCATCACCCTCTAAAAAGGATGATGATATCATTAAAGGGACAACATTGGATCCATCCCAGATCCAAAATGAGTCAGAGTCTTTGCACATCATTTCTGAGGATGACCAGCTGAAGGAGAGAAGTATTGAACGCATTGGTGACACTGCTTCTCCTCCCCAAGCTGATCAGACTCTTCCATTCTTACACTCTGAGTCTGCATAGGCTGCCAATGCCCCTTCTATGTCACAAGGAGGGGTACAAGCCTCAAATATTCCCCCTCAGGATGCTTTGGTGCAACAACATACCATTGTTGAAGGGAAATCCTCTACCCTTGACATTACACCTACAAGATCTATGTCTGCATCTGTCCCTGGACAGAGGGATCCTGTAGGTTACTTGTCCTTCTTTAAGGAGGTCATGACAGCCCCATGTGCAGCAATGGGAACCATCGGTGGTCCTCACGATGCTGATGAGAATAAAGTCACTATCTCCGGAAGTGACTCTTCATTCGATGATGTGCCTGCCCATCCATCCTCAAGGGATGCTTTGATGGAAGATGCCAGTGGAGGAGTTGATCAATCTCATGATCAACATATTCCCACTGTGCCTCAGCCTGAATTACAAGTCAATCCTTCTCGGGCTGACCAATACATTATCATTTCTGACAGATCTGCTCATGAGACTCACTCTCATGAGAAAATTCACCAAAACTCCCTTAGCCTCCACCCCCTTCTATATGAGCCCAATGACCCTGATTTTAAGGATTGCAGACTGCTCTTTCCAGAGTCAGTGGCCTTTAGGCCAACTGCAAGTCCTTCCCAAGCTGCCACTATCTCATTTTCAGATGTGGTGGGTCAGCTCACTGAGTTCACTTCAACCTATAAGGTTGAGAGCTCAAAGCTGACCAAATGCTTGGAAAAGATCCAACAGGATCAGGAATTGACGGACAAGAAGGTAGACAAGCTGTGCCAAGATCAGACTACACTGGAAGAAAATTTTAAGAAGGCAGTTGACTTGATGCAGCAGAACCAAACCAAGCTGACAGAGTCTCTTGATGGTCTCACAAAATCCATAAATAAAGAAAAGGAGAGAAACAAGAGCACTCTGAGTGAGTTTGAGAAAAGTGCAACCAAGTTCACCAGAGATGTCACCATAGAGCTTCAATCTGCCAACAAATCACAAGCAGATTTCAAGAAAGAGTTGATTGAAGTCTCAAAGGGTGTCAAAACAAACATTGGATCCCTCCATGCTGACTATGTTGATCTATTTAGAGCCTGCTGTGTTAATAACTTCAAAATTGACTTGCTCAATCACAAACTCAGTGGATTCTTTTCCACTCCAGTTAGCTCTTTCCCTGCTGATGATGACAAAAAGGGGGAGAAGAGTGCTGCTGAAGTTGAGCAAGAAGAACTTGAAAAAGAAAAAGAGAGAATTCAAGTTGAAAAACAAGTTGCTGAGTATTTGAGGAAGTTAGATGAGAGACAAAAGAAGGTTAGAGCTGAGAGGGAGGCCAATGATAGAAGACTGGTTGTGTTTGGTTCTAATAAAGAAATGGTGGATGATAAGGAGGAAGCTGACAAATACCAGAGTCTGAGTCTGGTGGTGAAAAGATTGTTGGAAGTTTGAATGAAGAGGCTGGAGAGAAGGGTGAAACAATTGAGGGGGAGACTGATGTTGTTATGAATATAGTTGGAGAAATAAGGAGGGAATATGATGTTGAAAAGGTTGCTGAAAAAGTAAAATCTTCCCAAGCTGACCCTGTACAAGCTGTGTCATCTCAAACTGACCCAGCTCCCAAAGAAAAACTTGCAGAATCCTATTCAAGTGAACACAACACAACTCTGAATCAGTTTATGTTGAAGAAAAGACCTACTGAATCTGGTTTAAGTGGTGTAAAGGTTCTAACTGATGAAGAAAGAGATTGGGAAGCTGCAAAGCAACAGGCTGAATTGTTTGGTGTAACAGTTGAGGTGGCATACAACATGCTAAAGGAAGATAGAAGAAGAGAGAATGCGAAAAAGACCCAATCTGATCCAGAGATTGCCAAGATTCTTCAAGAAACATTGAACAAAGAAGATGAAGAAGAACTTGCAGTTGTGGGATCGAAAAAGAAAGAGGGCAAAGGCAAAGGCAAAAAGAAAGTGGTGGTTCACTCAAAACCATCTCAAAAGATGAAAGATGTGAAAGCAAGTACTGAATTCCATGATCAGTGGGAAGCTCTGGAGAAGAGAAAGGTGACTGAAAGAATTAAGTATAGAAGATATCCAGAGCTGATCACTAAGTGTCAGTTAAAAAGGAAAAGAGGACAGTCCATTCCCTGTATCAGGATCACAAGAGAAGGATATGAGACAAGCAGTGAAACTTGTGATCTTGATAATCTGTTTGATTTGGGATACACTGAGTGGGTTGAATTGCATAACATCATTACTGGTGTTCATGGTATTCATCAAGAGACAGTCCTGGAAGCCATTGAAAAAAAGTTTGCTATAATTGTTAAATTCAAGATTGATATCACTGGTCTTCCAAGACCAACAGCTTATGATATGGATGATGAAGATGAGTCAGTTGAGCCACTCAAGAAGAAAAGGAGAAGACTTGGAAGAATTAATGCTCCTGGTGGTGATCATACAGATTTTCTCAAAAACTTGAATCCTTCAGAGTTGCTTGATCTATTGTCTCCTGAAGCTCTTGACAAGATTCTGAGTCATCTTGATCTGTCTCTACCTGCTGGTGTTTCAAATGCAAGAAGTGGGCTGTTCATCACTGAACCTGAGCATGGAATGTATTTTGTGAATGCAAGAGGCCAATTGGTGTTTCAAAGGACTGCTGAACTAAAGAAGGTACCACATATGCACCTATTTACCTTGTACATATTCTGTGTTAATTTTAGTGATCAAGGTAATGGGTATGAGCAGTTCCTCATCAATGAGGGTCTAGATAGAAAGCTGAATGTGACTATTTCCCCATCCTATGAAGTCAAACAAGAAGCTGTAGAAATGATTGGGGAATAGTTACTTATCTTGTAATATTTTTATTTTCCAATATATGCAAAAGTAGTTGTACAAATTCAGTTTCTTTGTTAGAACTTCATAACAGATCAAAAGAACCCAAAAGATTCAAAGGGTCACAAGCTGTTAGTTAAATTTTTCTTTGATTCTTTGTAAGCTGATTGTTAGAAGTGTGTTGGGTTTTGTCATCATCAAATAGGGGAGATTGTTGAGTCCCAATGTTCATTGTAAATTTGGTGATGACAAATCTGACAGTTAAACACTTAAAAATCTTTTGGTTCTTGTAATCTGATCTGGGTCAGACTAAGCTGACACATCTTACGATCTGTTTCTGGCCCAGATCATGCTTCATACTTTGTATTGTAATAATCCATGGAAGTAAGTATTGTTCAAGCTGCATCAACATTGTGTTAGCATTCAATCCAAGTCTAAGAGGAGGATTGAAGATAGAAGACCAAGCTGGTAGTGGAAGTCAGCTTGGGATTAGCAGTCAGCTTGGAGATACTTAGGCAGATGGTGCTTTGACAAATGGCCCAATCTGTGTCTGACAATCAAGTGAAGATAACAACCTGGATTGAAGATAAGGACAAATGATGTGACTAGGAAGAATCCTAAGATCCAGGTTGGTGGTTGGATTTACATATGCGTGTCCATACTCTTATTGGATGAAAAAGAATGAGTGGCAGTACTTTGGGGACCACAAGTACTATGAGAAGGCACGATCAAATATTCCTCTCTTATCCAATGGAAGATTAATACGTGGTTGAATTGGACACCAAGTGAAGAAGGGCTTTCGCCTATAAAAGCCTCATTCCTTGATTGCATATGTGTGGCATTCCAGAGAATCATTCTTCACATTAAGTTTTCTTTGCTCTTATACACAGCTTAGTCTGTTAGAGATCAGCTTGGGCTGATTCTCTTGAGTAGAAACTTGTTGATTGTAATTTGTCATTTCAGAGGGTTGTTTAGATATCTATAGGCTATCTTTGTTCCGCAACAACCCTGTAATTCTTTGTATAGATTATTTCTTAATAAAGGAGTACTTTGAAAATTACAATCTGTGTGCAAGAATGTCTTTTAATATTTACTGCTTTACTGTTTTATTGATTCATGTTCTTTACTTACTTAATATATAAGCAGAGTCTTTAAAACGTTTATTAAAAAGTTTGTAAGGTTCTAATAAAGTTGTATTCACCCCCCCTACAATTGTTCTGTGTACAATATACTTTGGTATATTGATACACCTTGGGACGTGTCAAATACACACATGCATGAACATAAAAAGCAACTAACAACTAACAAAATTGGGAACGGGGTACACTACCCCCATGTTGTCTCTGTCTCTGGTTTAATGTATCATTTTCTATGGTTTAATGTATCAAAAATGATACGTACCTCCATATGCATGCAATTGCACGTAAGCCCATAACATTTTCTATGGTTTAATGTATCATTTTCTATGGTTTAATGTATCATTTTCTATGGTTTAATGTATCATTTTCTAGGGTACACTACCCCCATGTTGTCTCTGTCTCTGGTTTAATGTATCATTTTCTATGGTTTAATGTATCAAAAATGATACGTACCTCCATATGCATGCGATTGCACGTAAGCCCATAAAAATAGAAAGAGCGACCCATATTCCAACAAAACCAGCAACTTGGTACAAAGCATATAATGATCCGATACTCCCCGCAGACACTAGGATCTAATTAACACAAAAAAATTCAATTGGATATTATCGATGTTTTGAAAAACTAGGGGCCAGAAAAACAAACCATGGAGTATGCAGAATAGGCAAAATCCGATGCCCCAAAGTTAACTCCATCAAATATAAATGCTATTGAATTGATAGGTTGTGTTCCAGCAACGAACTAAGTATTGAAATCAAACAGTAAAATGGTGAATATCAAAGAAAAGACATAAAAATGATTAATATATGGTTAAAACAATAGAAGATATGTACCGGGACGCCTATGCTTATGATGTGCTTAACATTGATATCTTTAGTGAAAACACCTGAACCAAACTGCAGACCAAGTCCTATAAGAAGTGCAACTCCAAGCCCCATTATAAGTCCCATCTACAAATAGCTTTCTTTTGTCAAAATATAGCAAAAGGTCATGTGTGACACTAAAATAGACTAATTAATCAGTTTCACCTGCAATACTCGAGATGCAGCTGCTGTTGCCTTTTCGTAGTTTTTTTCAGCAAACGACAAAGCAATTATGGCATGAATAAAGAGTTTAAAACGCTGATGAGCGTCCATTTTGTGATAAAAACCCCTATCGAAAGGCCTCATTTCTATGTCTTAAATGAGTTAATATTCCGGAACTATCGGTACTTAATGAGTCGTATGTTTACGCAGGTTCACGGAAGATGCGAGTGAGGGTAAATGGCATCAAGTAACTCAAGATGAAGGCCTATGAAGTAACAAGACACAAGAAGGTGATTCGGGAGCCGAACGAAGAAGTACGAGAAGCAGCAGCAGCTGCCAGCGCCGCTGGCAGCCATGCTAGCGCCGCTGGAGCCCATCCTAGCGCCGCTGGGCGGCCCAGACCAGAAACTGACTTCAGCTCCTATTTAAGTCGAAGTAACCCTCAAAACCCTAAGAGAGAGCCGATTCAGCAGCCCTAGCCGCCCATATTCAACCCTAGGTCGACTTTACAGATTCCAAGGAGGTTTTGGAGCTTCTAACACCTTCCGATCTTCATCCTCAACCTAGATCTACTCTTTACTTTACTTTCAGTTGGTAAACAATGTCTTTCATCTTTTCAGACTTTGTTATTCCTTTAATAATGTCAGGTTAGTAGGCTGAATACTTGTTTGGATCGATGTGATCATGTAGACATTTATCTATTTTACTTTATTTGTTAGATCTGTTGGAGTGTGTTTTACTGTTTATCGTAGATCCATGTTTTACTAGTTCTTCATATTATTATTGGTTCTATATCTGCATGTATTAGTTTAATTCTGATGATCGGTCTATAATCATACACTAGGATTAATACATAAGGATGGAAAACACTAGTCGGTCTTTAACTAGTTGTAAAAGGTGATTCACTTGTAACCGAGGGATCCAGAACCATAGTAATTAGGATGAATAGAACATGATGCTTAACAATGTCAGACGCGATCCTTTGACTTGGAAACGAGCACTGTGGTCACCGGAGATAATTACTATCTGGTCATGGCTTAAGAGCCGGGTAATTTAAAGATGAACTAGTAACACGAACTTTAGGTCATTAATGCTTAAACAATGAATCTAACAAGAATTTGTTTATAGGGTAGTGTGAGTCTAGCGACAACACTAGTTAATTAGGCAAAGTGAATCTAACGAGAATCTGAGCCGTGATTAAGTTTCCAACAGTCTAGCAAGTAGGTAGAATAATATTTGGTCGTGTCATGAGATCTGAGATGCCAAACAAGTATTTTAATTTAATTACTGTTATTTGCTTTTTCAAACTATTTTCAGACTAAGCCTCTCGCTGAATAAGCGGTTGCGGCTTCTATTTACTTTTCAGTATTTTAATTAGTTTAATAGGAAATCGTGACAACCCCACAACCGCTAGAATTACACATATTACTAGATTAGGTAAAGCAACGCGTCCCTGCGAACGATCCTGTAACTTATCACTAAACTATACTACATCCGATCGGGTTCTCTGCCCGTAGGTGTGTGTGTTAGGATAATTACTTGTACAACATTTATAAATTTAAAAGCAGAAATAAAAACCACCATCATAGCTTTTTGGCGCCGCTGCCGGGGACGCGACGCATTCTTAGTTTAGTAGTGTAGTTCGATCCTACTTTGTGTTTCAGCACGAAGTAGTTACTTTTCAGTACTTAGGTTTAAGTCATTTAGGTTTAGAAGTCAAATTAGGTCAAACAAGGGTTTAGTAGTATTTTCATTTCATTTTTAGTTTAAGTAGTTTAATTTTTCTTTTCATTTTTATATTGGTGCGTTTGATCTTTTTCTTGAGTTTTGCAGGATTATTTAGGTAGTTGATGCGTTTAAGATCGGGAACGGTCGTAAAGCGTTTCTCTACAAGCTTAGGTAAACTCAACGTAGAAGGAGAAATAGCACACCAATTCCACCACCCGTATTTAACCTAGAAAACCTTTTCAACGTAGATAACCCCTTAGGATCATCCGACACCTCATCCGACACTATGTCCCAACCGAATTCACCTAGAGCCGAAATGGACGAATTCGACCGACCAATGATGGAAAGGACGAGAGCCGTTGCACCGACACCGGGATCGGCTATAGTCCCACCGAACTTAGGAGATTCGTTTTCAGTCAAAGTACACCACCTTAAGTTGATCCAAGACAACCAATATGACGGCCGAGCCAAATCCGACCCCCATAAGCATGTAAGCAAGTTCACAAGTTTGTGCAAAATGTTCAAATACGGAGGAGACGTCACCGATGACGATGTGAAACTTAGCTTATTTTCGTCGTCTCTCACGGGAGAGGCACGTGCTTGGTTCGATGAGCTCGATGAAGGTACCATCACTACATGGAATCAACTTCGCGAACAGTTCGTCTCGCGATTCTTTCCCCCGAGTTTAGCTAGGAAAATGCTTTGAGACATCAAGGCTTTCAAGCAAGACGAAGGAGAATCACTAGTTGATGCATGGAAAAGGCTTAGGGAAATGATCAGAAACTGTCACGGGAATGGACTGAACAAGGACGAGATCATGGAGATTTTCTTCTATGGTTTAACCAAGAGTTCCCAAAAGGATTTAGACCTAGCCGGCGGTGGTAACTTTTTGTACAAGTCTACCAATGACGCGTACAAAATGATGGAGGATATGGTGCAAGCTAGCTTAGCTCGAGATATGGATGATAAGGATCGAGATAGGAGGACGAGGAGAACCGTGGCTAGCATCGAGAGCAGCTCCGACAATGAGGTAATTCATGAACTTAAAGCTTTATCTAACCGTTTTTCTACTTTTGAAGATAGGTTGGACATTATGGACAAAGACCTCAAGGTGATTGCACACGGGTTCAATAATTGCGGAGGAATGCACTATACCGAGGATTGTGAAGAGGAGGCTACCGAGCAAGTCAAATTTGTCCAGAACCAATACCGAGGAGGCTATCAACGAGGACTATTCCAAAGAAACCCCGGTAATTCTAATTTTAATTCTAGTTATGCTAGAAATAATTTTGGTTCTTTTCAAAATAGGTGGCAAAGGAGTAATGGTCAACCCGAGCAACCAAAAGTGAAGAATGAAGTCAAGGAGGATCCGATTGTCAAGCTCACCAACATGATGTAGAAGTACATTGAAACGAATGACAAGAGATACGACTCCGTGGATAAGTACACGAGGTTCTTGAATGAAAAGGTTGCTAACCTTGACCATAAAGTGGATGCCGTGGTAAGAGATCAACAATCCGCCATCAAGGGTTTGGAAAGAAAGATGGAGAAATGGATGGAGCAGAGTGCTAAGAAGGAAAATGGAGTTCTTGCAAGCAATTCACAAGCTAATCCAAAGCCAACCCTCAAGGAAACCCTAGCACGAGTCCAAAGTACCAACCACCAATCGAACGAAACGAGAATGTGAACGCCGTGTTCACCGAAGGTAATGACTCTACTGAGCTTTCTAATGATTTTGTTGAAGTGTCCAACCAGGTACAGGTCGTACAGGAGCAAAACGAAGAGGAAACAAGCAAAAACGCAAATCTGGAATCTGTCCAGACACCACCAGCGCCGCTGGAGGCCCCGTCAGCCCAGATTCGCGCGAAACTTCAGCAGTTTTTCAGAGAGACGTCGAGACCCAAATCACTTCAAAATGTAAAATCTGGAATCTGTCCAGACACCACCAGCGCCGTTGGAGGCCCCGTCAGCCCAGATTCGCGCGAAACTTCAGCAGTTTTTCAGAGAGACGTCGAGACCCAAATCACTTCAAAATGCAAAATCTGGAATCTGTCCAGACACCACCAGCGCCGTTGGAGGCCCCGTCAGCCCAGATTCGCGCGAAACTTCAGCAGTTTTTCAGAGAGACGTCGAGACCCAAATCACTTCAAAATGCAAACTGGAATCTGTCCAGACACCACCAGCGCCGCTGGTAGTCACCCAGGTGAGCCCCAGCGCCGCTCGGCCCTTGCCAGCGCCGTTGGAGGCCCCGTCAGCCCAGATTCGCGCGAAACTTCAGCAGTTTTTCAGAGAGACGTCGAGACCCAAATCACTTCAAAATGCAAAATCAAGGATGGGGATGACTCGGACAGTAAGGATGAAGTTCAAGATTCGAAAGCACCGGATGACGGGACACAGCTACCGCAAGCATCTGAAGATCCAGGAAGCTTTCTTATCCCTTGCACTATTAATAATGAGTATTTTTCGAGTGCATTAGCTGATTTAGGGTCAAGTATTAATGTTATGCCTACTGTGATTTATGAGAAACTTACCCTTTGTTTACTAAAACCCGTTAACATGAGTATTCGGTTAGCCGATCAGACTTACCGACAACCCAAGGGGATTGTCGAACGAGTCCATGTCAGGGTTAAGGATTTAGAATTTTGGACTGAGTTTGTTGAGCTTGATTCGGTAAGTGAAGTAGTGACACCCTTAATCTTAGGCCGACCATTTTTGCATGCTGCGGATGCTACCATCCATGTGCTTAAACGTGAAATATCGTTGTCTGATGGTCAAAATAGGATTAGAGTGTCTGATTTAGAAGAAGAGGATGAGTTGATTAGAGGAGAATGTCTTAGGATGGAAGTTTATTTTTATTTTTATTTTCCGTATTTAGGATTTTAGTCTTATTTTTAGTTTTTCACTTCTTACCTTTTCTTTTTATTTTGGTGCATTTTGATGTGTATTTTTATTTTTTATTTTTTATTTTTTATTTTATTTTATTTTATTTTTTATTTTTGTACTTACAATCTTATTTTTATTTTTATTTTTATTTTTATTTTTATTTTTATTTTTATTTTTATTTTTATTTTTATTTTTATTTTTATTTTTATTTTTATTTTTATTTTTATTTTTATTTTTATTTTTATTTTTATTTTTATTTTTATTTTTATTTTTATTTTTATTTTTATTTTTATTTTTATTTTTATTTTTATTTTTATTTTTATTTTTATTTTTATTTTTATTTTTATTTTTATTTTTATTTTTATTTTTATTTTTATTTTTATTTTTATTTTTATTTTTATTTTTATTTTTATTTTTATTTTTATTTTTATTTTTATTTTTATTTTTATTTTTATTTTTATTTTTATTTTTATTTTTATTTTTATTTTTATTTTTATTTTTATTTTTATTTTTATTTTTATTTTTATTTTTATTTTTATTTTTATTTTTATTTTTATTTTTATTTTTATTTTTATTTTTATTTTTATTTTTATTTTTATTTTTATTTTTATTTTTATTTTTATTTTTATTTTTATTTTTATTTTTATTTTTATTTTTATTTTTATTTTTATTTTTATTTTTATTTTTATTTTTATTTTTATTTTTATTTTTATTTTTATTTTTATTTTTATTTTTATTTTTATTTTTATTTTTATTTTTATTTTTATTTTTATTTTTATTTTTATTTTTATTTTTATTTTTATTTTTATTTTTATTTTTATTTTTATTTTTATTTTTATTTTTATTTTTATTTTTATTTTTATTTTTATTTTTATTTTTATTTTTATTTTTATTTTTATTTTTATTTTTATTTTTATTTTTATTTTTATTTTTATTTTTATTTTTATTTTTATTTTTATTTTTATTTTTATTTTTATTTTTATTTTTATTTTTATTTTTATTTTTATTTTTATTTTTATTTTTATTTTTATTTTTATTTTTATTTTTATTTTTATTTTTATTTTTATTTTTATTTTTATTTTTATTTTTATTTTTATTTTTATTTTTATTTTTATTTTTATTTTTATTTTTATTTTTATTTTTATTTTTATTTTTATTTTTATTTTTATTTTTATTTTTATTTTTATTTTTATTTTTATTTTTATTTTTATTTTTATTTTTATTTTTATTTTTATTTTTATTTTTATTTTTATTTTTATTTTTATTTTTATTTTTATTTTTATTTTTATTTTTATTTTTATTTTTATTTTTATTTTTATTTTTATTTTTATTTTTATTTTTATTTTTATTTTTATTTTTATTTTTATTTTTATTTTTATTTTTATTTTTATTTTTATTTTTATTTTTATTTTTATTTTTATTTTTATTTTTATTTTTATTTTTATTTTTATTTTTATTTTTATTTTTATTTTTATTTTTATTTTTATTTTTATTTTTATTTTTATTTTTATTTTTATTTTTATTTTTATTTTTATTTTTATTTTTATTTTTATTTTTATTTTTATTTTTATTTTTATTTTTATTTTTATTTTTATTTTTATTTTTATTTTTATTTTTATTTTTATTTTTATTTTTATTTTTATTTTTATTTTTATTTTTATTTTTATTTTTATTTTTATTTTTATTTTTATTTTTATTTTTATTTTTATTTTTATTTTTATTTTTATTTTTATTTTTATTTTTATTTTTATTTTTATTTTTATTTTTATTTTTATTTTTATTTTTATTTTTATTTTTATTTTTATTTTTATTTTTATTTTTATTTTTATTTTTATTTTTATTTTTATTTTTATTTTTATTTTTATTTTTATTTTTATTTTTATTTTTATTTTTATTTTTATTTTTATTTTTATTTTTATTTTTATTTTTATTTTTATTTTTATTTTTATTTTTATTTTTATTTTTATTTTTATTTTTATTTTTATTTTTATTTTTATTTTTATTTTTATTTTTATTTTTATTTTTATTTTTATTTTTATTTTTATTTTTATTTTTATTTTTATTTTTATTTTTATTTTTATTTTTATTTTTATTTTTATTTTTATTTTTATTTTTATTTTTATTTTTATTTTTATTTTTATTTTTATTTTTATTTTTATTTTTATTTTTATTTTTATTTTTATTTTTATTTTTATTTTTATTTTTATAAAAAGATTTTTTTTAAGTTGTTATTTTTATTTTATTTTATTTTTAATTTTATTTTTATTTTTATTTTTATTTTTATTTTCATTTTTATTTTTATTTTTATTTTCATTTTTATTTTTATTTTTATTTTTATTTTTATTTTTAGGAATATGTGACTAATTGCAATTGAGTGATTGTTTTAAACTTTATCATTTGTGATCTTTTTATGAGCATGTCTTTAGAATCACAGATGCAAGCTTTCAATGGATCGAGGAAACAAGTAACTTATTGCAATCGTATTTTGTTTTTTTTTATTATATTTTAGCTTGTTATTTTCCATTTTGATATTATGATTGAAGTGTGCAGGAGTATTTTGCTTTGTAGTCTGAAGGAAACCAAGCATTTGGCCAAAAGCTAAGTGTGGGGGAGTTAAAGAATCAAATCGTTGAAGAAATCAGACGTCGAAACACGTACAGGAGTCAAAAGCGACCTCGTAAAGAACAAGTAAGTTGCGACTTCGCAATTGCTCTGAAATTGCGACCTCGCATATACAAGCAGCAGCAGTTCTAGTCCACACACTAAAGAGGAGTTCTTATGCATTTCAAGTTGTTTAATCAGAAGACTTTAATCACAGAGTTGAAAAAGGTTATCTGAAGAAACATAGGGTAAGTTCCCGAGAGAAGACTCTTATGTTGTTGTTGTTAAAGACTCTTATGTTGTTGTTGTAAAAAAAAAAATAAGCGCCGCTGGGAAAGCCACCTGGGCTTCCCAGCGCCACTCATAGCCATCCAGCGCCGCTCAGTATCCAGCGCCGCTCACCAGCTTGCCAGCGCCGCTCCCAGCTCCGTTCTGCACACCAGATCGCGAAAAATCCAAAAAAATCAGAAAAACCCAAAAATCCAAAAAAATTAAAAAATCAGAAAATACCAAAAAGAAAAGAAGGTGGAGACGCATCAATGGATCGCCATCAAATGGAGACGACTCAAGTTCATGAAGTTCAACATCATTCAAGTCGCTCCGCGAATGCCATCTTCAACAACAATCATGTAACATAAGCCCGGGAAGTTTCGTTAATCCTTTATCTTTTATGTGTTTTTCCTATTACCCTATATGTTCTGTCTAGTACAACGAGGATGTTGTACAATTTAAGTGTGGGGGGATGGAATAGGAAAAACCAGTGGTTTAATTGCTTGATTAATCATAAGTTTTCTACTACTTAATTCATGCAAATTTCAAGTTTTTCTTGTGTCGGAAAACTATTTTGAGAATATAAGCTTTGCAAGTAGACAAAAGATGACGATAACTAAGCAATATTAGCTTTGGTAGATGAACGATTAATTAGGACTGTTAGCTTAACTATAGATTTGTGGTTGTTCATGCTTCCAACTGGATTAGAGCTTAGACTGAAACTGTATGCGATGATGTTTGCCATAGCACATTTAACCGGACTTTAATATGCCTAGCAATTAGAGCTTTCTAGTCATTAGTATAGGTGTATTAATTGGACTTAATTATACGTGCTTGTGTATGAACTAGTTTAGATGTATGGTTCGCCTTAATTCTTACACTATTTAATGTGAACTAGTTGCATGTGGAGTAAGTGTATGAGTCATCTGGGGTCTCTGATAATGTCTATTGCATGAATAATGTAGTAATCTTAAGAAAGGCAATCAGTGGATTAATTAAAGAGTTCAAAGAACTAATAACGAGTAAAATCTATACGCATCAAGTTATGTCGCTTTGCGCGTGGGGAACCACCGACCTGTCACCGCTGTCTTGATGTAAGGTATAAACGCTAACCATTAGTTGAGTTATGTCGCTCTGCGAGTGGGGAACCACCGACCTGTCACCGCTGTCTTGATGTAAGGTATAAACGCTAACCATTAGTTGAGTTATGTCGCTCTGCGAGTGGGGAACCACCGACCTGTCACCGCTGTCTTGATGTAAGGTATAAACGCTAACCATTAGTTGAGTTATGTCGCTCTGCGAGTGGGGAACCACCGACCTGTCACCGCTGTCTTGATGTAAGGTATAAACGCTAACCATTAGTTGAGTTATGTCGCTCTGCGAGTGGGGAACCACCGACCTGTCACCGCTGTCTTGATGTAAGGTATAAACGCTAACCATTAGTTGAGTTATGTCGCTCTGCGAGTGGGGAACCACCGACCTGTCACCGCTGTCTTGATGTAAGGTATAAACGCTAACCATTAGTTGAGTTATGTCGCTCTGCGAGTGGGGAACCACCGACCTGTCACCGCTGTCTTGATGTAAGGTATAAACTCTAACCATTAGTTGAGTTATGTCGCTCTGCGAGTGGGGAACCACCGACCTGTCACCGCTGTCTTGATGTAAGGTATAAACGCTAACCATTAGTTGAGTTATGTCGCTCTGCGAGTGGGGAACCACCGACCTGTCACCGCTGTCTTGATGTAAGGTATAAACGCTAACCATTAGTTGAGTTATGTCGCTCTGCGAGTGGGGAACCACCGACCTGTCACCGCTGTCTTGATGTAAGGTATAAACGCTAACCATTAGTTGAGTTATGTCGCTCTGCGAGTGGGGAACCACCGACCTGTCACCGCTGTCTTGATGTAAGGTATAAACGCTAACCATTAGTTGAGTTATGTCGCTCTGCGAGTGGGGAACCACCGACCTGTCACCGCTGTCTTGATGTAAGGTATAAACGCTAACCATTAGTTGAGTTATGTCGCTCTGCGAGTGGGGAACCACCGACCTGTCACCGCTGTCTCAACTATTAAAGATGATAATATCGTATAACTGCTTTAGTGTCTAGCTAGCGAGCATGACTGTAGTGTGAGAGTATGTCTAAATAGTGACTCACAAGTACATAAACAAATGAATATAAATGCCTTGCTAGTAGCTAGTAGTTCTGATTGCTATAAAAACCTTAATTAAGTGCTTAACTAGTCAGCAGAAAGAAGTAAGATTGAGCTGTAAGACATGTGGAAGTATAGAACTGTTTTAGAGGTATTAACACGAATAAAAAGTTAGCTTTTAGTTTTGATTAACTGATTATCTTGCCTCTAACTATAGCTTACTGATTTTGTCTAAAGCTCCTATTTAAGTCAAAGTAACCCTCAAAACCCTAAGAGAGAGCCGATTCAGCAGCCCTAGCCGCCCATATTCAACCCTAGGTCGACTTTACAGATTCCAAGGAGGTTTTGGAGCTTCTAACACCTTCCGATCTTCATCCTCAACCTAGATCTACTCTTTACTTTACTTTCAGTTGGTAAACAATGTCTTTCATCTTTTCAGACTTTGTTATTCCTTTAATAATGTCAGGCTAGTAGGCTGAATACTTGTTTGGATCGATGTGATCATGTAGACGTTTATCTATTTTACTTTATTTGTTAGATCTGTTGGAGTGTGTTTTACTGTTTATCGTAGATCCATGTTTTACTAGTTCTTCATATTATTATCGGTTCTATATCTGCATGTATTAGTTTAATTCTGATGATCGGTCTATAATCATACACTAGGATTAATACATAAGGATGTAAAACACTAGTCGGTCTTTAACTAGTTGTAAAAGGTGATTCACTTGTAACCGAGGGATCCAGAACCATAGTAATTAGGATAAATAGAACATGATGCTTAACAATGTCAGACGCGATCCTTTGACTTGGAAACGAGCACTGTGGTCACCGGAGATAATTACTATCTGGTCATGGCTTAAGAGCCGGGTAATTTAAAGATGAACTAGTAACACGAACTTTAGGTCATTAATGCTTAAACAATGAATCTAACGAGAATTTATTTATAGGGTAGTGTGAGTCTAGCGACAACACTAGTTAATTAGGCAAAGTGAATCTAACGAGAATTTGTTTATAGGGTAGTGTGAGTCTAGCGACAACACTAGTTAATTAGGCAAAGTGAATCTAACGAGAATCTGAGCCGTGATTAAGTTTCCAACAGTCTAGCAAGTAGGTAGAATAATATTTGGTCGTGTCATGAGATCTAAGATGCCAAACAAGTATTTGAAATTAATTACTTTTATTTGCTTTTTCAAACTATTTTCAGACTGAGCCTCTCACTGAATAAGCGGTTGCGGCTTCTATTTACTTTTCTGTATTTTAATTAGTTTAATAGGAAATCGTGACAACCCCACAACCGCTAGAATTACACATATTACTAGATTAGTAAAGCAACGCGTCCCTGCGAACGATCCTGTAACTTATCACTAAACTATACTACATCCGATCGGGTTCTCTGCCCGTAGGTGTGTGTGTTAGGATAATTACTTGTACAACATTTATAAATTTAAAAGCAGAAATAAAAACCACCATCAAACGCGTAAGATATGATGGAAGATTTTGTAATGCAAAAAACATGAAAAATAAATAACGATTACCTGTCCAGCAACGGCTAAGTTATCAGAAATTAGAGAAGATGTCAACCACACATGTAAACAAACTTGGAATGCAGCCTTAGGTGTTGTCCCCAATCTTGCTGCTAATGATGCAGCAAATGTACGAGTATCGTTGCAGCTATCACTTTAAAAAACAATAGGGAGCCTGCGAATTGAATATAATTACTTCTGGTTTGATACCAATTGTAGATATATAAATCAATTCATTTTGCTTGAAAAGGTGGATATAGTCTTAAGTATTGCATACCTGTTAAATTTATACAGCCTTTACTTATAAATTTGTATAATTTTTACTTACACACTTCTTAGAACATGTGCATGAACTTTCTACAAAGACTAAAGATGTCAAAAAGAAAGAAAGAAGGATCATGATGCATTAAAGGAAGCAAATGAAGATTGATAGAAAGAAGAAGGGTGCTGAATGTAAAATAAATATTGAAGGCATATAAAAATCCAATTTAGGGTTTGATGGCAGCAGTTTTTCACACACCTATTATACATATTTTTCATATATATTTTTCTCTCGATTATTCTGTTTGATCTGATCATCTTGATCAGTTATTTGTTCGTAATTTTCTGCTCTTGTAAATCAAAACATATTGTTTAGATATTTCTATTTCTTTTATAAGAACAATAATAATAATAACAATAATAATAATAATCGGCTAATCGGGCCGACTGATTCATATTGATTAGATTTCGTTCATGGTATCAGGGCCAGGTTCCTCTGGTTAGTGTTTTTCTGGTGATATTGATTCTTGATTTAGGGTGTATTTCATTGTGAAACCCTAAATGGAAGAAATCCTAATTTCTAGGGTTTTTTCTGTTCGATCTGTGATCTTCCGCTGCTTATTCAGATCCTGGATTTATCTCTTGACTAAGTGAATCAAGAGTAGATCTAGGGTTCCTCATCCATCTGCTTTAAAGCACTGTATTGTTAATTTATTCCCTTATTCTATTATTATTCGATTTTTTTTAATAAAAAATATTTTTATTCTATTTTGATAAAAACGAGTGTGTTATCCTTGATCGACCTTCTTGAAAGGCTTGGAATCCTGTCACTGACACATTCGTGAGAATTGAATTTTTTTCACTTCTATTAAAATTGTTTTTTATAATTTTCTGATATTTGTTTAATTAATTGATTGAATATTTGTTCGTGATATTATCTGAATATTTGTGTTGTTGTTTCTGATTGTTTAAGTGTGTGATATTCTTGTTGAATATTATCTGTCTTGTGTTTTACTTGATAATTTGAGTATTATTTGAAATTAATATTGTTTGAAAATGGTGAATACTCCACCTGGTTTTGTTCATACTGGAAATACTCTGCTTAATGATCTTAAAGTTAAAAAGCAATTACATGTGAAATTCTTTAGATTATAAATCTGCTTAATGATCTTAAAGTTAAAAATGTTTTACCTGCTCAAATTTTCTGTGACAATAAATCTACTATTCAGATTGCTGGAAATCCTGTCTTTCATGAAAGAACTAAACATCTTGAAATTGATTTACATCTTGTAAGGGAGAAAATTTGTGCAGGGCTTGTTAAGGTTATTAAGCTTGATTCCAAAGATAATGTTGCTGACATTATGACAAAAAGTATAAACTTTGAGCAACATTCTTTGCTTTGTTAAAAAATGGGTCTTCATGATTATTTTCAAAAGTAAAGGTTGAGGGGGAATGTTAAATTTATACAACCTTTACTTATAAATTTGTATAATTTTTACTTACACACTTTGTAACATCCTTGATTTTGACCCGTTTGACTTCATATGTAATTTGGCTAACAATATTAATTAGTAATGCAATTGAAAGCTATTATATGAATATATGATGTGTTATGTGATTGTCGGGGGTCGATTGGCCATCTTGTCGAGTTGTACGATATTAAATTAAGTTTAAGTGACTAGCATTTGTGATCGGGTCAACCCATGGGTCAAACCCATGACCCAATTAATTACCCAACCCCATCCATCCCCCACTCTTCCACTCACCCTCCCCTTTTCATCCACTCATTCACACACTCTTTCTCTCTCTAAAGTAAATGCAAGAGACAAACACACACACACTCACTCTCTCTCTAGATAATCATCATCATTTATTGTCTTTAAAGTTAGATTAGTGTGAGAAACATCATCCTTATCATCTTCTTAGCATCATATCAAAGAATTGGAGTTCAAAGTGCAAGAAAACTCATAATATAGCTCAAATTCAGTTTTGGTGGTTTGTGGAACTTTTAGTAAGTTAATTTTACCTCATAACCTTCTTCTTATGTTTATAAATGTGTTGTTAGTTGTAACAAAGTGTTCTTGGGTCACAATTCGGGTCAAAACTCAAATGGGTCGGATTTAGGGTTTTGCTAGGGTTAGGGTTGGATTTGAAAGGATTTGGACATGAAAATGGTGAAATGAAACAAGATTTTGTAGTGGGTTATGTTAAACTATGTTCATTTATGTTCAATGATGCATAAAAACGGGTTTTGAGTCATCACAAGTCGGTTTCCAAGTCAATTTATGAGTTTGGGGTGTGTTTCGTCGTGTTATGGCTTGTGTGTCTTTTGCTGGTGTGCCCAGCTCCTGCTCAGCGTCTCAGATGCTCACCACCACCGTCCCAGACGGTGGTCTGGTTTGGTGGATTCCAGTATCTTGCTCCTAAATCCAGCGTAAGTCAGTGCACCTTCAGCGTAAAGGAAATCTAGGCCACCGTCTAAGACAGTGGCGCCAGTGTCCCAGACGCTGCCCTGCCGCATTCTGTTTCGTTTTTGGTTGCTAGCTTGAGTACTATCCTTCTAGGATCGAGGTGGTCTTTCATTTAAACTCTTCCTTGACTTCTCTAGCGACGTATACAAGTCTCAGGGGCTGTTCAAAGTCATGAACCTAATATAAAACCTAATCTAAGGTATAACTTGTCACATATTAATGTGTATATTATATATAATTATAGGTTTTGGACACGTGGAGCCTATTGAACGCTTATAATCTCATCTTACCTCAATCTTAGCTTCTTATTGCCGACCAAGGTGAGTTCCGTAGTCCCCTACTCGATTGAGATTCGGGCTGAAAAGTGTACACGTACTTGATTGATTGATTTGATTGACGGTTCAACTTATTGTTTATTGATTATGCATTCGATTTCGATTATATAATGTGATTAGGATAATTGTACATACATGGAACACGATGATTCCTTTAAAGAGTTATAGATGTGGTGGGAAGGCTGCGGGTGACCCTATATATAAGCATCTATGATTCCTTAAATGTAAAGTCGTATGAAATGTATGTGCATTGTGGTTTGGTTGAATTGATGGGTATTGGACTTGTGATTGAGATGGACAATTACGTATTGATACACTTGACGTTTGTTATGCATTTCAAACTTTGTGATACTTGACGGTAGATGGATGACTTGAAACTATTGACGCCACAATTGTGTGGACCGGGTACTTCCAAGTACTCGATGCCAAGTATTGGTCATACTTGATGACTTACGATGTGGACCAATATTGTGATACTTGATGATTTGAGATACATTGCATGACATTGAGTCGCATATGATGCTTTATACACTTTTGATACATTGCATGACATTGACTTGCATATGATGCACTTATTGATATTTATACACTTTTGATACATTGCATGGCATTGACACGCACATGACGTATTTATGGACATTTGCATACATTTGAGAAACATGGCATGACATGGACACACATTCGATGTATTCTTGGAAATGACACTACTTGTACTTGGTTATTACTCGCATACGAACTATCTTGTACTGTTTGTTGTGAAATTACTAATGTGACAAGGTTGAGCTATTTGTTAACTTCATATGTTTGACGTGTGACGAATAAGGGCTTATAGTAAGTTATTGCTTGCTTTTGTAAGTGCACGTCTATGTCAATAGCAGTCTAGATTGTTTGGGCTTATATTGTTATATGTCTTTGTAATGTGATTGTCATTAATGAACTTAGTATTATGCATAGAATACTAGATTAAGTTTAAGTATTGAATGTATAGTAAATCTGCTAAGTATGAATTGCGAGCTCGCAATTCATAAATAGGTAATACGACCCCGTATTTGCAGGGTCAAATACGAGGCCAATCACAGAATGCGACCTCGCATTAGTGACGGGCTGGGCTGGGTTTGCGAGGCCGACTCGCTGAAGCCCATGTCGGGTGTTACCTATATAAACCGAACCCTAACAGAGTTTAGGGTTGAACATTTGTCGAAATATCAAGCATTCTTGTGCAGGTTAAGTCGTCAAAGGTTGTTCCGCTAGCCCGAAGAAGATCTGCGAGGCCGCAGATGATCTATGGGCTTTTTGTTGATCACCAAGTTATTGTGAGGGATTCCGCACCTCAAGATAACTGGAGCAAGCTATTGACGATCCGTACCAGGGGACTTACAATTGGTATCAGAGCCTCTTGGTTTATACCGGAAGGTTATAGCTTGTTGGTGATAGACAATATCGTTTAGGGTCGTCTAGCCGTGATTCTTTCACGGAGTTCTCGACTGAAAACATTAGTATTGAGATCTGGTCGTCTAGCCGTGATTTTTTCATGGAGTTTACGACCGAAATCTTTATTTTTGAGATCTGATCGTGTGAAACTATATCAGATTGTGTTTTCCTCCTTACACGCTTTATAGTGTTAAAGCCTTGTAACGATGAAAACAAGATCTGATTAGTTTTGCATGTTGAGGCAGACCCAGATTCATGGCTTTTCAGGTTGGGGACGAATTAGGGTTTCTGGAAAAGAAGAGCTGTTGTCGTTCGAATAAGATGCTGATCAGGAAGTTTTGCTACCTGGTAGAATTACGACCTCGCAATTGGTCTTTTTATTTGCGACCTCGTAAAGAACAAGTAAGTTGCGACCTCGCAATTGCTCTGAAATTGCGACCTCGCATATACAAGCAGCAGCAGTTCTAGTCCACACACTAAAGAGGAGTTCTTATGCATTTCAAGTTGTTTAATCAGAAGACTTTAATCACAGAGTTGAAAAAGGTTATCTGAAGAAACATAGGGTAAGTTCCCGAGAGAAGACTCTTATGTTGTTGTTGTTAAAGACTCTTTTGTTGTTGTAATAAAAAAAAAAAATGGGATGAATCATGAAGATTTGAAGTTTGGTAGCGTTCGAAAAATTTTAGGTCAATTTTCATCCGTTGTCGACGCGGATTTGGCGAAATTTTTTAGGAATTATCAAATTTTTCCTATGATCATGATATCCAAAGTTTACATGGAATTCAAAGTTTCATGAGAACATATTTTGGTGGCAAAAATTTGGAGGGAAATCAGGAGTACCTTCTATACCCTATCTTGGCATAAGAAGATCTCATCAGATTTGCAGAAAGGAGAGAGTAGTAGTCTGACAATTACAGCAGTTGAAGGTGTTTTGGGTATTAGGGTTTCGAATTCAAGAGTATTAAAGGTTTCAGCATCGTTTGCGACCCCGCGGGCTCGTATTACCTCATCCAGCTCTATTTACGACCTGGGTAGCTAATTACGACCTCGCCAGTTCAATTGCGACCTCGTATTTCGTTTGCGACCTTGCGACCTCGTGAGCTCTTTAAGACCTCACCAGTTCAATTACGACCTCGAGTAACTAATTGCGACCTCGTTTTTCTTTGCGACCTCGTAAACTTTTACGACCTCGTTTATTTTTGAACAGTTCGTGAACTTTACTAGCTCAAAGAAAATGATGTCTCAGTTACCCGCAAACTATCAAGCTTTGCTGAATCAATTAATTCTGATGGATCATGAAACCGGAAAGGCCATTTCACCGCCCAAAGTTGATAAGCCTAGTATTGCTTCTGGAAAATCTCCAAGTGGAAGGATTACTGCCTTCTACAGTGGAGAGAATAACAAGATGAAGATGTCAATGGATTCTGACAGCAACTTGATGTATGTAATTTCTCCGGAATCAGCCATGGTAGTGCAAAATGGGATTCAGAATGGTAGTTCTCCAAGCTCGGGTTACACAGGGATGCCGATGAGCATAAGATCTGCTGAGGGACATTTGGGCATGCTCGCTTCATTTGTGTCTGCTCATGAGAAGTTAATTGGAGGAAAACTGACTGATCCTGATTGGTTAGGGAGGATTACAAGCAAGTTGATCCTGATGATTTGGAAGAAATGGATCTGAACTGGCAATTAGCTATGCTAACCTTGAGAGTTCAGCGTTTCACAGATAGAACCGGAAATAAGGTTATGGATGGCAAAGTAGGGTTTTATAAAGCCAAAGTGAAGTGTTTTAAATGTGATGGTTTTGGACATTTTGCAAGAGAGTGTCAGAGACCAAGACGGGATAACAATTCAGCTACAGGCCGTCAGAACTTCAATCAGAGTGGTTCTATAGTGAGTCAGAATTCAGGACATCAATATGCTAATACTGGGAACCAAGCTCAGGAGATACGGACAACTCGAGAGATTTAGTTGTTCAATCTGATGGTACTTATAATTGGGGTTCGACTAGTACCGATGATCAGAATCATGCATTCATGGCAATAATTCACGACCTTGATGAAGAAATGAACGATCTTGCTGATAATTCATTTGATCCTATGGTATGTGCCAATGTTCATGGTAGTGTTCATCAGAGGGTAGAAGAGGAACCTGAATCATCAGAACCAGTAAGAGCCGAGAACGAAGATGTCGCTGAAGCTGAGACGAGCTTGATGGCACATCTTGAAGTTCTTGAACAGAAGGAACCACTAAGGAGAACTACAGGGTTATGGTTCATCGATAGTGGATGTTCAAGACATATGACAGGTGACAAGAGGTTATTAACAGAATTTAAGACTGTTAAAGGATCTTATGTCATCTTTGCAGGTCCCAAGGGCGGAAGTATTTCTAGTATTGGAAAAGTCGTCAATGGGAAATTTAGAATGGAAATTGATCGACCCAAAGCCAATAAGGCTAGGGGTCCTTTGAAAAACTAACTGTTTATGAATGTGCAGGAGCTGCTAAGGAAGACCGCAGGTTATGGTTTATCAATAGTGGATGTTCAAGACATATGACAGGTGACAAGAGGTTATTAACAGAGTTTACTTCTGTTAAAGGATCCTATGTCTGTTTTGTAAATTTATTTTGTAATAAAACAATGTACTATGGAAGATCATGTTTAGATGATTATCTATAGTACACATTCTCATATTTTATGATTTGTTATTTTTGTTGTT
>CM067171.1:100678380-100682814 GCA_034093135.1 Erigeron breviscapus
TTTTATTTTAATATGAAAGATTATCAACTATGTTAGTAAAACCTTAGACATAGACATTAAGTGAATGTAGAAGATTATTAAAATCTTAGACATAGACATAATGTGAATGTAGAAGGTTAAATAAATCCTTAGATATAGACTTAATGTGATTGAAGAAGATTAAGAAAACCTTAGACATAGACATTAAGTGAATGTAAAAGATTATTAAAATCTTAGACATAGACATAATGTGAATGTAGAAGGTTATGTGAAACCTTAGACATAGACATTAAGTGAATGTAGAAGATTATTAAAATCTTAGACATAGACATAATGTGAATGTAGAAGGTTAAATAAATCCTTAGATATAGACTTAATGTGATTGAAGAAGATTAAGAAAATCTTAGTCATAGACGTTAAGTGAATATGAAAGGTTATTGACTATATTATGCCTTAGACATAGAAATGTCATGTTTGAATGTGAAAGGCTACATAGTTAATATTTTATGCCTTAGACATAGATATATTGTTTGAATATGAAAGGTCTTTGTTACCTTAGATATAGAAACATATATGAATGTGAAAGGCTACATAGTTAATATTTTATGCCTTAGACATAGATATATTGTTTGAATATGAAAGGTCTTTGTTACCTTAGATATAGAAACATATATGAATGTGAAAGGCTTAAGCATTGATTATTTAGATCATATAGTTATGAAAATATGTCATAAATTGAGGAGGAGTACCTAGTCAATTGTGTTTTCATAAGAATATGAAGTATTTAATCAATATTTTTTTTATCATAGTTATGTATCCCAGTCATAAATTGAGGGGGGGTACATAAGAATGATGGTTGTTATAATGATTAGTCATCGTTATACTTCCTAGTCATAAAATTGAGGGGGAGGGTATAAGAATGAAGAATCAATTTTATAACTGGTTAGAAATATGAATTGTTGCAAGTGGTACAGATTCGGGAAAGCTAAATTCGAGAAAGTTTTGGAAAGATTGATCGTTGAAAAGTTAAAGAATTTTGTGTAAGTTTATTAACTTTTCAGGATAAGACGAAGATCGAGGAAAAGATGAAAATTTGATGCTTACAGGTTTGATCTTTTAAATTTTCATATTTCCAGGAAGTTCGTGGTAATCGTTGATCAATTATTCAGAAACTTTGACGAAATTTTTGAATTTTAAAGTGTGCAGGTTTTACGACCTCGTAATTAGCAAGAGGCAGAATACGACCTCGTAATTGGTCGATTGGGCCTTGTGCAGATACGACCTCGTAATTGGGCCGGGTTGACCCAGATTCATTCGGGTCAAGTGGGTATATAAACCCATTTTAGCCAAACACGACCTCACATTTTATTTTATCAAAATTGAGCTTTACGACCCCGAAAATACTACTTTGCTACCCCGATTTTGATTTGATAGATACAATTAGATCGAGAGTTTTTGATTGATATTTTTGTGTTCATCTCGAAATTCTGAATCTAGGTATACTATCTAATCGTAATATAGTTATCCATGCAATAAGAAAATCAAGAAAAAGGGTTTCGAAATTTTCGAATTAGGTTTCCATATTTTCTTTGATTTTGATGTTTTCTGGGTAAAACTAAGGGTTGGGGTATCTTTATCGTTTGAATACGAGTATAAAGAAACAATTTTTACCAGTTTTGGTTGGGTAAATCGCGAAATCGCGTTGGGGAAGATGAACAGTGCGACAGACTCGCATTTGGGGTTTTTGCTAGCCCAGATTTGCGACCTCGTAAATGTCAATTTATTTTGACTGGTTTGACTTTCGAAATACGATGCCGATTTATGACCTGATCAAATACGTGGCCAAATTGGAAAATACGACCTCGTATTTTAGAGTTTGGTTGACCGTATTTTGACCTTGAAATACGACCTCGTACAGGGATACGACCTCGTATTTTTGACTTAACAGATTTTCAAAAGTTTATTTATAAAAATTTGAAAATGAGTTAATTATATTTAACTTAATTACAGAGATAATTTAAGTTAATTTAAACAGATTTTCAAAAGTTTATTTTAATAAAGATTTGAAAATGAGTTAATGTATCTTTAACTTATTACAGGGATAATTAATTAATTTGTAGATTACAGAAATGGCAAGAGAATTTCTAAGCAGGTCATAATTATGTGATGAACTTCGATGATAATCAGGAGGGAACTGCGTATTATCATGAGATATTCGCTTTCTTCAGAAGATCAAGGATTCATCATGTTCTTACACATTCTCCAATCATATATTTAGATTATCTCAGAGATTTCTGGAATAATGCTAACTGTGTGAAGGCAGGAGATGTGTATATATTTCATACCATAGTTGTTGGGCAGCAGATACAGTTCACAGCTGCTGACCTCGTTAACATTCTTAATCTGGCACAGTTGAACAAGAAGGTGGTGCTACAGGTCTCACCAAGTTCAGACATGAAGTCATTCAAGGTGCTTTCAGAAGAATGGGGTTTGCTGCAGATATGTCAAGTAAAACTTTGTTCAAGAAGGGTTTTTATGGCAGGTGGAGGTATCTTGCGCATGTGTTGCTGGTTAGTTTAAGCAACAAGAAGTCTGGTTATGATACGTTGAACCAGAAGCCCAAGCACAGATGGTGGGCTTGGTATTTAACAAGCCGTATAGTTTCTCGAAATTCTTCTTCGATGAGATGAAGAAACAGATCACAGCCACGGGAAAGAGGAGGTTTTTGATGTATCCTCGGTTCGTGATGATGATAATCAATGCTCGACTTCCAATCTACCTGCTGTAGGAGAAGTGAAGCAAGTGAGCTCGATCATCCGACGTGGTTATGATGAGTTTGTGTCTCGATACCATAATGATCCAAATGCACAAGATGTTGCATTATTTGGTGCAATTATTAATGCCAATTACGTGGCACCTGATGAGGTCATATCAGCTTATGAAGGGCCTCAGCCAGAGGGTGGTGAAGCTGCAGAGAATGTTGAGCAGTTACATGACGTAGTGGTTCAGGTAGATGCACCAGAAGAGCCTAAAGTTGTTGTACAGGTTGCAGATGATGTGATAAACCAACCTGGAGCCAATCCTGAGATTGTAGATGAATTATTGGAAGAGATGGCTGATCCAGATGGTGATATTGCTCAAGTGCAAAGGTACAATGCCAATGTTGATGACCTTGTAGATGTGGACCTTGACCGAGACATAGATGATTATGTAGCTGAAGCTGCAGTTGGTTCTGAAGCAGTTAGAGCTAGTGGGTCAGGTACTGAAGAAGCTAGTGGGTCAGGAGCAGGTCAGGCTAGTGGATCTGGTATAAATGCTGAAGGTAGAGGAAAGGCTGTTGCTGATGTTCAAACAGACAGAGAGCCTTCTATCCATTCTGATGATGATTCTAGCAGTGATGGTGATGAAGATCCTTATAGATCTCATGCATTCATCAGAGTTGGATCTAAGATGGTTCCTAAACCTACTGAGGCAGCTCAAGGAAGAAGAAGGAGAGAAACAGATGAAGATTGGGTGCTAGAGCAGCCTATGCCAAAGAGAACTAGACTTGTCAGGGAACAAGAGACTTCTGCTGCTACTGGTGGTTCTCAAAGTATGCCTATTGTTCTTGAGACTACACAACCACAACCACAGCGACAAACAAGTGAAGAAACTAATCTTGGTGATCTGCAGAGACAGATGAATGAGATGAGAGGTTTGATCACTCGTTTAGCTGGTGAGTTTAAGGTTGTTTGTGACAAGAATAAGTTTTTGGAAGATAAGCTGGGCAAGGCTGAGGTAGTAGTGTCCAGTATGTATAAGAAGTATTTGGCTCTAGATGAGAAGGTTATCAGGATGGAAGATGCATTGAAGAAGGGAGTCAAGATCTCCGAAGAAAAACTGCATGATCTCATCGATAACTATCTCAAGGTTAGAGCAGAGAGAGATAACTTAGGTTGCAGAGGTGATGAGCTGGCTAAGGCAAGGCATGATGATGATCAGAATGAAGATCCTGATGCAGCCAGAGCTACTCAAGAGCTAGGAGGGAGTTCTATTTTAAGAACAGAGACTCAAGGAGAGTCTAGCCAGGCTGGTATTGCTGGCAAGGCAACCTCAGAAGCTCCACAAGCTCAAGAACAGATGTCTACAGAGATAAACATGGTAGTTGAGCTTGAGGCACCTCAAACCAAACCCCTTACAGAAGATGTTGATGTTGATCGATTAGACAAGGGTAAGGATTTGGTAGGGCAATCTGTTGTTGTTGCTCTTGATACTGAAGATGCTAGTGCTCAGGATAGTGAGTCTACCAAGACCGATTCTACCAATAATACTTCTACTGAGTCAGATTTGCATCCAATTATTGTGCATAGACTGGAGAAGAGGTTGGGATATGATCCACAAGCTCATATGAGAGCTAGGGCAGAGATTGCGGATTATTATTATGATCCAGGATCTATGTGGGATCAAGAGAAAGAA
>CM067171.1:100683814-100791840 GCA_034093135.1 Erigeron breviscapus
TAATCGTAATATAGTTAACCATGCAACAAGAAAATCAAGAAAAAGGGTTTCGAAAATTTTCGAATTAGGTTTCCATATTTTCTTCGATTTTGATGTTTTCTGGGTAAAAATAAGGGTTGGGGTATCTTTATCGTTTGAATACGAGTATAAAGAAACAAGTTTTACCAGTTTTGGTTGGGTAAATCGCGAAATCGCGTTGGGGAAGATGAACAGTGCGACAGACTCGCATTTGGGGGTTTGCTAGCCCAGATTTGCGACCTCGTAAATGTCAATTTATTTTGACTGGTTTGACTTTCGAAATACGATGCCGATTTACGACCTGATCAAATACGTGGCCAAATTGGAAAATACGACCTCGTATTTTAGAGTTTGGTTGACCGTATTTTGACCTTGAAATACGACCTCGTACAGGGATACGACCTCGTATTTTTGACTTAACAGATTTTCAAAAGTTTATTTATAAAAATTTGAAAATGAGTTAATTTATATTTAACTTAATTACAGAGATAATTTAAGTTAATTTAACAGATTTTCAAAAGTTTATGTTAATAAAGATTTGAAAATGAGTTAATCTATCTATAACTAAATTACAGGGATAATTTATGTATTAAGAAATGGAGAATTTGTAGCAGGTCATAATTATGTGATGAACTTCGATGATAATCAGGAGGGAACTGCGTATTATCATGAGATATTCGCTTTCTTCAGAAGATCAAGGATTCATCATGTTCTTACACATTCTCCAATCATATATTTAGATTATCTCAGAGATTTCTGGAATAATGCTAACTGTGTGAAGGCAGGAGATGTGTATATATTTCATACCATAGTTGCTGGGCAGCAGATACAGTTCACAGCTGCTGATCTCATTAACATTCTTAATCTGGGCACAGTTGAACAAGAAGGTGGTGTTACAGGTCTCACCAAGTTCAGACATGAAGTCATTCAAGGTGCTTTCAGAAGAATGGGGTTTGCTGCAGATATGTCAAGTAAAACTCTGTTCAAGAAGGGTTTTTATGGCAGGTGGAGGTATCTTGCGCATGTGTTGCTGGTTAGTTTAGCAACAAGAAGTCTGGTTGATACGTTGAACCAGGAAGCCCAAGCACAGATGGTGGGCTTGGTATTTAACAAGCCGTATAGTTTCTCGAAATTCTTCTTCGATGAGATGAAGAAACAGATCACAGCCACGGGAAAGAGGAGGTTTTTGATGTATCCTCGGTTCGTGATGATGATAATCAATGCTCGACTTCCAAATCTACCTGCTGTAGGAGAAGTGAAGCAAGTGAGCTCGATCATCCGACGTGGTTATGATGAGTTTGTGTCTCGATACCAGAATGATCCAAATGCTCAAGATGTTGCATTATTTGGTGCCATCATCAATGCCAACTACATAGCACCTACTGATGGGGTCATATCAGCTTATGAAGGGCCTCAGCCAGAGGGTGGTGAAGCTGCAGAGAATGTTGAGCAGTTACATGACGTAGTGGTTCAGGCAGATGCACCAGAAGAGCCTGAAGTTGTTGTACAGGTTGCAGATGATGTGATAAACCAACCTGGAGCCAATCCTGAGATTGTAGATGATTTATTGGAAGAGATGGCTGATCCAGAAGGTGATATTGCTCAAGTGCAAAGGTACAATGCCAATGTTGATGACCTAGTAGATGTGGACCTTGACCGAGACATAGATGATTATGTAGCTGAAGCTGCAGTTGGTTCTGAAGCAGCTAGAGCTAGTGGGTCAGGTACTGAAGAAGCTAGTGGGTAAGGAGCAGGTCAGGCTAGTGGATCTGGTATGAATGCTGAAGGTAGAGGAAAGGCTGTTGCTGATGTTCAAGCAGACAGAGAGCCTTCTATCCATTATGATAATGATTCTAGCAGTGATGGTGATGAAGATCCTTACAGATCTCATGCATTCATCAGAGTTGGATCTAAGATGGTTCCTAAAACTACTGAGGCAGCTCAAGGAAGAAGAAGGAAAGAAATGGATGAAGATTGGGTGCCAGAGCAGCCTATGCCAAAGAGAACTAGACTTGTCAGGGAACAAGAGACTTCTGCTGCTACTGGTGGTTCTCAAAGTGTGCTTATTATTCTTGAGACTACACAACCACAACGACAAACAAGTGAAGAAACTAATCTTGGTGATCTGCAGAGACAGATGAATGAGATGAGAGGTTTGATCACTCGTTTAGCTGGTAATCTAAGGTTGTTAGTGACAAGAATAAGTTTTTGGAAGATAAGCTGGGCAAGGCTGAGGTAGTAGTGTCCAGTATGTATAAGAAGTATTTGGCTCTAGATGAGAAGGTTATCAGGATGGAAGATGCATTGAAGAAGGGAGTCAAGATCTCCGAAGAAAAACTGCATGATCTCATCGATAACTATCTCAAAGTTAGAGCTGAGAGAGATAAGCTTAGGTTGCAGAGGTGATGAGCTGGCTAAGGCAAGGCATGATGATGATCAGAATGAAGATCCTGATGCGGCCAGAGCTACTCAAGAGCTAGGAGGGAGTTCTATTTTAAGAACAGAGACTCAAGGAGAGTCTAGCCAGGCTGGTATTGCTGGCAAGGCAACCTCAGAAGCTCCACAAGCTCAAGAACAGATGTCTACAGAGATAAACATGGTAGTTGAGCTTGAGGCACCTCAAACCAAACCCCTTACAGAAGATGTTGATGTTGATCGATTAGACAAGGGTAAGGATTTGGTAGGGCAATCTGTTGTTGTTGCTCTTGAAACTGAAGATGCTAGTGCTCAGGATAGTGAGTCTACCAAGACCGATTCTACCAATAATACTTCTACTGAGTCAGATTTGCATCCAATTATTGTGCATAGACTGGAGAAGAGGTTGGGATATGATCCACAAGCTCATATGAGAGCTAGGGCAGAGATTGCGGATTATTATTATGATCCAGGATCTATGTGGGATCAAGAGAAAGAACGGTTAGGGTTAACTCATACTCCTTCAGAGTCAGAGTCAGATTCTGATTTCGAGACTGAGACTGAGACTGAGAAGGAGCAGAGCAGGAGCAAGAAAAAGCAGAGGAAGTAGATTGATGACAAAGACAAGACAAAGACATAGGTATGTTAACGTCTAGAAGCTATTGCCAAGGGGGAGTCTGTAAGTGCACGTCTATGTCAATAGCAGTCTAGATTATTTGGGCTTATATTGTTATATGTCTTTGTAATGTGATTGTCATTAATGAACTTAGTATTATGCATATAATACTAGATTAAGTTTAAGTATTGAATGTATAGTAAATCTGCTAAGTGTGAATTGCGAGTTCGCAATTCACAATAGGTAATACGACCCCGTATTTGCAGGGTCAAATACGAGGCCAATCACAGAATGCGACCTCGCATTAGTGACGGGCTGGGCTGGGTTTGCGAGGCCGACTCGCTGAAGCCCATGTCGGGTGTTACCTATATAAACCGAACCCTAACAGAGTTTAGGGTTGAACATTTGTCGAAATATCAAGCATTCTTGTGCAGGTTAAGTCGTCAAAGGTTGTTCCGCTAGCCCGAAGAAGATCTGCGAGGCCGCAGATGATCTAGGGGCTTTTTGTTGATCACCAAGTTATTGTGAGGGATTCCGCACCTCAAGATAACTGGAGCAAGCTATTGACGATCCGTACCAGGGGACTTACACCTTTACCTTGTATACATTGTGACCATTGATGATGGTTCCTTGTGGATCATTGCTACGAACTCACCAACCTAGTGTTGACCTTGTTAGTACACTTTTCCGGTATACAAGAGAATCCAAGACGTGAAGTTTGATTGATGCTTGTCTCGGGCTCGGACTTATGTGGATCAAGGATTCATTTGCCCATTGCTTTGCATTATGCTTAGGATCGATAGTCATCTTTTGATAGTCTTTTGTAAATGTTTGATGGTTACTTGCTCCTTGTGCATTTTGTACTTTATATTTGATGTTTGGATTCACCGGATCCCTTTTATTCATTTAGTCTTATTCTACGATAATTCCATGCATACGCTATATCTTTTCAGTAATATTCTGAGCCTAGATCGGGGTGTTACAGAATGGTGGCCCGTGCTGGGTAGTAGAGAATTAGGCGGTTTGACCTGGACTATGACTTAAGTAAAAACTCTTCATATAGGATGTATGGTTAGGAATTTTGTGTGCAACGTTAATTGTATGAACCCTGAGAAGTATACATTGTGAGTTCATAGACGAGACCATTTATGTGACAATATGAGTACAATTGGACAACGTGTTGTTTTGTGACGCATACTAGGTGGACAATGTGTTATGTTGTGACAAGTACAATGTGATGAATGTGTGATGAGTATGATGTGGTCAACGTATACATTGATGTGAACTTGATTGTGATTATGATGGATTGTTGTTGTTGTTACTTGATGATAGTTTGATGAATTAGGGCAAAATGAAGTTATGGCATTAACGTAGTATAACATTGTGGAAACCCTAAAACAGCCTGATCAACTATTTTATGGTCACCCGATGGTATATGCAAGTTAATGACATCACAGATTGCACATGCTTGGCTTAGGGTATAATAAGGAACCGATATGTTTAATGGGAGTTGATTGGGTGGAGGGAAAGTCGCAGGTATCACATGTATACAAACCCAATCAATAACTAGAAGGCATATCGGATTCGGATTATACTTTAAACCGCTTGTTATGTGATGTGTTGAATATGAGTATTTGGTTATGTTGATGGACAATTGTTGCGAACTTGGCATAAAATCATGATAGATAACGGTTACTTGAGAACTTCGATGTATTGGCCTTAGTGTAAAGATATGAATTATGTATGATGTGACGGTATGAGAGTGTTGACTACTTGTGTGACTAACATGTGAGCATCTCGAGACTAACCTTCGGGTCGACGTGTTACTTATTTTATAGAAATGGTTAGACCGAGAAGAGTCGAAGCTAATTATAGGGAAAATTCGCAAGAACCACAAGAAACGGAAGCTCAAGGCGGCCTAAGTGGTGGCCATGGTAGTAGAGTACATGGAAGGGGCCAAGGTAGAGACCAAGTTAGAGGTAGAGGTGGTGGTGAAGCACCCGTTCCGGACTTGGCGGAAGTGATTGCTCAAACGGTCACCAACATCATGCCAAACATAGTTGCCCAAGTCACGGCAACTCTTGAAGGAAACAATGGGGCACCAAACAACGTGCCACAAAATGTAGAAGCTCAAGAAGATGTGAATGTTGGCGGTGTACAACCGAATGTTGTTGTTGAAGAAGAGGAACCGGTAAGGGTTGACAATTATGCCCCCATGTATAACCAACATGGAGCATACCGCCAAGGATGCTTATTCAAAGATTTCAAAAATTGTAGGGCGCCGGAGTTTGATGGTAATGGCGGCCCTACGGCTTGTATTAGGTGGTTGGAGAGGATAGAGGCGGTGATTGCTCGAAGTCATTGCATTTATGAGGACCAGATCACTTATGCATCCGGTATGTTCAAGGATGATGCACTTAGTTGGTGGAACAAGGAAGTAAGTTTCATGGGTTTGGATCGGGCCAACAACTTGACATGGGCCGATTTCAAGAATATGGTTAGGGAGAAATTTTGTCCCCCGTATGAACTCCAAACTCTTACTTTGGAGTTCGTCCAACTTCAAATGGACGGGGCGGATTACAAGGGTTACATTAGGCGTTTTCAAGACTTGTCTACCCTTGTACCCCATTTGGTGAACCCCGAACCTCGGGCTATTGAGAAGTTTGTATTGGGCTTGACTCCACAAGTCCGTTCTTTGGTAAACTCGGTCATGCCTACTTCATTGGCCGAAGCTATTAACCGTGCCGGTAGTATTACCGAGGATTTGTTAAGAAGTGGAGTGTTGAGTAAGTCGTCATCAACAAAGAGAAAGGATAGTGGGGAGTCGAGTGGGGCAAGAAAGGTGGGTAGATTTGACCCCAAGCATGCCATCAAGGGTAGAGTTATGGCGGCGGTAGAACCGGTGAGGAAAGCTTATTTGGGACCTCACCCCTTGTGTGATAAATGTAATCGTCATCATCCTCCCGCCATTCAATGTGGGGCGTGTTTCTATTGTAATCGACCCGGGCACGTGTCAAGAGATTGTAGGGCGCCGAGGGCGGCCCCAATGAACGTGGCCCCACTTCAAGCCGTTCCCCCGGGTGGTAACTTTCAAAGGGGCACATGTTTCGGGTGCGGTAGCCCCAATCACTACCGATATAATTGTCCTCAATGGGTCGGACAACAAGTTCAAGTGGCGGTTCCACCCTAATCAACTCCAAGTCGCCGGGCCAAACCAAAATCGTGGTCAACAAGGCCACCAAATTCAACCTCATGGTCGAGCCGTCAATGAAGCCCGAAATGATCCAAACGTTGTTGCATGTACATTTCTTCTTAATGATCCCTATTCCATGGTATTATTTGATCCCGAAGCCGATTATGACCCCGTTTACTCTAACCTTGCTCCTTTGATTTATGTTCATTCGTGTGCCTTGAATTATGTGTTTGATATTGAAATGGTCAACGATTCACTAACTAAACTTAGTCAAATGCCCCGTGATTGTAGTTTGGCTTTAAACGACAACAAACTTTTCATTGACCTTATGCTTTTATATCGAAAGTTTTGATGTTATAGTGAGTACGACTTAGGATGTCGGCGGTTAATGCGATTATTGATTGTGACGATAGATTTGTGAAAATACCAGTGTCTAACGGTAGGATTCCTAGAGTCCAAGGTAAAAATTTCAAATCTTCTAACCCTGAAAGTCTTAGTGCTAACGTCTTAAAAGTAGAATTAGACGCCGTCCCTATTATGCGTGATTTCCCTAATGTGTTCCTGGATGACTTACTAAGTATGCCCCATCTCGACATATTGGCTTCCGTATCAACTTGATTTTCCTAACGTTGCGCCCATGGCTAAAGCCCTTATAGACTCGCCATAACCGAGATACAAAAGTTGGAGACACGAACTAAAACGCTTCAAGAGAAGCAAATTCATTCGTCCTAGCAAATCGCGATATGGAGCCTCTATCTTGTGTGAGAAAAGAAGAATGGGTCGTTTTGAATACGTGTTGATTTCCGGGGATTGAATAAGCACATGATGAAGAACCGGTGTCCGTCTCCCCGAATTTATGATTTGTTTGACTAATTATGAAGTGTCAAGTGTTTTCCAAGAATGACATATGTTTGAGCATGAATTGTCAAACTCAATCACAAAAGGGGTTTAACCATGAAAACCATTATAATCTCCTACCATGTAGTGCAAACCTACTAAATTCTTCGCGAATCTAAGGTGAATAATGGTTTTCCCAGAGAGATGTATCGATCTCTGGAGGATATTGAATGTTTGATGATTTTGATGATGATTGATTGATTGAGAGAGAATTGAATGAATATATATGTGTTATATATGTGAGAAGGAATATTGAATGTGATGAATGAATAGTGAATGATTTTGACATTCAATCATGGGGTATTTATAGGCTGACAGTTAGGGCATATCGTATTGTATTTTGGGCCCTTGTCAGATATGGGCCTGGCCCCTGATTTAAGATTCATAATATCAGTACGAGGAAAATGACGTTCAGGAATAATAATATATTGTATACTCATATCTATGTTTCATCAGGGAGACAAGATGAGTGCCCACTAATCCCAGCCTTATCTCTCATGATTCTGCCTTAGGGATGAGAAAGACACGTGAACATATTTTGTCTGCGCTGGTACCTTGGTGGATAGCAAAGGAGGAGGGAAGAATCTCAACAAATAATATAAAGAATTATCTTGAGCGTGAGCAGCCTTCCTACACTCCTTATCCAAAAATACGTTTTGTTTTCTTGCTTTATTTAAAAACTACTCTACTCATGAACAAACAAGGCAAGGGACTCCAAGCCAAGATCCAGCTTTCCCTCGGCTGGGATTTGGCTCGGATCGGCTCAGGAAGTCGGCTAGGATTCGACTTGGATTGGCTCAGGAAGTCGGCTAGGATTCGGCTCGGATCGGCTCAGGAAGTCGGCTGGGATTGGCTGGGATGTGCTTTACTTCGGCTGGGATTTCCCAAAACATGTCCCACACTTTTACATATATATACATAGATATAAACATAATTCCTTTAGGGCTCAACCTATCAATAGCACCCCAAAATCCTTTGTCATTTCCTTCCCAATCGGCCATCCATCATATGTAATTTTGGGTGAGGTTTAGGTTGGGTCATCAAGTCCCCCAAGTTTGGGTGCAAGCTTTCTTCTAGAGTACTTGGATTCAAACTTCAACATACTTCTTTACAAGTCGATCTCCAACTTCTTTTCTTTTCTATTTGTGTGAAATCAGCCAAGAGTAAAATATACCAATCTTATTCTTCTTATTTTTCTTTTCACCATGGTTAAGAAAGAATAAATAAAGATCTCTTCTTTCCACCCAATTTTTTTAATTGTCCAAGGCAAAGTGGAAGGGCAAGGCATCTAGGGCTTCAAGGTGTAACCCTTTTTCGATCTCTTTTTATCTTTTTGTTATTATCTATATTTTATTATATATATATAGTCATGTATATATCTTTATATATATGTAAGAGGAGCGATACATACTTAGATTTGCTTTTTATTGATTATTCATCAAAGAAAGCTGATTTGAATTCTATTTGGTGGTGTTGTACCTCAGGAGAGGATTGTCGTCGTACGGTTGGCGATTGGTTGCAGCCAAGTCATAGGTCCGGCCAACATCTCTTTTTTAGCGGCTACATCACGTTCTTTAGGTATTTGGATTTACTCATCTTTGATTTCTTGTGAATTATTTGCATACGATTAGAGCAAAAGTGTCAAATTTATTTATCTTTTCCAGATTTCATAAGAAATAGGGTAGAAGAATTGATTTATTTTCCACATTTATTATAGATCGTTCGGTAGCTTGTGATTATTTCCGGATTTCAGAGAAGCTTACTTTGTCATTGACATCCCTTTTTTAAAGGTATTATTTGCTTTCCCCTCTCCGATTTCTATGATGTCTATTTTGTCAAACCAAATTCGTTGTATGTTGACTGAGAAATTTTGAAGTTGAGATAAACGGTTAATTTGCTATTTTTTCTTTGACAATAGCTTGGTATCATTTGAATTTGTGTATTTCACACATGTTTATGTAATTCTATAAAAAACATAAGATTGAAATGAATTTAGATGTCCTTCAGACTATGTTGATATCCGAATATATAAATATTTGTATAGGTTGTAGTATATTATTTCCTAATAATTCCTTTCTAGGAATTTTATTTGCACTTCAATTGCTTCTTTGTCATTTATTTTCAAAGAATAGGTACATATACAATAGTATGGGTATTGACCCAATTTGTCCATGCTTGATGCAATTTGTTTAAGGTTTTTCTTGATCGATATGCTCATAAACATGTGTGAACACTTGTATGTTCCAAGCTTTGTATAGATTTGAAAGATGTTGTTGTAGGGCTATCTTTTTGTATGTATCCTCACTTAGGATTTCTCTTGCCCACAGGTATTTGCCATCGGCATGTCGGAAGCTAGTAGTGACCACGTTGGGGGTACTAGTATTGAGGGCACTAGTGAGACTTTATGTAGAGTTGGTAAGGTTAGGAAACCACCTGAGAGTGTGAGTGATTGCCTTTCTTGCCTGACCAGTAATGATCTCTCAGTATTGATTAGTTCCTATCCATGCCTTGCTAGATATCATCCTTCCCTTCCCACTGAGGATGAGAGGGCTAATTCCCCTCCTCTTGGGAAAATCACCTTATATAAAAGTTTCCTCACCCAATCCAACCTTAGACTTCCTTGTACATCTTTCTTTGCCAAAGTCTTATCGTATTATAAGATAGGTTTTGCCCAGTTGAATCCCTCTGGTGTTTGGAGGATTGTTGCATTTGAGATGCTCTCGAAAGCTTTAGGGCAACTTCCATCCTTATTTTTACCTACCGAGACAATAATCATAAGTTTATAGCCAATCTTCCAAAGCCTAATCAGTGGCGTTTCGACTATTTCTTTGTCGATGACACGTTCATTTCTGACGAGCTGAAGAATATGTTCCGTCTAGGTAGGAGAGTTGATGATAGGTTGATGAATAAGTGCGTTAAGGAAAAGGTTCCGGATAAGTTGGTTAATAGAGCTCACTGCAAAGCGCTCCAAGGTAGGTCCATTCCATATAAATCCTATCCCGAGGGGATGCTGGCTATGGTTGGGATTAGCCAAGATTAGGATTGGGCTAAGATCCCTATACTTAGGACAAAATCATCTCGAGAATGTAAAATTTCTATCCTTATCTTTTATTATATGCATGTTTGCTATATTTTGTCTTCCTTTCCAACTTTTTGTTTTTATCTTTCAGATTTGACTTTAATGGAGGCTCTTGACTTTGACTTAGCTGATTTGGATGTTCCTCCTATTAGAGCAAATAAGGCATTGGCTCTTCGTAAGCAAGTTGGAGAAGTTGTTCCTTTGAGACCAAATGCATGGCAGGATGGTTATGATTGTGGGACTATCTTTGATGATACCCAGGCTACCCAGGCTTCTCTTCTTGATGACACACACATTAATGATGTCATCCAGCCCGAGGATACTTCTGGACCTGACTTTGTAGCAGCCACTTCTGCTAATCAGGATGATGATGTTCCTTCTCCCTCTCCTAATGAGGGTAAGCATTATCCTTAAGTTTTTCATACTTTTTATAATTTATATGAACTAATTCATATTTGTTTGTTTTATGCAGATGGTTTTCGTGGAGACACTCCCGTTGAGGGAGATGATCTCTTAAATGTTGAGGAAGAAGATGATCACCATGTCTCTACCATAGGTGAGAAGAGACAAGGGGAGATGCTTATTAGTTCTGCTTCCAAGCGCCAAAGGATTTCTACTCTCTTCCCTCCAGGAGTTACTTGTTCACTTGACTTAAGTCCTTCTTCTTTGCCCTTCTCTTCTGCCAGTGACCTTCCTCCCAGTGGTTCAGTTCCTCCTTTTCTTGTTAGGGGTGTTATTACTCCTGATGGTCACCGTACGGTTCCTCTTGGTCATGATGACTTGGTTGCTATTAAGAAAGTTGTGGAAGAGAAAATTGAGGCAGAGGTTCCCTACCCGTCGGCTCCATTTATGCCCCCGAGGCATGGTTCTACCCAGGTCTCCAGCCTTTCCTCAGAATTTAACCGAGGCCTGGGTACTCATAGGCTTGTTTTTCCCACGCCCCTTTGTGTTAAGGATGACGTTAGCAGTCCTCTCCAGGCTAGAGCCGTTATTGATGCTATGACTCCCCCACTTGTGGCCTTCGAGCATGGGCAGAGGACATTAGAGGAGCTTGGTGGTAGACTTCATTACCATGCTTATCATGCCGCTGCCCTAGGTGCTTCATATCACACACTTGTAGATGCAAGAATTAGTCATCTTGAGGAGATTATTGCTAAGCATGAGGAAGATAGGAGGGTTTTCTTTGAGAATGCTGAGAAAGCTGAGGGTGTTATTAGGGAGAAGGATGAGATGATTGCTAAACTTACTTCTGAGTTGCAGTCGAGGAGTGTTACATTAGGGGATAGGGATAAGGAGCTCACTGAGTCTAAGTCTGAGGTGGAGAGACTTAGGGAGGAGCTTGCTAGGGAGAGGAGTATGAGAGAGGAGTTGTCTGATTCTTCCCAGAGAGGAGAGGCTTTCATTAGTGCCTTTCCCGACTTATTTAGGGGTGTCCTTAGCCACCCTGATTTTCTTTCTCCCCTTACAAAATTTAATAACGCTGCTAAGTTTGCTGGCGAGCGTTCGGGTAGTATCAAGGTACTTAATTGGGTGGTGGAAAATTACAGTGACTCTCCTATTCTTGAGCATCTTCCTATCCTTCATCCTAAAGCTAAAGAGGATCTGTAGATGAGATTCCTTCTCTAGCTCGTTCTATGGGTACCTCTCAGCTTCTGGAGCATATTTCTTCGTTTATTTCATCATCCTCAGCACTTGCCTCTACATCGAGATCTGCCCCAGCATTGACTTCCACTCCTGCTTCAGCATCTTCATCATCTCATGATGTACCTCATTAGCTTTCTTTATATATTTTGTCACTTGATATTTGTAAGGCCTGTGCCTTTATGACTTTATATTTTATCTTTTGGTGTATTTCATCGACTTATATTTTTTTGTGGTATGTACGTTGACATGATGATGTATTTGGTTGCTTATTTATGCATATTTTCACTACTTGCTTTTCATAACTTGGTATGAATGAAAGTTCTTTAGGTTAACCTTATTTATTTATTACTCGAGTATCACTTCCCAATAGGAAATGCTTGCCTTTTCTCCAATAGATAAAAAGACGAAAAAATTATCTAAGTATTCAGCCTATTATTTGTTATTGGCTTTTTATATCTTACAAGATAATTCATCCAAGGATATACCTTGGGACTATGGGAACTTTTAGCTAGCATTTTTCTTTTCCCATGCTCGACCCCATGTTCGAGACTTTGTGCTCAACTTGTGAGTTCATATTGTAAAAATTCTAAATAACTTTAAACTTCTTTGAGGAAAATTACTTGTTATAAGTAATGTGACTAATAAAAAATATGAAATATTTTCACTTGTAGCAAAAATAAATATAATATTTATGGGATACACAGATCAGACCATAAAGAGGAATTTTCATTGATAATCTCATGGATACAAATGAAATATTGTTATCAAGGTGCTTTGATTAAACATAACATTTTTTCAAATTCATCCCGTTCCATGTTCTGGGCACGGGGTAACCATCAAGTTCAGCCAAAACATACGAGCCATCTCCATTTGCTTCCTTGACCAAGTATGGTCCTTCCCAGTTGGGTCCAAGTTTTCCCAAGTTTTCCACCCTACTTGCTTCATTTTTCCTCCAAACATAGTCCCCCGGCTTGAAAGACATGGGGTGGACTCTTTTGTTATAATACTTAGCCATTTTTTGCTTATTTTCAGCCAATTTGATGTGAGAGACTTCCCTCCTCTCTTCAATGAGATTCAAGTTATACACCAGGCTAAAGGGTGTTTCCATTGTACTTCCCCTTGGAGTAGTCCGGTGGGCCCAAAGTACTCCAGAAAGTTCATCCACCCATCCGGACCTACATCTCCCAAGTCTTGCCTTGATTCCTCCCACTATTGCCTTATTCATTACTTCTACTTGGCCATTTGCTTGAGGATGAGCCACAGAGGTGAACACTTGTCGGATGTCCATGTCTTCACACCAAGTTTTGAAAGGGTTTTCAGCAAACTGCTTTCCATTATCGCTTACCAAGACATGAGGCACTCCGAAACGGCAAACTATGTATTCCCAAACAAAGTTGATTACCCTTTGGCCGGTGATGGTCGCGAGTGGCTTGGCCTCAACCCACTTTGAAAAGTAATCCACTGCAACTATCACAAACTTTACATTGCCAACTCCAGTTGGGAATGGGCCCACAATGTCAATTCCCCATTTATAAAATGGCCAAGCAGTGTTAACTGGGATGAGATCTTGTTTTGGCATCCTTGAGATTGGAGCATGTATCTGGCATGATTCACATTTTTCTATCTCTTCCTTGGCATCTTTATTCATTGAAGGCCAGTAATAGCCAAGTCTCATTATCTTGGTGGCAACAGACCTTGGTCCGGCATGAATTCCACATGTGCCCCCATGAACCTCTTGAATGAGTTTTTGTGCTTGAGAGGGACCTACACATCGGAGATGTGGACCTAGGAAAGACTTCCTGAATAATCTATCTTCAATGAGGAGATACATTGGTGCCTTCATCCTCACCTTTTGAGCTTCATGGTTGTCTTCTGGAAGTATTTCGTTTTTAATGAAGTTATAGATGGGACTCATCCAACAATCTTCCTCTTCTTCCTCAACTTGGGATACTTCACTCCCTTTCATAATTGACTTCTCTTGTAAAACTTCAACCAAGACTTCTTTGGTGAGGTGAGCAAAAGTTAAAGAAGCTAACTTGCTTAAGGCATCTGCTTTCTTATTCTGGCTTCTTGGAACTTGCTCAATATCAAAGGATTCAAATTCTGCAATAAGCTTCCTTGTTTCTTCTAAGTAAAGTTGCATTGAAGCTTGGTTTGCCTCAAATGTTCCATTGATCTGGTTTGCCACCAATTGGGAATCCACAAACACTTGAATCTTCTTTACTCCCATCTTTTTTGACATCCTTAGTCCCGCAAGGAGAGCTTCATACTCTGCTTCATTATTTGATGCCGGGAAGTTGAATCGTAGAGCATAAGTGTATTCCCTTTCTTCAGGATCAATCAAAATGAGACCTGCTCCTGATCCTTCCTGATTTGATGCTCCGTCAGTGAAGAGGGTCCACTTTGGGCTGTCCTCTTATTGAGATGCTTCCACTTCCCTTCCTGAAATATCCGAGGAGTCAGTTTCTGCCAAGAAGTCAGCCAATATTTGGCCCTTTATTGATGTTCTTGGGTGAAAGCTTATTTCATGCTCCCCAAGCTCAATAGCCCATTTGGCTAATCTGCCAGATACTTCGGGTTTGGCCAACACTTGCCTTATTGGTTTATCGGTCAGAACCCGGATCGGGTGACCTTGGAAGTATCGCCTTAGGCGTCTGGCCGCGTGGACCAAGGCAAGAGCCAATTTTTCCAAACATGGATAATTTATTTCGGGGCCTTTTAAGGCTCTGCTCACAAAGTATATTGGCATTTGGCCATTGCTTCTTTCTGCAAGTAAGACTGCACTAACACATTCTTTAGAAGCAGCAAGATATAGAGTAAGTGTTTCACCTGCTATTGGAGCTGTGAGAGTTGGGAGATCAGCAAGGAATTTTTTCATATCTTGGAATGCTCCTTCCGCCTCTTGTGACCATGAGAAGTCTTGTTTTCTTAAGCATCCTTTCAAGGTTCTGAAGAAAGGTAAAGACCTTTCGGCAGATTTAGAAAGGAATCTTGTCAAGGCCGCCAACTTTCCGTTGAGACTTTGTACTTGTTTCTTGGTTCTGGGGGATGGCATGTCTATTACTGCTTGAATTTTCTTTGGGTTTGCCTTGATTCCTTTTGGAGTGACTAGGTGCCCAAGGAACTTTCCTTCTTTCATCCCAAAGCTACACTTCGATGGGTTTAACTTCATGTTGATGCTTCTTAAAGTGTCAAAGGTTTCTTGTATGTCTGCTAACATCATTTCCTCAGCATGACTTTTTATGACAATATCATCCACATATGCTTCTACATTTCTTCCAACTTGGTCCTTGAAAGCTTTATCTATCAAACGTTGATAAGTGGCTCCAGCATTTTTTAAACCGAAAGGCATTTTCTTGAAACAATAGATTCCTTGATCGGTGTGGAAAGCCGTCTTGTCCTCGTCCATCTTCTTCATTGAGATTTGATGATATCCTTTGTAAGCATCCAAGAAGCACTTTAGTCTGAACCCATCAAGAGATTCTACCTTCCAGTCAATTTCTGGGAGAGGATAGTTATCCTTTGGGCAAGCTTTGTTAATGTCCTTGAAATCTACACAAAGCCTCCAGGAACCATCTGGCTTCTTTACCATGACCGGGTTGGCTACCCAAGTCTGGTATTTTACTTCTCTTAATATCCCAGCTTCAACCATTTGGTTGACTTGCTCAATTGCAGACTTGCTCCTATCTTGAGACATTTCCCTCTTCTTCTGTCTTATCAGCAAGATGTTGGGATTGGCATTTAATGCATGCTCCGCGAACTCTCTTGGGACTCCGGTCATGTCAGATGTTTGCCAAGCAAAAATGTCTAAATTGCTTTTCAATAAGTTTATCAAATCTTCCTTGGTTTTTCTTGGGAGCTGTGACCCTATGATCACGGGTTGGTCTGGAAACTTCTTGTTAATTATCACTTTCTCTTCAGGGCCGTCTTGCCCTTGGCCTTCTTGCACCTTCTCTTTCTTCTTTGGCAAAGTTCTTTCCACTTGCTTACATTCTTCTGGCCAAGTCATACGTCCCCGAATGGTGGCAACACCTGAAGGCGTTGGAAACTTTACCATTCCATGAATGGTTGAGGGAATAGCTCCAAATTTTTGCATTGAGGGTCTGCCCAATATAACATTATACGCGGATGGGGCTCTTATTATCATGAAATCAATAAGTTCAATTCTATGGAAAGGGTATTCTCCCATCATGACCTCCATAGTAATCTCCCCCACTGGCCTGTTGGATTCTCCCATAAAACTAACAAGTTGTGTCATTGATGGACGCTTGAGATCTCTAATTCTTTGGGGAAGCTTTTGAAAACAATGGTCATACATTATATCTGATGAGCTTCCATTGTCTAAGTACACCTTCCCGACTTCAAAGTTTGCTACTCTGGCTTGTATCACCACTGGATCAGAAGAAACAACTTTTACCGGTGGAAAGGAGATTGAAACCATCCTCCATGGTTCAAGAACTTCTGCCTTTCTTTTCTCATACTTATGTTTTCCTCTTATCATGTACACATGGCCATCCGGAGGTGGTGGCCTATCATTCCTCCCATCCTTCTTTTGCCAGGTGTAAGTTTTCTTAGCTTGGGCAGCTCTTTTTCCTTGCTTTGCTCCAGGGACCAAGTGTTCTAACTTCTCCTCGTCCAGAGCTCTCTTTATCTCTATTTGGAGTTCCCTACAAGCATTTGTTTCATGACCATGATCTTCATGGAATTCACAATATTTAGACATATCTTTCTTTCCAGTCCTGTGTATCATAGGACGTGGAGGTTTAAAAGTTTCGCCAACCCTTTCTGTCTTGAGGATTTCTCTTGGGGATTTTATTAGGTTAACTGTTCTGTCAAATGGACCATTCCTTCTTTCCCGACTGGCAAGTACAACTAATCTTGATGGACAAGTTTAGTTTACGATCCAGATATGGATAACAAGAAACAAATGACAATATGAATTAATGCAAGAATAAATGGCAGAAACTATATAAAGATATATATAAATATAATCAAGTATGTAGCATTGAGACACGTTGTTTTCTAATGTATTTGATTTATTGATGTATAAACAAATACAAGGATTGTTGCGGAACAAAGATAAACACCCAAGTGTAACTATCTAAACAATCCCGAAATACAAGTGATCAAGATGACTTGGAAATACTCGTAAGTTTTGCTTAGAGTATATCTCACAAGTTGCAATGCAATAGTTCAAGCCCTTTGCAAGTTGTGAGAAGACTTTGTATTTATAGACAAAGTTCATGATGACATGGACAATGTCGTACAAATGTGGTTGTGAGCATTTAAGGAATTAAACCATAATTCCTTACATGCTGCACAAGGAAGCGTATATAAGTCACTTGATGTGACTTATAGTACTAGGTTCCTAACCTATACTTTGTACCTTTTATTAATAGATAATTCTATTAACTGGATAAAGGTGTAAAGTAAAAGTCTTCCTCGTAATCAGTGTAAAGTGTTGTAAGTACTTTATCACTGAGATGCTTCAGTCTTCGATCTGGTAGAATCACTCTGATGCTCGCTTCTGAGATGATTCTCTTCTTCAGACTTCAGTCTTTGACTTCATTCTGAATGGTATTCTGATACGTAGATCTGAATTGAAGTGAAGCTTCAGTGAAGGAGTTCTGAATTCTGAGGCATCTCAGAATTCTGAAGTAATGTCTTCACTAAACTTCAAGCTATTTCTGAACAAATTATACATGGTCGATTCTCGACCTAACAAATTCCCCCTATTTGTTCTGAAATAGTGCATGCATCTCAGACTTCTATCTATACATGTTTGTAAGTCTGAAATGCAAGTTTTTGTTTAAGTTGTAAAAATTTTTTAAGTACATCTTATAGATCATTGATGTCTCAGAATTTTACTTGTGTTTTTCTAACTTAAACCTATCATCTACTTATTTGTCACAATTGCAACTTTATATATTACAAACTGAAAATGGAAGTTACAAATGTAAATATTTACAAGTACATGATATTCTGAATAGAAAACTACTTCTTGGCAGGCCTTGAACCAGAAGGTGCCTCAGTAGGTTTTCTCTTCAGTGGAGAATGATCCTTTTTGCCAAACAATCTGTAAATATTTACAAGTACATGATAATTCTGAATAAAACTACTTCTTGGCAGGCCTTGAACCAGAAGGTGCCTCAGTAGGTTTTCTCTTCAGTGGAGACTGATCCTTTTTGCCAAATAGCCTTGCTTCAATTTCCACCTTGGCTTGCATCTTTTGCTGAATCCTTGCTAACCATGCACCAGTCAAGGCAGACTTAGGCTTTCCTTTAAGAACTTGGATCATCTCCCTGTGCTCAGATATGCCGAATTCATGAACTGAAACCTGGGAGTATTCTTCAGTAGCCCTTCCTTCTCTTTTCACAACCAAATCGAACAGCTTCAATCCATCAGCCTTAATAACTTCAATATCAACAATTCTGGCCTGATGTGATCGATGAGTCATGTAATGATCATACTGGTCCTTCTCATGTTTTCTTTGGAGCTCAGCAGCATCATCAGAAATTGGTTTGATTGAAGTATGGACAACATCACGAGAATCTTTCTTTCCAGTCCTTGTTCCAGTTCTGGGCTTTGTTGGTGGCCTGAACAACTCCCTCTCCACATACTGAACTCCATCCAGAATCTCCTTCTTCTTTCTGGCCATCTCCATTTCTCTATTTTTCACTAAGTCTTGAATGGACATTTTGAAAGTTAGATGGTCCAGCTTCTGTTCCAGTGGAGAGTAGTTCACCCCATACTCGTGATCAAGCATATCTTTCACAGCCTTCTGCACTCTTGGGTCATGTTTGATTTTCTGAAATCGTTCAAGTGAGAGACCCAGAGATGCAGCATCAATATGATCTAGGGTTCCCATGCTTTGGTGCTGAACCCTTTCCCTTTCCTTGTTTTCACTCCACATTATGAATTGGTTAGAGACTTGCTTCTGCAAAGTCTCCAACTTCTTGCTATCAGCATTAGGATCGTGGAGTGGATATCCTTGTTCGTCAACATTTTCACCAACAACCAGACCAGAGCTTTTATCAATTTTCTTTGGTTCCTCTGCTTCCTTGGCCTTGCCTTTTCCTTTATCTTTCCTTTCAACTCCAGAAGTCTGAACATGTTCCCCCTGAACTGAGGCACTACCAGAAGGTACCTCAGCTTGCTTCTTGGTTGCATGAATCATTTCTTGTGTACTTGCCAGCAACCCAAGAGGCACACCACTTCCCCCTTTGGAAATCTCTGCAGGCATTTTAGCATAAAGATCCAGAGTAGTTTTAAGTGCCTGCAAAGGTTTCCAACTTTGTTGTTCGAGACATTCACAAATGCCTTTAGCCATGGTAGCAAACTGAGCCTTTAGTCTGAAAGACGAACTGAGGTTCAGTGCTTCTTGATCTTTTAAATCTTTAAGCATTTTTCTGTCTTCTTCTGTGAAGGATGCAGGGGGAGGAGGAGCAACAACATTCTCTTTCTTTAGAAGTGTAAGAACTTCATCCAACTGTTTAGACTGATTCTGAACTGAACTTTCAAGTGTGGAAACTGAAGTCTTGATTTCATGAATAGCTGGGGGGGGGGGGGGGGGGGGGGGGGGGGGGGGGGGGGGGGGGGGGGGGGGGGGGGGGGGGGGGGGGGGGGGGGGGGGGGGGGGGGGGGGGGGGGGGGGGGGGGGGGGGGGGGGGGGGGGGGGGGGGGGGGGGGGGGGGGGGGGGGGGGGGGGGGGGGGGGGGGGGGGGGGGGGGGGGGGGGGGGGGGGGGGGGGGGGGGGGGGGGGGGGGGGGGGGGGGGGGGGGGGGGGGGGGGGGGGGGGGGGGGGGGGGGGGGGGGGGGGGGGGGGGGGGGGGGGGGGGGGGGGGGGGGGGGGGGGGGGGGGGGGGGGGGGGGGGGGGGGGGGGGGGGGGGGGGGGGGGGGGGGGGGGGGGGGGGGGGGGGGGGGGGGGGGGGGGGGGGGGGGGGGGGGGGGGGGGGGGGGGGGGGGGGGGGGGGGGGGGGGGGGGGGGGGGGGGGGGGGGGGGGGGGGGGGGGGGGGGGGGGGGGGGGGGGGGGGGGGGGGGGGGGGGGGGGGGGGGGGGGGGGGGGGGGGGGGGGGGGGGGGGGGGGGGGGGGGGGGGGGGGGGGGGGGGGGGGGGGGGGGGGGGGGGGGGGGGGGGGGGGGGGGGGGGGGGGGGGGGGGGGGGGGGGGGGGGGGGGGGGGGGGGGGGGGGGGGGGGGGGGGGGGGGGGGGGGGGGGGGGGGGGGGGGGGGGGGGGGGGGGGGGGGGGGGGGGGGGGGGGGGGGGGGGGGGGGGGGGGGGGGGGGGGGGGGGGGGGGGGGGGGGGGGGGGGGGGGGGGGGGGGGGGGGGGGGGGGGGGGGGGGGGGGGGGGGGGGGGGGGGGGGGGGGGGGGGGGGGGGGGGGGGGGGGGGGGGGGGGGGGGGGGGGGGGGGGGGGGGGGGGGGGGGGGGGGGGGGGGGGGGGGGGGGGGGGGGGGGGGGGGGGGGGGGGGGGGGGGGGGGGGGGGGGGGGGGGGGGGGGGGGGGGGGGGGGGGGGGGGGGGGGGGGGGGGGGGGGGGGGGGGGGGGGGGGGGGGGGGGGGGGGGGGGGGGGGGGGGGGGGGGGGGGGGGGGGGGGGGGGGGGGGGGGGGGGGGGGGGGGGGGGGGGGGGGGGGGGGGGGGGGGGGGGGGGGGGGGGGGGGGGGGGGGGGGGGGGGGGGGGGGGGGGGGGGGGGGGGGGGGGGGGGGGGGGGGGGGGGGGGGGGGGGGGGGGGGGGGGGGGGGGGGGGGGGGGGGGGGGGGGGGGGGGGGGGGGGGGGGGGGGGGGGGGGGGGGGGGGGGGGGGGGGGGGGGGGGGGGGGGGGGGGGGGGGGGGGGGGGGGGGGGGGGGGGGGGGGGGGGGGGGGGGGGGGGGGGGGGGGGGGGGGGGGGGGGGGGGGGGGGGGGGGGGGGGGGGGGGGGGGGGGGGGGGGGGGGGGGGGGGGGGGGGGGGGGGGGGGGGGGGGGGGGGGGGGGGGGGGGGGGGGGGGGGGGGGGGGGGGGGGGGGGGGGGGGGGGGGGGGGGGGGGGGGGGGGGGGGGGGGGGGGGGGGGGGGGGGGGGGGGGGGGGGGGGGGGGGGGGGGGGGGGGGGGGGGGGGGGGGGGGGGGGGGGGGGGGGGGGGGGGGGGGGGGGGGGGGGGGGGGGGGGGGGGGGGGGGGGGGGGGGGGGGGGGGGGGGGGGGGGGGGGGGGGGGGGGGGGGGGGGGGGGGGGGGGGGGGGGGGGGGGGGGGGGGGGGGGGGGGGGGGGGGGGGGGGGGGGGGGGGGGGGGGGGGGGGGGGGGGGGGGGGGGGGGGGGGGGGGGGGGGGGGGGGGGGGGGGGGGGGGGGGGGGGGGGGGGGGGGGGGTATGGTGGTGGGGTGGGGGGGGGCGTTGTGGGGGTGTTTGTGGAGGGTGGTGGGGGGGGGGGTTGTTGTGGGGGGGGGGGCCGCGGGGGGGGGTGGCCCGCGCGGCTTTTTGATGCGCAGGAGGAGCAGTGACAGGTTCCTTCTTCAGAAGAGTTAAGATTTCCTCCAATTGCTTAGACTGATTCTGAACTGAACTTTCAAGCGTGGAAACTGAAGTCTTGATTTCATGAATAGCTTTTTCCACCTTATCATTTGTATCCTTGGTCAGTTCAGCAATCATCTTTCTGATATCTTCACCAACTTTCTGAGCAACAGAATCTGAAATCTGAGCAGCTAAGTTCTGAGAGAGCTCAGACTTCAGATTTTCCACAACATTAGCACTGATAGAAGCCCCAAGTTCATTTTCATTAATACTTGGCTTCTGAACCAGCTCATGGACTTCATTACCAACAGCCATGACCTCTTGCTTCAACAATTCAACCCCAGATGTCAAGTTCGCAACTACAGAAGCTTGCACATCTCTCTTAGTCAATCTGAAGGCTTCTCTGATTGCAGAGCTCACCTTATTGCACGTCATAACCAACTCATTCAACTTTCCAACCACTAGTCCTTCATTCCCAGCTACTTTGGTCAGCTCAGTTCCAATGAACATCTGAGCACCTTTCAGATCAGCCAAGGAGCTAGTGTTGGCAGTTAGAGATTTAGATAAGTCCTCCACCCTACGAATAAGGCCTTGGACTTCGGTTTGGTTTTTCTCTAACTGGGCTTCCACATTGAAAGGAGGAGGGGGTTGTGCAGAAGCAGGAGCCACAAAGGGTAAACTACCCAGCCCTTGTAAAACTTTGTTCATTTGAACATCTGTAGGACTCTCAGATTCAGTCTCAGAATCTAGATCCTTTTCTGAAGGGGCATCATAATTTATTGGTGGTGGTACATTGTAAATTTGTGGGTGTAGAAAGTGAAGTGAAGGAGTGAAAGATGGATCGGTTACGTATGCGGGATTGGTGCCGGGTGGAAAGATAGGATTTTGGTGAGATGGTGGTGGTGGTACATAAGGTTCATTATCTGGTTGGATTTCTGGGGGAGGAGGTGGGGCGTTTGCGAGGATGGGGCTGGCTCAGAATCGGATTGATTCGCCTCCAATAAGCCCTCGTCAAACTCAAATTCAGCAAGAGAATCAAGATTCTCCTGAAGTGGCTCATCGTCATCCCAGAAAGCATTCACTTGTGCGATCTGGTCAGATATGCCCTGGTTTGGGTCACTAGTACCCTCACCAGATTCTGGTTCAACATCTGCTTCAGCAGTTGCATCGTCACCAGAATTTGAGATTTCAATAGTAGGCACACTAACGGGTCCCACATTCTTTTGTGGCCCACTTAGTGTCCTTTCTGGGCCAGCTAGTGTGGCTGCACCAGTTTTAGAAAATACCTGAATCATAGCAGAGGAGAGTTCTGGTTCATCTCCAGTAATTGTTGCCTTCGAGAAATCCCTGCTATATTCTGGCACAGAAGCTTCTGGTCCAGCTTCATCATAAGCATCACCAAGTATATCTTTGAAGCATAAGCTTAAAAACCTTGGAAATGCAATATGTAGACTTCTCTTCCCCTTTAATTTTGTAATCAGCTGAGAGAAGAGGATCTCAGCGAAGTCTACTTGCACTCCATTCCAGATATAATACCCCATTTCAACTTGGGGTAGTGAGAGTTGGTCCAACCCTCCATGGTTGCCACCAAGACTCTCCACTATTTGTGTCCAGAAGAACCTCCAACATGTACCAAAACCAGACATGAAAATATGTCCAGAGGTCTTCAAGTTACCATTTTCATCCTCCATGTCACCATGACCAGTGGCGACCAAAACCTCCCTAAAATTGACTCCTTTGAGTCTTTTCTCATACACCTGGGGAGGTTTGAGGTAGTTCAGATGAAGGGAAGTTCTGAACCCCTCGAGGGTGATGACACACTTCTTTGTGCCCTCATTTAGAGTGAAGGATATAGATTGTTCATCCTTACTCACCACTGCTGAATACCAGAATTCAAGCAAGTATCGATGATACATTGCTTGCGGATTGGCGGTCATCGCATAATGGAAGAGGGATTGCTCCCAAAATTTGTTGATTCTTCCCATTAAGGATGTGGTATGTATATTCAATTGAGCCAAAAAGTTGCTCATATTGAATCGGATTTGAGATGCAGTGAAGTTCTTAGGCCATATGGCAGAAGTTTTCACATCACTTGATGGAATATATTCAAATGTTATGAGTGATTTATGTGAAGATGAAGATGATTTAGCCATTTGAGATTTGAAAATGAAAGTGAAAAGAAGAAGGTGAAAAGGGAATATGAAGAGTTATGAATTTAGAGAGTAAATAAGAGAGAGATTGATGATTAGAGAGTAAATGAAACGAAGTAAATGAAAGAATGAATAAGGAATTTGTATTTAAGATGGAACAAAAAGGATTTTTCCAATTTAAAACAATTTCTGGGGTCACGTCCGCATTTAATGCAGAGACGTTTGAGGGACCCCACCCTGTACACCTTTTCATAAAAAGTACTCATTTTCTTCTCTTTTTACGGCGCCACTTGTGTGATACATAAGCATGACCAATGCTAGGTTAAAGGCCTAGTATGCAGTATGCCACGTGTACACCCAATTGGCCAAGTATCAAAAATATCTTGAAAAGATTTTTGTATTTCAGTGATGACAAAACAAATTCTGAGCATGGTCAGTTTCAGAAAAAAGAAAATCTGAACCATCTCAGTCATTAAAATTCAACTGAAATATTGTGATATTCTGAAGTGCTTCAGTTAAATGCATTTTTCTGAGCAAAAGGTTCCCCCTCAGAAAGAAGGTTTATTTTATAGTTTGAAAAATGTTTAACATTCCCCCTGAAGTGATGATCCATGAATTAATAAGTGCCAAGATAGTATCACTAAGGCGTTCGATAGCTAGGCGAGCAAAAATTACATGGATCGCTCAGACTGGTGAACCAGATCAGTGTCACTGAGGCGTTCATAACAAGGTTACCAGTCTAAGGATTTAACATACCCAACTCACTGACTAGATGTTTAAAGGTTTTGACATCTAAGGGTTTTGTGAAAACATCAGCGAGTTGCTTATCAGTGGGAATAAAGTGCAATTCAATATCTCCTTTCAGAATATGATCACGAATGAAATGATACCTGAGATCGATGTGCTTGGTTTTCGAGTGCATTACAGGATTGTGAGATATGGCAATGGCACTGGTGTTATCACAAAAGATTGGAGTCTTTGTGTAAGTAACACCATAATCAGTCAGCTGGTTCTTCATCCATAGAATCTGAGCACAACAACTCGCTGCAGAGATGTACTCAGCTTCTGCAGTGGATAGTGATACTGCAGTCTGCTTCTTACTAGTCCAGCTTACTAATTTGCCACCAAGGAAATGACACCCACCAGTGGTACTTTTCCTGTCTATCTTGCAACCTGCATGATCAGAATCTGAATAACCCATTAGATCTAGACTGGAGCCTTTGGGATACCAAAGACCCAATCTGGGACACCCTTAAGGTATCTGAAGATCCTTTTAACAGCATTTGCATGTGCTTCTCTGGGATCAGACTGAAATCTAGCACAAAGGCATGTTGCAAACATTATGTCTGGTCTACTTGCAGTTAAATACATCAGTGAACCAACCATACCTCGATATTTTGTATGGTCCACTGGTTTTCCATGTGGATCAGAATCCAAAGTTAATGGAGCAGAAATTGGAGTATCTTTTGATGAGACAGAATCAAATTGATATTTCTTTAGTAAATCTCTGACATATTTTTCTTGATTTATGAAAATACCATCTTCATTTTGTTTTACTTGAAGTCCCAGAAAATATGTCAGTTCTCCCATCATACTCATTTCATACTCAGAAGACATGATTTTCGAAAAGTTTTTACACATCTTCTCATTAGTAGAACCAAACACAATATCATCAACATAAATTTGTACTAAAAGAATATCACTTTTATCATGCAATATGAATAAAGTTTTATCAATAGCACCTCGTTTAAAACCATTTTTAAGAAGATGTTTAGTAAGAGTATCATACCAGGCTCTGGGTGCTTGTCTCAGACCATATAAGGCTTTGTTCAGTCTGTACACCCAATGTGGTTTTTCTTCATTGATGAACCCTGGTGGTTGATGCACATACACAACTTCTTCTAGATCGCCATTCAGAAATGCACTTTTGACATCCATTTGATAGACTTTAAATTGATGATGAGCTGCAAAAGCTAAGAAAATTCTGATAGCTTCAAGTCTAGCAACTGGTGCAAAAGTTTCATCAAAATCTATTCCCTCTTCTTGTGCATATCCCTTTGCAACAAGTCTAGCTTTGTTTCTAATGACGTGACCATCTTCGTCCATCTTGTTTCTGAAGACCCATCTTGTCCCAATTGGTTCCTTCTTCAGGTTACTGGGACAAGGAACGAGTTCCCATACATCGTTTCTTCTGAACTGGTTGAGCTCATCTTGCATGGCCTCAACCCAGCTTGGGTCCTTCATAGCCTCGTCAATCTTCTTGGGTTCAATTAGAGATAAGAAACTGACGTTTAAGCATTGATCGCTTGTGGCTCTTCTGGTCTGAACCCCACTAGTGGAATTCCCAATGATTTGCTCGATAGGATGTGCTTTAGTCCACTTAGTGTATTGACCAGGGTGAGAAATGATATCAGTGCAAGAATTTCTCTGAGTAACTTCTGGAGGAGCTTCAGAAAATACATCTTCAGCTTCTTCTTCTTCCTGCATATCATGACTTGCATCATGAAATTCTTCAGATTGATGTTGCTCAGTGGAATCTGATATCATGGGTGTAGCAGCATATACATCTGATCCAATAGTTAGTTCAGAAGGTAGTTTGAAACTAACTGAGGGATAGAATGGAATGTTGCTTTGCTTGTTTCTTTCTGGTTCTGAACGGAGATGTTCAGAAACATGTTCAGGTGACTGATCAGATTCTGCAATGGGATCAGAATCACCAAAACTGATTGGACTTTCTGAGGGTGGTTCAGAAATGGAATTTTTAAAGATTGCAGAGTTGGATTCATCAAAGGTAACATGAATTGACTCATCAACCTTTTCAAGTCTCTTGTTAAAGACTCTAAAGGCTTTGCGATTTGATGAATATCCTAGGAAGTACCCTTCATCAGCTTTTGCATCGAATTTTCCAAGCTGATTAGAGTTATTCAGAATGTATACTGGACACCCAAATACATGGAAGTATCCAATATTAGGCTTTCTATTTCTGAGTACTTCATAGGAGGTCTTCTTATGTCTTTTGACATAGATAGATCTGTTCTGAGTGTAGCAAGCAGTTGCAACAGCTTCAGCCCAGAAATTCTTGGGAAGACCAGATTCATTCAGCATACTTCTGGCAGCTTCAATCAGCGTACGATTCTTTCTTTCTACAACACCATTCTGCTCTGGTGTGTGTGCTGAGGAGAAGTTCTGAGATATGCCAGTTTCAGTGCAGAAGGACTCCAGAGTGGCATTTCTGAATTCAGTGCCATTGTCACTTCTGAGCTGACAAACTTTTCGCTTGTACTTGAGCTCAATTTGTTTGATGAGAGCAATGATTTCAGCAGCAGCTTCACTCTTAGACTTGAGGAAAATCACCCAGCAATATCTTGAATATTCATCTACAACGACAAGGGTGTACTTCTTTCCTGCTCTGGTCTGAACGTTCACTGGTCCAAAAAGGTCCATGTGAAGCAAGTGAAGAGGTTCAGTTATACTAAAGCTTTGCTTAGTTTTGAATGAAGCTCTTTTCTGCTTGCCCATTTCACAACCTGGACATGGCTTGTCTTTGTTGAAAGACATAGAGGGTATCCCATCAACAAGTTGTTTTCTTGACAACTTATTAATGTTTTTGAAGTTCAGATGGGATAATCTCTTGTGCCACAACCAGTTTGTGTCTTCATCAGCCTTTGTGTAGAAACATTGTTCAGAGATAGATGGATTCATATCAATGACATAAATGTTTCCCTTCCTTGGTGCAACCAGTACTACCTTTCCATCTCTGTTGAATATGGTGCCTTGTGAAATATCAAATAAAACCTTGAAGCCATCATCACAAAGTTGACTGACACTGATCAGGTTATATTTCAAACCATTCACATATGCAACTCGTGTGAATTTGACTTGACCATTATTCACCACACCATATCCCTCAGTTTTTCCATTTCCATCATTTCCAAAAACAATTGAGGGCCCTTCTTGCACCCTATATTCCTCCAGCAGGGTTTGATAACCAGTCATGGTTCGGCCAGCAGCACTGTCCAGAAACCATATGTTCTTCTTTCGGTCTCCCTGCACACAATCAAAGATTAGTTCTTTTTGGGAACCCATCTTTGGATGGGTTCACTAGACTCTCCTTAGCAGTCTCAGATTTCTTTGGTATATGTGGAACTGAAGGGTCAAATGGGATTTCAGTCATTATCTCAGTTGACACAAAAGTTGTTGGTTTGATGGGGTGCTCAACCTTTTTCTTCTCAGATTTTTGCTTGATTTGCTTAGAAAAAGGTTTTGCATTTTGTTTAGGTTGAAGAGGTGTGGTTTCAACATTTTTTAAACGTGCATTACAACTCTGCACTTGTCTAGCCAATAGTTGAAATTGACTTTCTAACCTTAACAACATAGATTCTACATTAGACACCTGAGCCTTACCAGAATCTGAGGTAGAGGGCTCAGTGGGGGAGACAGTTTTCTTCTTCTTTAGTCCTTTTGGAACCTTAGATGAAGTCTGAGGAGATGGCTTTTTGGTTTTAGCCTTCTTTTCTGAACCAGTTGTCTGAGCTGTTTCAGAATTTCCCTCAGATTGTTCCTTGACCTTATTAGTTACAATTTTTTGTTTGCCAACTTTAGGAAAAGTAATTTCCGGTTTCATTTCTTTTGGAAGTGCATCTAAATCAGTGATTATAGATGCCATGTGAAGATCACCAGATTCATATGCTGTTTTTTGATTTGCAAAAGTGTTTTTAATTGCAGCATCTGGTTTTGGTGCACTCATCCAAGATTTGATTATTTTTTGTTCTTTTTCAAGGATGGTTTTTAGTTCTTCTTTTTCCAACTCTAAAGTGGCAACCATTGATTGATAACTTTTTAGGGCCAGATGAACATCTTTCAGTTCTTTTAATCTGGCCTGACTGGCGTTCAGTTCAGAAGTATTATTTTCAAACATTTTTAGGCTTTCTGAACGCACTGTCTCAACAAAAGAGATGTCAGCCTCTAAAAGAACCAAAAGGTCCAGTTTGTGTTCCTCATCTTCTTCATAGCCAAAATTACTGACCTTTTTCATCACTATATCCACCCAGCGGCCAGATTCAACATCAGTTTTGACCAAATGACCTTGGTCTTCTTGTGCCATGAAACACATATCCCTAACTTCCTCCTCATCATCAGATGATTCATCGGAGTCTTCCCACTTTTCAGTCTTGGCAATCATGCAACTGTTGCTCGAGTTGTCTTGTGCCAAAAGAGCCATATGAGCCTTCAACTTCTTGTATTTGGCCTTATAGCTGTCATCAGACTTCTGAAAAATAGAATGGTTAGGAGCAGATTGTGATGATGAAGGTTGACTAGATCTGCATTCCTTCATGAAATGTCCTTTCTTGCCGCATTTAAAGCATTCAAGATTAGACTTATCAATAGAAGCACTGGAAGCAAAAGGTTTGCCAGATCGATTTGATTTGGCCTTAAAACGATTGAACGTTTTAGCCAGCATGGCAACCAGATCATCATTGTCATCCTCATCACAATCATGAGTGACATTAGCAGAGACACCAGTTTTTAACATTTGAGAAACCATCTTCTTCATTGAGTCAAAAATATCACTCTCAGAAGATAGTAGAGCAGTGCTTTGTGGTTCAGAATACTGAACCGTACCAGAACTTGTCGAAACATGGTTCTTGGCATCCTGCTCAGCCAAAGCTCTTTCAGCTTTGTTCTCTTCAGTATACCTAAATGCTCCATAAAGGGAAGCAAGAGTATGACTGTGTAATGTTTTGCCTTGTCTCAAGACCAAGATTAGATTTTCCCATTTTGAAGGTAAAATGTCACAAAACTTTTCTAACAAAATTTCTTTGTCTTTGGTTACACCTAGGGCTTTCAGTTGGTTTACCAGATTTGTAAACCTAATGTAAGTTTGGGTTAAAGACTCCCCAGGTATAGCAAAGAAAGACTCATATCTTTTGTTTAAAGCAACTTTTCTTGTGACAATTGTCTCATTAGTGCCTTCAAACTGTGTCAGTAGTTCCGCCCACATTAATTTAGAATTTTCGAGTAAAACAAGAGTGGGCATAAGGGTTTCTGGAACTGCGTATAAGATCATATTTTGTAACTTGGTATCCAAGTCAACAAGTCTATGATCTTCCTCTGACCAATGATCCTTCTCCTTAGGTGACTGCCTAGGAGTCCCATCGGCATTTCTGACGACAGTTGACGCATTCATAGGGACAAAGGGTCCATCTTTTAAAATGTCTGGTAAATGTCTCTCAACACCAGCAATATACTTAAGTAAGCACGCTTTCCATGTTTGAAAGTTTTCACTGTTCCCATCAAACTTGGGAACAGGATTAGTTGGAAAGTGTACGTGAACATTGTGTGAGGGTATATTGTTGTTGATGACAGGGGGTGGGGTAGCATTATTAGGGTCAGGTCCTTGTTCAAAGTCAGTCATCTTAGCAGATCAAAGGTTAAAGAATTGTAGTAATTCAACCTTGTGCTCTGATACCAATTGTGAGTCCCAATATAAAGACGAATGACTAAACCCGACTGGCAAGTACAACTAATCTTGATGGACAAGTTTAGTTTACGATCCAGATATGGATAACAAGAAACAATGACAATATGAATTAATGCAAGAATAAATGGCAGAAACTATATAAAGATATATATAAATATAATCAAGTATGTAGCATTGAGACACGTTGTTTTCTAATGTATTTGATTTATTGATGTATAAACAATACAAGGATTGTTGCGGAACAAAGATAAACACCCAAGTGTAACTATCTAAACAATCCCGAAATACAAGTGATCAAGATGACTTGGAAATACTCGTAAGTTTTGCTTAGAGTATATCTCACAAGTTGCAATGCAATAGTTCAAGCCCTTTGCAAGTTGTGAGAAGACTTTGTATTTATAGACAAAGTTCATGATGACATGGACAATGTCGTACAAATGTGGTTGTGAGCATTTAAGGAATTAAACCATAATTCCTTACATGCTGCACAAGGAAGCGTATATAAGTCACTTGATGTGACTTATAGTACTAGGTTCCTAACCTATACTTTGTACCTTTTATTAATAGATAATTCTATTAACTGGATAAAGGTGTAAAGTAAAAGTCTTCCTCGTAATCAGTGTAAAGTGTTGTAAGTACTTTATCACTGAGATGCTTCAGTCTTCGATCTGGTAGAATCACTCTGATGCTCGCTTCTGAGATGATTCTCTTCTTCAGACTTCAGTCTTTGACTTCAATCTGAATGGTATTCTGATACGTAGATCTGAACTGAAGTGAAGCTTCAGTGAAGGAGTTCTGAATTCTGAGGCATCTCAGAATTCTGAAGTAATGTCTTCACTAAACTTCAAGCTATTTCTGAACAAATTATACATGGTCGATTCTCGACCTAACATTCTGGCATTCTTCAGTATATCTTGCAATGAAATCCCTTAGTGGTTCGCTTTCCTTTTGTCTTATTAGGTGAGCTTCCAAATGACTTCTTTGACGTTTCTTCTGTTGGATGAACTGAGCTATAAACTTCTGCTTCAAATCTGCATAGTCTTTGATGCTTTTCTCCGGAAGCTTAGCAAACCATTCTAAGGCGTAACCTTGTAAAGTGCCCGGGAACAAATGGCAAGCCACGGGATCCACCCACTTTTCTGTTAGCACAGCCTGGTCATAGATTGCTAAATGATCTTCCGGATCCCTAGTGCCATCATAAGTGCCAACAATGGTAGGGACCTTCTGGCCATCCGGGAAAGCATAATTTGCCACCCAATCACAAAACCTTGATTTAGTAGCTAACTTTGGCACCTTGGCCACTCTCGCTTGCTCATCAGCTTCCTCCCCCGCTGCTATCTTTAACATTTTTAACAACTCTTTTGCCGGGTTGACCGGTTCAGGAGCAGGCTCGACTGGCTTTTGCTTTTTCATCTCGTCCACCAACAACTTCATTATGGATTCCATGCTTGTAGGCTGTGGGGGAGGTTATGGGGCCGGTTGAGGTGGAGCTGGCCTTAACGCAGTAGAGAGTTGAGAAAACCAATCGGTTGGAGGAGGGGTTGGTGTTTGTACCTGCTGAGTGCCTTTGGCAGCTAATTTTATCAACTCTAACAAATGATTTTCTTGGATGGTTACAGCTTGAGAGGAACTGGCCTGACCTCCCACCAAGGAAGAACTAGGCATGCTAGCCATGGTGGAAGTTATTATGCCATTTGGACCAGAAGAGAGTGCATTGATAGAAGATGAGTGGGTTGGGGGTGTTGAGAACAAAGATATAGAGGGAGATATAGAAGGTGAGGGTGTGGAGAAAAGTGGCCCCACACTGATACTACTAGACCCAAGGCTAGATGCAAAGCTTACCTTGGGTGGCCACCTAGATCCACCACCAGAAACAACATTAGCTACATTTGTCATTACTTCACCAGATCTAGTATCAAATTCTGGAAATTTTTCACTTGAATTTCTTTGAATGCCATCATCAGGAGTTTCCAGATTTATCAATGGAGATTCTCCTCCATCAATGTTTACCCCCAACCCAGAAGAAACAACCTGGGAAATCGGAGTGGATTCTTCAGCCATATGAAACTAAAGAACAAATAAGAACAAAAATGAAGATTTTTGCCTTGAAATAACCAAAAGACCGTCCAATAATCAGTAAATCACGGATGGCGCCAATGTTTGAGCATGAATTGTCAAACTCAATCACAAAAGGGGTTTAACCATGAAAACCATTATAATCTCCTACCATGTAGTGCAAACCTACTAAATTCTTCGCGAATCTAAGGTGAATAATGGTTTTCCCAGAGAGATGTATCGATCTCTGGAGGATATTGAATGTTTGATGATTTTGATGATGATTGATTGATTGAGAGAGAATTGAATGAATATATATGTGTTATATATGTGAGAAGGAATATTGAATGTGATGAATGAATAGTGAATGATTTTGACATTCAATCATGGGGTATTTATAGGCTGACAGTTAGGGCATATCGTATTGTATTTTGGGCCCTTGTCAGATATGGGCCTGGCCCCTGATTTAAGATTCATAATATCAGTACGAGGAAAATGACGTTCAGGAATAATAATATATTGTATACTCATATCTATGTTTCATCAGGGAGACAAGATGAGTGCCCACTAATCCCAGCCTTATCTCTCATGATTCTGCCTTAGGGATGAGAAAGACACGTGAACATATTTTGTCTGCGCTGGTACCTTGGTGGATAGCAAAGGAGGAGGGAAGAATCTCAACAAATAATATAAAGAATTATCTTGAGCGTGAGCAGCCTTCCTACACTCCTTATCCAAAAATACGTTTTGTTTTGTTGCTTTATTTAAAAACTACTCTACTCATGAACAAACAAGGCAAGGGACTCCAAGCCAAGATCCAGCTTTCCCTCGGCTGGGATTTGGCTCGGATCGGCTCAGGAAGTCGGCTAGGATTCGACTTGGATTGGCTCAGGAAGTCGGCTAGGATTCGGCTCGGATCGGCTCAGGAAGTCGGCTGGGATTGGCTGGGATGTGCTTTACTTCGGCTGGGATTTCCCAAAACATGTCCCACACTTTTACATATATATACATAGATATAAACATAATTCCTTTAGGGCTCAACCTATCAATAGCACCCCAAAATCCTTTGTCATTTCCTTCCCAATCGGCCATCCATCATATGTGATTTTGGGTGAGGTTTAGGTTGGGTCATCAACATAGTCACTTACTCATTTAATTCAAGGGAAAGGAAGCACGAAAGAAAACGAACCATAATGGACTTCATCACGAAGTCACCGAAGACAAGAAATGGTCGCGGTACGGTTTGGGTGATTGTGGGTCGGTTAACGAAGTCGGTTCACTTCTTGGCCATTCGTGAAATCGAAAAGTTTGACCCCATGGTTCCTCTATACATTAAGGAAGTAGTGTATAAGCATGGGAACCCGATTTCTACCATCTCCAATAGAGATAACCGGTTAACTCAAAAATTTGAAAAGCCTTTCAACGAACAATGGGTGCTCAACTTGGCATGAGCACGGCATTTCATCCTTAAACGGATGGACAGGGTGAAAGAAAGACACAAACGCTTGGAGACATGATGTGAGCTCGTGCTATTGGTCTTGGTAGTAGTCGGGAAGATCACTTATCATTAATTGAGTTCTTGCATAATAAAAGTTTCAAGTGAATATCCAAATGACACCATCTAGAATACTTTATGGTAGGAAGTGTCGTTCTCCCTTAACCTGAGCTGAGATACATTGTGCCTTTTAAAGTCCTTGAACGGGTTGGCAAAGTGACATACCAATTAGAGGTTCCTCAAGAACTCAGTGGTGTACATGACGTGTTTCACATTTGCAACTTACGCAAGTGTTTGGCGGATCCTACTCATCATGTGCCCATGAACGAGATTCAAGTGGACAAGAAGCTTAATTTTGTTGAAGAGCCGGTTGAGATCTTAGATCGTGAGGTCAAAAAGCTAAAGAACAAACGCTACACAATCGTCAAAGTTAGATGGAATGCTAGACGTGGAGCCGAGTTCACTTGGGAACGAGAGGACCATATGAGGTCCAAGTACCCACATTTGTTTGGTGATTAGTGTTTTATTGAATTTCGGGACGAAATTCCTTTAACGGGGGAATGATGTAACATCCGTGATTTTGACCCGTTTGACTTCATATGTAATTTGGCTAACAATATTAATTAGTAATGCAATTGAAAGCTATTATATGAATATATGACGTGTTATGTGATTGTCGGGGGTCGATTGGCCATCTTGTCGAGTTGTACGATATTAAATTAAGTTTAAGTGACTAGCATTTGTGATCGGGTCAACCCATGGGTCAAACCCATGACCCATCCCAATTAATTACCCAACCCCATCCATCCCCCACTCTTCCACTCACCCTCCCCTTTTCATCCACTCATTCACACACTCTTTCTCTCTCTCTAAAGTAAATGCAAGAGACAAACACACACACACTCACTCTCTCTCTAGATAATCATCATCATTTATTGTCTTTAAAGTTAGATTAGTGTGAGAAACATCATCCTTATCATCTTCTTAGCATCATATCAAAGAATTGGAGTTCAAAGTGCAAGAAAACTCATAATATAGCTCAAATTCAGTTTTGGTGGTTTGTGGAACTTTTAGTAAGTTAATTTTACCTCATAACCTTCTTCTTATGTTTATAAATGTGTTGTTAGTTGTAACAAAGTGTTCTTGGGTCACAATTCGGGTCAAAACTCAAATGGGTCGGATTTAGGGTTTTGCTAGGGTTAGGGTTGGATTTGAAAGGATTTGGACATGAAAATGGTGAAATGAAACAAGATTTTGTAGTGGGTTATGTTAAACTATGTTCATTTATGTTCAATGATGCATAAAAACGGGTTTTGAGTCATCACAAGTCGGTTTCCAAGTCAATTTATGAGTTTGGGGTGTGTTTGGTCGTGTTATGGCTTGTGTGTCTTTTGCTGGTGTGCCCAGCTCCCGCTCAGCGTCTCAGATGCTCACCACCACCGTCCCAGACGGTGGTCTGGTTTGGTGGATTCCAGTATCTTGCTCCTAAATCCAGCGTAAGTCAGTGCACCTTCAGCGTAAAGGAAATCTAGGCCACCGTCCCAGACGCTGGCCTGCAGCATTCTGTTTCATTTTTGGTTGCTAGCTTGAGTACTATCCTTCTAGGATCGAGTTGGGCTTTTATTTAAATTCTTCCTTTACTTCTCTAGCGACGTATACAAGTCTCGGGGGCTGTTCAAAGTCATGAACCTAATATAAAACCTAATCTAAGGTATAACTTGTCACATATTAATGTGTATATTATATATAATTATAGGTTTTGGACACGTGGAGCCTATTGAACGCTTATAATCTCATCTTACCTCAATCTTAGCTTCTTATTGCTGACCAAGGTGAGTTCCGTAGTCCCCTACTCGATTGAGATTCGGGCTGAAAAGTGTACACGTACTTGATTGATTGATTGATTGATTTGATTGACGGTTCAACTTATTGTTTGATTGATTATGCATTCGATTTCGATTATATAATGTGATTAGGATAGTTGTACATACATGGAAGACGATGATGCCTTTAAAGAGTTATAGATGTGGTGGGAAGGCTGCGGGTGACCCTATATATAAGCATCTATGATTCCTTAAATGTAAAGTCGTATGAAATGTATGTGCATTGTGGTTTGGTTGAATTGATGGGTATTGGACTTGTGATTGAGATGGACAATTACGTATTGATACACTTGACGTTTGTTATGCATTTCAAACTTTGTGATACTTGACGGTAGATGGATGACTTGAAACTATTGACGCCACAATTGTGTGGACCGGGTACTTCCAAGTACTCGATGCCAAGTATTGGTCATACTTGATGACTTACGATGTGGACCACCTATTGTGATACTTGATGATTTGAGATACATTGCATGACATTGAGTCGCATATGATGCTTTATACACTTTTGATACATTGCATGACATTGACTTGCATATGATGCACTTATTGATACATTGCATGACATTGACTTGATATGATATTTATACACTTTTGATACATTGCATGGCATTGACACGCACATGACGTATTTATGGACATTTGCATACATTTGAGAAACATGGCATGACATGGACACACATTCGATGTATTCTTGGAAATGACACTACTTGTACTTGGTTATTACTCGCATACGAACTATCTTGTACTGTTTGTTGTGAAATTACTAATGTGACAAGGTTGAGCTATTTGTTAACTTCATATGTTTGACGTGTGACGAATAAGGGCTTATAGTAAGTTATTGCTTGCCTTTACCTTGTATACATTGTGACCATTGATGATGGTTCCTTGTGGATCATTGCTACGAACTCACCAACCTAGTGTTGACCTTGTTAGTACACTTTTCCGGTATACAAGAGAATCCAAGACGTGAAGTTTGATTGATGCTTGTCTCGGGCTCAGACTTATGTGGATCAAGGATTCATTTGCCCATTGCTTTGCATTATGCTTAGGATCGATAGCCATCTTTTGATAGTCTTTTGTAAACGTTTGATGGTTACTTGCTCCTTGTGCATTTTGTACTTTATATTTGATGTTTGGATTCACCATATCCCTTTTATCCATTTAGTCTTATTCTATGATAATTCCATGAACAATAATAATAATAATAATAATAATAATAATAATAATAATAATAATAATAATAATAATAATAATAATAATAATAATGAATAATAATAATAATAATAATAATAATAATAATAATAATAATAATAATAATAATAATAATAATAATAATAATAATAATAATAATAATAATAATAATAATAATAATAATAATAATAATAATAATAATAATAATAATAATAATAATAATAATAATAATAATAATAATAATAATAATAATAATAATAATAATAATAATAATAATAATAATAATAATAATAATAATAATAATAATAATAATAATAATAATAATAATAATAATAATAATAATAATAATAATAATAATAATAATAATAATAATAATAATAATAATAATAATAATAATAATAATAATAATAATAATAATAATAATAATAATAATAATAATAATAATAATAATAATAATAATAATAATAATAATAATAATAATAATAATAATAATAATAATAATAATAATAATAATAATAATAATAATAATAATAATAATAATAATAATAATAATAATAATAATAATAATAATAATAATAATAATAATAATAATAATAATAATAATAATAATAATAATAATAATAATAATAATAATAATAATAATAATAATAATAATAATAATAATAATAATAATAATAATAATAATAATAATAATAATAATAATAATAATAATAATAATAATAATAATAATAATAATAATAATAATACGAATTAATAATAATAATAATAATAATAATAATAATAATAATAATAATAATAATAATAATAATAATAATAATAATAATAATAATAATGATAATATAAAATAATAATAATAATAATAATAATAATAATAATAATAATAATAATAATAATAATAATATGGACAGCTCTAAACACTATCGTCATAATAATAATAATAATAATAATAATAATAATAATAATAATAATAATAATAATAATAATAATCGGCTAATCGGGCCGACTGATTCATATGATAAGAATTGGATCCAAGATTATGTTTGCCACATCTCCTGCAAGTGATTTACAAACCAAAAAAATGTTGGACTATTAAGCAACAGTTTAAGGTAATAGGCCAGGGCACTTGACTATAACTTAATACGAATATCAACATATATATAGGGAACGCCTATACACACACCCACCAATTCAGCATAAACACCCATCATACGCGAGTACGCTCTTATACGGGAAGTATACTCGCTTTGACCAGAAAAGTCAAAGTACCATACGGGAAGTATACTCGCTTTGACCAGAAAAGTCAAAGTACCATACGGGAAGTATACTCGCTTTGACCAGAAAAGTCAAAGTACCATACGGGAAGTATACTGCTTTGACCAGAAAAGTCAAAGTACCATACGGGAAGTATACTGCTTTGACCAGAAAAGTCAAAGTACCATACGGGAAGTATACTCGCTTTGACCAGAAAAGTCAAAGTACCATACGGGAAGTATACTCGCTTTGACCAGAAAAGTCAAAGTACCATACGGGAAGTATACTCGCTTTGACCAGAAAAGTCAAAGTACCATACGGGAAGTATACTCGCTTTGACCAGAAAAGTCAAAGTACCATACGGGAAGTATACTCGCTTTGACCAGAAAAGTCAAAGTATTATACGGGAAGTATACTCGCTTTGACCAGAAAAGTCAAAGTACCATACGGGAAGTATCAATGTATACTTACCAGTGGCATATAAAGGCGTTTTAGTATCCTTGAAACCACAAAATACTCCTTGACTTGCCAAAGAGAGAAGAAATGCGGGTGCTCCAAGTGCTCATAGTTTCAAATATCTTTGTGCAGGATATAGCATGGGAGAACCCTTTTAAACAACAAAGTTATTAGCCAGATTTAGATTATTAGTATAAAATGGCTTTCCTCATAATCTAAGTGCCCAAGGCAAGCTAGGAAAAAATGCCCCTGCCCCTAGCGAATTGATCTATATAAACCGAGTTATTTATAACTGACGACTAACGTTCTAAATTTTTCAAAATTTTTAAAAAAGCGCGTCCATGATGAAGTATATTACTTACCTTTTTGACGCCCATCAAACTTAAAAGTGTTTCTGCTAGGAGTGCTAATACTAGTGCTAGAAGAAAACCAAGCACAAGACCAAATGATAAAGCTGTTGAAGCCGAAGGGATATTTCGCTTGGCTATTTTGAGATTCGGCTCATTTGAGGCGAGGTCGTTCACCGTATGATTGCATAGACCTTTTTTAGAACCTGCTAAATAATGGTGAGAGTCAAATATACACATATATAAGATTAATTACACGTACAGTAGATATATGCTTTGATCTTAGAAGCATACCATCTTCTGGTTTGGACTCTTGTTGCATTCCCTCTTCTAAGGGCAAGGGTGTAGTCGGCAAGTTATATCGGCAAAAAGCATCGGCTAGCATCGGCTCTTTGGCAAGCCTATAGCAAATGCATCGGCTAGTTTTGGCAAGTTTAATCGGCTATATATATCGGCCAGTTTTGGCCGATCCTTGTGAACGTTGGGAGAGAGCCTTGTGACCGTTTTTTTTTGTTCTTGTGCCAAAACTTCCTTGATAAACCTAAAAATAAATTTGGGGGTTTTTCGATTTTGAGGCTATTTCTATGTTTTTCTTGGCTTCTATTGCCGGAATCCATGCCGGAAAAACTTGTCGATGCTCCTAACGTATAGCACCCTTATTTCCGGTGAGATCGGAAACCCCTTTTTGGGGTTTCCGGTGGTTGCCGGCCAGAAACGTTCACTTTTTTACGGCCAAATTGTTGTTTGGCTTTGGCAAGGGTGTAGTTGACACATTTATTGGCTATTTGGCTACTTTAATCGGTTTTCCGGCGACCCCTTTTTTGGGGTTTCCGGTTTAATCGATTTTCCGGTGATCTCTTTTATGGGGTTTCTGGTTAGATCGTGGCTGCATGTAATCCGGTGACCCCTTTTTGGGGTTTCTGGTGGTGTTGCTTCGGTTTTCCGGTCACTCCTATTTGGGGTTTCCTGTTGCTTCGGTTTTCCGGCGAGCCCTTTTTTGGGTTTCCGGTTAACTGCTGCTGCTGCTTGTTGCTGTGGTTTTCCGGCGAGCCCTTTCTTGGGTTTTCCGGTTAACTGCTGCTGCTGCTTATGTATATATATATATGTATATTTATCTTTTTACATTGCCGTTAATTGCATGTTTGTGATTAGCTTGCTAGTGTTAACTTAGCGGTAGCGTTGCCGGATTTTCCTTGGTAGTGTTGCCGTATTTTGTTCCATTAAAGCAATAGGTAGCCGGAAAAAGTAGTTTTAGCCGATGATGATATCGTTGAACAATTAGGTTGCCGGTGTTACGTTAAATGGGCGATGATGATACAAAATGTTCGTAAAAATGGGACTCGGATGATCCGGGGCGTATCTTGGCGGGATAAACCTTCAGGTTAGCAGTCATGGCGTCTCCGACTTCCGAAATTCCCGATCCCCAAATTCTGAGCCCAAGTTTATATTTTATAAAAAACGGTCACTTTTTTTATTTTCCGGTTACCTTTTATATGTTTTCCGGCATTGGTAAATTGGCAAGTTTTGGCTAGTTTTGTACACTACACCATGTAATTTGGCAAGTTTTGGCTAGTTTTTGGCAAAAACACGTGGCGACTTCTCATTCGCCGAAAACTAGCCAAAAACTAGCCAATTTGCCAAAAATTGGCACTACACACTTGCCCCTAACGCGCCAATTTTCAAGTTTTCAAGTTGTAGATTATCTAGCATCCTTCCTTCCATGCCTTCTATCTTAACATGATTATTTTTCATATTTTCGGCTGCTAATACTTTATTGTTGATCCTTTCTATCGTCTCTTCCTCAGCGACGAAAGAAGTTGTAATGCTAACAAGCAGGAATATTGCTATTTTTGAAATTTGATTGAAAAGTACGATCGATATTCCAACAGCTGCAATCTCCACTGGCCCTTCATTATATATATAATCATGCATGCACAAATGTGTGAATATTTGATTTATTTTTTGTAGTGGTTTCATATTCTCATTGTATTAGCAGAAACATTTGGTAATTAAGAACGTTGGAGATAATGTATATAACGCGATAGAGGAGGGGTTATTTGTAATTAAGAACGTTGGAGATAATGTATATAACACGATAGAGGAGGGGTTATTTGAGAACCCCTAAAGAAAAAGAACTCAAGAACTCCTTTTAACCCTTGGATCAAAAAAACTGGATGGATCAGATTAAAAATAAAAAAACCCTCTCAACACTAGAGGGGTATTTTCGTCAGCTCCCTCTTTTTTTTCTCTCTTACTTTATTAAATTAATAGAATTTTCTAATTCATTAAAAAACTTTTATCTCACAAACCGTAAATCGTTAGACGAAAAGAAAAGCATGGGTAGTCTTAGAATTTCGTCCTCTTTCATTAGAGATGCGATTCGATATACTTTTGACGACTTTTTAAATTTCATTTTTTTTTCATCACGTTCATCTTACACATGTGTAAGTTATTATTCTTTGATGTCCTACACATGTGTAGGATGAACCTTTTAGTGGTTTCACTTGTCCTACACGGGCGGAGCCCGTACGGCTAAGGGCTTCGCCCGTACCGTATCCAACCACCACCATCTCATGGATCGCCGCCCATCAAATCCAAACCATTCCCAAATGCGTCCGGCTTCCAACCCCTTTATAAATGCCTCGAGGTAGCCTACCGAGAAGGGCGAAGCCCCCCTGAACGGGCAACGCCCGTTCGACTAAGGGCTACCGCCCGTACCGTATCCAACCACCACCATCTCATGGATCGCCGCCCATCAAATCCAAACCATTCCCAAATGCGTCCGGCTTCCAACCCCTTTATAAATGCCTCGAGGTAGCCTACCGAGAAGGGCGAAGCCCCCCTGAACGGGCAACGCCCGTTCGACTAAGGGCTACCGCCCGTACCGTATCCAACCACCACCATCTCATGGATCGCCGCCCATCAAATCCAAACCATTCCCAAATGCGTCCGGCTTCCAACCCCTTTATAAATGCCTCGAGGTAGCCTACCGAGAAGGGCGAAGCCCCCCTGAACGGGCAACGCCCGTTCGACTAAGGGCTACCGCCCGTACCGTATCCATCCGCCATCTGAATTAAAAAGTCGTCGAAAGTATATATGATGACCACTCTAATGAAAGAGGACAAAATATTAAATGAACCTTTTAGTGGTTTCCACTTGTCCTACACATTTGTAGGATGAACCTTTTTGTGGTTTTCACTTGTCCTACACATGTGTAGGATGAACCTTTTAGTGGTTTCTACTTGTCCTACACATGTGTAGGATGAACGTGATGGGAAAAAAACGAAATTTAAAAAGTCTTCAAAAGTATATCGAATTGCATCTCTAATGAAAGAGGACGAAATTTCAAGACTACCCATGTTTTTTTTCCGTCTAACGATGTACGGTTTGTGAGATAAAAGTTTTTTAATGAATTAGATATTTTTATTAATTTAATAAGAGGAGAGAGAAAGAGAGAGAGTTGGACAAGTTTTTCATAATGACAAATAGGCCTTTCCTGATCTTGATGAATGGAGAGCTGAGATTGGTTATCGCGTTCTTTTTTTTTTAGTCGTTCTCAAAATAACTCACCCCTAACGCGATATACCTAAATGGCCTAGAAACATGGTGTCGATTAACGATGCAATAGGATCAGCAGCTAATGCCATAGCTGCAGGTACTGCGATCAAAAGAATTTCCCGACCAAGTGTGTCCAAACTTAACGCGATCCTACAAAACCGAACATATATTGGGCCATAATAAGAACTTGATCAAATAATAGTTTAGCTAGCTAGTTCCATATAAAAGTGTAAAATGCTTGTAAATACCTAGCATCTTTGAAGAAAACAAACATTGGAAATTTTCCTTTTGTGTTGAAGTTGCAATAGTGTTCTCAGCCATAGTAAAACTGTACATATAAGATCATATGAAAATGTAAAAATACAAGTGTACAAACATTATCTTTCAACATTCACAAATTTATAAGGGAAACAATAATAAAAATCAAACTTGCATTAATTTCTTTTTTTTTTAGTCGTTCTCAAAATAACTCACCCCTAACGCGATATACCTAAATGGCCTAGAAACATGGTGTCGATTAACGATGCAATAGGATCAGCAGCTAATGCCATAGCTGCAGGTACTGCGATCAAAAGAATTTCCCGACCAAGTGTGTCCAAACTTAACGCGATCCTACAAAACCGAACATATATTGGGCCATAATAAGAACTTGATCAAATAATAGTTTAGCTAGCTAGTTCCATATAAAAGTGTAAAATGCTTGTAAATACCTAGCATCTTTGAAGAAAACAACATTGGCTCAACAACATAACGATGAAGATTTGTTGATTCCACGGAACGGCGGGAGTGCCCAAAGAACAATTATACAGTAGCTACTTTGCTGATGACGATGTAAAAATACAAGTGTACAAACATTATCTTTCAACATTCACAAATTTATAAGGGAAACAATAATAAAAATCAAACTTGCATTAATTTCTTTTTTTTTTAGTCGTTCTCAAAATAACTCACCCCTAACGCGATATACCTAAATGGCCTAGAAACATGGTGTCGATTAACGATGCAATAGGATCAGCAGCTAATGCCATAGCTGCAGGTACTGCGATCAAAAGAATTTCCCGACCAAGTGTGTCCAAACTTAACGCGATCCTACAAAACCGAACATATATTGGGCCATAATAAGAACTTGATCAAATAATAGTTTAGCTAGCTAGTTCCATATAAAAGTGTAAAATGCTTGTAAATACCTAGCATCTTTGAAGAAAACAACATTGGCTCAACAACATAACGATGAAGATTTGTTGATTCCACGGAACGGCGGGAGTGCCCAAGGAACAATTATACAGTAGCTACTTTGCTGATGACGATGTAAAAATACAAGTGTACAAACATTATCTTTCAACATTCACAAATTTATAAGGGAAACAATAATAAAAATCAAACTTGCATTAATTTCTTTTTTTTTTAGTCGTTCTCAAAATAACTCACCCCTAACGCGATATACCTAAATGGCCTAGAAACATGGTGTCGATTAACGATGCAATAGGATCAGCAGCTAATGCCATAGCTGCAGGTACTGCGATCAAAAGAATTTCCCGACCAAGTGTGTCCAAACTTAACGCGATCCTACAAAACCGAACATATATTGGGCCATAATAAGAACTTGATCAAATAATAGTTTAGCTAGCTAGTTCCATATAAAAGTGTAAAATGCTTGTAAATACCTAGCATCTTTGAAGAAAACAAACATTGGAAATTTTCCTTTTGTGTTGAAGTTGCAATAGTGTTCTCAGCCATAGTAAAACTGTACATATAAGATCATATGCAAATAAAAACTACAATGTTAAATCAGATTAAGGAGTTTTACATATCCTATAAAACTAGCACAAGAGTTGAATTCAAAGTTAATGATAAAAACATTAGCAAAAAAATAATACTCGTAGTATTAACAGATTATTAAGACAAATGCTTCAAAGGTTGAGTGTTTATATGTTATATAAATCCTTTAAGATATAACTTGATATAAAAATTTATAATTTAATGTTTTGAAAATTGAAACTCCACATATTTTAATCAACATGTATTGTATTGTATATGCAATAACATGTTTCTCAAAATAAACATAATGTATATACAAATGTAGTAAAAATTGTAACGAATTATAAACGTCTAAAAATTTGTAAGTAAAGCAATTGTATCTAGCTCGTTATTATTTCAAAAGACTGCTATATAGTTTAAACGCATTCAAATACTTTAGAAACAAACAGATCAAACTGTAAGTACACACACAGATATATATTTATATTTCTTTGTGTCTTCCTGTATTTTTATGCTTTGGGTATAAGATTTGTAGTCCTTTTCTTCATTTGTGATGGTTTTGTTATATGATTTTTTAACGTCTTTTTTTTTCTCGTGTTAATCTATATTAGTTTATACATAGAAAGAAAAGATCGAACTACTCGTTCTACTACTTATCTTATGCTACAATCAATTTATGTTAATTCAAAAAAGGTATCCCCGATACCCGACGGGGATCACCGATATCCGGGGGACGGGTATGAGGATGTAATTTATATCCCGATGGGGATGGGGACGGGGATGGGGATTACAAGTGGAAACCGGGGATGGGATGGGGATTGAGATCCCCAACAATAGAAAGCGGGGATGGAGATTACAAGTGGAAAGCGGGGATGGAGATTACAAGTGGAAAGCGGGGATGGAGATTACAAGTGGAAAGCGGGGATGGAGATTACAAGTGGAAAGCGGGGATGGAGATTACAAGTGGAAAGCGGGGATGGAGATTACAAGTGGAAAGCGGGGATGGAGATTACAAGTGGAAAGCGGGGATGGAGATTACAAGTGGAAAGCGGGGATGGAGATTACAAGTGGAAAGCGGGGATGGAGATTACAAGTGGAAAGCGGGGATGGAGATTACAAGTGGAAAGCGGGGATGGAGATTACAAGTGGAAAGCGGGGATGGAGATTACAAGTGGAAAGCGGGGATGGAGATTACAAGTGGAAAGCGGGGATGGAGATTACAAGTGGAAAGCGGGGATGGAGATTACAAGTGGAAAGCGGGGATGGAGATTACAAGTGGAAAGCGGGGATGGAGATTACAAGTGGAAAGCGGGGATGGAGATTACAAGTGGAAAGCGGGGATGGAGATTACAAGTGGAAAGCGGGGATGGAGATTACAAGTGGAAAGCGGGGATGGAGATTACAAGTGGAAAGCGGGGATGGAGATTACAAGTGGAAAGCGGGGATGGAGATTACAAGTGGAAAGCGGGGATGGAGATTACAAGTGGAAAGCGGGGATGGAGATTACAAGTGGAAAGCGGGGATGGAGATTACAAGTGGAAAGCGGGGATGGAGATTACAAGTGGAAAGCGGGGATGGAGATTACAAGTGGAAAGGACGGGATGGGATGTAATTTATATACGGGGATGGGGGACGGGGATGGGGATTACAAGTGGAAACGGGGATGGGATGGAGATTGAGATCCCCAACAATACCCGTCCCATTGTCATCCTTGTGTCTATATATATAGTCTTTAGTTATGTATATAAATACGAGGATACGTAGCCAAAGAAGTAATATTTTAATGAAGTTTGTCTTCATATATATGTGTATATATCTAGAAAGGAAAGTTTATGTGAAAATCATTATTATATATAACAATTCAAAACTCAACTACTACAGTACACGGCTCAGTTAGCTTAGTTGGCTTATAGTTGGCTCAGTTTTTCTTTAGTTGTTACACGTGGCTTTTTTTTTCTATTTTTTTTCTTTTATTTAATATTCAATTCTATAAGCATTAGGTACAACTCAAAACTTGCAAAAATTTTAAATCTCTATTACAAAATCAATTACAGATAAGAACAATGATCATCAGCAACAACATTGGCTCATCAACATAACGATGAAGATTTGTTGATTCCACGGAACGGCGGGAGTGCCCAAAGAACAATTATACAGTAGCTACTTTGCTGATGACGATGTAAAAATACAAGTGTACAAACATTATCTTTCAACATTCACAAATTTATAAGGAAAACAATAATAAAAATCAAACTTGCATTAATTTCTTTTTTTCTTCATCTACGTTGGTGGTAGTTGTAGCCGTCGAGGAAATGGCCGAAAAACGTCGGCGATGACAGATAACTACGCCTGGAGAAAGATGGCGGTGGTAGTCGACTTTAGATTGATGGAGGATGGTGGTTTCAATATTTTTGATTGCTAGCCAAAATGATTTAGTTAGACCACATAGTGTTTTTAATTGGTGGGTCAGTGGTTTGTTTGCATAGGAGACTTGATGGCCCAAGTTGTTTGATTATTTGAACAGCAACAATTTTCAAGAGAAGAAAGAATGACTGATGAATTGGAATGAAATGGAGATATGGAAATAGGGATGAAGATAGATAGATATGAAGGAAAAGGTTAGGTGAGTACATGTCTATGTGAGTACACGTGGCTATGTGAGTAGATGGGTAGATAGACAGGTTTTATTTTTTTTCTTCATCTACGTTGGTGGTAGTTGTAGCCGTCGAGGAAATGGCCGAAAAACGTCGGCGATGACAGATAACTACGCCTGGAGGATGGTAGTCGACTTTAGATTGATGGAGGATGGTGGTTTCAATATTTTTGATTGTTAGCCAAAATGATTTAGTTAGACCACATAGTGTTTTTAATTGGTGGGTCAGTGGTTTGTTTGCATAGGAGACTTGATGGCCCAAGTTGTTTGATTATTTGAACAGCAACAATTTTCAAGAGAAGAAAGAATGACTGATGAATTGGAATGAAATGGAGATATGGAAATAGGGATGAAGATAGATAGATATGAAGGAAAAGGTTAGGTGAGTACATGTCTATGTGAGTAGATGGGTAGATAGACAGGTTTTATTTTTTTTCTTTCAAGTTTTCCAATTTTTACTATGTATTTTATATTTTTATTATTTTTTTTTTTTTTTCTTTTTTTTTTTTTTTTTTTTAATAAATTCAAACTTTTCCTTTTCAAATTCATACACTATATATATTCATAAAAGAGAAAACTCATAAACACACCCATTTTATACCACACAAAAAAAACTCAATCTCACAAATTAAAAAACGAATTGATTCATCTACTGTATTAGATGATTCGTTCCAAAAACCTCGTATATATATACATGTGTGATAATGCACAACATGATTATATATGATGACAGTCGAGCAATAGGATCACCGGGTCCAACCAATGAGTGACCACGACTCCTTATTGTAGATATGAAATGAAGAGATACATTTTCGGCTCTGACATGATATTACAAAGCATATTTCGGCTCAAAACTTATCATAACTCAAGACGGACGAGGCATGCAACGAAGACGTTTAGTATTTTTTGTAATATTAATTGCTTAGTGTTTAAAAATGTTTTCTAGTATTATGTAATGTTTTTATGGTTTTTTAATAACATTATATGAACTTTATTATTTAATGGAATTTTAGTTTTTAATAAAAATGAAAATTGTGTTGAGTATGATATGAGAGATATGTTACCAACAAAATAGTAGAATATGATATGAGTGTGAGCTAGCCGATGTGACATAAGAAGCTTGGTTGAGAGTGAGAGATCGATAGAAAAGGTTGTGAGAGATGGGTTGCCATCACTCTTATATATAACTTGATCTATGTAAATAAATATGTTCATCTATATGATTCACATATGTACATATTATAATTCAAAAATTGTTATAAATAAAATGGTTCTCACATGAACATTTGTCTATAACTATATAACTATATATTAGACCGTGTATATATATTATAGATATTAGTTTTGAATATGTCATAAGTTCGAGGTAGTCAAATGTAATAATTTAAGGTAGTCAAATGTAATTTGTAATTCTATAAATTGATATCAATGAGAAGGAAAAACCCAAAGGGAAATCATTATGGGTATAAGGATGCGGCCATCTTCTTTGTCTACACTTGTTGCTTACACTGATGCTGACTGGGCTGGTTGCCCTGACACTAGGCGTTCTACATCCGGGTATTGTGTTTTTCTGGGGGACAATCTTCTTTCTTGGTCCTCTAAACGCCAGTCAGTTGTTTCTCGATCTAGTGCTGAGGCGGAATATCGGGGCATTGCAAATGTTGTTTCTGAGTTATGTTGGATTCGCAATTTATTGCTCGAGCTTGGCTGTCCTCTTTGTCGAGCCTCCTTGGTGTATACCGATAATGTTAGTGCCATTTATCTTTCTGAGAATCCGGTCCAACATCAACGCACTAAGCATATCGAGATTGATATTCACTTCGTTCGAGAGAAAGTTCAACATGGTCAAGTTCGTGTTCTCCATGTTCCGTCCCGGCATAACTTCTCTGACATCTTTACCAAAGGGCTACCGCGTGTTTTATTCATTGATTTTCGGTCCAGTCTTAGTCTTCGGAATCCTCCGCCTTAGACTGCGGGGGTATATTAGACCGTGTATAAATATTATAGATATTAGTTTAGAATAAGTCATAAGTTCGAGGTAGTCGAATGTAATAATTTAAGGTAGTCAAATGTAATCTGTAATTCTATAAATTGATATCAATGAGAAGGGAAAACCCCAAGGGAATTCATTATCATCTTACACTATATATATACATAAGAGGATACATTAAGACGAAGTAAAATTTTAATTAATGATGTTTTTAATAAATAACTAAAATCTTGAATGACTTAACGTACGTCACACATATATGCATGTATGAATTTTTTTTTTAATTGAAGTAATCATTTTCTTTTGAGAAACAGCGAATACTTGAAAATTTAAATTAGAAGAAAACCAAATTGTAATTAAGAGCTGATGGAACACGTACAGTGTGCAAAGATCTACATATCATGCCAAATTATAGTTTTAGCGGTAAAATTTGAGTTTAATAGCAATGTCTGTTCAAAATTTATATATCTAATTTCATTTTTAAAAGAAACTCTTTCAAGTCGTGGATTCGCTGAGGATAACTCAACGCTAATGATTGTTAGCGCCTTTCAGTTGAAAATATCTTTGATGGCTCACCCCATATCTTGTAAGTTAAACATTGACGGGAAAATGAAAGGGAGAAACTTGGTCCCAAAGGGAGACAGTTGATAAGACCGTCCATGTGACATGTGTACTCGTTTATAATTACTCTCTCCGTCCCATATTAAGTGTCCTACTTTGACTTTTTGAGTCTTTTTTTTTCAACTTTGACCGAAAATATTTTTGTTTGGGTTATATAACACTTGATATAACATATATGAATTGATAGAGTTTTAAATGTACTTTTCATTACTATAACTTTCATCAACTAATATATAACACAAACAAAGATATCTGCCGTCAAAGTCGAAAGAAAAAAACTTAACCAGTAAAAATAGGACAATTAAAATGGACGGAGGGGGTATTATATAACCCTTAGTTTGGCATATATTACATATAGAAAATTAGAAATATAGAATTGACTTTCGATGAATTAACAAGAAACGATCCTCTTTAAATTGCCTTAGCCTCTTGCTCCTACACCATATACCACCACTGGCACTTATCAAGGAAAAAAAGAAGTAATGGTGGACTTTAGTTCTGGTATCATAATTGGATACCCATCGACTTACCTCGTATGAGCTTTGATGTCAGTTTAATATTCCATCCTAATCTTCACATGATCTGGGCACTCCGGAGGATCGAACGCGTGTGTTTAGAACTTTACATGTGGGTCTAGGCTTTACTGGTAACTTATAGAAGTGGGCAAAGTAGGGACCAAACTTTGGACCATAAGGTCACCAAGTATTTGTCTTACCATTATACCAACTCTTTGTTATGGGTCACTAGCACTTATCGAAGCGTCCACATAAAATACTCTTTCCATACAACTATTCAACCCTTAATTCTTTATAGAATAATTTAATATATCATTTATTAACCACTAGTTTGGGTCTATCTTATTTTGTTATAAGACCATCTCTAACAGTTCATACTTCTATGTTTTAAAACTATCCCCTTAGCTTTCACGCTGAATATTTTACCTCTACACCTCACACCGAAGCTCAAACTTCCACTACTAGAAAATTAATAATTAATAATTAATTATAAATACGTCTATTTAAATAAAAAAACATTTCGCTAATGAAATTAATATAAATATATTAAATTAATATAAATCAAAACATTATTTTAATTATAAGAAAAAGCCAGTCAAAATAGGACAATTAAAATGGACGGAGGGAGTATTATATAACCCTTAGTTTGATATATAACATATATGAATTGATTAGATTTTAAATGTACTTTTCATTATATAACTTTCATCAACTAATATATAACACAAACAAAGATATCTGCCGTCAAAGTCGAAAGAAAAAAACTTAACCAGTAAAAATAGGACAATTAAAATGGACGGAGGGGGTATTATATAACCCTTAGTTTGGCATATATAACATATATGAATTGATAGAGTTTTAAATGTACTTTTCATTACTATAACTTTCATCAACTAATATATAACACAAACAAAGATATCTGCCGTCAAAGTCGAAAGAAAAAAACTTAACCAGTAAAAATAGGACAATTAAAATGGACGGAGGGGGTATTATATAACCCTTAGTTTGGCATATATTACATATAGAAAATTAGAAATATAGAATTGACTTTCGATGAATTAACAAGAAACGATCCTCTTTAAATTGCCTTAGCCTCTTGCTCCTACACCATATACCACCACTGGCACTTATCAAGGAAAAAAAGAAGTAATGGTGGACTTTAGTTCTGGTATCATAATTGGATACCCATCGACTTACCTCGTATGAGCTTTGATGTCAGTTTAATATTCCATCCTAATCTTCACATGATCTGGGCACTCCGGAGGATCGAACGCGTGTGTTTAGAACTTTACATGTGGGTCTAGGCTTTACTGGTAACTTATAGAAGTGGGCAAAGTAGGGACCAAACTTTGGACCATAAGGTCACCAAGTATTTGTCTTACCATTATACCAACTCTTTGTTATGGGTCACTAGCACTTATCGAAGCGTCCACATAAAATACTCTTTCCATACAACTATTCAACCCTTAATTCTTTATAGAATAATTTAATATATCATTTATTAACCACTAGTTTGGGTCTATCTTATTTTGTTATAAGACCATCTCTAACAGTTCATACTTCTATGTTTTAAAACTATCCCCTTAGCTTTCACGCTGAATATTTTACCTCTACACCTCACACCGAAGCTCAAACTTCCACTACTAGAAAATTAATAATTAATAATTAATTATAAATACGTCTATTTAAATAAAAAAACATTTCGCTAATGAAATTAATATAAATATATTAAATTAATATATAAATTAATAATTAATAATTTATTGATTAATTAATAACTCTTTTAATTAATAAATTAATAATTAATAATTAATAATTAATAATTCCACTACTAGAAAATTAATAATTAATAATTAATTATAAATACGTCTATTTAAATAAAAAAACATTTCGCTAATGAAATTAATATAAATATATTAAATTAATATAAATCAAAACATTATTTTAATTTCATAAAAAAAGCCTAAAAATAGACAAAAGCATAAGATTATAAAAAAAAATGTCCACCAGGAATCAATTATGTGTGCTCCTGGGAGAGACATCACATGCCAACCACAAGTCCCGTATGGACTGTGCAACAAGACTCATGACTCATTTGCACGCCGCTGGAACATGTGTTTCTTTGAAAAATTGTACACGGTTTGTACACCGTTATTTGGTACACATTTTATTTGTTTCTTTATTCTTTATTCTTTATCTTTATAGGCAACACAAATCATGACACGTGCTTCCCTAAAACTGTACAAAACAATCAAAAAGACAAAAAATCCTCTCAGCAATTTTAAAATTTAGTCCATCATATTTAGCATATACTTAAGAACTCTTGCAAAGAAAAATAATAATATTATAATAAGGTGAGAGGGTGTCACCACTTTGCTCACTATTATTTAGGTACCTATAGCCCCGTAGGCTATAGGATATGGGAACACACTTCCTATGATATTTATGGGTACCCGTTGCCTGTTGGTCACTAACTCAATATTACAAATTATCTAATATTCCTTACAAAAGAAATCAACCATTGTATTTGTTGTACACATCAAAAAATCACCCAATTACATGTCCACCACGAATCAATTATGTGTGCTCCTGGGAGAGACATCACATGCCAACCACAAGTCCCGTATGGACTGTGCAACAAGACTCATGACTCATTTGCACGCCGCTGGAACATGTGTTTCTTTGAAAAATTGTACACGGTTTGTACACCGTTATTTGGTACACATTTTATTTGTTTCTTTATTCTTTATTCTTTATCTTTATAGGCAACACAAATCATGACACGTGCTTCCCTAAAACTGTACAAAACAATCAAAAAGACAAAAAATCCTCTCAGCAATTTTAAAATTTAGTCCATCATATTTAGCATATACTTAAGAACTCTTGCAAAGAAAAATAATAATAACTTTAACTACAGGGTTTGTTGTGATGTATTGAAAACATGAAAAGTATTAAAACTCAATGAATGAATCTCAACTATTGCATCAATTAGATTCCACGTCTTGATGTCTTTCTTAATTTGCTTTAGATTCCACGCTTTAATTTTTTTTTAAAAATTAGCAAGATCGATCGTGTATTGGTTTGCCAATCTTTCATGAGTAGGTGGCCTAATGCCGAGTTCAAAGTATTGGATAGGGATCAGTTATCTGATCATAATCCCATTCTTTTGGCTTGTAACTCCATCGACTTCGGTCCAATTCCTTTTAGATTTTTTTAACTCTTGGCTTAAAAAAAATGAACTCGTTGAGGTAGTTCATAAGGCTATTGCTAAAGTGGGCATTAGGGGTCCTCCTGATGTGGTAATTAGAGAGAAACTAAAGCAAATTTCGGGTTTATAAAAAAGTTTTGGGATTTGCTTCAAGGTGATTTTAAAGCTCTTGTAGATCACTTTTTTGTTCATGGCAAGTTGTCAAGAGGCTGCAATTCTTCCTTTCTTGCTCTGCTGCCCAAATGCCTGGACCCTCAATCGTTTGGCGATTACAGGCCAATTTCTTTGGTCGGAGTTATTTATAAGGTAATATCTAAACTGTTGGCAAATAGATTACAAAAGGCGATTGGGTCGGTCATTTCTGACAACCAATCCGCTTTCATTGCGGGGAGACAAATATTGGATAGCCCGTTGATTCTGGCAGAGGTACTAGCTTGGCTAAAAACAACAAAAAAACCAGCATTTCTATTAAAAATAGATATGGAGAAAGCTTTCGATTGTGTTAATTGGAAATACTTGTTAGAAACTTTGAAGCAGATGAACTTTCCAACTCGTTGGTGTAACTGGATTGCTGAGTGTTTGCAATCCTCTCGTGCTTCTGTCCTAATTAATGGTTCTCCTACTGCCGAGTTTCAATGTTCTCGTGGGCTCAGGCAGGGGGATCCCCTCTCTCCTTTCCTATTCACAATTGCCATGGAACCCTTGACATGTCGGGGGTCTTTTAAATGGGATCCAATTACCTAATGGGGGGCCTAATATTAATCACTTGTTGTATGCCGATGAGGTGCTGATGTTGGAGGAATGGTCGACTCATAATCTCATAAATATTGTTAGGATTATGAGATGTTTTGGTCTTATTTCTGGTCTAAAAATGAATGTGAAAAAATCATTATTATTTGGACTTGGAATCAATCAGATGGAGGTGGAGCATGTCGCTAATCAGATGGGTATAAAACAAGGTATTGGCAACAAGTTATTGATATCTTTCAAAAACGTCTCTCTAAATGGAAGGCAAAAACTATCAATTGGCGGCAGATTTACTTTGGTGCAATCAGTTTTATCAAGTCTCCCTTTATATTTTTCTCATTGTTTAAAGCCCCCGAGAAAATAATAGACCAATTGGAACGAATCAGAAGGCGGTTTTTTTGGGCAGGCAAAGACGACAGAAACTCCATTAGTTGGGTCGCTTGGAATGATGTTGTGGCACCAAAAGATTTAGGTGGTCTCGGTTTGGGATCTTTGAAAGGTGCTAATGCTGCATTACTACTGAAATGGTGGTGGCGTTATAAACACGAGCCGGACAGACTTTGGAGGCGTGTGGTGGCCGCTTTACACGGAAATCTGATTGTGGATATTGATATACCAGTCAACAAGAAACAGGGGGGGTTATGGAAATCAATTTTCAAAGCTAAATCAGTGTTTTCCATAAGAGATGTGGACTTACAGCCATATCTAAATGCAAATGAGTTCATAATTTCAGTTTTGAAGCTAAAGTTCAACTCGGCTATTGTTCACAATTCACATCCCAACTATTATTGGAACAATTGGGTTCCAAAGAAGGTGAATATAAGAAATTGGAGAGCAAATCGGGACAGACTTCCTACTCTAATTCAACTCAATAAAAGGGGGATTACAATGAGGTCTTTATCTTGTGTTAGGTGTAATCTTGCTGATGAATCTCTTGATCATATTCTCACGGCATGTCCCTTTGCCATGGAGGTTTGGGATTTGATTGGATCTTGGTGTAAGGTAAACCCGCTTTATGCTTTTCATGTCCATGACTTATACACCTTTCATTATTCTCGAGCTGGGGATAAAAATTGGAAGAAAATGCTCAATGCCATTATTCTTATTGCTATTTGGAGCCTCTGGAAATCGAGGAATGATGCGGTGCATAATATGGTATTTTCTACAGCTCATATGATCTTTGAAGAGATTAGATCCATGACGTTTTTATGGATTCCGAATAGAGCTAAAAAAGTGGAGTTAGATTGGGATAGTTGGTGTAGTAAGCCATGTATTTCTTGATTGGTTTTACGTTCATTCTCTTGTTTGTTTATGTATCTATCTTTATGCTAGCTTCTTGCTAGTTTGAGTTATTAATAATACTTCACTTTTTCCGTTTAAAAAAAAACTAAGATAGTAAATGGTCCCTACACACCATTACCACCATTGCCGCCATCTTAATGATGATACGTACAAGGTGTTAGGGTGTGATCTACGGTACTAGCTACCCCCTTAGTTGTGCGGGCTCCACCCCTATATAGGTTTGACCAGAAAAGTCAAAGTACCATACGGGAAGTATCAATGTATACTTACCACTGGCATATAAAGGCGTTTTAGTATCCTTGAAACCACAAAATACTCCTTGACTTGCCAAAGAGAGAAGAAATGCGGGTGCTCCAAGTGCTCATAGTTTCAAATATCTTTGTGCAGGATATAGCATGGGAGAACCCTTTTAAACAACAAAGTTATTAGCCAGATTTAGATTATTAGTATAAAATGGCTTTCCTCATAATCTAAGTGCCCAAGGCAAGCTAGGAAAAAATGCCCCTGCCCCTAGCGAATTGATCTATATAAACCGAGTTATTTATAACTGACGACTAACGTTCTAAATTTTTCAAAATTTTTAAAAAACCGCGTCCATGATGAAGTATATTACTTACCTTTTTGACGCCCATCAAACTTAAAAGTGGTTCTGCTAGGAGTGCTAATACTAGTGCTAGAAGAAAACCAAGCACAAGACCAAATGATAAAGCTGTTGAAGCCGAAGGGATATTTCGCTTGGCTATTTTGAGATTCGGCTCATTTGAGGCGAGGTCGTTCACCGTATGATTGCATAGACCTTTTTTAGAACCTGCTAAATAATGGTGAGAGTCAAATATACACATATATAAGATTAATTACACGTACAGTAGATATATGCTTTGATCTTAGAAGCATACCATCTTCTGGTTTGGACTCTTGTTGCATTCCCTCTTCTAAGGGGTAAGGGTGTAGTCGGCAAGTTATATCGGCAAAAAGCATCGGCTAGCATCGGCTCTTTGGCAAGCCTATAGCACATGCATCGGCTAGTTTTGGCAAGTTTAATCGGCTATATATATCGGCCAGTTTTGGCCGATCCTTGTGAACGTTGGGAGCGTGCCTTGTGACCGTTTTTTTTGTTCTTGTGCCAAAACTTCCTTGATTCACCGGAAACCTAAAAAAAAATTGGGGGTTTTTTTATTTTGAGGCTATTTCTATGTTTTTCTTGGCTTTTATTGCCGGAATCCATGCCGGAAAAACTTGTTGATACTCCTAACGTATAGCACCCTTATTTCCAGTGAGATCGGAAACCCCTTTTTAGGGTTTCCGGTGGTTGCCGTCCAGAAACGTTCACTTTTTTACGGCCAAATTGTTGTTTGGCTTTGGCAAGGGTGTAGTTGACACATTTATTGGCTATTTGGCTACTTTAATCGGTTTTCCGGCGACCCCTTTTTTGGGGTTTCCGGTTTAATCGATTTTCCGGTGATCTCTTTTATGGGGTTTCTGGTTAGATCGTGGCTGCATGTAATCCGGTGACCCCTTTTTGGGGTTTCTGGTGGTGTTGCTTCGGTTTTCCGGTCACTCCTATTTGGGGTTTCCTGTTGCTTCAGTTTTCCGGCGAGCCCTTTTTTGGGGTTTCTGGTGGTGTTACTTCGGTTTTCCGGTCACTCCTATTTGGGGTTTCCTGTTGCTTCGGTTTTTCGGCGAGCCCTTTTTTGGGTTTTCCGGTTAACTGCTGCTGCTGTTGCTGCTTATGTATATATATATATATTTATTTATTTACATTGTCGTTAATTGCATGTTTGTGATTATATATATACGGTTAATGCTGCTTATATATATATATATGTATATTTATCTTTTTACATTTCCGTTAATTGCATGTTTGTGATTAGCTTGCTAGTGTTAACTTAGCGGTAGCGTTGCCGGATTTTTCCTTGGTAGTGTTGCCGTATTTTGTTCCATTAAAGCAATAGGTAGCCGGAAAAAGTAGTTTTAGCCGATGATGATATCGTTGAACAATTAGGTTGCCAGTGTTACGTTAAATGGGCGATGATGATACAAAATGTTCGTAAAAATGGGACTCGGATGATCCGGGGCGTATCTTGGCGGGATAAACCTTCGGGTTAGCAGCCATGACGTCTCCGACTTCCGAAATTCCCGATCCCTAAATTCTGAGCCCAAGTTTATATTTTATAAAAAAACGGTCACTTTTTATGTTTTCCGGCAACTTTGTTTATTTTCCGGTTACCTTTTATATGTTTTCCGGCATTGGTAAATTGGCAAGTTTTGGCTAGTTTTGTACACTACACCATGTAATTTGGCAAGTTTTGGCTAGTTTTTGGCAAAAACACGTGGCGACTTCTCATTCGCCGAAAACTAGCCAAAAACTAGCCAATTTGCCAAAAATTGGCACTACACACTTGCCCCTAACGCGCCAATTTTCAAGTTTTCAAGTTGTAGATTATCTAGCATCCTTCCTTCCATGCCTTCTATCTTAACATGATTATTTTTCATATTTTCGGCTGCTAATACTTTATTGTTGATCCTTTCTATCGTCTCTTCCTCAGCGACGAAAGAAGTTGTAATGCTAACAAGCAGGAATATTGCTATTTTTGAAATTTGATTGAAAAGTACGATCGATATTCCAACAGCTGCAATCTCCACTGGCCCTTCATTATATATATAATCATGCATGCACAAATGTGTGAATATTTGATTTATTTTTTGTAGTGGTTTCATATTCTCATTGTATTAGCAGAAACATTTGGTAATTAAGAACGTTGGAGATAATGTATATAACGCGATAGAGGAGGGGTTATTTGAGAACCCCTAAAGAAAAAAAACTCAAGAACTCCTCTTAACCCTTGGATCAAAAAAACTGGATGGATCAGATTAAAAATAAAAAAACCTCTCAACACTAGAGGGGTATTTTCGTCAGCTCTCTATTTTTTTTTTGTCTCTTACTTTATTAAATTAATAGAATTTTATCTAATTTATTAAAAACTTTTATCTCACAAACCGTAAATCGTTAGACGAAAAGAAAAGCATGGGTAGTCTTAGAATTTCGTCTTCTTTCATTAGAGATGCGATTCGATATACATTTGACGAATTTTTAAATTTCATTTTTTTCCCATCACGTTCATCTTACACATGTGTAAGTTATTATTTTAGTGTTGAGAGGACGAAATTCTAAGACTACCCATGTTTTTTATTTTTTTTTACCCATGCTTTTCTTTTCGTCTAACGATTTTTTTTTTTTTGTCTCTTACTTTATTAAATTAATAGAATTTTATCTAATTTATTAAAAACTTTTATCTCACAAACCGTAAATCGTTAGACGAAAAGAAAAGCATGGGTAGTCTTAGAATTTCGTCTTCTTTCATTAGAGATGCGATTCGATATACATTTGACGAATTTTTAAATTTCATTTTTTTCCCATCACGTTCATCTTACACATGTGTAAGTTATTATTTTAGTGTTGAGAGGACGAAATTCTAAGACTACCCATGTTTTTTATTTTTTTTTACCCATGCTTTTCTTTTCGTCTAACGATTTACGGTTTGTGAGATAAAAGTTTTTTAATTATTTAGATAAAATTCTATTAATTCTAAAACAAGGTACATTCCCACTCTCTTACTTGGGTTTCTCTCTTGGCGTGAACATGGGAATCTGCCGTTATTGGCAACAAGTTAATGATATCTTTCAAAAACGTCTCTCTAAATGGAAGGCAAAAACTCTATCAATTGGCGGCAGATTTACTTTGGTGCAATCAATTTTATCAAGTCTCCCTTTATATTTTTTTCTCATTGTTTAAAGCCCCCGGGAAAATAATAGACCAATTGGAACGAATCAGAAGGCGGTTTTTTTGGGCAGGCAAAGACGACAGAAACTCCATTAGTTGGGTCGCTTGGAATGATGTTGTGGCACCAAAAGAGTTAGGTGGTCTCGGTTTGGGATCTTTGAAAGGTGCTAATGCTGCATTACTATTGAAATGGTGGTGGCGTTATAAACACGAGCCGGACAGACTTTGGAGGCGTGTGGTGGCCGCTTTACACGGAAATCTGATTGTGGATCTTGATATACCAGTCAACAAGAAACAGGGGGGGTTATGGAAATCAATTTTCAAAGCTAAATCAGTGTTTTCCATAAGAGATGTGGACTTACAACCATATCTAAATGCAAATGAGTTCATAATTTCAGTTTTGAAGCTAAAGTTCAACTCGGCTATTGTTCACAATTCACATCCCAACTATTATTGGAACAATTGGGTTCCAAAGAAGGTGAATATAAGAAATTGGAGAGCAAATCGGGACAGACTTCCTACTCTAATTCAACTCAATAAAAGGGGGATTACAATGAGGTCTTTATCTTGTGTTAGGTGTAATCTTGCTGATGAATCTCTTGATCATATTCTCACGGCATGTCCCTTTGCCATGGAGGTTTGGGATTTGATTGGATCTTGGTGTAAGGTAAACCCGCTTTATGCTTTTCATGTCCATGACTTATACACCTTTCATTATTCTCGAGCTGGGGATAAAAATTGGAAGAAAATGCTCAATGCCATTATTCTTATTGCTATTTGGAGCCTCTGGAAATCGAGGAATGATGCGGTGCATAATATGGTATTTTCTACAGCTCATATGATCTTTGAAGAGATTAGATCCATGACGTTTTTATGGATTCCGAATAGAGCTAAAAAAGTGGAGTTAGATTGGGATAGTTGGTGTAGTAAGCCATGTATTTCTTGATTGGTTTTACGTTCATTCTCTTGTTTGTTTATGTATCTATCTTTATGCTAGCTTCTTGCTAGTTTGAGTTATTAATAATACTTCACTTTTTCCGTTAAAAAAAAAACTAAGATAGTAAATGGTCCCTACACACCATTACCACCATTGCCGCCATCTTGATGATGATACGTACAAGGTGTTCATAAAGGACATATTTAGTGGGAGTGATAGGTGATTAGGGTGTGATCTACGGTACTAGCTACGCCCTTAGTTGTGCGGGCTCCACCCCTCTATAGGTTACCCAGATGCTTTTACGTAAACAAAATCATAATGGTGCCGTTATCATGTGACCACATGAACTTACAGATGAAGGTTAGAGGTCAAAGGTTCAAAATTTGCCAAAGGAAAGTGGAGAAACTATATCTTCTGATCTATGTGTGAGGATGGTCACTAACCGGACATAAGTTCTATGCAGTGTGCGCTCTAGATACCAAGATGGTAGATGAAACCAGAAGATTTCCACCTATATTACAATGACAATAACCACATAGTTAAAAATATGTGAGGGTTCTAAATAAACTCCATCATAATCGTAGTTACATTGTATAATTAAAGTTTATCAACATCATAGTTATATGTTTGAGGATGAAATGACACGCTCAGTGACGATACGGGTTTGACCGCGACAATCATCACATCTCTTGAATATACAGTGCAAACCTAACAAGCTCTTAGCGAGCTTAAGGCGGCAATGGTTGTCCTAGAGTGAGATAGACGTTTCTCATGAGCTCTAGAAGGATAGGTAGAAGTGATTATGATCACTTGCTTTTGCATGTGACGTTGAATGTATGTGAAGTGAATATTATTTACTTGTAAATATTCACTTGTTTGTATCAATCATACGGTGAATGTATATAGTGAATACGTGAGAGAAGGATCGAGTGACTCTAATGCGTATCATATGATATATAGAGATAGTGTGTGTAAATGGATTATATTCACTTGTCAAAGTGAGGGGATTTCATTGATTATATATATCATATATTATGAGTGAGAAGTTCACTTTTGTTAAGTGACCAGAGAAAGAGAGATTCATCTGTCTCCCTCTTAAATATGTTGAATATGATTTACTATTATGTAAAGAGAGAGCATTCACATGTATGCATGAATGTTGAAGTAAGTGTGATTTACTAATGAGGGAATATTTATAGGCAAAAAGAGTAAGTAGGTATCTATGTGAATAACAATTGTCACCCACTCACTTGTAACAATATAATGTATACGTAAATAAGATGTGTCAAAGGGGCCCTTGCTATGCCTTTAGGCCTTAATAACATGTATGTAATCATATACGTGATCAAGTCCCCCAAGTTTAGACATAAAGAGATTTCTCAAATTTATTTGTGTCTAAACTTACAATCATGCCGATGGAACTTTTGTTTTTTTATATGTTTTTGTTAGATAAGGCGTTATCATTAGCCGGAGCTTTTTTAATCAGCTCTTGTGATCTTTGGAAAATATATATTGGTACATAGACCGTGGAGAAGCATAATATTTTTCTTCTTTTTTTTTATCACCGTGTCCGCTTTCATCATCACGGAGGAACGTAATCCATGTCCGCCTTCATCATCACGGAGGAGCATAATCCATGCCGCCTTCATCATCACGGAGGAAGCATAATCCATGTCCGCCTTCATATCACGGAGGAGCATATCCAAGTCCGCCTTCATTATCACGGAGAAACGTATCCATGCCCGCCTTCATTACGAAGGAGCATAATCCATGCTCGCATTATTTCTTGTCAATGTTTTAGCTATCAAGTAATGACTTTGCTAATATAAAGTCCCCCAAATTCAACTGTGAAGGACTTATTGTTAGTATTTTTGCACTTGAATTTTATTTATTTTCTTTGCCCACGTCTAGGTCTTACAAATTTCATTACTCGCGAGGATTGTCACTTCCCGGTGAGAAGTGCTTAGCTTTTTATCTGATGAATAAAAAGATGAATGAACTTTTTTATTTTTACTTTTTGCGCGCCGCTTCTCGATGAGAAACGCTTACCCTTCCATGCAATGAATGTGAAGGGTGAATAAAATCTTGGGTGTTGAGGTAATTACCTCTTTGATCCCCTTTGATAATATCACTTTTTATCTGATGAATAAAAAGATGAATGAACTTTTTTATTTTTACTTTTTGCGCGCCGCTTCTCGATGAGAAACGCTTACCCTTCCATGCAATGAATGTGAAGGGTGAATAAAATCTTGGGTGTTGAGGTAATTACCTCTTTGATCCCCTTTGATAATATCACTTCCCGATGAGAAATGCATATCCTTCCATCCAATGAATGAGAAGGATGGATAAAACTTTTAAAGTAGAGGTAGTCACCTCTTTGATCCTTTTTTTTCATGATATCACTTCCCGTGAGAAGTGCTTAGCTTTTTATCTGATGAATAAAAAGATGAATGAACTTTTTTATTTTTACTTTTTGCGCGCCGCTTCTCGATGAGAAACGCTTACCCTTCCATGCAATGAATGTGAAGGGTGAATAAAATCTTGGGTGTTGAGGTAATTACCTCTTTGATCCCCTTTGATAATATCACTTCCCGATGAGAAATGCATATCCTTCCATCCAATGAATGAGAAGGATGGATAAAACTTTTAAAGTAGAGGTAGTCACCTCTTTGATCCTTTTTTTTCATGATATCACTTCCCCTTGAGAAGTGCTTATCATCCCATCCAATAGATGAGAAAGATGAAAATTTTCGAAGTGTTTAGCCAAGCTTATTTGCTAATTTTGGCTTATTCGACCTTTAGACTTACATTTTGATGTAATTTTATTTCATTTTGTTCCTTGCTTCCCAATGAGGAGCGTATATACTCATCTAGTGAATGAAGTGTTTCTTTAGGCGATTATCTTTGGCTTACATTCATCGAGATTTATTTTGCATACATGGTATGTTTTGTCCTTTAGACACTTGGGTTTTTATAATCTAGATTCAAAGTTGCTTAAATGAAGAGTTTTTTCTTCATGCTTTAGCATTTGACTCCTGTAATTTTAAAATGTACTTACTCGTGCCAAAGCGTCCGAGTACGTTTATACATTTTACTCATCTTGAATATACATCCAGGAATTTTGATAGTCTTTACTCGTCTGGGAAATACACCCGGGAATATTTATAGTGTTTATTCGTTCGGAAAATATGTCCCGAAATGTTAAACCTCGAAATCATGTATCAAGGTGTTGTTGGAATGTGATCACGTTAAATAAACGCATGTCCAGAAAATATTTAAGCCTACGGGGTCACACAAAATGACACGTACACTCTATGTAATTAATTAATATGTTCATGTAATATATTAATTAATATGTTCACGAAATGATTAATAAACATTTGTTAAAAGTTAAATATATATGTTTATTAATTAATTAAAGGAGAAGGACTTAATTGTGAATTAGGAATTAGAGTTGGACTCTAATAAAACTAATTGGGGGGGCGGGGCGAAAATTCTTATGGGTTTTTAGGCCTTGACTAAACTTGCCCATCAAGTTTAAAACCCTAACTATTCTCTCCTTCTCTCCCTCTCTTGGTTCGGCCGAAACACACACACACAAAAGGGTTTCGGGCTTTGTGGTTTTCGACTTTAGGGGCATTACACAAAGGGTTGTGAGTTCGTGATCGGGTACTAGCATACATACGTAGGGGTGTCAAGTGTACGATCGTAGAGGGGTTTTACTTTAAACCCTAACTAATAATAATAATCTTATTATTAATATTATTGGAAGCTAAGCTAAAAGGTACACATTCAATTCCTTACTTTGTTAATTATTATATTGCATATACGTTTCTTTCCGCTGCGTACTCGTGATTGTTTATATGATAATTGTGCTGAATCCTAACAGTGGTATCACGAGCCTACTATGTGATATTTTAGTTACAAAGTTCAAAACTTGAAGGGGGGGTTTAGGGTTGGTTCGATTTATTTAATAACACTACTAGAAAAACAGCTATTCTTGACGCGCAATGCGCGTCATAAAGGGGTCAGATGACGCGCAAATGCGCGTCAAGGAAGGACCAGTCATAAATTTTCATGACCCGCATTTGGGCGTCATCCTTCTATGACCCTCGGTTTATGACGTGCGTTTTTGCGTGTCATAACCTAATTTTTTTTTAAAAAAAATTAATTTTTTTCAGTTCCTAATTTTCTATTAAATGACAATTAAAAACCTGATAATACAAAATTAAAAACACAAATATCAAAATAACGCATTTCATATATATATATATATATCAAAACAATGAGGTTAATTCAAGTACTAATTCACGATAAGTCACAAGTTAATTAACGACAAAAATTACATATCGATAGTAATTCACAAGTTAGTTTGACAGCTTCCACATCGACCACTAAGTATACAACAAGACTACCCGAGTCATCCGTGCAGCTCTCCTGAAGCAGTAGTTCGACATTTTGGGACGAGTTGCTAGCCACCTGTTCCCAAAATAACAAAAAAAGTATTATAATACATTTGCTTTTAATTAACTTATTATAATTAACTTATATACATCGGCTGCCAACAGCAGCCCCGCAACTGACAGGTTTCTTTCGACCTCTAGACCACCCGACAAACTCAAATTAAGCAGCTATAACTTTTTATCCAAGAAGAGTACTTACGAAACCCATGACAAGTTATTAATGTGTAAGCAGTACTATAAAACTTGAACAAGTCCAATATTGCTACTCCTACTTACGAAACCCATGACAAGTTATTAATGTGTAAGAAGAGTACTTACAAAACCCATGACAAGTTATTAATGTGTAAGCAGTACTATAAAACTTGAACAACTCTAACATTTAGGATTATTGCTTGTATTCTGTTAGAAATATATTTTGTAGTAGTTGATTTGTAGCCTTTATACTGGCAATGTAAATGATTAAGTATGGAAGGGGGTTTAATGTAAATTGTGTATAGGTATATAAACCCCTTCCTTAATGAATATTGTAACCTTTCACCTCATTTTAATGCAAACTAATCTTCCTGCCAAACACACTTTCTCTCTCTACTTTCTCTCTCTTAAAACCACCATTGTTACACACACTAACACACACATAAGCTCGAATTCTTCACTTTACATTTGGTATCAGAGAACAATCAGAGTTGCTGAACGATCTACAAGCTTAATACAAGCTTAATTTGTGCTTAATTTCATAATTTGGCTTATTTTCTGAAAGGTTCATTTGCCGAGATCACTGTTTGAGTGATTTCTGCAAATTAAGTGTGTTTTTGTTCGAATTTTGTTCATCGATCGATTTATAATCAGTATATCATCCTTCGTTATCGATTTCAAAAGTTAATTTCATCATTTGAGTTGTTTTTGCTCGAGCTCGGCAAATCGCATGTTCGCGTGGGTTTGAATTCTAGTTGAAATTAACATCTAATTTGTTCAAGGATTTGTGCGCATCGTTTTTCTGATCATTTTGATATAAAATACGAGCTTTAATTCGCAAAAATGAAGGAGAAATTGAAGATTTACAGTCTGCTCTGCATTTGAAGGTTTGGCTGAACGAAGAAGACGACCAGTAATCGTCTATTTTGTCGCCTAGTGATTACTAGTGTTTGCAGAGATCGTTGGCTAAGACTTGCTCTTACTCGTTCTATTTGCAGAGCTCACTGCTCGGCAAATAGGTGTTTCAAGAAATCTTTGCTAAGTGTTGGTTCTACTTGTTCTATTTGCAGAGCTTTTGCTCGGCAAATAGGTGTTTACAGAATTTTTGGTTAAGGATTGAGGCTACTTGTTCTATTTGCAGAGCTCTTTGCTCGGCAAATAGTTGTTTCGAGAATTTTTGATTTGAGACTGGTGCTACTTGTATTGTTTGCAGAGATTTAAGCTCGGCAAACAAGTGTTTTTGGTTGGTGCGACTAAGTACAAGTTCTATTTGTGCTATTTGCAGAGTTATTTGCTCGACAAATAGTTGAATTTGATTCTTCGACCAAGTGATTTTATTAGTTGTGCTGTTTGCAGAGATTTAAGCTCGGCATTCAGTTGAAATTGGTTGTTGATCAGTGTACTTGGGTTGTGACTTGGCTACTTACACTATTTGCAGAGGATTAAGCTCGGCACTTAGTTGTTTTTGAATTTCTCAAATCAAAATTTTTCAAGAAAATTAATTCAAAATCACTTTTCATCAATATTCTTCACGTGGGAAGAAAATCAAAATTTTAAAATTTCTACTTGTTCTATTTGCAGAGGTCTGAGCTATGCATCTAGTTAAAATAGAAAATTTTCAATCATTTTTGGAATTTAGTTGAAATGGCTTCAAGGGAAGCTTTAGCACTTGGTTCTGAAGGAAGACCTCCTGTCTTGTTTAGAGGTTCTTATCCTCAATGGAAGAAAAGGTTTCTGAACTAGATAGACAGACAGAAGAATGGAAAACTTCTGAGGAAATCATACAAAGATGGTCCTGAAACTCCAAAGAACCCTGTTAATGGAGAAGCTTTACCTGAAGAGAGTTGGAATGCAGATAAGAAAAATAGAGTTGAAGCTGATCAAATGTCAATTGCTTATCTTTACCAAGCACTTCCTGATGACATTTACTGCAATGTGGACTCCTATGAAACAGGAAAAGACATATGGGATGAAGTGGAGAAGCAGATGGAAGGATCTGATGTGTCAAACACCATAAGATTGTCGACTGTTCTGAACATGTATGAAACTTTCAAGCAACAGAAGGGTGAACCATTGAATGAAGTATACATCAGATTCTGTAATGTCATCAATGAGCTTAGAAAGAATGATGTGAAAAGAACCAATATGGAACTGAACATCAAATTCATCAAAAATCTGGAAGAGGAATGGCAAGTGTATGGAACCCAACTCAACCAACAATCAGACTTTGGGAAACTCACTATTCACACCTTGTATGAAAAGCTGAAGCTGAATGTTGAGGATGTTCAGAGGATCCAAAAGAAGAAAGAAGAAAGTTCTCATTCCGATCCATTAGCCTTGGTAGCTGAGAAGAAGACTTCAAAAGTGTCAAGACAAAGCTTTGTTGAGTATGACACTGATTCTGATTCAAGTGAAATGAGTGATTCTGATCTGGATGAGAAACAAAAAGAGATGTACAAAGAACTCGCTTATTTCACAAAGGCTTTCAAGAAGAAATTCTTCAAGAAGAAACCAACAAATAATCAGCTTAGGACTTCATCAGTCTCTTCGTATGCTAAAAATGCGAATGCTCCTAAGTTTGATCAGAAGAAAGATTTTGTTGGTGGTGAGAAGAAGTATGACAATCAGAAGAAGTTTGAAAAGAAGGTCATGGATAAGAGAAACGAAGACAAGAAATGTTACAACTGTGGTCTTCCTGGACACTTTGCCATCAATTGCACTAAACCTCGACAAAAGAACTCCGAGTACTATAAGTACAAACTTTTGCTAGCAAGACAAGAGGAAAGTGGAATTGCTCTTCTCGCTGAGGATGACAAGTGGTTACATCTTTCTGATGAGGAGACAGACGAACTTGCAGCAAATGTGTGCTTCATGACGAAGATCAAGAAATCAAAGGAGTTGGATGATGTTGAGGAAAGTTCTTCAGAGGATGATCAGGTACTAACACTTCCCAAATCAGTGTTAAAACACTATATGGATATGAGTGAAACAGCAAGAAAAGATTGCAGGGAGTTGAGTAAAAAGAATTTAAAGTTAAAGAAAGATTTGGAAGACAAAGAAAAAGATTTTCAAAGTAAATTTGATTTGCTTCAAAAGGAATTTGAGAATTTGAAATCTGAAAAAGCAGCAGTCACTTTTACTCCAAACTCTAAACTGCATCTTGAACAACAAGAACTTGAGACCAAAGTTCTTGAACTGAGCAAGACCGTCAGAAAACTTCAAGTCGAAAAGACCAATGAGATGTTTCGAGCAAATGCATTGGCTGAGGACATTGAGTCTTTAAATGTGAAATTGAAAGAATCTATCCCTGATTTGACGGAATTTGAAAACAAAATTTTAAAATACTTACACTATTTGCAGAGGATTAAGCTCGGCACTTAGTTGTTTTTGAATTTCTCAAATCAAAATTTTTCAAGAAAATTAATTCAAAACCACTTTTCATCAATATTCTTCACGTGGGAAGAAAATCAAAATTTTAAAATTTCTACTTGTTCTATTTGCAGAGGTCTAAGCTCTGCACTTAGTTTTTTTTGAATTTCTCAAATCAAATTTTTTTTAAATTTCTACTTGTTTATTTGAAGAGGATTAAGCTCGGCACTTAGTTGTTTTTGAATTTCTCAAATCAAAATTTTTCAAGAAAATTAATTCAAAACCACTTTTCATCAATATTCTTCACGTGGGAAGAAAATCAAAATTTTTCAAGAAAATTAATTCAAAATCACTTTTCATCAATATTCTTCACGTGGGAAGAAAATCAAAATTTTAAAATTTCTACTTGTTCTATTTGCAGAGGTCTGAGCTATGCATCTAGTTAAAATAGAAAATTTTCAATCATTTTTGGAATTTAGTTGAAATGGCTTCAAGGGAAGCTTTAGCACTTGGTTCTGAAGGAAGACCTCCTGTCTTGTTTAGAGGTTCTTATCCTCAATGGAAGAAAAGGTTTCTGAACTAGATAGACAGACAGAAGAATGGAAAACTTCTGAGGAAATCATACAAAGATGGTCCTGAAACTCCAAAGAACCCTGTTAATGGAGAAGCTTTACCTGAAGAGAGTTGGAATGCAGATAAGAAAAATAGAGTTGAAGCTGATCAAATGTCAATTGCTTATCTTTACCAAGCACTTCCTGATGACATTTACTGCAATGTGGACTCCTATGAAACAGGAAAAGACATATGGGATGAAGTGGAGAAGCAGATGGAAGGATCTGATGTGTCAAACACCATAAGATTGTCGACTGTTCTGAACATGTATGAAACTTTCAAGCAACAGAAGGGTGAACCATTGAATGAAGTATACATCAGATTCTGTAATGTCATCAATGAGCTTAGAAAGAATGATGTGAAAAGAACCAATATGGAACTGAACATCAAATTCATCAAAAATCTGGAAGAGGAATGGCAAGTGTATGGAACCCAACTCAACCAACAATCAGACTTTGGGAAACTCACTATTCACACCTTGTATGAAAAGCTGAAGCTGAATGTTGAGGATGTTCAGAGGATCCAAAAGAAGAAAGAAGAAAGTTCTCATTCCGATCCATTAGCCTTGGTAGCTGAGAAGAAGACTTCAAAAGTGTCAAGACAAAGCTTTGTTGAGTATGACACTGATTCTGATTCAAGTGAAATGAATGATTCTGATCTGGATGAGAAACAAAAAGAGATGTACAAAGAACTCGCTTATTTCACAAAGGCTTTCAAGAAGAAATTCTTCAAGAAGAAACCAACAAATAATCAGCTTAGGACTTCATCAGTCTCTTCGTATGCTAAAAATGCGAATGCTCCTAAGTTTGATCAGAAGAAAGATTTTGTTGGTGGTGAGAAGAAGTATGACAATCAGAAGAAGTTTGAAAAGAAGGTCATGGATAAGAGAAACGAAGACAAGAAATGTTACAACTGTGGTCTTCCTGGACACTTTGCCATCAATTGCACTAAACCTCGACAAAAGAACTCCGAGTACTATAAGTACAAACTTTTGCTAGCAAGACAAGAGGAAAGTGGAATTGCTCTTCTCGCTGAGGATGACAAGTGGTTACATCTTTCTGATGAGGAGACAGACGAACTTGCAGCAAATGTGTGCTTCATGACGAAGATCAAGAAATCAAAGGAGTTGGATGATGTTGAGGAAAGTTCTTCAGAGGATGATCAGGTACTAACACTTCCCAAATCAGTGTTAAAACACTATATGGATATGAGTGAAACAGCAAGAAAAGATTGCAGGGAGTTGAGTAAAAAGAATTTAAAGTTAAAGAAAGATTTGGAAGACAAAGAAAAAGATTTGGAAGACAAAGAAAAAGATTTTCAAAGTAAATTTGATTTGCTTCAAAAGGAATTTGAGAATTTGAAATCTGAAAAAGCAGCAGTCACTTTTACTCCAAACTCTAAACTGCATCTTGAACAACAAGAACTTGAGACCAAAGTTCTTGAACTGAGCAAGACCGTCAGAAAACTTCAAGTCGAAAAGACCAATGAGATGTTTCGAGCAAATGCATTGGCTGAGGACATTGAGTCTTTAAATGTGAAATTGAAAGAATCTATCCCTGATTTGACGGAATTTGAAAACAAAATTTCTGACCTAAAATATGAGTGTTGTATAAAAGATTCTCTTAAACAAAAACTTGATAAAGAAAATGATGAGCTTAAATCTGAAATCAAGTCTTATCAAGACAAGTTGTATAAGATTAATCATTCATATCAACAAATCTTTTTGAATAGGCCAAGAAATTCAGAATCAATATTCACTTCAGGGTTAGGTTATGTCAATCCAAATCATTTGCTCAAAGCACAAGAAGAAGTCCCATCATTATATAAGGAATCTTATTTGAGATGTGGGATGACTGGCTAGTTTGTGAGACCGAATGATAGTGATTTTGAGGCTGATGATTTTCTAAAGAAGGGTGCAAAAGTCTATTTTAACTATGAGTTAATGGATGAGTCATATGATTTTTTCAGTCACCCTGCACATAAAATGGAAAAACAAAATGACGAAAAAGATAATCATGAGGCTATAATTCCTGAAATTCTTGAGTGTTTTAAAGAAAAACCTTTAGAAGAAACTATTCCAATTCCAAAAGCTGAAAACTTAAGACCTTATGTTCCACAAAAAGTTTTGGAAAAGGTAATAGAGGATCTGCAAAAGTCTCTTGATGAAAAGCAATCTTTAATAGATAATCTGAAGATTCAAAATCACTATATCATTGATCAACCCAAATTTGACTCCAAAGTATGTGAACAACCTGGTTGTTCTATTTGTGAAGTTGTGAAAGCATCAACTCAGACTGGCCGTTCTATTTGTGAAGTTGTGAAAGCATCAACTCAGATTGGCCGTTCTATTTGTGAAGTTGTGAAGCATCAACTCTGGTTGTTCTATTTGTGAAGTTGTGAAAGCATCAACTCAGAATGGCCGTTCTATTTGTGAAATCGTGAATGCATCTGTGCAAACTGAGAGTCAAGTTGTGCATGTTTCTGTTCAAACTGATGGTGATCTAGATGATGTATATGATGTTCATGATGTTGATGATTATTTCTTCCCGATTGCTTCTGAAACTGAGTCATTTACCAAGTTTTCTGAGGGAACTCAATCATACTTGAATGAAATTGATGCTTTCAAACAAAAGTTTGAAAAAGAAAGAGAACAGAGGTTAAATGTGCTAAAGGAACTTAATGATCTAAAAGTTGAATTCCAATTTCAGAAAATAGCACTTCAATTTTTTAAAGAAAAAGAAAAAGCATCAATTCCACTCAAAAGAAGTCCTTGTCCAATTAAGATAAGTGAAGCAAGTGTGAAATTGGAAACGGATGATTTCTCAACATATTTGGAAAGAAATTATGATTTTGCTCCTGATTTTGAAAAACATTTTGTTCAAAAAGAGGAAAAACATGAATTTTTTCTAAAGAAGATTCCAAAGTCACACTCTTCACAACCTTCCCCATTCGATAAGTTCCAAAGACCAAAGACCACCCAACAATCAAAGACCAACCCATTACTCAAGACTGATTCAAAATCAAAGACCAATCCATCACACAAGACTGATTCAAAACCAAAGACCAAACCATCACTCAAGACTGATTCAAAATCAAAGACCAACCCATAACTCAAGACTGATTCAAAATCAAAGACCAACCCATCACACAAGACTGATTCAAAACCAAAGACCAAACCATCACCAAGACTGATTCAAAATCAAAGACCAACCCATCACTCAAGACTGATTCAAAATCAAAGACCAACCCATCACTCAAGACTGATTCAAAATCAAAGACCAACCCATCACTCAAGACTGATTCAAAATCAAAGACCAACCCATCACTCAAGACTGATTCAAAATCAAAGACCAACCCATCACACAAGACTGATTCAAAATCAAAGACCAACCCATCACTCAAGACTGATTCAAAATCAAAGACCAACCCATAACTCAAGACTGATTCAAAATCAAAGACCAACCCATTACTCAAGACTGATTCAAAATCAAAGACCAATCCATCACACAAGACTGATTCAAAACCAAAGACCAAACCATCACCAAAGAATGTTTCAAAACCAAAGTTCAATCAATCACCTAAGACAGATTCGAAACCAAAACCAAACAAAGAACCCAAAGTATCTATGAATTCAAAGACTTCTAGGAAATACAAGGTTAAATCTGAACCTCAGTCCCAAAAAGAAGTCAAAACAAGAAGTGGTCCAAAGATTGTTAAGAATGAAACTTTCTCATTAGGTAACAAACAACCTCAGCAGGTTAGGTATTCTAGTTTTCCTAGGTATTCTCAAAAGAATCCTAAGTGCACTTTACAAAGGGTTAGAGATACTGTTTCTGGAATGACTAAGTACAAAGATCAATATGGTTGGTTGTCACCTAATAATATAAAGAAGGTAAACAAGACCACAGAAACCATCAAGAAGAAACCTGTTAAGTCCGAAAATAACAAATTGTTTGCTAACAAGAAGACTGTTCATGTTTCAGGTGACTTGTGCTTAACTAGTAGCAGTAGATGGATTCCTAAGGATAGATTTTTGCATGCTTCTAGTAAAGTCAAGCTTGATGGGAATACAACAAATGTGAAACAAGTGTGGATTGTCCGTAGATCAAATTCTCAAAATAGTGCCAATACATCTAGGACTAGTCCTGCTTGTACCAAAACTTGTGTATAAACCTTGGATTTTCATTGTTTGTAATTCGTATCTGTGCTTTGAACAATTATGTGTGTTTGTTTGTGATTTGAATAAAAAGTTTGTTTGTGTGTTATGTTGCTTGATATTTATTTTTATGTATACTTGCATGTTATCCCTCTAACCTGCAAGGACCCAATCTACATGGGTACCTAAATCATATTTCCTTGTCCTTGCAGGAATTTCTCATTTGTGTATGGTATGTTGACTCGGGATGTTCTCGTCATATGACTGGAAACAAGTCCATTCTAACAAACTTTGTCGAGAAGTTCATGGGAACCGTCAGATTCGGAAATGATCATATCGCTCCTATTCTCGGTTATGGAGACATTGTTAAAAATGGTGTCACTATCAAGAGAGTTTCTTATGTTGAAGGCCTAGGACACAATCTTTTTAGTGTTGGACAATTTTGTGACAATGATCTTCAAGTCTTATTCAGGAGATATGAATGCAAAGTGCAGACTGAAGATGGTGTGGATATTCTTACTGGAACAAGAGACAATAATTTGTTCACTATTGATCTCAACAACATTCCATCTAACTCTTCAGAGATTTGTCTTCTTTCTAAAGCAACTACACAAAATTCTTGGTTATGGCATCGCCGTCTTTCTCATCTTAATTTTCAAACAATCAATGCTCTAGTGGATAAACAACTTGTTGAAGGACTTCCGGATTACAAGTATGAAAGTGAACATGTTTGTCCAGCTTGTGCAATTGGTAAGATGAAGAAAGCTTCACACAAACCAAAGAAGTATCTGAGTATTGAAGGTCCTTTGCACCTTATACATATGGATTTGTATGGCCCAATGAAAGTTCAAAGTATCCATGGCAAGCGATACATTCTTGTGATTGTCGATGATTATTCTCGTTACACTTGGGTATTCTTTCTTCATGCAAAGAGTGATACTCCGAATGCAATTATTGATTTCATAAAGAAGACCCAAGTAAATCTTAAATCATCAGTTAGAATTGTTCGCTCAGACAATGGCACTGAATTCAAGAATTCAACAATTGATTCTTTCTTCAAGTCCATGGGTATTACTCATCAATTTTCTGCTGTCAGGACACCTCAACAGAATGGAGTAGTTGAACGTCGAAATCGAACTCTTGTTGAAGCAGCTAGAACAATGCTTGCTTATTCTAAGTTGCCTCCAAATCTATGGGCTGAAGCTGTTGCTACTGCTTGTTTCACTCAAAATAGATCAATCATTAACAAGAGGTTTGATAAAACTCCTTATGAGGTGATAAACAAACGAAAGCCCAATGTGAACTTCTTGAACATTTTTGGATGTGTATGTTATGTTCTCAATGATCGAGATAATCTGGGCAAATTTGAACCAAAAGGCGATGAGGCATATTTCATCGGTTATTCAAGAGAATCAATTGCTTATCGAATATATAACCGAAGAACCAAGAGAATTGAAGAGAGTATGAATGTTAGATTTGATGAACTCTCGGGGATGGTTCTTGAACAACACAGTTCAAGACCCGAACTTCAAAGTCCACAAGCTTCCGCAACAAAGACTGCTTACGAAGGGTCCTTCGTATCCAGTCTTTTATATGGAGGTAAAGCTCCGTATATGGTATATCATCAAGCCCCCCAGTCTGATGGGAGAGTCTATCTGTAGAATATCGCATTAGACTTCAAAAATAAAAATAAATAAATAAGAGCATACCTGCGTAACCGGGGCTTCGAAGAAGCTATGGTTTTGGATGCTCCGTTTCTTCTCCGGAGCTCTTTGCGGGGGTAAAATTGTCATTTTACTATGCCGCGTATATATCCCATCAAGAATTTAATTCGTGCGCGCGTATCCCGGGGAGAAAACCAATTGACGGTTCGGGTGGGTTATGCGCCGGTTTTTCAAACCATCCTTTTTCTCCCCTATTTAATTGTTGACGGCTCCAGAGATTTTATTTTCCGCTTCTTTTGCAACTGCTCTCCCTTCCCAACTCTCTTTTCTTTTAGAATCAATCGTTCCTCTCGTTCAATCTTCTTAACACGTATGGATCGTAACCATTTTCGCATCATTAGTACCACATATTCGGAGATGACGGAGGATGATGTCGCGTGGTTTCGTCGGTGTTTTTGCCGCCCTACCGATCCTGAGATTAGGGGTCCGGGACGGGCAAAATCGATTCTTGATGTGCCTCCTGGCTTTGTAGGTATGTATACCGCTCCCTTTTCCGGTGGTAATCTTAGGTTTCCTTTGTCCCCTTGGTTATTAGGGTTACTTGATTACCATAATCTGCATTTATCGATGGTTCACCCCTTAGCGATTACTATGATAGTATCGTTTATCATTATTTGTCGTGCATTCGATATAGAACCCAGGATAAGTTTATTTGGGTATTTTTTTAGGTTTGGTATTCGTGACGGTTGGGTCATGGTTGAGGAGAGGCCTGGTAGGTTATTTTTTGATATAGGGGATTCTGATATGTTGAATTGGAGGCCGGGGTTTTTGTTTTTCAGTGAGGAATATATATTCACCCGCTGTTCAGGGGTATATTGGATAGGAATAGGTTGGTGCCAAGGGTATCGTTTGAAGGTAATGAGCGTGCTTGGGATTCTCTTGACAATGAGTTGATTCATGAGGTGCGTAGTTCTTCATTTGAGTTGGTTACCTATCCCTCTGTGATTCTATATCTTGCTGGAATTACCATGTCATGGGAGGGTTCTCCGGATCAGCCTGTCTTGATATGGTGTTGTGAAGGTACCATTCTTCTTTGCTGCTTTTTTCTGCCAATTGCATTATGTTGCTTTCTCCTAATGTCTTTACGTTGTGTTTGTAGAGTTGACACTTATAGAGGCTGTGACCATGAGTCCTCGAGGCATGGTTGTTGGTAGGAGGCCTTTGTCTCCTTCGGATGGGGAGGGTCCCCTTTTTGCTGGTGTTGATGTTTCTGAGCTCTTCTCCGGAGCTCTTTGCGGGGGTGAAATTGTCATTTTACTATGCCGCGTATATATCCCATCAAGAATTTAATTCGTGCGCGCTTATCCCGGGGAGAAAACCAATCGACGGTTCGGGTGGGTTATGCGCCGGTTTTTCAAACCATCCTTTTTGTCCCCTATTTAATTGTTGACGGCTCCGAGATTTTCTTTTCCGCTTCTTTTGCAACTGCTCTCCCTTCCCAACTCTCTTTTCTTTTAGAATCAATCGTTCCTCTCGTTCAATCTTCTTAACACGTATGGATCGTAACCATTTTCGCATCATTAGTACCACATATTCGGAGATGACGGAGGATGATGTCGCGTGGTTTCGTCGGTGTTTTTGCCGCCCTACCGATCCTGAGATTAGGGTTCCGGGACGGGCATAAATCGATTCTTGATGTGCCTCCTGGCTTTGTAGGTATGTATACCGCTCCCTTTTCCGGTGGTAATCTTAGGTTTCCTTTGTCCCCTTGGTTATTAGGGTTACTTGATTACCATAATCTGCATTTATCGATGGTTCACCCCTTAGCGATTACTATGATAGTATCGTTTATCATTATTTGTCATGCATTCGATATAGAACCCAGGATAAGTTTATTTGGGTATTTTTTTAGGTTTGGTATTCGTGACGGTTGGGTCATGGTTGAGGAGAGGCCTGGTAGGTTATTTTTTGATATAGGGGATTCTGATATGTTGAATTGGAGGCCGGGGTTTTTGTTTTTCAGTGAGGAATATATATTCACCCGCTGTTCAGGGGTATATTGGATAGGAATAGGTTGGTGCCAAGGGTATCGTTTGAAGGTAATGAGCGTGCTTGGGATTCTCTTGACAATGAGTTGATTCATGAGGTGCGTAGTTCTTCATTTGAGTTGGTTACCTATCCCTCTGTGATTCTATATCTTGCTGGAATTACCATGCCATGGTAGGGTTCTCCGGATCAGCCTGTCTTGATATGGTGTTGTGAAGGTACCATTCTTCTTTGCTGCTTTTTTCTGCCAATTGCATTATGTTGCTTTCTCCTAATGTCTTTACGTTGTGTTTGTAGAGTTGACACTTATAGAGGCTGTGACCATGAGTCCTCGAGGCATGGTTGTTGGTAGGAGGCCTTTGTCTCCTTTGGATGGGGAGGGTCCCCTTTTTGCTGGTGTTGATGCTTCTGAGCCTATTCCGAAGAGGCAGAGGGTGAGGGATGGCCCATCTGCTTCAACGGAGCCTATGGCTGCAGGTCCTTCTGTCATTATCCTTGATTCTTCTCCCATAAGAGATCAAGTTGCTGTTACTATTGCTGCTCCAGTTTCTGATACTGATCAAGGTACATGTTTCTCCCTGACTCTGTTATTTGTGTTCGCATAAATCTGATTTGTATGTTTTTTCTTTATTTAGCTGGAACTTCTGATCCCGTACGGAGGCCTGGGAAAGAGCCAGTTGATGAAACTTGAGCTACTACAACTTAAGTTAGAGCTTCCGCAGCTGGAGCTAGAGCCATAATTGGTAAGTGGCTGGATATTACGTGGATATTTCAGTTGTTGTTCCCCTTTTTCATATTACTTATTGCAATTCTTCGTAATTTTTTCAGGGGTTCCTCTTCAGAGTGAATTGCCTGATCCTCAGCTTTGTCGAATGAGTCTGGATATGCTGGTTCCTGATCACCTTAGGACCATGCTGGATACCATGCCTGCTCAGAGGCTTGCTGATTCTCAGGAGGCTTTGTCCCTTGCTACGCAAAGTTTGGATGCTGCTCATGAGAGAATTTCTGCTCTTGTTTCTGCCGGGCCTGCTGCAGTGATCAATAGATTGGAGTTGGAGTTGGAAGATTCAAGGAACTCCATGCGTCAGGTTATTTCTAGTGTCATTTCCCATGTCTTTCGGATGTTGATGGCGAGTCCTGAGTTTGATCAGAGTCTTGATGAGCTAATCGAGGCTAACCGGGCTGATTCGAAAGCTTTACTGCTTTTCCGTATGGAGAGTCGTGGGCAGGTTGTCTTGGCTGGGAATAGGGAGAGGCTTCTTGGTACTGAGGAGAGGATCGTTGCTGCTGAGGAGGCCTTAAGGAGGATTTCTTTTCCTTATATCCAGCAGATTTCTTCGAATCCCGATGCTTCGGTGGCCGATCTTTATAACATTAGGCCTCAGGGAATGTAAACTGTTTGATCCTCTGTACTCTGTACATATATTTTTTGATGCCTATTACATTGTAAATGACTTGCTCTTCTTTTTTGCTTCTTGTCTCTGTTTTGTGCCGCCATTGCTTCGTTTCATTCAGAGCTTATCATTCTGCATTCTTTCATGGGGAAGTGATGTCTTTTGTTTTGGTTATGCTTATACATTCTTAAAAGAATGTCTTATGCATTAATGCTTATGCACTTCAATCATAAGGAAGGAGTGGCTTATGGATTATACTCATGCGTTATTACCTCATGATTGTGTTTGAAAAGTCTTATGGGCATCCCCTTAACAATTCAAAAGTTGAAAAAAAAATTATGCGCATTTATGGAATTATTACGATCGTTTTATAATTTTTGCGGGAGCTTATAAGTACATGGCAGGAGGATTTTACAAAAAAAAAAATTGTATTGTTCCTAGCTGCTACTTTTGTGCTGCCCTATTTACTCCGTTAATTTGGCTTATCCCGGGGGCGAATTATGCTCCAACCGGTCTTAATGCATGTCGGAGTCTTTGTTGTATGGATTTTTGCATCCTCTACTGGTCCAGAGTTGTCTGTCCTTTCTGCTCTGAAGGATCCTTCTGCTGCGGTTTCCAGTTGTCCTCTAGGCCCTTTTTGAATTATTCTTCTGTTGCGTTTGTACCATGGTACGGAGATCTTACCTTTTGTATCCTTGGTGAATTAAGAGAGCAGTGTTTGCATCCCTCCGTGAGATTTGTACTGAACGCAACCGTGTATCGTGGATACTATCATGTGGAATTTCCTCATTCCTTCTCTGCCCAGGAGCATGTCATAGGGCGAGTTTTGTAACACCCCAACTAAGGCGGAACAATGAGATGTACAGAAAGTCGAGTATTCAAAACAAATGATTATAAATAACATTCACCATAGCTTTATTTGATAAAAGATCTTTACAATGCACAAGCATGTGAACCAATTTCCAAGTACAAATGCGTCCTCCATACTTGGATATTAAGTCCACGAAACAAATAATAAGTACATGAAACGCTAAACTACAATGATCAAGGCGGATTCCATTGCCCATCACAAGGTTTGATCATTGACTCCAAAGTGCAATGCAAATAATCATGAAGCATATAAATCCTCAAAGCTTAAGCTTATTTCCTGAAAAGCATGAAGAAAAAGTGTCAACTACGAAAACGTAGTTGGTGAGTGCATAGGTTTTTATATAAATCTTGGTACACATCCATTTTAACACTTAAAAAACATATTATTGTTACATTACAAAATACCCAAACCATATGACCGACAAAATTCTCATCTCCAAATATCAAGTTTTCCAAATACCATAATGTCATTTCAAGACTTGGAAAAATCCATGGTAACTTATAAAGTTCTCATTTGTCAAAATCATCGTGAGAGAAAAATATATCAATCGATTAATCATACATCACATCAAAACCATTCGGTCATCAAGATTTCAATATCGCCAATTTCAACAACTTTCAAGATTCCATATAAGGTCCAATACCCAAACCGTATGTTCATTCCGTAATAACCAAAGTATGTCCCAATTCTGTCATTAGTAACATTTACATTGATATTTTAAATGAGTTTAGATTGAGCCACTACTAAGACCATTTCACGTCTAAACCAATATAATATATCCCATCGATTTAACCATGAGGTCACATGCTGTCAATCACGTGCCATAACAATAAAAAGGGGTCGTGCCATGGAGACGACCAATAATAAAAAGTAGATTAGAGCACCTCATGGTCGACAGTCGTTGTAGGCGGCCAATCAACCTGCCACCACTGATGTGAGTGAGGGGACGAATCCTAGTTGCGCAACCCTCTAACTACAGGCCTCAATGAGTTAATAGTAGTGTACAGGGGACTACCGTTTGACAGTACTCAAGCTCATCATATAACATATAACATGTTGAACATACAATATAATTCCCATATCATAATCATTCTTTCGAATATCATTTCATAAAAGAAAGCAATTTTATTTATCATGCTTTTCACCCCGAAAGTAAAACACATAAAAAGAGTTTGAAAGGGGGCTATGACTCACCTTGACATGCCGAGCATTATATTTACTTATCCAAAATGGGTACTTCCCATCTATTGCTCCCTTGATCATATATTCCATCATGGTCCTCAACCACATTTCAAAGCCAAGACTATCCCTACGAGAGGACTAATATACGTAAGTTCCTATCTTAAGCCATCACTTAGAAATGCCACTTTCATTAAGTTGTCATCAATTATGGAATCCAAGTGTATTGCTAATATTCGCATCTTTTTGGTTGTAGAGAGTGTTGGTGTAAAAGGTCACTTTCATTATACATGTAGTTATAAGTTGTTAGAATTTCGGTAACTTGCCATCATTTGTGGTTTCGTTTGGCATATTAGGTTATCATATAGAAATGCCGTATTAAGTTATATTATCCTTATTCATCATTTGATGTGTGACCGATTTTAATACTAGTTAGCATTTGTGATATCAATTTATAGTTTGATTAACGTAATTACTTATGTCCATCCCACTTAATTATCTTTCGTGTTACTTTGATTGCACTTATCTTTTAACTCACATATTTCCCGATATGCCGTATGATTACTTGGGTTTACGAAATTCATTTAAGTGTTATAGGCCATTACCAATTGGGCCTAAGTGTTATGGGCTTTTAGGCGACTTGGGCTTAATTTAGTTATTGGGCTTGACCTTATTTGGGTTATGTGCTTAATGAGTTATATTGGTTATTGGGCTATATGATTTATTGGGCCAAGTGGGCCTACTGATTTATGGTTTATTATTTGGGCCGGGTTAGCCCATTATGATCCTTAGTCCATTCCTTAGCCCCTTACACAAATTATTAGTTCACTTTAGAATTTTCTGTTTTCAGTTCACATTTTTATGAAATGTTGGCTACTAATTAAGGGTTAAATTTAATTATTTGGGATTTGGAGATTTTTATACAGTGAACTATATGTGTCCAATTATTTTTTAATTTTTGGCTTAATTTATAGAGGATGTTTACTACCTCTAAATATTTTTATAAGTGAAAGTGGTCAAAACAGTCACTGTTTTACATACCCGAATGTTTTATAAAAGTTCTTTGGGTTATGCTCTTAATAAAAATTCCATGATTTTATTTTAAGCTCAGGACACATTGAACTTACTTTCCACCAAGTATGACCTCTTGGAACCTTACGGATTAGGAGATAAAATTGTTAAAGTTGATAAAATATTCAGACAATAATACAGTTTTGACCAGTTTTAGTAGAAAAATCATATCTTTTGTTTGGTTCACTATTGTTGGGTGATTCAAGTTGATGGTTAAACTTAACTCGTTCATCTACAACTTTGGTTTTGAAAGTTTTGCTTGAAACGGTCTGAAAATGCTCAGTTTATCCGTCACAAGACAGAAAACTGGTTCTGTCAGAATGCATTTTGATTAAAACAACCAACCAATGGCCTTTCTTGCTTAATTAACACCTTAATTTATACAAAAACTTAATCAACAAAACATAGTTCTTCCAAAAAGGTGAATGCATGTGACCATCTAGCCATTTTATGAACAAATCTCTTAACAAGTCTTTCATACAACACAAAAATAAGTTTATTTATGAAAATCACAGGAAATAAGTCTCATCCATATCAACAAAAATCGATTTTTATGGAGATTCATCATCTAGTTTGAAAGCTTTCTCATGAACCATCACTTTTGGGTCTTATTTGAGTTGAATCCTTGAATCTTTCCTCTAGATCTTGACATGCAATGGCATGAAAGGAAAGATCCTATCAACATGCCCTCATTAAGTGTATTTTCAAGAAGAAAATCAAAGAAAAACATGGTTTTTGATAAAGATCTTTTAGTATATACAAAAACTTAATCAACAAAACATAGTTCTTCCAAAAAGGTGAATGCATGTGACCATCTAGCCATTTTATGAACAAATCTCTTAACAAGTCTTTCATACAACACAAAAATAAGTTTATTTATGAAAATCACAGGAAATAAGTCTCATCCATATCAACAAAAATCGATTTTTATGGAGATTCATCATCTAGTTTGAAAGCTTTCTCATGAACCATCACTTTTGGGTCTTATTTGAGTTGAATCCTTGAATCTTTCCTCTAGATCTTGACATGCAATGGCATGAAAGGAAAGATCCTATCAACATGCCCTCATTAAGTGTATTTTCAAGAAGAAAATCAAAGAAAAACATGGTTTTTGATAAAGATCTTTTAGTATATACAAAAACTTAATCAACAAAACATAGTTCTTCCAAAAAGGTGAATGCATGTGACCATCTAGCCATTTTATGAACAAATCTCTTAACAAGTCTTTCATACAACACAAAAATAAGTTTATTTATGAAAATCACAGGAAATAAGTCTCATCCATATCAACAAAAATCGATTTTTATGGAGATTCATCATCTAGTTTGAAAGCTTTCTCATGAACCATCACTTTTGGGTCTTATTTGAGTTGAATCCTTGAATCTTTCCTCTAGATCTTGACATGCAATGGCATGAAAGGAAAGATCCTATCAACATGCCCTCATTAAGTGTATTTTCAAGAAGAAAATCAAAGAAAAACATGGTTTTTGATAAAGATCTTTTAGTATATACAAAAACAAGATAGATTAGACAAAGAGATGAAGATTTATACCCTTGATGAGCTCAATTTTGGAGATGATTTTTGGCCGAAATTTCGTGGCCTCTTATGCTTCTAATAACCCTTATTATTATCTTAGTTTAGATTTGATTTTTACCCTTGTTTCTCTTGTTTGTTTAGGCCGAAATGAAGAGGAGGAAAGGAAGGGGAAAGTGCAGAATTTTGAGAGAGAAATGTGTTTGTGGGTGTGTTGGGAAGATGTAAAATGATTATGGAGTGTGAAGGAAGGGTTAGAGTGTGACTTTGGGTAGGAAGTGCATTGGAAGTGTAAGAATAATGCATCTAGCTAAATTTTGATTGGGTAAAGGGTTATGGGGAAAGGGGGGCCGGTTTTTGGCAAGGAAAAATGAAGGGGATTTTCAAATTTTGATTGGGTAAAGGGTTATGGGGAAAGGGGGGCCGGTTTTTGGCAAGGAAAAATGAAGGGGATTTTCAAATTTTGTTTTATATTAAGTGTATGTGAGTTTATATATTTGTATATAAACATTTTGTTACTTGTTTTGCATGTATATGTATAGGTTGTAAGTATATTTAAGTGTTATAAGTTAGTTTATATTTCTAAAACATAATTGGTGTTTATATATATATATGAGCCGTATGTGTATATGTATGTATGTGTATATATATTTGTGCTTTAATTTGTTACTTAACTCTTTGTTTATAAGCTTCTACCTATATTAGGCATAAATGTACTTATTATTATTTTTCAAGCACTTTTATGTGCATATTGGTTTATCAATATATTTTTGAGATAGTCATTTTATTTTCATGACCATATATACTTTTATTGGCATGATTAATTAAATTGTTGGACATTTTGTAAGATTTATTGACTTGGTCACAAGTTGTGAGTCTTACATTTTCATTTATATAACTTGACTTCTTGAAATGAAGTTTTTGGTTCATTGACATTTCATCAAGTTCAATTAGAACTAATTTATAGCTTGAGGTTGTCTTGAATGATTTTAGTTATTGTTTATGGCAAATCTAAGATAGCTAGTCATCTATGGTATTTCATTGAACTAGAGGGCAATTATCACTACGCCTTAAATGGCTAGAAGATCAATTCTCTCAATAGACCTCTAGGGATAGATACCTAGATAAGTCTAAGTAAATTATCCTAGTCAGAAATTGAGGGTTGTTACATCATTACCCCCTTAACTGAAACTTCATCCTCGAAGTTTGCTCGTTCACGCGGTGATAAAATGAATGGTTTGACGGTAAGGATGGCTTCGCGGAGGCGCACAATTTATGAGAGTCCATCTGGTTTCATCATGACCTTTTTAATTACTTACAAGCTTTTGACCTCCGTAGTTGGGGGCATTCATTGCTCTGTGCCCTAACATTTCTCGTGATTAGAAACTTCGAAAAAGAAAAAAGGTTACGAATGTCGCTCACTTCTTGAGACGACTGGAGATTAATCATATGTAATCGTTGGGGGTTGTTCATCTTGCCTAGATCAATACTAAATAATGAGATGATGATATGAATGTCAATACGGAGGGGTAAAATTAGCAAATGGTTCGTAACGCGAGTTACAATAAAAATGATAAGAAATGTTGGAATATCGATCGTTGGTGGTACTCATCTCCATTGTCACTTTGTGTACTTTCCTTTATCGTTTGCTTTCCCCAATAAAGAATCGCTCCACTGGCTTCTCTCCTACTTTCATCTTTCTTTGGTTTGATGTTGGACACGCTTGCCGCTACTTGAAAATATTGACTTCGTTTGGGACTAATCACTTGTTAAGGGATTACCCCCTTAACAAGAGTGATACTAATCCGTTATGCCGAGTTGTACTAAATTTACAAAGGTATACATCCGTAGTACCTCATTTTAGGGTTTTCCAACATCGTCGTTGATGTTCTAAGGTGTACAAGGGAATTATGAGTTAGCTAATGATAGTTCCATCTTAGTTCTCCTGCTCGCCCTTGCTTTCCAACCTCGTCCTTATCTTCCAAAGTTACCTTTTTCGTTATTCGTTAAGTCGCATCGTTACTCATTTTTATCTTGCTCTTGCTGGTATTGGCTTGCAAATCGTTGTACGGGACCTTTAATTCTTCCCTTTTTAGTGTAAGAGTACTACCATCTATGACATATTGCCGACTAAACTCCTTTTTAACATTGCACCTATAACCTCTTCCATTTCTCTTCTATTCCTACACATTCCTTGTGATAGGATTTACACAATCCTTATGCTCACAAATAATCATATCACCACTATCTTCGGAACACAAACACCTCAAGTCCACATTGGTATGAAATCCTTCTTAGATCCCTTTTGACCTAGATCTACGAGACTTCCAATTACTTTGCTCGCCAAAGCCTCATGTCCATTTTCAACTTTCTAAGCTAAGCTTCTTTTCAAATACACTAGCATAATGTTGTTAGGAATTATGATGTAACATAATTTAGGTGAAACATCGGTTACTTCATCTTTTCTCTACCATTCGGTTCCCTCCATTTGTCTTTCATTCTCTTATGGGTAACCATACTCCTTACCATTTCGCCACTCGGATACATTTCTTACTAGAGCAATCGTCATCTTGAATGACACGCGCGCAGTTCCTAGTCCTTGAAGTTAATTCAGGGGTACTTGTCACATCATGTTGATACGGATCCTTTTATCCTAACTCATCACGGATGCTTGTTATCCTTATCATGCTTCCTTTCAAGTGTCCCGTAACTAGCTTTTCCCCGAGTTTGTAGTTTCTTGAAAATTAGTTCAATGACCAACTTCCTTGATCGTTGTGGTGGTATGTGCCTTGAATTCTAGCGTCATGTTCCACATTTGCTTTCACAACTAACTTAGCGATTCCATGTTGTTTTCATTCTTCACTTTTCTTGGGCGCAATTCTCCTTGGGTCAATGGTCCTTCACGGCTCACCACGTATCACAAGATTTTTCCTCACCCAAGTTTATCTTGTTTTAGCTTAACTCTATTTGACCGTTGACCTTGAGGGGATAACCATCACATGTCATCTTGCTTCCTCTATTTATCGACCATACTTCTCCTCTTTAGTAAGGCTAGCTTTCATCGGGTGTTGGGCGTGTATCGCTTTCCCTTAGCTTAGTTGATATGCTCTACTAATAGCTCGTCTTTTGATAGTGGTTTTCCAATTGATATTCAGAGAATAACGTGTGGAGTGCCATAAAGATAAACGCTACCGGAACTACATCTAGTAAATGGCATCAATGCCTTCACTTTACTTGTTTGAGTCAAATGACATTTCTTCATTTCATCTTCTGCTCCAAATCATCTTCAATGAGGCTAGTGAATAACTCTTCTTGAAAGATAAGGTATAATCTTGCACTTCATACTCCTTGTTCGAGTACCTACCTTTGCTGTGATTACCCCCTTAACATTTTTCCTCTAGAAAAATGTAAGGGATTTCCCGCTCTTCACTTCATCTGACCATCCTTGACGAACTTTAATTCGCCAAATTTTCCTTATTCCTTCATGTAACAAATATCCATCTGCTCGGGTGTTTTGAAAAAGAAAAGGATAGCTTGGAATCCTTTTCGTTACTCTTCCATCTTGGGGGTTACTCGACACATCTTAATTATCTTATTGTCCTTGGTTTTCTTCCTCCAATTACTTTCGTTTTCCAACTTTGTTAGTGATCTCCTCCAAGCCCTAGGGGAGTCCTTATACTTAACCAAAGGTGACCTTCATGTCGCACAACTTCCCTTTTGTTAGCCGCCCAATCTTTCCTTTCGGACGATCAACACAGATAGGGAAGACCTTCGATTCTTTCCCCAAGTTAAGGCTTAGTACACTCTTCGATCGTGCTTCCTTGTACTTCGATTGACAAACAACATATCTTCCACGTCTTACGTTACATTCGTGACCCGATGGTATCTTCTATGCTATACAGTTATCCCAAGTTTTCCATTTGTGGACTACTGATGTCCGAACGTCTTTCGCTTCATTTGATGTCGCAGCGAGAGCAGGGTACTAGTTACTCGATTCGCCATTGCGGAATGTCGCGTAAGTGAGTTGTATGTTGTTAAGTTACTAAATTTTGAAGAGAAGCGGTGGTGACCACTACTTTGAATAATCAAGGATATAGAATTTTGGTTTCGAATGAATGAAATAGGAAATATATAAACAAGGGATTCCTTAAGGCTCGAATTAGACTCCTTGCGCGAGTTAAAGAAATCGCTTCTATGTCTTTCGTTGCCCAAATGGACTCCAACTTCCAATGACGTCGATATATGTCGCACCGCCTTAGATAATATAAATAACTGTTCGTGTACGTGTGTTAGAATAAAGATATCGCACCAAATTTCGGAGCTACAATCCCCAGAATGTGTCGTCTAGAATATATATATCGGAATGTGTCCTACCAGCGTCATCAATTCGTAATTTGGCTTTAATACCACTCGCCCTTCATAAGCCTCCAACTTCACTCGACGTTTCCATATGTTTCGCACCATCTCAGATCGTATGCAAGGGTTATGCGCATTATCTAAGGGGATTGAGTCGCGTCATAACTTGGAACTACAATTCTTAGAGTATATCGTCCGACGTTCGTGAGAAGATGCTCCACCGATGTTATCGCGTTGTTGTATGTCCATAATGAATTGTGGTGTCATAAGCAATAGGATGTGGGAAAATTTCAAAAGGGCAGGAGTGAACGAATATTGGATTGGAGGAGCACTTAATAACAACTTTCATACTTAGAAGATATCTAATTTCATAATGAATTTCTCAAAGACAATCACTAGTTCTCAAGCAGTCAGATCTCATTACGCAATATCTATCTCAGTAGTAAGGACTATCAACCTTATCATAATATCTAGCAAATACTAGTTCCCAAAAGTCAAATCTTAGAGCACAATACTATATTGATACTAAGGCAAGACTATATACTCATTACATCATTCACTCACTAGTCCTCAAATAGCTTAACCTCAGGGCGCAATAATTATCTTAATAGTAAGGCATGACTACCTAACCATCACAATATACACGCGCTAGTTTCAAATAGCTCAAACTTAGAGATTAAAGGCTCTTATTTCTATATCGTCCATGAAATTTCATATCAACTCGTCATGCTCATATTCTCTTTCAAATCAATCATAAATAATCAACCTCATTACCCAATAATTTAAACAAGTCATATTCCAAAATGATTTCTTGCCTCATAGTAATCATATTATTTTAAAGTGCATATGCTACTTAAAGTTCAACATCATAAATCACAAAGCTTTTACGCATGCATTTATCTCGTAATTTCCACATTGCACATTCCAAACTTTCACATTGATATTACAAGCTTTCACATTGCACATTACAACTTTCACATTGCATATTACAAACTTTCACATTGCACATTATAAGCCTTCACATTGCAATCAAATCTTTCCGAAATTCACATATCATTGCAATCAAATCGTGTGAGTCCCTTAAGTTCGATGGTTAACCAGGAAAGTGCAAAATACAACAAGTCTAATAAGCACTAGATTGGACTAGTATTACTTTAATATAAATGTAAGTATATAAATAAAGTAATACAAGACTTAAAGCAATAAACAAATAAAGTGGAACATTATGTATTTTTCATGGGTATTTTATTTATGATGTTAAATAAAATACAAGGTTGTTGCGGAATCAAGATAATACAATTAAGCATGTATCCTAACAACCTCTGAGTTACAAATGATCTATATTTGTCAAATAACTCTTTAGGATCGAGATACTTAAAGTTGTGAAGTATCCCAGTTTAAGATCGAGAGTATTTGGACAAATTCACTTTAATGCAAAATGAATGCTTAAAAGTATTTATGTCAAGGAAATGACTTCCTATTTATAGGCAACAAAATTCACCAGTGAATTTTGTGTCGTACAAATATGGTTGCATACATTTAATGATCCGACAAGAACATTAAATGTATTGGATAAGGAATAAGGATAAAGTCACATCAAATGCAAGTGTATCCTTTTATCCAACCACCTTTACACACATATACTTTGGTAAAGAACAAGTGGATTGTTCTTTGGAAAGTGTGTAAAGGGAAAAGTCAATCTTTGATATCAGTGTTCAGACTTGTAGGATCTAGAACACTGACAATCCTCCAGTGTACAGATCTGGTAAGACTTTCCAGTGGACTCCGCCATTTGTTAAGTCTTCTTTCTTCAGACTTCAGTCTTTGACTTCAGTCAGAATGTCTTCAGTAGAGTTGATTTGGACTGGGGTGAAGTCCAGTGAGCTCATCTGGAGAATACTCCAGATTTCTTATACAAGTATTTGCTCACTGGTCTTCAATTATTTCTGGACAAATCTTCAGAGGGACTCCAGATTTCTTATACAAGTATTTGCTCACTGGTCTTCAATTATTTCTGGACAAATCTTCAGAGGGACTCCAGATTCCAAGTCTGGAGTAGGTCCAGTAGAACACGATTCTGGTCAGATCTTCAGTGAGGCTCCAGTAGTCGCGTCTGGAGCGAGTCCAGTAAATCTGGACTAAATCTGGACCTAACAAATCGTATGTATCAACGAATATCTTTCATTTCTAGATTCATTTTACTTCTAATGTGCCTAAGGAAAATCCTACTAAACTGGCATAATCCTCAAGAAAAGCAAGTCTCAGATAGTTATATATATGCTTAGGTGAATGTCTAAATGCAACAAGTATTCACATAAAAAATGGATTTATTAAAGACCTTCTTTTTGAAACGGAATCCTTTTGAACATAAGTCCAAGTGGCCGTTTGAGTTTTACATGGTTCTCTCATAATTAAACGTAGATTCATGACTCTATGTTTAATTATGGTCCTACCATGTAAAGCTCAAACTAATCCGCTTAACCTTATGCTCGACTCGACTATAAAAATCGTTTTGAAAAGTGGCTATAGTTTTGAAAATTCCCGGAGGAACTCCAATGTTCTCTATAACCTTAGTCTCTGATACCATTTTCTGTAACACCCCAACTAAGGCGGAACAATGAGATGTACAGAAAGTCGAGTATTCAAAACAAAGGATTATAAATAACATTCACCATAGCTTTATTTGATAAAAGATCTTTACAATGCACAAGCATGTGAACCAATTTCCAAGTACAAATGCGTCCTCCATACTTGGATATTAAGTCCACGAAACAAATAATAAGTACATGAAACGCTAAACTACAATGATCAAGGCGGATTCCATTGCCCATCACAAGGTTTGATCATTGACTCCAAAGTGCAATGCAAATAATCATGAAGCATATAAATCCTCAAAGCTTAAGCTTATTTCCTGAAAAGCATGAAGAAAAAGTGTCAACTACGAAAACGTAGTTGGTGAGTGCATAGGTTTTTATATAAATCTTGGTACACATCCATTTTAACACTTAAAAAACATATTATTGTTACATTACAAAATACCCAAACCATATGACCGACAAAATTCTCATCTCCAAATATCAAGTTTTCCAAATACCATAATGTCATTTCAAGACTTGGAAAAATCCATGGTAACTTATAAAGTTCTCATTTGTCAAAATCATCGTGAGAGAAAAATATATCAATCGATTAATCATATATCACATCAAAACCATTCGGTCATCAAGATTTCAATATCGCCAATTTCAACAACTTTCAAGATTCCATATAAGGTCCAATACCCAAACCGTATGTTCATTCCGTAATAACCAAAGTATGTCCCAATTCTGTCATTAGTAACATTTACATTGATATTTTAAATGAGTTTAGCTTGAGCCACTACTAAGACCCTTTCATGTCCAAACCAATATAATATATCCCATCGATTTAACCATGAGGTCACATGCTGTCAATCACGTGCCATAACAATAAAAAGGGGTCGTGCCATGGAGACGACCAATAATAAAAAGTAGATTAGAGCACCTCATGGTCGACAGTCGTTGAAGGCGGCCACGTAGGCGGCCAATCAACCTGCCACCACTGATGTGAGTGAGGGGACGAATCCTAGTTGCGCAACCCTCTAACTACAGGCCTCAATGAGTTAATAGTAGTGTACAGGGGACTACCGTTTGACAGTACTCAAGCTCATCATATAACATATAACATGTTGAACATACAATATAATTCCCATATCATAATCATTCTTTCGAATATCATTTCATAAAAGAAAGCAATTTTATTTATCATGCTTTTCACCCCGAAAGTAAAACACATAAAAAGAGTTTGAAAGGGGGCTATGACTCACCTTGACATGCCGAGCATTATATTTACTTATCCAAAATGGGTACTTCCCATCTATTGCTCCCTTGATCATATATTCCATCATGGTCCTCAACCACATTTCAAAGCCAAGACTATCCCTACGAGAGGACTAATATACGTAAGTTCCTATCTTAAGCCATCACTTAGAAATGCCACTTTCATTAAGTTGTCATCAATTATGGAATCCAAGTGTATTGCTAATATTCGCATCTTTTTGGTTGTAGAGAGTGTTGGTGTAAAAGGTCACTTTCATTATACATGTAGTTATAAGTTGTTAGAATTTCGGTAACTTGCCATCATTTGTGGTTTCGTTTGGCATATTAGGTTATCATATAGAAATGCCGTATTAAGTTATATTATCCTTATTCATCATTTGATGTGTGACCGATTTTAATACTAGTTAGCATTTGTGATATCAATTTATAGTTTGATTAACGTAATTACTTATGTCCATCCCACTTAATTATCTTTCGTGTTACTTTGATTGCACTTATCTTTTAACTCACATATTTCCCGATATGCCGTATGATTACTTGGGTTTACGAAATTCATTTAAGTGTTATAGGCCATTACCAATTGGGCCTAAGTGTTATGAGCTTTTAGGCGACTTGGGCTTAATTTAGTTATTGGGCTTGACCTTATTTGGGTTATGTGCTTAATGGGTTATATTGGTTATTCGGCTATATGATTTATTGGGCCAAGTGGTCCTACTGATTTATGGTTTATTATTTGGGCCGGGTTAGCCCATTATGATCCTTAGTCCATTCCTTAGCCCCTTACACAAATTATTAGTTCACTTTAGAATTTTCTGTTTTCAGTTCACATTTTTATGAAATGTTGGCTACTAATTAAGGGTTAAATTTAATTATTTGGGATTTGGTGATTTTTATACAGTGAACTATATGTGTTCAATTATTTTTTAATTTTTGGCTTAATTTATAGAGGATGTTTACTACCTCTAAATATTTTTATAAGTGAAAGTGGTCAAAACAGTCACTGTTTTACATACCCGAATGTTTTATAAAAGTTCTTTGGGTTATGCTCTTAAAAAAATTCCATGATTTTATTTTAAGCTCAGGACACATTGAACTTACTTTCCACCAAGTATGACCTCTTGGAACCTTACGGATTAGGAGATAAAATTGTTAAAGTTGATAAAATATTCAGACAATAATACAGTTTTGACCAGTTTTAGTAGAAAAATCATATCTTTTGTTTGGTTCAGTATTTTTGGGTGATTCCAGTTGGTGGTTAAACTTAACTCGTTCATCTACAACTTTTGTTTTGAAAGTTTTGCTTGAAACGGTCCGAAAATGCTCAGTTTATCCGTCCCAAGACAGAAAACTGGTTCTGTCAGAATGCATTTTGATTAAAACAACCAACCAATGGCCTTTCTTGCTTAATTAACACCTTAATTTATCACTTACAAGATTAACACTCCTTTTGTATTAACTTAACATCAATATTCACTGATTTCAAACACATTCAAGATCATTCATCATCATTTTAAACTGAATTTATACAAAAACTTAATCAACAAAACATAGTTCTTCCAAAAAGGTGAATGCATGTGACCATCTAGCCATTTTATGAACAAATCTCTTAACAAGTCTTTCATACAACACAAAAATAAGTTTATTTATGAAAATCACAGGAAATAAGTCTCATACATATCAACAAAAATCGATTTTTATGGAGATTCATCATCTAGTTTGAAAGCTTTCTCATGAACCATCACTTTTGGGTCTTATTTGAGTTGAATCCTTGAATCTTTCCTCTAGATCTTGACATGCAATGGCATGAAAGGAAAGATCCTATCAACATGCCCTCATTAAGTGTATTTTCAAGAAGAAAATCAAAGAAAAACATGGTTTTTGATAAAGATCTTTTAGTATATACAAAAACAAGATAGATTAAACAAAGAGATGAAGATTTATACCCTTGATGAGCTCGGTTTTGGAGATGATTTTTGGCAGAAATTTCGTGGCCTCTTATGCTTCTAATAACCCTTATTCCAAGCTTAACACCACCCTTAATCCTTGCTTGAATCAATCCTTTCTTAATCCTTAATAAACCCTTATTCCAAGCTTAACACCACCCTTAATCCTTGCTTGAATCAATCCTTTCTTAATCCTTAATAAACCCTTATTATTATCTTAGTTTAGATTTGATTTTTACCCTTGTTTCTCTTGTTTGTTTAGGCCGAAATGAAGAGGAGGAAAGGAAGGGGAAAGTGCAGAATTTTGAGAGAGAAATGTGTTTGTGGGTGTGTTGGGAAGATGTAAAATGATTATGGAGTGTGAAGGAAGGGTTAGAGTGTGACTTTGGGTAGGAAGTGCATTGGAAGTGTAAGAATAATGCATCTAGCTAAATTTTGATTGGGTAAAGGGTTATGGGGAAAGGGGGGCCGGTTTTTGGCAAGGAAAAATGAAGGGGATTTTCAAATTTTGTTTTATATTAAGTGTATGTGAGTTTATATATTTGTATATAAACATTTTGTTACTTGTTTTGCATGTATATGTATAGGTTGTAAGTATATTTAAGTGTTATAAGTTAGTTTATATTTCTAAAACATAATTGGTGTTTATATATATATATGGGCCGTATGTGTATATGTATGTATGTGTATATATATTTGTGCTTTAATTTGTTACTTAACTCTTTGTTTATAAGCTTCTACCTATATTAGGCATAAATGTACTTATTATTATTTTTCAAGCACTTTTATGTGCATATTGGTTTATCAATATATTTTTGAGATAGTCATTTTATTTTCATGACCATATATACTTTTATTGGCATGATTAATTAAATTGTTGGACATTTTGTAAGATTTATTGACTTGGTCACAAGTTGTGAGTCTTACATTTTCATTTATATAACTTGACTTCTTGAAATGAAGTTTTTGGTTCATTGACATTTCATCAAGTTCAATTAGAACTAATTTATAGCTTGAGGTTGTCTTGAATGATTTTAGTTATTGTTTATGGCAAATCTAAGATAGCTAGTCATCTATGGTATTTCATTGAACTAGAGGGCAATTATCACTACGCCTTAAATGGCTAGAAGATCAATTCTCTCAATAGACCTCTAGGGATAGATACCTAGATAAGTCTAAGTAAATTGTCCTAGTCAGAAATTGAGGGTTGTTACAAGTTTGCCTTTATTACGACTGCCAAAATTTTTGTTTCTTCGCCAGGGGAATCCTCCGATAGTGACGTCCAGCCATATTTCTCCCAAAGGGCAGATGCGCTCACTGGCGAACCCTACCACCTCTGTGTCCAGTGGGGTAATTGTTTCTCGCAGTTTCTTTGGTAGTCGGAGGAAACTTTTCTCATAGATTATGTCTCGTCCACTTCCTGTGTCCACCTGTGTGTTCTTCAGGCATACACTGCCTATGTTTACTTTTATTAGCACCGGGTCTATCGATGCCTTGTCATCTAATTCATCGAAGTGATAGTGTTGCGGTCCCTTCCGGACCAAGGTATTCGATAGTATCCTCCTCCGGTGCTCTTCCGGTTCTACTTCTTCGAAGCTTGGTCTGCTTCTTTTCACCAGATGTGCTAGCTTGTTTTCTCTTGCCGCGTTGTCTATCTGTCTTAACAACTCTCTGCAGTAATCCGTACTGTGCCCATATCCGTTGTGAAAACAACAGAATTTGTCTAGGTTTTTGGTTCCTCTTCCGGATAACGGCAGTGGTCTGACAAATGTTTTTGCTATCTCCTCGGATGACAGGATTTCCGACGGAGTTTTCCGGAGGTTACTAATTGCTCTTTTGTAGCTGTTAGTCCTACTGTATGTAGGGTAGGGTTCGTCTACGGCTACGTCCTCGATTGTCTCGGTTGGCTTCCCATTCTTCTTTATCATCGTTTTCCATTTAGCCATGGCTTTCTCCGCTATTTCTTCTGCACTTTTCCACTCATGGAACATATCCACCAGTTCTGCATAGCTTTTTGGCTTGCTGAGGCATAAATGCCGTATTAATTCCTTCGATCGGAGGCCATGTATGGCCCCAGATATCCTTTCTTCTTCTGATATGCGTACTGTCCCCATATCGTTTTAAGAAGTCTTCTGTCCCTTCTTCTTCTTACTGCTTTATGTCGTGTGCCAATAGGTGGGGTCCGAATTCCTCTCTCAATTTGAATTTGAAGTCTTTATCACTTTGTATACTTTCTTCAGGGTAGGCTTTCAATCCATCTCCTTGTTTTTCCATGTAGGAGGTAGAGAATGACATGGCAGATCGCCGGACCATTCCATCCTTCTATCTTTGCCGCTTCGTCGATATTCCTGAGGAACTTCATCGACATCGGAGGTACCATCGTACCAGGGTAGTTCTTGGATTTCCAGTATCTTCACCGGAGGTACATGTTGGCGTAAATCCCTTGCGAACTGTAGGCATGACCCCTTGTATTTAGGCTCTGCTCCTTTTTCTTCAACCTTGTCCCTTTCGACTCCGGTTGTTGGGTTTGCCTTAAGATACTGTGGGGTCATAATACCATATGGGTAGTACCATGATGCCTGCACATTTCCTGGGTAGCTTCCCTCAAAGGGTGGTGTTCCCATGTACTGGATCTGCGGCCCTCCGTACGGATAAAAATATCCTCCGTAGAAGTGCGATGGATGTGTTCCTGGCGACAGGTACGTCCCTGGTCCAAGCGTTGTCTGCATGGCACCCGCTGCCATAGTCCCTACGGAGGTTCCCTGATAAATCGGGTACAGCGGGTATGCTTGCATTGGACTCTTTGCTTTTCGGGGATTTCCTGTCTTTTTTTTCTCACCCAGATCCTTTCCAGCTGACTCTTACCTGTCCTTGTCTGCTGTTATGGGCCCGTCTCCACTATTTTGAGCCTGGTCTTCATCTTCTTTCTGGAGTTCCGGTGCCACCGATAGTGGGTCACTTTGTGCGGTGCACAAAAGGTGCGGTACAGTGTTCTCCCTCGGATCTGGGGTTGGACTTCTTTCGGTGCTACCCTCCTTTATATCGAAGATGCCGTCTGCTGCCTTGCTTAATGCCGTTATCTGGTAGGCCGGCTGACCTGCCATCTGGTCATCTTGCAGTTGGTGGCTGCTTTCGGTTTCTTGCTCGTCTGGGGAGCTAATCCTCCCGACCAAGAGGGTTTCATCACCCTTTTTTCCTTGGTCACGGGCGGTATCTGACTTGTATTGTTTCGGAAGGGAATTAAGGTTTGACATGATGCTTCTTTTTTTGATCGTGGTTGGATTCGATTTTTGGAATAGGTGTCCCACGGATGGCGCCAATTTGATTGATCAAATAACCGTACTATGGCTCAACCGAAGGTATGAGTAGGGCTTTGGGGTGTTTGTTGGCGATTCCCTTCCGGTTAGAGGGCCGTAGGCCGCTTTACACCTATGATTGCTTACTCTCAGCCGTTAATGAGACTGAGGATTTATTTACGGAGGTCGGATGTATTAGTGATTAAGGATTTTTGTATGTCGAATGGTGGTGAATGAATAAATTGCCGTATGGCATCTCCTCTTTATATAGAGGGTAAAAGCCTTGGAGAGGAAGATAGGGATTTAGGGTAAATCTCTTCCTCTTTTGTGATATATCCTAAGTAAGGAAGATATATCTAGGACTCTTTAGGCCGTGTCCTAGTTTATAGGAACGTCTGATTTCGTTCCCTTATGGGGAGGTCGGATAAACATGGGATGGATTTGTATGTATCAGTTCCTTATTGTCTTGAGAGCTCCGGAATTTACGGAGGTATACATCGTAGCTTTGGCTACGGATAGGTCTGCTCGGTACAATTGATTTAGTGCCTTCGCTGCTTACGAAGGGTCCTTCGTATCCAGTCTTTTATACGGAGGTAAAGCTCCGTATATGGTATATCATCACTAGCCTTAATGAAATTAATTGTTAAATGATTTAACATGGGTAAATTATATTTCTTAAGGATTATTATCAAAAATACTGATTTTTGAACTTATATCTGTTTTGTAGATGGCAACAACAAATCGGCTTTCAGGTCGATGCTAGAAAGAGAAAAACTTTCTGGAACCAACTTCAATGACTGGTTTCGTCAGCTGAGAATTGTTCTAAGAGCCGAAAAGAAATTGGATGTCCTTGAAAAGCAGATGCCCGTTGTTCCGGGTGCCAGTGCCACGACTGCACAGTTGACAGAATACAATGCTCATTTCGATAGACACAATGAGGTTTCTTGTTTGATGTTAGGCAGCATGACTCCCGAGCTTCAAAAGCAATTCGAGAATTATAATGATACGTGTGATATGATCAAAGAACTCAAGTCTATGTACGAAAAGCAAGCTGGAGTTGAATTGTTTGAACTTGTTGAGTCACTCCATGATTTGAAACACGAGCATGGAACACCGGTGAGTCCTCATGTACTCAAGATGAAGAGATACTTTGAGCACTTGGAAAGGTTAAACTATGCGTATCATCAGCCTATTGCTATTGGCATGATTCTCAAGTCTCTTTCAAAGGATTTTGAGGACTTTGTGCGCAATTACAATATGCATAGCATGAGTAAAACCATGGCTGAACTTCATGCCATGTTGATTGAGTATGAGAAAAACCTTCCAAAGAAATCTGCTACACCCCAAGTTCTTATGATTAAGGGGGGAAGGGTTCAGAAAGGAAAACAACCGAATGCTAAGGGCAAGAACAATGGTAAGGGAAAGCAAGGTGCTTTAGTCTCGAAACCTAAAAAGACCCCTCCGATGAAAAAGGAGCATCCGGATAAAGACCAGGCTTGTCATCACTGTGCTGAAGTGGGACACTGGAAGAGGAATTGTCCTAAGTATCTAGCTGAGTTGAATGCGAAGAAGAAGCAAGCTGGTTTAGCCAGTACTTCAGGTATCTTCACAATTGAATTATATTCCTTTTCTAAGCGTAATTCGTGGGTTTATGACACTGGCTGTGGAACTCATATCTGTAATACTTTACAGGGGCTTAGAGGAAGAAGGAAACTGAAGCCAGGAGCTTTACAACTGTTCGTGGGCAATGGTCTACCGGCAGCTGTAGAAGAAATAGGCGACTTTCATTTAGTTTTACCTACTGGTTTAGTTATTGTTTTAGACAATTGTCACTATGCACCATCTATTACTAGAGGTGTAATTTCAGTTTCTTTGTTGAAAGACAACGGATTCATTAATGTTTTAATGATTATGGTATTTCAGTTTCTTGAAATAATGTTCATTATTTTAATGCTATTGCTTGTGATGGTATTTATGAAATTGATATGCATGGTTGTGATTCAAATGATAATTCAATGTATAATGTTAGCAAAAGAGTCAATCTTAATTTGGACTCTACTTATCTTTGGCATTGTCGTCTTGCTCATGTTGGCAAGAAACGTATTGAAAGACTTCAATGTGAAGGGATCTTACAATCAAATGATGAATCATTTGACAAATGTGTCTTGTGTTTCCGGAAAGATGACAAGAAAACCTTTTCCGCATAAACCGGAGGGGGCAAAAGAGCTACTTGGACTTATACATACTGATGTATGTGGCCCATTTAGACATGTGTCAAGGAAAGGTGCTAGCTACTTCATCACTTTTATGGATGATTTCAGTCGTTATGGTTATGTTTACTTGTTTAAACATAAACATGAAGTCTTTGAAACATTCAAAGAGTTTAAACATGAAGTAGAAAATCAACTCGGTAAAACCATCAAGATTATTCGTTCGGATCGAGGTGGAGAATACTTAAGCCAAGAGTTTAAGGATTATCTAAAAGCTTGTGGAATTATTCAACAGCTTACTCCTCCATATACTCCACAGCATAATGGTGTATCTGAGAGGAGAAATCGAACCTTGCTAGACATGGTGAGATCAATGATGAACCTTACGACTCTCCCATTTTCATTTTGGGATTATGCTCTAGAGACTGCTGTACGCATTCTCAATATGGTTCCAACCAATAAGGTTGACAAGATGCCGCATGAATTGTGGCATGGAAATGTCCCTAATTTGTCTTACTTAAGGGTCTGGGGATGTGAGGCACTTGTGAAGCGAGATACGCCTGACAAACTTCAACCTAGATCCGTTAAGTGCATCTTTGTAGGATACCCAAAGGAAACAATGGGTTACTACTTCTACTTTCCTACCGACAACACTGTTAAAGTTGCTCGATATGCTGAATTCTTTCAAAAGAATCTCATAAATCAAGAAAACAGTGGGAGGATTGTCGAGCTTGATGAGACTCAAGAAGAAGATGTGTCACCTTCTAAAATGACTAGCGATCATCAACTTGTTGGGGGGGAATGTTCAAAGTGATGAACCTCAAGTTGAAGATAATGCGATTCCAATTCGTAGGTCCTCAAGGACAATACGTGCTCGTGAAAGATTGAATCTTAATATTGAGTCTGAAGAACACGTATTAGGAGACTTAAATGAACCTCCTAATTTCAAAGCTGCATTATCAGATCCAGAATTTGACAAATGGCTTGAAGCTGCGAATGTGGAAATGAAATCCATGAAAGATAATCAAGTCTAGAGCTTGGTTGATCTTCCACCTAATGGTAGAACCGTTGGGTGTAAATGGATCTTCAGGAAGAAGACCGACATGGATGGAAATGTACACACCTATAAAGCTCATCTTGTGGCGAAAGGCTATCCTCAACTCTATGGAGTTGACTATGAGGAAACCTTCTCTCCTGTAGCGGACATTAGAGCTATTAGGATCATCTTAGCCATAGCAGCGTACTATGACTATGAGATATGGCAAATGGATGTCAAAACCGCTTTCTTGAATGGTTATCTAGACGAGGAAGTTTATATGGTTCAACCAGAAGGTTTTGTCGATTCAAAATATCCCAACAAAGTGTGCAAGCTTCAAAGGTCCATTTATGGACTAAAGCAAACATCAAGAAGTTGGAATAAAAGGTTTGATGAGGAAATCAAAAAGTTTGGTTTGCTCAAAATCCTGATGAGCCATGTGTATATCGCAAAGCTAGTGGGAGTAATGTTACTTTCCTTGTCTTATATGTTGATGACATATTGATAATAGGAAATCACATTCCAATGTTGCAAGATGTAAAATCCCATCTTGGAAAGTGTTTTGCTATGAAAGACTTGGGTGAAGCAGCATTCATTCTTGGAATCAAGATATATAGAGATAGAAGTAAACGGTTGATTGGACTAAGTCAAAGTGCTTATATTGATAAGATCTTGAAGCGATTCAAGATGGAGAATTCCAGGCGTGGTTTCGTACCTATGCAAGGACTTAACTTATCTAGCAAAAAAGGTGCCTCTACACCTGAGGAGGTGGAGCGTATGCAAAGAGTTCCTTATGCTTTGGTTGTGGGATCTATTATGTATGCGGTAAGATGCACTAGACCTGACATTGCGTTCACATAAAATATTGTTAGCCGATATCAATAGAATTCGGGTGAGGATCACTGGACTGCTGTGAAAAATATTCTTAAGTACATGCGTGCTACTAAAGATTTATTTCTGGTGTATGGAGGAAATCCCGATACAGAGCTCAAAGTGACTGGATACTGTGATGCTGGATTTCAGACTGATAAAGATGATACAAAATCTCAGTCGGTATACGTCTTTGTTTTAAATGGAGGCGCAGTGGATTGGAGGAGTAGGAAGCAAACCACAGTTGCTATGTCTACGACAGAGTCTGAGTATATTGCCGCCGCGGATGCCGCCATGGAAGCTGTCTGGATTAGAAAGTTTATTTCTGGGCTTGACGTGATGCCCTCAAATAACACACCTTTGGATATGTATTGTGACAATACTGGTGCAATCATCATTGCCAACGAACCCGGAGTTCAGAAAGGTGCCAGACATTACCAAAGAAGATATCATTATGTTCGTGAGCAAATCGAACTAGGTGAAATCAATTTACTCAAAGTTCACACAGATTGTAACTTAGCTAATCCTTTTACAAAGGCATTATCAAAAGGAAAGCTCAATAAGCATGCCGAGGGCATAGGACTTAAATTAGCTAGTTATATCATGTAAATCTGTGATTGGTATTTGGATAAGGGATGTTAACAATTATTATTTTTATAAATGAATTAAAGACTTGGTATGTTTGTTTTCATTTCATATAATTGTATCCTATATTTGCATGTTTAATCCATGAATATTCTATATTCTAAATGTCCATTGTCGATTAACTATATGGGAATATAGTTAAACAAAGAGAAATTTGAGTGATTCGTAATATTCTTAGGAATATTTGAAGATGGTCCTACCAAACTCACATGATATCCATAGAGATGCATATCGGACTACCCCACTTAACGAATCATCACTTTATGGATCGGCGTCATTAAGTGAAATTCGTGAAATGGTTGCTTTATTTGTGAAATCCAAAAATGGTGTTAAAATGCAATTATTTTAATAATGGAAGGAGTATTAGTGAAAGTTAGTCAAGTGTATAAATACTCCTTTCCATACCCAAAATTGTAAGCTTTTTCCCATTTTCCATAATTAATTCCAATAATTCAACATTAATTCTCTCTCATCTTCATCCCTGACCTCCATACACACACAAACACCTTTTCACACACTAACTCCATTTTTGCACAAATCAAGCTCAAATTTCTACTTAACAATTGGTATCAGAGCAAAATCAGTTAATCTGAACGATCCATAGCTCGATTTGCTGCAATTCTCATCCAATTTTCAATTTTTTTATTCAAAATCGTTTTCACTGTTCATCAAAATTCACACTCTCAAATCACATAAAATCACACTTATTTGTTCATCAATAGATTCGTGATAGTTGTAAACATAATCCTGTCAAGTTTCAAGTTCCAATTCGATCTAAATCTCGAGATTGAATTTTTTGATTTTGGCGCGATTTTTGGGTTTTGAATCTGTTGTGTTTGGTGTTGAATTTTGTTCATAGATTTGTTGCGGAGGAGGTGAAAACAAACAGTTTGCAAGTTATTTCGTGATCTAACTCCCACTAATTCAAAAGTTATTGAAGCTTTTAAAGTCATTAATGGAGTTTTCATGGAAAACTGGTAAAATGATGAAGATGAACCTAAAACGATCTTCACTAAGACGATCTTCATAAGATCGTTTTGGTATTTGAAAGTTAATTGTAATACCTGTGCTGTGTGGATTGTTGAGTTGAGAAGTATTTGTTTTTGGCTAACTAATCCAGAAGGATTGGTTTGGTCAATACAAATTCTTGAAAAGAAAACAAGACGATCTTCACCAAGATCGTCTCATTATTCTGAAACCAAGACGATCTTCAACAAGATCGTCTCATTTCTTTTGAAGTTAAGACGATCTTCAATTCAAGACCGTCTCATTTCCTGATCGTTTCACTTTCATACTTAGCCAAATTTCACCAAAATTTCCAAGACGATCTTCAATCAAGATCGTCCCAGTTCTTCAAGACCGTTTCACTTCAAGACCGTTTCATTATTCCAAGATCGTTTCATTTTTTAGACTTAACCAAATTTTCATCAAACTCCTAGAACGATCTTGCTCAAGACGATCTTACTCAAAACGATCTTACCTAAAACGATCTCACCCAGGACGATCTTCTCAAGATCGTTTCATTTTCTGCTTCTCAAGATCGTTTCATTTTCTGCTTCACAAGATCGTTCCAATTCCAATTCCAACATAAAAAAAAAAAAAAAAAAGGGATAATTCATGAAGATTTAAAATTTGATAGCGTTAAAAAAAATTTTTAGGCCAATTTTCATCCGTTATCGACGCGGTTTTGGCGAAAATTTTTAGAAATTATCAAATTTTTCCTATGATCATGATATCCAAAGTTTACATGAAATTCTAAGTTTCGTGAGAACATATTTCGGCGGAAAAATTTGGAGGGAAACCTGAAGTACAAAATCTCCAAATTTCAATTTTAATTCTTTCACTTCAATTTCAATCACAATTACCTTTTCATTTCATTTCACCCTTTGTTAAACAAAATGTCAAGTCCAAGTATCTCAAATTCAGTCAAAAATGATTTCGTCTTCAATTTGTGGTTAACTTCCTCACCCAAGACACCTACTTCATCTGAAGAGAAACTTCATAAAGGTGGACTGTGCTCATGTTGTATGACTACTCATTTGCGATCTGAAACAACTCCTTGTCAAGTGATGAAGATATTGATTCATTCGATTGCCACTAAAAATGTCAAGTTTCAAGAGGAAGTAGTCACGTTACAAGCTGAGAATGTCAAACTGAAAGAACAAATGATCTACTATCGAGCTGGAAATGTGAGACTTACAAATGAGATGAAAGAACTTCAAGTTGAATTTGGAGACCTTGCAGTTTGGAATGAAATTGACAAACAAACTTTGAAGAAGAATGATGAGTTGAAGTCACAAATGAAAGCTGCGATAAAAGAACTTCAAACAGAATTGAAAACTTCCAACAAGAAGCTGAATGATAGTATCTTGGAAAGCAAATCAAGAGAACTTATTTTGCAAGAAAAGATTTCAAGTTTTCAATCTCAGTCAAAAAATGAGACATCCATATTCTTAACCATGGAGAGCAAGTTTATTGATGAGATGAACAAAGTTGAGAAAGAGAGACAAGATGTTTGCAACAAAATCAAGACTCTTGAAGAGAATTGTTTGCAATATCAATCAAATAAAACATCTCTACGAAAGAGAATCTCTGAACTTGAGATGGAATTGCAAACACAATCAACATCTTGTGACACTCAAAGTGATGATGGCTCAGTTTATCATGATGCAAGTCCAATATTTCCAACTGAACTTGATGCTCAAAAGAAAGTTTGCACTGAGTCCATCCCAAAGAGCTCAAAGATCAAAGTTTCATCTCCTGCTAAACATAAAGTTTCTCAATTTACTAACTATGCCTTATTCAAGGATAGAAAGTATTCGTCGAAGCCTACTATAGATGGAACACAGACTCTCATTCCATTCTTGTCATTTGAAGACAATACAAGTTCATCTCTCAAGCAAAAGCTCAGTTTACCAAGATCAAATGGAAACCTGTCTACAAACCAAAGTCAACTGAGTCAAAGACAATCAAATACTCACTTTGGCAACTCTATGAACTTGCACCAAAACCAATTACGTGCAAAAAGTGAATGTCTTTGCATCTCCACTGCGTCCACAAAAACTCAACTTTTCAACAACCTCGAGTTTTCACCCACCATGGACTGCAATTTTAATTCTTTCACTTCAATTTCAATCACAATTACCTTTTCATTTCATTTCACCCTTTGCTAAACAAAATGTCAAGTCCAAGTATCTCAAATTCAGTCAAAAATGATTTCGTCTTCAATTTGTGGTTAACCTCCTCACCCAAGACACCTACTTCATCTGAAGAGAAACTTCATAAAGGTGGACTGTGCTCATGTTGTATGACTACTCATTTGCGATCTGAAACAACTCCTTGTCAAGTGATGAAGATATTGATTCATTCGATTGCCACTGAAAATGTCAAGTTTCAAGAGGAAGTAGTCACGTTACAAGCTGAGAATGTCAAACTGAAAGAACAAATGATCTACTATCGAGCTGGAAATGTGAGACTTACAAATGAGATGAAAGAACTTCAAGTTGAATTTGGAGACCTTGCAGTTTGGAATGAAATTGACAAACAAACTTTGAAGAAGAATGATGAGTTGAAGTCACAAATGAAAGCTGCGATAAAAGAACTTCAAACACAATTGAAAACTTCCAACAAGAAGCTGAATGATAGTATCTTGGAAAGCAAATCAAGAGAACTTATTTTGCAAGAAAAGATTTCAAGTTTTCAATCTCAGTTGAAAAATGAGACATCCAAATTCTTAACCATGGAGAGCAAGTTTATTGATGAGATGAACAAAGTTGAGAAAGAGAGACAAGATGTTTGCAACAAAATCAAGACTCTTGAAGAGAATTGTTTGCAATTTCAATCAAATGAAACATCTTTACGAAAGAGAATCTCTGAACTTGAGATGGAATTGCAAACACAATCAACATCTTGTGACACTCAAAGTGATGATGGCTCAGTTTATCATGATGCAAGTCCAATATTTCCAACTGAACTTGATGCTTAAAAGAAAGTTTGCACTGAGTCCATCCCAAAGAGCTCAAAGATCAAAGTTTCATCTCCTGCTAAACATAAAGTTTCTCAATTTACTAACTATGCCTTATTCAAGGATAGAAAGTATTCGTCGAAGCCTACTATAGATGGAACACAGACTCTCATTCCATTCTTGTCATTTGAAGACAATACCAAGTTCATCTCTCAAGCAAAAGCTCAGTTGACCAAGATCAAATGGAAACCTGTCTACAAACCAAAGTCAACTGAGTCAAAGACAATCAAATACTCACTTTGGCAACTCTATGAACTTGCACCAAAACCAATTACCGTGCAAGAAGTGAATGTCTTTGCATCTCCACTGCGTCCACAAAAACTCAACTTTTCAACAACTCGAGTTTTCACCTACCATGGACTGCAGATTCTATTCGTCGAATCGATGACACGTACATTTGGAATGTCAAGACAAAAACCGTTGGGCCTACACAAAAATGGGTCCCAAAGGTTGTTCATAAGTGATTCGATGAAAGTATGGCTTATACACATGTCAGTGTATAACCCGGGCTAAAGATGTTGTTTATTGGACTACTACTTCATAATGGTTGATTCCCCAGTTTCGACTTCAAAGAGACATGATGAACATGTTGCCACACATTCATCATGAGGGGAAGAAAGAGGATAATGAAGTCGAACAAGTTTATTTGAAAGAAGAATTTATCAGTTGAGGGGAAGAAAGATAAATTGTTGACTAAAGTGATCCCCAAAATTTTTCTTTGAAGATAGTTATCGCCAACGTGGTGGGTACGCCGCGGGTACACCCTATACATAAGCGTTGGTGGTACGCAAATATGATTGTTTGATCGAGGGGATGTTTGTGATGAAAAAGATGTTTGTCCAAATGCTTCAAGAGAAAGATTCATTAATTAAGGGGAAGTGTGACAAAGTTAAGATTGTCAAGAAGATGCTTCATGTTCAAATCTAAAGAGCCAAGATCAAGTTTCCGCAATGCTCATACTCTGAGAAGTTCAAGACTTAAAGATACATCTTTAAGGTAAGTGTGAAGATTAAAGACGTAAAGCCAAGTTTGATGGAAGATCTTGAAGACAATGAGAAAGCTTCGAAGACCTTCATCAACAAATTCGTATTTATAGATGATATCGTGCATGAATTACATTTCAACACCAAGGGGAAGAATGTTAGAAATCCAAAAATGGTGTTAAAATGTAATTATTTTAATAATGGAAGGAGTATTAGTGAAAGTTAGTCAAGTGTATAAATATTCCTTTCCATACCCAAAATTGTAAGCTTTTTCCCATTTCCATAATTAATTCCAATAATTCAACATTAATTCTCTCTCATCTTCATTCCTGACCTCCATACACACACAAACACCTTTTCACACACTAACTCCATTTTTGCACAAATCAAGCTTAAATTCGTGAAATGGTTGCTTTATTTATCCTTAGACTTGAGATACAAGCAGGTTATGCATGTGTGGATTGCATTTTCTTGATATAGTTCTAACTATCCTGAATAAGGTAGTAACAAAGGGCTATTTTCAGAAATGTAGTGAAATGACATGACTAACACGTGTAGTCAAAATAGGATTTGTTCCTTCAATTTGCAACTGAAGAATGATACCATTTGGCGCCCTCATTGATTAATTAAGATGTTTGTACGGCCGTACCCAAATAAACTCCAGATGTGGTCTCGATTAATTTGGTAATCTTAATTAGTTGTTAAAATGAGAAACAGAATCGTTAAATTATGGAATGACATTGATCCATATCCATAATTAACAAGGTATCTGAAACAAAGGGATAATAAACACTGAATCCGTTTCAAAATATTTTAAGAAACTATACTTAAATATTTTCGGGAGCATTGGCGTGTTGCTAGACGCTAACCAATGTTATTGCCTTTATATAACATGCTCAAGTGGGAGCTGTTGGAATGTGATCACGTTAAATAAACGCATGTCCGGAAAATTATTTAAGCCTACGGGGTCACACAAAATGACACGTATACTCTATGTAATTAATTAATATGTTATGTAATATATTAATTAATATGTTCACGAAATGATTAATAAACATTTGTTAAAGTTAAATATATGTTTATTAATTAAAAGAGAAGGACTAAAGTGTAAATTGGAAAGTTTCCTAATTATACTCTAATAGGGGGGGCCGAAATTTCCAAGGGATTTTTAGGCCTTGACTAAAACTTGTCCATCAAGTTTTAAACCCTAACAATTATCCCTATATAGGTTAAAGGTTAAGGGTTTTAGCAAGTCATTTGTGAGGTAAAACCCTAACAATTCTCTCCTTCTCTCCCTCTCTTGGTTCGGCCGAAACACACACACACAAAAGGGTTTCGGGCTTTGTGGTTTTCGACTTTAGGGACATGACACAAATGGTTGTGAGTTCGTGATCGGGTACTAGCATACATACATTGGTGGTGTCAAGTGTGCGATCGTAGAGGGTTTTACTTTAAACCCTAAATAATAATAATTATTATTATTTGATTATTGGAAGCTAAGCTAAAAGGTACACATTCACTTATCTTTGTTAATTATTATATTGCATATTTATTCCGCGTACTCGTGTATGTTTATGATAATTGTTAAATCCTAACAGGTGTACATGTGTATATACGTGTAAACATATGGATTTATGTTACATCCATATGCTTGCAATAATAATATATTTATGCAAAGCCAGTGCACACTTACGTGCCAGTAAAACAATCACACGTAATATATAATTTTATACACCTGCTATCATATGAAGTAAATCATCATAATCTAATTATATATAGGATCTGATGGTTCACGTGTGTAAAACATATTTACACACAAATATCTATAAATATATGTTGTTTTATTGCGTGACTACACAAATATGTCCAAATCGCTATTAGTGAAGTGAGAGGCTTAACTTAGCTCTTGGCTCTTGCTTTCATCCTTTGTGTTTAACACTTTAACTTAGCTCTTGGCTATTTTGCACATGGATCTATACACTTGTTTTATATGTATTTAATTTATAATATACATATTATAGATGGATGTAAATGTATATACACTATATATCTATCAAGCACCTTTGACTAAAGCGTGTGTTAAGATGGAAACACTAGGAAAGTACTTTATAAAAATCGAGGCGCGTAACACCACCGGGGCAAAAAGGGTAGCCCCACCAGGGGCTATTAGCGGCGATGTCGCCGCTAATAGTGCGGCCCCCAACTGACACACTGCAGAGTTCAACGACTGTTTTTTGCGCCTGGACCCCACACTATTAGCGGCGACGTCGCCGCTAATACTAAACCCTATTTTCTTTTTAAACGCGGCTGCAAGCCAGACGACCTATCCTCTACAAACAAACAAAAAAAAACGCAGCTCCTCTTAAAAAAAAAAAATTCCGGCCATCTACCATTTTGTGTCCATATTCCGGCCATCAATCCCCTCACCCTCTATATCAACAATCCGGCCACCCACCCTTTTGTTGGTGACGAAAATCCGGCCCGGTTCATTTTCCGGCGACTTTTCAGGCGAAAATCCGGCCACCC
>CM067171.1:100792840-100975340 GCA_034093135.1 Erigeron breviscapus
CTTTTAAGTAGAGGCTACGTACCAGTAATCAAGGGGATCTTTATAGACTTTCCTCCTGGGATCTTCTATCACGATAGCTTTGCATGGAAATGTGGTTGTTGCTGGCTTCATAAGTTGTTCTTCACTTTTTTGGTTCAGTTTTAATATAAATATGAAAACTTTTCGGTTCTTATCAAAAGCTAAGTGAATCATGTCCTTTGATTGTGGATTGTGCATCTTTCGGCTACATTTGTGTGTAAGAAACGAATTGAACCTTGATTAAGGCTTTGATTTGACATATTATGCACTCATGTAATCGGTTTGTGCAACTACATATTGAAGATATCCTTTACTTGGCTAAAAGACTCAAAAACTAGTCGATTTCGTATCCATGATAAAGATTTGTGCAATTATCAACCGCATGACGTATGAAATCGGTTGAATTCCGCCCTTTTTGTACTGAATTGAGCGACTTTTGTGCAATCAAGACTCGTGGGTATGAATTGGCTAGCCATAATCCTCGTTGTTTTAACAAAATTGCATCAAAATCATTCATTTTTGCTCAAACATGTCCAAATCTGATCGGTCTAGGTTGGTCTATGAAATGAAAAGAATTCGAGCTTATGTGTGTGTAATTGTGTGTATCAATGGCGGTTTAAGAGAGAGAAGTTAGAGAGAGAAAGTGTGTTTGGCAGGGAAAGATTAGTTTGCATAAATGGGTGAAAGGTTACATTATGCATTATGGAGGGGGTTTATATACCTATACACATATTACAATATGCCCCCTTCCATACTTAAACATTTACAATGTAAGTACAAAAGATACAAATCAACTACTACATTTATATTTCTAACAATCTCCCCCTTAGTAGTGATTTGTGAAAAAGATCCAGTCTTTGTCCATCTTCAAACTCTAGTATTCGGTCTGTCTTTATTTGGATGCCAGAACCAATTTTCTCCTTCGGGTCTGTCATCTGGAACAATCATATTAGCTTCAAAATTTCTTGGAGGAATGTTATGTGGCCCTGGTAGATGACTAGGCTCGTACTTGATCCAGCAACCTCCTTTCCGACGAACAACATACTTTGACTTCTGAACATTCTTTGCTTCTCTCATCATTCGAATGCTGTCTCGGTACTCAAGCCTTTGATTGATTTTGGAGATTACTTTATCAAATACTTCCTTTTTCTTTTCATCTTGCTCATCTTCCTTCAAACACAGCAACACATTTTTACAAAACTCCAATGTTCCATCAGAATAAGAAGCAAGTTCATCCATACGAATGAAAATCTTCTTCTTTCGGCTATTTAGAAAGACAACCCCAAAAGATGGTTCTTCAATGACATGACCAATACTGAGCTTTTCAATGTCTTCAGTGTAAAGACTCTGATCTGGATATGGAACATTTATCTTCCTCTTCACAACTTCAAACCCTATTTGAAAATCTTCCAGTGAAGCATATTGAATACAACTTGACATGTATCTTTTTACAGCATCAAAAGCAATCACATCTTCACGGTATCTTTGCATTGCATTCAGGAAATGGTTGTAGAGGAAGATAATGTCATCAACCGGCAAAAGTTTGAATTGGGCTTCTGTAAATCTGTAGATCTTGTTATTATCTCTTTTAACATGAAAACATGGAATAGAGATAGTAACTCTTTTAATCAATATCACTCTGATCAGCACCAATATCTTATGGTTTCTCTGTTCTTCCAGCAACTTTGGATTGTATTGTTTTGTAAGTTTAAGAAGCTCTGTGTATTCTTCTATTTGCCTGGCTTCCTTAAACTTGTACATTGAGTCTAACTCTGGTCTCTTGGTTTTAGTGACCTTAGTTGCTCCACAAAATATAGGATATGCCCTTTCCTCCAGATATCTTGATTTCTTAGCTGCTTCTTTAGGTTTGATGCCGAGAGCAACCATTCTTTCTCTATCCCTCAAGAAGTATCCCGATTAATAAATCTTAGTTGTTCTTCAGTTAAATCAGTTGGAAAATAATCAGGAAGAACTTCCTCGGATATGATTGCCTCTCTCAAAACCTGTTTGTAAGTTGATTTCTGAAAGTTCTGAACTGCAGCTTCTGGAGTCTTTCTCAGATCATCAAAATTGTTGAATTCATTAAAATTGTAATGCTGTGGAGCTGAGCTAGCACGAACAGATGATTCTCCAACTTCAACTCTGCTTGAAGAACCTGTTTCAAAGTAATCAAGATCTGCAAATTCTTCAAACACAGGTTCCTCTACAGCTTCTACGTTCACAGGAGTTTCAACTATCTCTGGCTCATCCAATATAACATTATCTTTTATGGCCTCTAGATCAGCTTCTCCTTCAGCATATTCAACTAAATCATCTTCAATAACAAAACCTTCTTCTTCATTAACCTCAACATTTTCAAAATCTTCTTCACTTTCTACATCAGAATCAGCACCAAAAACTTCAACTAATCTTCTTCTAATCACATCATCTAAAGTATCGTTCTCAACATTCTCAACATTCACATCCTCTGCTCTTTCTTCCATTACCACATCCTCAACATTCACATCAACTCTTGCCGAAGCATTTTCAATATTGGCTTGACCCTCTCCTTGGTTCTCCCCCTCGGGGTGATCATCAGAATCAGGATCATCCCGTCTAGAAGCAACCGAGGCCGGTCGGCAAGATTCTAATGCTAACAATCTAAGCTCAAATGCAGCAAGCTTTGCATCATATTCAGCCTTTTGTCTTTCAACTTGATCTTGTAAAGCTTTTACTCTTCTTTCAGTAGCAAGTTCTCTTTCTCTCACCTCAAGAGCATTCAACACTCCTCTTTCAGTTACAGTCAACAAATCACCCTCAGATCGTAAGATATTCAACAAAACTTCACATGCAGAATCTTTGGTAGGTTGATTTGTTGATGTTGATGGAATTTGATTTGGTGTTGGTGTTCTTTGTGTTTGGGTAGGAGGTGGAGTAGCCAACCCAGGGGTTGTTTGCACATTTGAAATGTGACCTAAATTCAGCGAAGCTGATTCAGGATTTCCTGCGGATCCTCGGGTTATACCCTCACCAGCAGTTTCAGATTCATGGGCTTTACAACCCGAATCAAGTTGTGTCCTAGACTGTGATAAATCACTGTCCTGGACTTGTTGTTGTTGGGCAACACCTCTCACAACACCGGGGTCACTGAGAATGCCCGTTAATACAGTCTCAGGTTGATCCTGAGGAACAGCAGTGTCACTACGGCGTTCATACTGTCCCCCAGTCTCGGTCTGAGGACTGTTACCTGCGGCTAAAGCTGGCGTGATGTTAGCTAAGGCAGGATTTCCAAGCTGTCCTTGAGGGTCACACAAAGTGGGTCCCCCTCCGCTTGTTCCGGCATCAGTACTCAACTGTGCTTGTGAATCCGTGTACCTAGGAGATCTAGACTCTTGTGCACGAAATGAAGGCGAGAGGTGGGGCTGGTCCTCTCTTATTTCAACACTCTCATCCTCCAAATGAGGAGAGTGTGGTGAGCGTGGCTGATCCCCGTGCATTTGTGAGACTAACTCCTGTTGTGAGGAGTCAGAATGGCTAGGAGAGTTTGGTGCAAGCGAGAATGGGCAGTTCCCGACTTCTACCCTAGGGTAAACAACCCGGCTAGACACATTGGTTTGAACTATTGGAGGGCCAACGTTTTCTTTATGCCCTTGTCCTAACCCGGACCGCACATCCTCTCTGGTATTTTCAACTCCTCCCTCAATTCCGCCTTGTTCCTCCTGCACAACATCATCTCCAGTGCTAACATGCTCAGTTTCCAACTCAGATACAACATTATGAATTCCTTGAGTTACTTGTTCAGCATCCAACTCTGTCGAGGCACCAATATGTTCAGATCCAGCAGACTTATGTTTTCTTTTGGATTTCTTCTTCTTTGATTTCTTTGGTGACCTTCGAGCAGCCATTTTAAGTCTTCTACCTGGTGGTGGAGTTGGTTCATTAGGTAGTGCTGAAGCAAGCGGTGTTGGATTAAGTACAGGTGATGAGCGAGGTGGTGTAAAAGTTGGTGGGTTTGGTGAAACAACGGATGGTAAAGGTGTAGATTGTGAAGGTGAAGATTGCGAAAAGTGAACGGTTGGTGTAGATTGTGTTGATTGATTTGATGGTGTAGGTTGAGAAACAGGTGAAGAAACAGGTTCAGGTGTTACAACATCTTGTTCAAACATAACTCTTTTCGATTTTCTTTTCCTCTGCCCAGAAGTCCCCTCACCACTATCCCCTCTTTTTCTTTTAGTTAACCTAGGACCCTCACTTGGCGACCTATGCTCAGCTTGGGTAGGAGTCTGTCGGCTTTCAGACCCCATTGCTGAGACTAACCACTCGAGATAAGCCCTAAGATGAGGACTCTGAGCAGGAACCAGATTAATTAGGAATGGTGGAATCGGAAAAGGTCTTGCAGTTTCACTTCCTGTGCCTCTCAAGTTGGATTTATACATAGCAATGACACACTTGAAGCTGTCTTCCAATTTTGGAATATCTTCTGTATTATCAAGAACATCTTCGATAATCAGTGTGAAGAATCTGATAAAGGGAATATATTTTCTTTCTTGTTTATCCTTTCCCTTGACAACTTGGATCATTTTATCCCATATTATCTTTGCAAAGTCACACTGCACATTGTGAGTGACTGCATAGTACATTGATAAGGAATGCTTCGTCATGAGATCAATCCCTTTCTGTGATGGCATCAAACAAGTTGTTAGAACATTGTACATTGTATGCCAGAGAGTTGCTACATTCATTCTTCTAAAATCTCTCATTGTTGCCAACTCTCCTTCATAACCCAACGAATGAACTCCAGCCAACATTTCTTCAACTGTTGGAAGTTCTTCGTATTCTTCAAGTTCAGGAAAACCAATGATAGTTCTGAACTCAGCCAGATTGAATTTACAATTGAAGATTTCATCTTCTGACTGAAGAGAAAACTTGAAGTAGTCTGCTGTCCCATGCCTCTTACTTCCTTTTACATATTCAATTGATTCCCATAACTCAAAAACATACTTCTCGGGAACAATTGCACCTCCAGTCAAAGCATTATTCAATGGATGATGGCTCAAAATCTCCGTAATGATTGGGAATTTGCAAGCAAATGGTATATGAAGTGCTTGATTGGCTTGCATCTTCATTGAATCTCCTTCTTTAAACATAGCCATCTTGATAATTTATTATTTTTCTGTTAAGACAAACTGACCAAAGTTTTGACCAGAAAATACAATTTAATCACAGAAAAATAACAACACAAACCAACATTTAAGAAACACATTTATTATACATAGACAATGTTTTGCATATATATTAGAAATGAGAAAACAAAGTAGTACACAAAGGCGTTCGATACCTTGCATCTCACCCAAATATATATACAAAACATGACAATATATATATAGGATCACATAAGTATTAAAAGATAAGAAAACAAAGTAGTACACAAAGGCGTTCGATACCTTGCATCTCACCCAAATATATATACAAAACATGACAATATATATATAGGATCACATAAGTATTAAAAGATAAGAAAACAAAGTAGTACACAAAGGCGTTCGATACCTTGCATCTCACCCAAATATATATACAAAACATGACAATATATAGGATCACATAAGTATTAAAAGATAAGAAAAAAAAGAAAAAAAAATTAAATTTCATTTTGTACTGTTTGCCGAGCAAAATGCTCTGCAAACAGTTGATTTGAAAACTAAGTGAAAAGTTTACATGCATTTGCCGAGCTCAAAGCTCTGCAAATGCATTGATTTTGAAAACTAAGTGAAAAGTTTACATGCATTTGCCGAGCAAAGCTCTGCAAACAGTTGATTTGAAAACTAAGTGAAAAGTTTACATGCATTTGCCGAGCAAAAAGCTCTGCAAACAGTTGATTTGAAAACTAAGTGAAAAGTTTACATGCATTTGCCGAGCTCAAAGCTCTGCAAATGCATGGTTCAAGTCTTGACAAAATTTAAAATCCAATTTGTACTGTTTGCCGAGCAAAATGCTCTGCAAACAGTTGATTTGAAAACTAAGTGAAAAGTTTACATGCATTTGCCGAGCTCAAAGCTCTGCAAACAGTTGATTTGAAAACTAAGTGAAAAGTTTACATGCATTTGCCGAGCAAAGTGCTCTGCAAACAGTTGGATTAAAAACTTGGTAAAAAATTTTCACATTGTACTGTTTGCCGAGCAAAATGCTCTGCAAACAGTTGATTTGAAAACTAAGTGAAAAGTTTACATGCATTTGCCGAGCTCAAAGCTCTGCAAATGCATGGTTCAAGTCTTGACAAAATTTAAAATCCAATTTGTACTGTTTGCCGAGCAAAATGCTCTGCAAACAGTTGATTTGAAAACTAAGTGAAAAGTTTACATGCATTTGCCGAGCTCAAAGCTCTGCAAACATTGATTTGAAAACTAAGTGAAAAGTTTACATGCATTTGCCGAGCTCAAAGCTCTGCAAACAGTTGTTTTTAAAACTTGTAAAAATTTTGGAATTCAAAAAGGCTTGTTTGCCGAGCAAAATGCTCTGCAAACAGTTGATTTGAAAACTAAGTGAAAAGTTTACATGCATTTGCCGAGCTCAAAGCTCTGCAAACAGTTGATTTTGAAAACTAAGTGAAAAGTTTACATGCATTTGCCGAGCAAAGCTCTGCAAACAGTTGATTTTGAAAACTAAGTGAAAAGTTTACATGCATTTGCCGAGCAAAGCTCTGCAAACAGTTGATTTGAAAACTAAGTGAAAAGTTTACATGCATTTGCCGAGCTCAAAGCTCTGCAAACAGTTGATTTGAAAACTAAGTGAAAAGTTTACATGCATTTGCCGAGCTCAAAGCTCTGCAAACAGTTGATTTGAAAACTAAGTGAAAAGTTTACATGCATTTGCCGAGCAAAAAGCTCTGCAAACAGTTGATTTGAAAACTAAGTGAAAAGTTTACATGCATTTGCCGAGCTCAAAGCTCTGCAAATGCATGGTTCAAGTCTTGACAAAATTTAAAATCCAATTTGTACTGTTTGCCGAGCAAAATGCTCTGCAAACAGTTGATTTGAAAACTAAGTGAAAAGTTTACATGCATTTGCCGAGCTCAAAGCTCTGCAAATGCATGGTTCAAGTCTTGACAAAATTTAAAAATCCAATTTGTACTGTTTGCCGAGCAAAATGCTCTGCAAACAGTTGATTTGAAAACTAAGTGAAAAGTTTACATGCATTTGCCGAGCTCAAAGCTCTGCAAATGCATGGTTCAAGTCTTGACAAAATTTAAAATCCAATTTGTACTGTTTGCCGAGCAAAATGCTCTGCAAACAGTTGATTTGAAAACTAAGTGAAAAGTTTACATGCATTTGCCGAGCTCAAAGCTCTGCAAACAGTTGATTTGAAAACTAAGTGAAAAGTTTACATGCATTTGCCGAGCTCAAAGCTCTGCAAATGCATGGTTCAAGTCTTGACAAAATTTAAAAATCCAATTTGTACTGTTTGCCGAGCAAAATGCTCTGCAAACAGTTGATTTGAAAACTAAGTGAAAAGTTTACATGCATTTGCCGAGCTCAAAGCTCTGCAAACATTGATTTTGAAAACTAAGTGAAAAGTTTACATGCATTTGCCGAGCAAAATGCTCTGCAAACAGTTGATTTGAAAACTAAGTGAAAAGTTTACATGCATTTGCCGAGCTCAAAGCTCTGCAAATTGCATAGAAAATGGTAACACACTGATGATCAAAGTCACAAATTCACTTTAATTGATACTCAAATGATGATCGATTTGATTGATTAATGACAAGTTAAAAACTGATTGATGAGAGAAAATGAAAAAGAACTTTGGTTTGAATTTGAATGGGAATGATTCGGCCCGCCCATTTTTCCTTTTAAAACACGAATCCGGGTCGTGGGTCTGGGTTTGACCCGCGTGTCAACCCGGATCACATACTGGTCTTGGGCTTAACATTTCAGTTTGGGCTGACATGAATTTGGACTTGTTATGGGTTTTGGGCTTAAACAGATTTTCCACAAAAACAAACAAACAGAAATAAAAAAAAAAAAACTAAAAAAAAAAAAAAAAAAAAAAAAAAAAAAAAAAAAAAAAAAAAAAAAAAAAAAAAAAACAAAAAAAAAATTAACAACTTAAAAAAAACTTTTTATCTTTTTAAAGTTTTCTAATTTTGTATTTGGTTTTTCAATTTTAAAACAAACACACATAACAACATAAAAAAAACTTTAAAAAAATTATACATACTAGAAGATTACACAAAAATTTACATGCATTTGCACACTCCCCCTCAAATTAAGCATAAAACAACATGGTAAATTTACAAACTCCCCCTTAAATCATGCATTCTACCCTTTTTCTCCCCCTCAAACATTGCATGTAGTAACAAGTAAAACACATCAATGTTTGAAACAGAAAATGAACATAAATACACATGAAAGCCCCTCAAACATTGCATGTAGTAACAAGTAAAACACATCAATGTTTGAAACAGAAAATGAACATAGAATACATGGCATGAAATCATTTAAGTTTGTAAATCTAGCATTCCCAACTTGGTTTTAAGAAAATTGAACCTGTTTTCATCCAAAGAACTTGTGAACAACAGCTTGCTGCAGCAACGTATTCAGCTTCTGCAGTAGATGTGGATACACAATTCTGTTTCTTTGAAGACCAACTGACCAATCTATCCCCTAGAAACTGTACACTCCCAGAAGTACTCTTTCGATCAAGCTTACAACCTGCATGGTCAGCATCCGAATATGCAATTAACTGAAACCCGGTATCCCTTGGATACCAGAGACCAAGGTTCACTGTGCCTTTCAGGTATCGGAATATCCGTTTAACGGCCTGGAAATGGCTTTCCTTGGGATTGGCCTGGTACCTGGCACACATGCATGTGGCGAACATAATATCCGGGCGACTTGCAGTCAAATACATGAGTGACCCTATCATACTGCGATATTTCTTTTGATCAAAAGATTTTCCATTTATGTCAGCATTAATCTTTGTTCGAGCTTCCATGGGTGTCCCAATTGTTTGACAATCCATCATATCAAACTTTTTCAACATGTCAAGAATGTACTTAGATTGACAGATAAAAGTACCATTTGACATCTGTTTTACTTGAAGACCAAGGAAAAAGTTTAATTCACCCATCATGCTCATTTCAAATTTCTTGATCATTAAAGCAGAGAAATTCTTGCAGTATTTAGGATTAGTTGACCCGAAAATTATGTCGTCAACATAAATCTGGATTAGAATGATGTCACTCCCTTGTCGTTTGATAAACAAGGTAGTGTCAATCGAACCTTTGCTAAAACCAGATTTCACAAGATAAGAAGATAGAGCATCATACCATGCACGAGGCGCTTGTTTCAGACCATATAAAGCCTTATCTAACCTGTAAACATAGTCTGGATGTTTGGAATTCACAAAACCTTCTGGTTGTTCAACATACACTTCTTCTTTGAGTATTCCATTCAAGAAGGCAGTTTTGACATCCATTTGGTAGACTGTGAATTTCTTGTAGGCAGCATAGGCAAGAAACATCCGAATAGCCTCAATTCGTGCAACTGGTGCGAATGTCTCATCGTAGTCAATTCCATCTTGTTGGCAGTATCCCTTCGCAACCAATCGTGCTTTGTTACGTACAACAACTCCAGTTTCATCCTTTTTGTTCTTGAAGATCCATTTGGTCTTAATTGGCTCCTTGTTCTTGTAAGGATTGGGAACCAATTTCCACACCTCAAGACATTGCATGTAGTAACAAGTAAAACACATCAATGTTTGAAACAGAAAATGAACATAGAATACATGGCATGAAATCATTTAAGTTTGTAAATCTAGCATTCCCAACTTGGTTTTAAGAAAATTGAACCTGTTTTCATCCAAAGGTTTGGTGAAAAGATCAGCAAGTTGGTAGTCTATTGGGACAAAATAGAGTTCGATGTTACCTTTCTCGACATGATCTTTAAGAAAATGGTACCGAACATCTATGTGCTTGGTCTTTGTGTGCTGTACAGGATTGCAAGAAATAGCAATAGCACTCTTTGAGTCACAGTAAATGGGAATTCTGTTGAATTGAAATCCATAATCAGTCAACTGAGTCTTCATCCAAAGAACTTGTGAACAACAGCTTGCTGCAGCAACGTATTCAGCTTCTGCAGTAGATGTGGATACACAATTCTGTTTCTTTGAAGACCAACTGACCAATCTATCCCCTAGAAACTGTACACTCCCAGAAGTACTCTTTCGATCAAGCTTACAACCTGCATGGTCAGCATCCGAATATGCAATTAACTGAAACCCGGTATCCCTTGGATACCAGAGACCAAGGTTCACTGTGCCTTTCAGGTATCGGAATATCCGTTTAACGGCCTGGAAATGGCTTTCCTTGGGATTGGCCTGGTACCTGGCACACATGCATGTGGCGAACATAATATCCGGGCGACTTGCAGTCAAATACATGAGTGACCCTATCATACTGCGATATTTCTTTTGATCAAAAGATTTTCCATTTATGTCAGCATTAATCTTTGTTCGAGCTTCCATGGGTGTCCCAATTGTTTGACAATCCATCATATCAAACTTTTTCAACATGTCAAGAATGTACTTAGATTGACAGATAAAAGTACCATTTGACATCTGTTTTACTTGAAGACCAAGGAAAAAGTTTAATTCACCCATCATGCTCATTTCAAATTTCTTGATCATTAAAGCAGAGAAATTCTTGCAGTATTTAGGATTAGTTGACCCGAAATTATGTCGTCAACATAAATCTGGATTAGAATGATGTCACTCCCTTGTCGTTTGATAAACAAGGTAGTGTCAATCGAACCTTTGCTAAAACCAGATTTCACAAGATAAGAAGATAGAGCATCATACCATGCACGAGGCGCTTGTTTCAGACCATATAAAGCCTTATCTAACCTGTAAACATAGTCTGGATGTTTGGAATTCACAAAACCTTCTGGTTGTTCAACATACACTTCTTCTTTGAGTATTCCATTCAAGAAGGCAGTTTTGACATCCATTTGGTAGACTGTGAATTTCTTGTAGGCAGCATAGGCAAGAAACATCCGAATAGCCTCAATTCGTGCAACTGGTGTGAATGTCTCATCGTAGTCAATTCCATCTTGTTGGCAGTATCCCTTCGCAACCAATCGTGCTTTGTTACGTACAACAACTCCAGTTTCATCCTTTTTGTTCTTGAAGATCCATTTGGTTTTAATTGGCTCCTTGTTCTTGTAAGGATTGGGAACCAATTTCCACACCTCAAGACGTTCGAACTGATTAAGTTCTTCTTGCATTGCTTTCACCCAATCTGGACAACTTAGAGCTTCATTCACTGTCTTTGGTTCAACAATACTCAGAAAATTCACAAACAGACATTCATTCGCGGATGCGGATCTTGTCTGAACTCCAGTTGTTGGATTACCAATGACTTGAGAAATTGGATGAGCTCTTGTCCACTTGGTTGTGTGAGGAATTGGATCAAGTGGATCACCAGATTCTTCAGAATCAATAAAATCAGGAGAATGTTGTTCTGTTAATTGTTCAAACGAAGTTGCAATTGGTTCAACAAAGTCGTCATGATCATAATCTTCAGGATTGGTTGTAGGATTTGTCACTTGTGAGATATTATGAGGTTGAGTATGCAACTCTGAAATATCGGTAGGTGGAGGAGAATCAGATGATGAATTATCATCTGACGATTGTGATGGTGAAGACTCATTGGGATCCATCTCTTTTGAATTTGAACTGGATGGTTCATTGGCATTTACTTCAGATTCAGGAACTTCTTTCGGAACTTGGAAAAATTCTTCAAACAAGATATCCAAATCTTGTGTTGTTGGAGTAGAGAATGATGATTTGACATTTGAAGCATTCTTTGTTGCGGAAGCTTGTGGACTTTGAAGTTCGGGTCTTGAACTGTGTTGTTCAAGAACCATTCCCGAGAGTTCATCAAATCAAACGTTCATACTCTCTTCAATTCTCTTGGTTCTTCGGTTATATACACGATATGCTATCGATTCTCTCGAATAACCGATAAAATATGCCTCATCGCCTTTTGGTTCAAATTTGCCCAGATTATCTCGATCATTGAGAACATAACATACACATCCAAAAATGTGCAAGAAGTTCACATTGGGCTTTCTATTGTTTATCACCTCATATGGAGTTTTATCAAACCTCTTGTTTATGATTGATCTATTTTGAGTGAAGCAGGCAGTAGCAACAGCTTCAGCCCATAGATTCGGAGGCAACTTGGAATAAGCAAGCATTGTTCTAGCTGCTTCAACAAGAGTTCGATTTCGACGTTCAACTACTCCATTCTGTTGAGGTGTCCTGACAGCGGAAAATTGATGAGTAATACCCATGGACTTGAAGAAAGAATCAATCGTTGAATTCTTGAATTCAGTTCCATTGTCTGAGCGAACAATTCTAACCGAGGATTTAAGATTTACTTGGGTCTTCTTTATGAAATCAATAATTGCATTCGGAGTGTCACTCTTTGCATGAAGAAAGAATACCCAAGTGTAACGAGAATAATCATCGACAATCACAAGAATGTATCGCTTGCCATGGATACTTTGAACTTTCATAGGGCCACACAAATCCATATGTATAAGATGCAAAGGACCTTCAGTACTCAGATGCTTCTTTGGTTTGTGTGAAGCTTTCTTCATCTTACCAATTGCACAAGCTGGACAAACATGTTCACTTTCATACTTGTAATCCGGAAGTCCTTCAACAAGCTGTTTATCCACGAGAGCATTAATTGTTTGAAAATTAAGATGAGAAAGACGGCGATGCCATAACCAAGAGTTTTGTGCAGTTGCTTTTGAAAGTAGACAAATCTCTGAAGAATTAGATGGAATGTTGTTGAGATCAATAGTGAACAAGTTATTGTCTCTTGTTCCAGTAAGAATATCCACACCATCTTCAGTCTGCACTTTGCATTCATATCTCCTGAATAATACTTGAAGATCATTGTCACAAAATTGTCCAACACTGAAAAGATTGTGTCCTAAACCTTCAACATAGGAAACTCTCTTTATAGTGACACCATTTTTAGCAATGTCTCCGTAACCAAGAATAGGAGCAATATGATCATTTCCGAATCTGACGGTTCCCATAAACTTTTCAACAAAGTTCGAAAGAATGGACTTGTTTCCAGTCATATGACGTGAACATCCCGAGTCAACATACCATACACAAATGAGAAATTCCTGCAAAGACAAAGTATATGATTTAGGTACCCATGTAGATTGGGTCCTTGCAGGTTAGAGGGATAACATGCAAGTACACATTAAAAATAAACATCAAGCAAAATGACACACAAAGAAACTTTTTATTCATATAACAAACAAACACACATAATTGTTCAAAACACAAATACAAATTACAAGCACAGAAATGTAATTGTTTATATACAAGTTTTGATACAAGCGGGACTAGTCCTAGATGTATTAGAATTATCTAATGTGTTTGATCTACGGACAATCCATACTTGTTTGACATGGGTATTGTTTCCATCAAGTTTGACTTTTCTAGTAGCATGCAAAAATCTATCTTTCGGAATCCATTTACTGCTACTATTCAAGCACAAGTCACCTGAAACACGAACATTCTTAGAGTTAGAAATCAATTTAGCATCTATGTTCTGAACAGGTTTCTTCTTGATGGTTTCTGTGGTCCTATTCACTTTCTTTATGTTATTAGGTGACAGCCAACCATACTGGTCTTTGTATTTAGTCATGCCTATAAAAGTATCTCTAACCCTCTGTAAAGTGCACTTAGGATTCTTCTGAGAATACCTAGGGAAACTAGAATACCTAACCTGCTGAGGTTGTTTGTTACCTAATGAGAAAGTTTCATTCTTAATAATCTTCGGACCACTGCTTGTTTTGACTTCTTTTTGTGACTGAGGTTCAGATTTTACCTTGTACATCTTTGGTTGCCTGGAATTCTTTTGAACTGTGGGACCTTTCTTTGAATTATGACTTGAATCCTTCTTTGGTGATTGATTGAACTTCGGTTTTGAAACATTCTTTGGTGATGGTTTGGTCTTTGGTTTTGAATCAGTCTTGGGTGATGGGTTGGTCTTTGATTGTTGTGTGGTCTTTGGTCTTTGGAACTTATTGATTGATGAAGATTGTGAAGAGTGTAACTTTGGAATCTTCTTTAGATAAAAATCAAGTTTTTCCTCCTTTTTTGAACAAAATGGTTTTCAAAATCATGATTTTCTTCTAAATAATTTGTCATATTTTCAGTTTCCAACTTCACACTAACTTCACTTTTCTTTATCGGACATGGACTTCGCTTGAGTGGAATTGATGCTTTTTCTTTTTCTTTATGAAATTGAAGTGCTATTTTTTGAAATTGAAATTCAACTTTTAGATCATTAAGTTCCTTTAGCACATTTAACCTCTGTTCCCTTTCTTTTTCAAACTTTTGTTTGAAAGCATCAATTTCAGTCAAGTACGATTGAGTTCCCTCAGAAAACTTGGTAAATGATTGAGTTTCAGAAGCAATCGGGAAGAAATAATCATCAACATCATGAACATCATCTAAATCACCATCAGTTTGAACAGACACATGAGCAACTTTCTTGATGTCTACATTCACATTTTGAACATGGATTGAATGATTCTCTTCAAACAAATTGGTTTTCTTTTTCATAGATAAAATCTTCTTATTGATTTTTTCAAATGATTCAGAAAACTTTTGGTCAAAATCAAGTTTGCACATATCAAAGGTCTGAGATTCTTTATCAGATTGCACAGAAGCATTTTCAATTTCACACATAGAACTCACAGAACATCCAGATTGAGCACAAACTTTTGAATCTAACTTGGGTTGGTCAATGATAAAGTGATTTTGAGTCTGCAGATTGTCTATCAAAGATTTCTTTTCATCAAGAGACTTTTGCAGATCCTCTATTACCTTTTCCAAAACTTTTTGTGGAACATAAGGTCTCAAGTTTTCAGCTTTTGGAATTGGAATTATTTCTTCTAAAGGTTTTTCTTTAAAACACTCAAGAATTTCAGGAATTACAGCCTCATGATTTTCCTTTTTCATTTCATGTGCAGGGTGACTGAAAAAATCATATGACTCATCCATTAACGCATAGTTAAAATAGACTTTTGCACCCTCTTTTAGAAAATCATCAGTCTCAAAATCACTATCATTCAGTCTCACAAACTGGTCAGTCATCCCACATCTCAAATAAGATTCCTTATATAATGATGGGACTTCTTCTTGTGCTTTGAGCAAATGATTTGGATTGACATAACCTAACCCTGAAGTGAATATTGATTCTGAATTTCTTGGCCTATTTCAAATCAGGGATAGATTCTTTCAATTTCACATTTAAAGACTCAATGTCCTCAGCCAATGCATTTGCTCGAAACATCTCATTGGTCTTTTCGATTTGAAGTTGTCTGACGGTCTTGCTCAGTTCAAGAACTTTGGTCTCAAGTTCTTGTTGTTCAAGATGCAGTTTAGAGTTGGGAGTAAAAATGACTGCTGCTTTTTCAGATTTCAAATTCTCAAATTCCTTTTGAAGCAAATCAAATTTACTTTGAAAATCTTTTTCTTTGTCTTCCAAATCTTTCTTTAATTTTAAATTCTTTTTACTCAACTCCCTGCAATCTTTTCTTGCTGTTTCACTCATGTCCATATAGTGTTTTAACACTGATTTGGGAAGAGTTAGTACCTGATCATCCTCTGAAGAACTTTCTTCAACATCATCCAACTCCTTTGATTTCTTGATCTTCGTCATGAAGCACACATTTGCTGCAAGTTCGTCTGTTTCCTCATCAGAAAGATGTAACCACTTGTCATCTTCAGCGAGAAGAGCAATTCCACTTTCCTCTTGTCTTGCTAGCAAAAGTTTGTACTTGTAGTACTCGGAGTTCTTCTGTCGAGGTTTAGTGCAGTTGATAGCAAAATGTCCAGTAAGACCACAGTTGTAGCACTTCTTGTCTTCATTCCTTCTCTCCATAACCTTCTTCTCAAACTTCTTCTGATTGTCATACTTCTTCTCACCACCAACAAAATCTTTCTTCTGATCAAACTTAGGAGCATTTGCATTTTTAGCATACGAAGAGACTGATGAAGTCCTAAGCTGATTATTTGTTGGTTTCTTCTTGAAGAATTTCTTCTTGAAAGCCTTTGTGAAATAAGCGAGTTCTTTGTACATTTCTTTTTGTTTCTCATCAAGATCACAATCACTCATTTCACTTGAATCAGAATCAGTGTCATACTCAACAAATCTTTGTCTTGACACTCTTGAAGTCTTGTTCTCAGCTACCATGGCTAATGGATCGGAATGTGAACTTTCATCTTTCTTCTTTTGAATCCTCTGAACATCTTCAACATTTAGCTTCAGCTTCTCATACAAGGTGTGAATGGTAAGTTTCCCAAAGTCTGATTGTTGGTTGAGTTGGGTTCCATACACTTGCCATTCCTCTTCCAGATTTTTGATGAATTTGATGTTCAGTTCCATATTGGTTCTCTTCACATCATTCTTTCTAAGCTCATTGATTACATTGCAGAATCTGATGTATACCTCATTCAATGGTTCACCTTTTAGTTGTTTGAATGTTTCATACATGTTCAGATCAGTCGACAACCTGATGGTGTTTGATACATCAGATCCTTCCATCTGCTTCTCCACTTCATCCCATATGTCTTTTCCTGTTTCATAGGAGTCCACATTGCAGTAAATGTCATCAGGAAGTGCTTGGTAAAGATAGGCAATTGCACTTTGATCAGCCTCAACTCTATTTTTCTGTTCTGCATTCCAACTCTCTTCAGGTAAAACTTCTCCATTAACAGGGTTCTTTGGAATTTCAGGACCATCTTTGTATGATTTCCTCAAAAGTTTTCCATTCTTCTGTCTGTCTATCCAGTTCAAAAACCTTTTCTTCCATTGAGGATAAGAACCTCTAAACAAGACAAGAGGTCTTCCTTCAGATCCAAGTGCTAAAGCTTCCCTTGAAGCCATTTCAAATAAATTCCAAAAAAAATTTGTAAAATTTTCTATTTTAACTAGATGCAGAGCTTAGACCTCTGCAAATAGAACAAGTAAAAATTTGAAAATTTTATTTTCTTCCCACTTGAAGAATATTGATGAAAAATGGTTTTGAATTGATTTTCTTGAAACTTTTGATTTAAGAATTTCAAAAAACAACTAAATGTCGAGCTTAATCCTCTGCAAATAGTGTAAGTAGCCAAGTCACAACCCAAGTACACTGGTCAACAACCAACTTCCACTGAATGCCGAGCTTAAACCTCTGCAAACAGCACAACTAATAAAATCACTTGGTCGAAGAATCAAAATCAACTATTTGCCGAGCAAATAACTCTGCAAATAGCACAAATAGAACTTGTACTTAGTCGCACCAACCAAAAGTACTTGTTTGCCGAGCTTAAACCTCTGCAAACAATACAAGTAGCACCAGTCTCAAATCAAAGATTCTTGAAACAACTATTTGCCGAGCAATGAGCTCTGCAAATAGAACAATTATCACCAATCCTTAACAAATATTCTTGAAATAACTATTTGCCGAGCAATTAGCTCTGCAAATAGAACAAGTAGGACCAATACTTAGCCAAATTATGCTGAACCACGTATTTGCCGAGCAATAAGCTCTGCAAATAGAACAAGTAAGATCAAACCAAGCCAACGACCTCTGCAAACACGAGTAATCACTACGTGACAAAATAGTCGGTTACTGTTTGTCTTCTTCGTTCAGCCAGACCCTCAATTGCAGAGAAGACTGAAAATCTTCGATTTCTCCTTCATTTTTGCTAATTAAAGCTCGTATTTTATATCAAAATGATCAGGAAAACAATGCGCACAAATCCTTGAACAAATTAGATGCTAATTTCAACTAGAATTCAAACCCTCTCGAACATGCGATTTGCCGAGCTCGAGCAAAAACAGTTCAAATGATGAAATTAGCTTCTGAAATCGATAATGAAGGATGATATACAGATTATAAATCGATCGGTGAACAAAATTTAAACAAAAACACACTTTATTTGCAGAAATCACTCAAAGAGTAATCTCGGCAAATGAACCTTTCAGAAACTAACTCAAATTCTGGAAATAAGCACAAATTAAGCTTGAATTAAGCTTGTGGATCGTTCAGCAACTCTGATTGTGCTCTGATACCAATTGTAATGAAAAGAATTCGAGCTTATGTGTGTGTAATTGTGTGTATCAATGGCGGTTTAAGAGAGAGAAGTTAGAGAGAGAAAGTGTGTTTGGCAGGGAAAGATTAGTTTGCATAAATGGGTGAAAAGTTACATTATGCATTATGGAGGGGGTTTATATATCTATACACATATTACACTATGCCCCCTTCCATACTTAAACATTTACAATGTAAGTACAAAAGATACAAATCAACTACTACATTTATATTTCTAACAGTCTAGCTCGGTCTAGGATGGTCCAGCTAGACCTCTTCTGGTCTAGGTCGACCTCATGGTCCTTTGTGTTTGATTTGTCGCTTAAACGGTTCGTAAGATTCTAGTTTGACTCAAAATGACTTGTTTTAACTCTCGGACCCATAAGACAGGAGATAAACTCGAATTGACCTCTGTCCAGGTCGAACTAGACCTGTCATGGTCGAGTTTGACCACTTCCCAACTCAAATAATCGATTTCTTTGGCCTTTCGTGTCCATACGCGCTTAATCGGTTCTTAAACTTGACTAGTTTCCTCAAAAAGAGTAGTTTTGGTCCAATTAGCTAACGTATGATTAAATGGTTTCAAAATGACATTTTTGGTGCTGTAGTTGGTCGATTTCAACCATTAGGTTGAGCTCAACCTTTATTCGTTTTGGTTTCATAAGCTTTTCGGTTAAAATCTCCGGTTTCGCCTAGTTTTGATTAAATTCGAGTAAAACTTATTTTGGGCTATAAAATGATTTCAAATCAGGTTGTATTGATAAAGTAATGTATTTTGAACTTAATAAAGGACATTGGTGTCAAATCCAGACTTCTGTTCGGTTTATTCGTGTCTCGTCATTTTAATAAACGTCGTTTAAAAGTTAAATAAAGACATATGGACTTAAAGGCATTTCTAATAGGCTAAGACTTAAGACAAAAGACTGTCATTGTGACTTGTCATGTATTATTGATAGGTGTTGATTGTCGTGGAGTTTGATTGTGCTTGTCGTGCTCGTCCGTTATACTTTCGTAACACTTTTCAGATGAGTTTCGTAGCCCCTCTTTTTACGTGCTTTGGGGTGAAAAGTATATTGGTACTTTTTAAACAGTTTTGTCGATTTCTGTTTATGTTCAATATTGAGCCGGTACTTATAGAGTTACTGATGCCATATGATGTGCTTGTTCTTGATTGTATGTGTGTGATTATGTGCTTGATGGTTGTGCTTTTGACGTACTTATTTGGACGTCCTTATTGAGTGCTTTGGAGACTTGTACTGAGGCAGGTACCGTAAGACCAGACTTTAAGACTTTGACGTGCTTGTTATGTGCTTGTACTAAGGCATGTACCGTAAGACTAGACTTTGAGTACTTTGGGTACATTGAGTACCTTGTACTGTGCGTGCTTTGAGACTTGAGTACTTTGACTTATGGCGTAACTCTGCTCACTATATATTGAACAACTACTTGTTTTGTACTTAAAGAATCGACACAAGACTTATTTCTTTACTAGACTTTTTGACTAAAACCTACGAACTCACCAACCTTTGTGTTGACACATTTTAGTATACTTTTCAGGTACTCAGGCAAATCAGGGATAAAGACTTGCATGCTAGGCTGGACTTCGGAGATTAGTGCTCCTTTTCTTTACCAGACTTTAAGGCTACATGCCTTGGGCTATTTCTGTTTATGGACGTACTTGTAATAAGTTTTCCTAGCATTGTTATGACTTTGAACTCATGTTTTTGGGAATATATTTATTATATTCTATTTCATTTAGCAGTATCTATGTAATTCCATGTCGTGTTGTACTTTTCATGACACCTCATGTTTCCGCCAATGGTGGGGTGTTACAGAATGGTATCAGAGCCGTGGTTGTAGAGAATTAGGTTGAAAAGCCTAGACTATAACCTAAGAACCTCGTATAGCATTTACGATAGGAATCATAGATGCATTCTAGACGTGCTAACGTCACTTATATTTTGAGTTCATGTTCTATTTGAGACTTATTATCCCTGTGCTTATTTTGACTGTGGCTGTCATTTGGTGACTATGTACTTTTGGTGACTGTGTGCTTTTGGTGCTGTTGTGATTATTTATGTGTATTAGTGCAAGATGAAGTGATGACACTAACTAATATTGCAGGACGATAGCAAGGAAACGCCTGATCAACATTTTGAGATTAATATCCTATTTTGCGACAGTTTTTGACCTCATGGATTTCACTTGTAGTTAGAGTGTGGTAGCTACACTGGGCTGCTGGGTGTTAGTTGGGTGGAGGGTTAGCCGCTAGTACACCCTGTATACATACCCTGCCAATACCTAGAGGGCATACTAGTACCGTGATCCGACCTTGCATTAGATGTACTAGGGGTGTGGAGGGAAAGCCGCTGGTATCACCTGTATACATACACCACTAGTGCAATCGGATGTAGGTGTTAGATTCGGACCACATTTTAACTGCGATGGTTTAGGGTTATATATTATTAGTATATATATATATGTATTAGTATTGCATTGATATGGACTGCATGACTAGTTTAAGTTCTTGATAGCATCCCTTAGACTATAAGACGAGAGAGCTTACTGAGTGCAACATGTGACATTGACATTTACGAGTGTTTCTTCGCGACTAACATTCAAGATATATACTAACGTGTGTGGGAAAAATGGTGAGACGAGAGTTGCTACAAACGCAGTCAATTTCCGTGATTATTCAAGTCGTCAATGCTGTTCTGGCACGAAATACACGAAATGCGACGAATGAAGGGCCGACTTATAATGAAGCTGAGGATGCTCAGTATGAGGATGCAGTGGATGAGGAGACTGGTGAATACTATGAAGACGTTGATGAGAGAATTCGTATTGGAAATGTACTAAGAGGGCCTAGAAGTGATGTCAGAACCTGTATTTACAAAAACTTCAAGGATTGTGAGGTACAATAGTACGATGGCAGAGGTGGAGCAGTCAAGTTTATGCAATGGCTAGAAAAGATGGAAGCTGTGATTAGCATTAGTGGGTGTACTCAAGATTAAAGGGTCACTTATGTGGCAAATTCCTTTACCTTATATGCGTTGTCTTGGTAGAACGGTCAGTGTCGTGTCAGAGGCAGAGTAGTGGCTGAGGCGATGTCTTGGTATATTGTTAAGGCATTGATGATAGGGAAGTTTCGTACAACAATTGAGGTGATAAATTTATATCAAGAAGTCTTGCAGCATAAGATAATTGGTGTTGATCATGCTAGTTATGATACACATTTCAATGAGCTGTCAAGGCTTGTTCCACATCTGGTTACCTCTGAAAGCAAAGACATCGAGAAGTATCTTCGTGGGTTGATCCCTCAGGTTAGGTCGACTATGGCTGGTGTTCATTTGCTTCGTCTGGAAGAGGCTATATTGAGATCTGAGGCTATGACTGGTGAGTTGGTTCAGTGTGGGACTCGTACTATTGTTGAGACAAAGAGAAAGAAAATTAGTAGGGCAAGTAGTAGTAAGGAAGTTTGGCGATCTGTTGGTAAAAGGCATAATGGAGATAAGGCATTTGCAGTGACTGATGTTGGCAAAAAGGGATATGTGGGACCTCCTCTAAGTGTACAAAGTGTAATCTTCATCATGCAGCAAATCAAAATTATATAACATGCTTTAACTGCAATAAGACTAGGCATTTGGAAAACTACTGTAGGGGACCAAAGACTCGGAGGGCACCATTGAATGTTGTACCATTGAATCGAAGAAGACTACCCGGAGTTCGTGGGGCATGTTATGAATGTGGGGCCACAGATCACTATCGGAACACATGTCCTCAATGGGTTGGGCAACAGATTTAAGTGACGGTCCATCCTAATCAGCTGCAGAGTTCTAGATCCAATCAGAATAGAGGCAATCAAGTTCAAGCTGCTAGAGGTCATGCTTTTGTACTAAATGCAGATTCGAATGTTGTTGCAGGATCTTTTCTTCTGAATGGTCACTATGTTACTATTCTTTCTGACTCGGGAGCTGATTATACTTTTGTCGCGACTAGTTTTGTTCCTTTATCGAGTGCTAGACCGAGTCTTACGTATATATATTTTTGACGTAGCAATGGCTAGCGGAGGGCTAGTCAAACTAGACCAGGTAGTTCGTTCATGCACATTAGACCTTAATAATTATAATTCCCTTATTGACTTAGTACCTTTTGAAATGGGGAATTTTGACGTTATTGTTGGTATGGACTAGATGTCTTTGGTCGACGCGACGAGTCTATGTAGTGCAAAAGTATTCCTTTACCTAGTGGTGAAATACTAGAGGTCCAGGGCGAGAAGTCTGAGTCCTTTGAGGGTCGTGTCATGAGTTCGTCTGTTAATGAGGTTAGCTTGATTAATGTCCCCATTGTTCGTGACTATCAGGATGTTCTCCCTGATGATTTACCCGGCTTACCCCCTTCTCGACAACTTGATTTTCGTATTAGCCTTGTCCCTAACGCAGCTCGTGTAGCAAAATTCCCTATAGACTAGCAACGACTGAATTACAAGAATTGTTCGTGCAACTAAAAGAACTTCAACACAAGTGATTTATTAGACCTAGTTAGTCGCCGTGGGGAGAACCTGTTTTATTCGTCAAAAAGAAGGGTGGTTCCTTTCGTGTGTGAATCGACTATCGTGAGTTGAATAAGTTAACGGTAAAGAACCGCTATCCCCTTCCTAGGATTGATGATCTGTTCGACCAGCTTCAGGTCGCAAAGTGTTTCTAAAAATATGATTTACGTTCAGGGTATCATCAACTGCGTGTACACGAGGATGACTTACCAAAGACTGCTTTTAGAATGAGATATGGACATTTCGAATTCACAGTGATGCCCTTTCGATTGACTAACGCTCTAGCAGTATTCATGGATTTGATGAATAGAGTATGCCGACCATACTTGGACAAGTTTGTAATTGTGTTTATCGACGACATTATGATCTACTCAAAGACAAAGGAAGAACATGTCGATCATCTAAGAAAGGTACTTGATTTATTGAGAATGTATGGAAAGTTTTCTAAGTGTGAGTTTTGGCTGAATGAGGTACACTTTTTGGGACATGTCGTGAGCAAGGATGGAATACACGTGGATCCTGGCAAGATTGATTCAGTCAAGAATTGGAGAACGCCAAAGACGCCGACTGAGGTTAGACAGTTCCTTGATCTGGCTAGTTACTATAGACGATTTATTGAAAATCTCTCTAAGATTGCGTTGCCGCTTACGCAATTAACACAAAAAGATAGACCGTATGTCTGGGGTGAGAAACAAGAAGAAGCGTTTCGGATTTTGAAGGATAGGTTGTGTAATGTGCCGATTTTAAGTCTGCCTGAAGGATCTGATGATTTGTGGTTTACTGCGATGTATCAGGCCAAGGGTTGGGTTGTGTGCTTGTAAGTCCCAACTCAAATAGATGGTATTACCTGAAGACACCTCTATGTCGATGGTGGAGTTACTTTGCAATATAAACGTTGAACTGGAGACGACCAGTTACAGAGAGTATATACCAAGTTCTAGATAGATTACTTATTTAAGTGACAATAAGTAAAGAACAATGCAATAATATAAAATACTTGTAAAGTAAATTGGTGAGACAATATGTAATTTTTAAGTGTAATTTATTTATTAACTTTAAATAAATTATAAGGTTGTTGCGGAACCAAGATAATACAAAGTATGTAAATATCCTAACAACCTATGAACTACAATTGATCTACACTTGGAATTTCTCTAAACAATCGAAACACTTAAAGTTGTGAAATGTTGCTTTTTACGATTGAGAGAATATTGCACAAGTTCACCAAGAATATTGTAGGTATGCAAAGTGTGAAGTGTTCTGTATTTTTCTTGTTGTGCAATGACTTGTATTTATAGGCAAAGTTAACATTGGGATGTTAACTTTGGCCGTACAAATATGGTTGAGAACATTTAAGGAATAGCATTTAGCTCCTTAAAATGTTGTGTAAAGTTGCGGTATAAAGCACCTTTACTCAACCAGCTTTATGTACCTTTTTGTACTTAAATAATAAGATAAATCTTATTATCCGTGTAATAGAACATAAAGCATAAAAGTCAATTCCTCGTAATCAGTGTAAAGCTTTGTAAGAGCTTTCCACTGACGGTCTCCAGTTTGTAACTGACTAGAATGTCAACTAGGCTTCGCTGCCATTGTCATTCTCTATCTTCCACTTGTTGTCTTCGACTTCAACTGGAATGATTCTTTAACTGGTCAGTTCTCAACTGGAGGAAGTCTTCAGTTGCGTTGACTGTACGATGCAACTGGACTTTAATATATTTCTGGACAAATCTTCTTGGTCTCCAGGTGCAACTGGAGACTGGCCAGTTTCACTGAAACTGGTCCTAACAAATTCCCCCTATTTGTCCTGAAATATTGCCAAGTCTTTTTCAGTTCTTGTATCTGTACAAGTGTGAACTGGAGAGACTTGTTCGATTAAATCTATCTAAGTTTTCCAAGGCATTTTTATAGATCAATAAATGCCTTGGGTTTTTCTTTTTAAGTTTGTTAGATTTAATATATTATCTATCTTGTGGTTACAAACTGGTAACTTCATTTATACAAGGAAATGAAATATACATAAGTTACAGAATGTAAACAAAATTACAAGCAGATAAACTGAAGAGAGAACTTAATCAGATGGCCCTTCGCCAGTTCTCCTTTTCTTTGACACTGAAGAGATAGGCTGAGAGTCTTTAGGATCAATATTCAACTTTAGCTCCAGATTCTCTTTGTGTTGAATCTTGCCCTTCAAGAAGTTCACCCAAGCTTTCTCAAACCTATTCTTTTGTGCCTTAGTCTCCAAAAAGTTTACCATTTCAACCCATTCTGAGAACCCATATTGCATTGCACCAGGATTGTCAGTTTTAACCAGTGGCCCTCTGGCATAACTGACTTCAACATGAAAGTACTTGGTGCCTGGCTTAATTGTAACAAACACACCATTGATTGCTCCACTGTGTCTTCTGGTTGCCATGATCTGGGAATAATACTCTCTAGCTTCAGATTCATTTGAAATTTTAATACTCCCAGCACCAGCAGCCAGCACAGCATTCTTGATGTCATCATTTGATACATCGCCAGTTGGTTCAACAAAAGTTCTAAGGTCAGCATCTCTATGCAGTGGTTTTCTTGGTTGAGGGATCCTTCTTTGTGGATTCAATACCCTTTTCACAACCTTTCTAACATTTTCGATTCTTTTCTAAATCCCACTGGCCCTATTTTCCTTTGCCTTCTCCACTGATATATTTAAGTTTCTGGCATCATACTCAGCTTCATCATCAGGATAGTACCTGTCCAGTTCAATGTCAAGCATTTCTTTTAACATACCCACTATCCTGGCATCATCTTTCACTCTAGCATACTCCTCCTTAGTGATTCCTAACAAGTGAGCATCACTAATATCAAGCAATTTAATCTTGGCCAGATGTTGTCTGGCTTCAGCTTGGTTGGCTTGTTTCATTTTCTTTCTTTCTTTGATTTGATCACCAAGCCTTGCCAGACGTTTACTATCACTTTCAGAAACTGGAGGAAGTACATCAGCATTGCCAGTTTCCAACATTGGTACATCAGTGGCCGGCTGGGCTACATCAGATGCTAAAACTTTACCCTTATCAACATTCCCCATATCCATCACATCCACATTCTCTACCCTTTGCTCACCAGTTTCAGTACTGGTAGCCACAATCACATTACCACCAGATTGACTTTCAGTTGGAGTTCTTTCAGGTGCAATTGGTGCAAGGACTGCACTTCTTTCCCCCTTGGCAGCATATAGACCTGCCCTTATAGCTTCCCATTCATAGGGGTGAGATGGCAACCGGTCAAGAGGCTGCCATGTTTGTAAGTTCTTGCACTCTTTGAAAATTCCACACATCATTCTGAAAGACCTCCATAGATGGTTGGTCTTTTTTGACTGGGTCAGAATATTTGGAGTAACTAGTTGCTGACCAGTTTTCAGTTTTTCCAAGATTTTAGAATCTTCACTAAGACCGGAAACCACCTTTTCCTTAACTTCTTCATCCTTTTGTTTCAAATTATTCACTTCAGTTGTCAGATTTGCAATGGACTGAGTATGATTAGATACCTGGGTGCTCAAATTATCAATGCTGCCTCTCAACTGGTTGATCTCATTAGTGAGTGGGGCCAGATCAACCTGAGGAGTGGCCAGCTTGGTGATCTCAGACATCACCTTTTCTATCAATTGTGTTTCCCTTGCACCCAGCGTATCATCGATCTTCTGACCAACTGAAACCATTAACTGTTGTCCAAGCTCAGTCACATTCAACCCAGGCTTTTCAACTAACTCTTTCACCTATTTTTCAATCTCTTTCAAATCAATTTCTGATCTTCTAACAGTGTTACCCAGCAGATTTGAGATTGAGGTTGTGACATTGAACTGAGTGAGGTCGAAGGTTTCCTTTAGAGAAGTTGCCAGATTGTTGCAGCCTCCGACCAGCTCATTGAGCTTCTTTAACACCAAGTCTTCATTTGATGAGAACTTGTTAATCCCCAGATCAACCACTTTGATATTGGTCAGATGGTCCTTGTGGTATCTGGAGAAAGACTTAGTGTTTTTGTCAAGTGTCTTTTGAATATCCTCCACCCTGGTAAGAAGGTTTTGGATATCGGCTTGAACAGACACAACTTGACTGTCCAGTGACGGGGGAGAAGGTGTCACTGGACCTGCAGCAGTTTCCACTGGAGCAACTGGAGGAGGCAAATTGAGAGAAGCCTCCCCAGTTGACATCGCAGCAGTTGAAGAAGTAATAATTGGAGTGGTAGAAGAAGAAGGAACTGAAGTAACAATGTGTTGTTCATGCTGAGAAAGCTCAGGTGTGAACAACGGCGGCGGTGGGGGTGGCATTTCTCGAAGGAGTGAGAACTGCCCAGATGGTGATGGTGCCATACGTCTGTTTCCAGACATATAGTTATATGTGGGGAATGGTATTTCAGTAGGCTCATTTATTTGGGATGGTAAAACTGAAATTGAAGCATCTGGAAGTGAGACTTGAGATGAAGGGTTTTGAGCTTGTACAGAAGACTCAAAAATCTCCAAGTCTGATCCAGTACCTTATGAATCCGAAGACTCAAAAATCTCCAAGTCTGATCCAGTACCTTATGAATCCGAAGACTCAATAAGGATTTCCCCGTCATTAACATTCATGTCCAGATCCATGAATGTAACTGAGGGCTGACCAGATGGGTCAGTCTCCAGATGACCTTCTCCAGTTTCCTGGAAGGTTGCATCTGTTGGAGGATCAGATACCGAGGTATCTTCACCAGGGATAGAGGTCACTTGGGTTGCCTCAGTTATAGTTGCTCTATCCACAACCATAACATCATCGGCCGAAGAGTTAGGAACCTCAGTCTCCAGTAGTGACTGGCCAGAGACTTCGTCAGTTCGTGCAATAGAAGTGTCAGAAAGGCCGTGGACACTTTGTGCTGACTCATACTCTAATCTGGGTTGGGGTAGCCCAGTTTCATCTTCACCACCCTCTCCTACAGAAATTGCGAGGGTGGCTGCTTGCGGTTGTCCCGTTTGACTTTCTTCAGGTTCCTGTTGGGAGGAAACTGGAGGGCTGGTCAGGTTTCTACTGTCAGTGGCAAGTGCTGACAAGGTCCTAATGCGACGTGTTCTTGTTGCCTTTGGAACTCCTGAAAGACCTGTTGGGAGGTCTCCAGGGTAAATGGTTGTGGGGACAGACACGCTGGAGCTGGAGGGGTTAGACTATTGCCCGGGTTCGGCAATGGTCACAATTCCAGCAGACGAACTGGTGGGTCCCTCATTACTTTGAGGCCCGCCCAGTTATCTTTCTGACTCACCTTGGATTGGTGCATCGGTTTTTGCGAATGCCAGCCGCATTCTATCTGGAATCTCGACCTCTCCAGCTTCAGATACTAGAGAGTCAAGATTCCTCAACAAATCTGGGTCAGTGTAAAGTGAATATGTGCTTAAATAAGCTTCACTGCCCAGAATTTGTAGAAAACAAAGAGAGAGAAACCTGGAGAAGGGGATACATAGTCCCCTGGTGCCCTTCAGTTTTTGAACCAGGCTTCTGTAAAGGATATCAGCAAAATCCACTCTCAATCCATTCCACAAGCAGTATGCCATCTCTGCCTGTGCGGAGTTAATCTGGTCAAGTCCACCAGAACTCCCACCCATACTTTCCACAAGGTGGATGAAAAAGTACCTCCATGAAGGTGTAAGGCCCTTCATGGTCATCGCACCTTTAGTTTTCAAAACCCCTTTTTCGAGGCACTCCTTGTGTCCCATATCAAGGAGGACCTAGCGAAAATTGATGTTAGGGGAGATGACAACAGGAGATTCTCCTTGTCTCCAGTAATTGAGGTGTAGAGCATCCCTCAATACATCTGCTGATAGGGTACACTGGACTGTTCCACCTTTTAATGTGAAAGTGATGGAAGAACAATCGGAAGAAAGAGAAGCAGTGTACCAAACTCACACAAGTAGTCGTGAAACATCTTGCGTGGGTTTAAAGAGAATGAGGGTCCAATTGGAGAATCCTTCAAAAATCTTTGGATTCTCCCAATAAGGGTATTGGACGCTTGGGTTCCTTGTAAACTCGCCATCGGATTACTCAAAGTTCACACAGATTATAACTTAGTTGATCCTTTTACAAAGGCATTGTCAAAAGGAAAGCTCAATAAGCATGCCGAGGGCATAGGACTTAAAATTAGCTAGTTATATCATGTAAATCTTTGATTGGTATTTGGATAAAGGATGTTAAACAATTATTATTTTAAAAATGAATTAAAATACGTGGTATTTTGTTTTCATTTAATACATAATTGTATCCTATATTTGCATGTTTAAATCCATGAATATTTTATATTCTAAATGTCCATTGTCGATTAACTATATGGGAATATAGTTAAGCTAAGACAAATCTGAGTGATTGGTAATATTCTTAGGAATATTTGAAGATGGTCCTACCAAACTCACATAATATCCATAGAGATGCATATTGGACTACCCCACTTAACGAATCATCACTTTATGGATCGGCGTCATTAAGTGAAATTCGTGAAATGGTTGATTTATTTATCCTTAGACTTGAGATACAAGCAGGTTATGCATGTGTGGATTGCATTTTCTTCATATAGTTCTAACTATCCTGAATAAGGTAGTAACAAAGGGCTATTTTCAGAAATGTAGTTAAATGACATGACTAACACATGTAGTCAAAATAGGATTTGTTCCTTCAATTTGCAACTGAAGAACGATACCATTTGACGCCCTCATTGATTAATTAAGATGTTTGTATGACCATACCCAAAGTGGGAGCTGTTGGATATGATCACGTTAAATAAACGCATGTCCGGAAAATGTTTAAGTCTACGGGGTCACACGCGATGACACTTAGATATCCGGTAATATGTATATATTGTATCTACATATTTATAATCACCAAATTGAGAGAAATGATAATTGGACATTATTAACTAGATATGTTAATTAGAATTATTTATTAATTAATAATTATGTATTATTAATTATTAAATATCAATTAATAATTAAATGTAATTATTAATTAACTCTAGTCCAAGTCAAAGATATTACTTGAAGGTTAAGTTATTTGGGATATATCTATACACTATATATACCCCAATTATCTAACCCTAAAATATATATCACATAACCCTTTCGGTTGATTCTCTCGATCGGACATAAAAACCGAAAACACAAAACCCAATTTGAATACCATTCAAAGCCAAGACAATATTATATTATGTACATGATATAATACTAAGTTGGTGGAGGTTTTAGTTCGGCAGAAACATATTATTTATGTTTCTTACTTGTATCCGAAAAACATTATTAAAGGAAAGCTAGGAGCTTTGGCTTTTGGTGATTCAAGATCTAGCAATCTTCGGGTATTGTTCGACGTGTTGTGTGAGACCGTAGAGGGGTTTTACTTTAAACCCTAATCAATAGTAATCATCATTATTATTACTATTGGAAGCTAAGCTAAAAGGTACACAATCACTTTTACTTTTTTAATTAATTATATTGCATATGATTCTTTCCGCTGCGTACTCGTGATTATTTATATGATAATTGTTTATGAATCCTAACATGAAATCGGTCGAATTCCGCCCTTTTTGTACTGAATTGAGGGACTTTTGTGCAATCAAGACTCGTGGGTATGAATTGGCTAGCCATAATCCTCGTTGTTTTAACAAAATCGCATCAAAATCATTCGTTTTTGCTCAAACGTGTCCAAATCTGATCAGTCTAGGCTGGTCTAGCTTGGCCTAGGCTGGTCTAGCTCAGTCTAGGCTGGTCTAGCTAGACCTCTTCTGGTCTAGGTCGACCGCATAGTCCTCTGTGTTTGGTTTTTTGCTTAAACGGTTCGTAAGATTCTAGTTTGACTCAAAATGACTTGTTTTAACTCTCGGACCCATAAGACTTGAGATGAACTCGAATTGACCTCTGTCCAGGTCGAACTAGACCTGTCATGGTCGAGTTCGACCACTTCCCAACTCATATAATCGATTTCTTTGGCCTTTCGTGTCCAAACGCGCTTAATCGGTTCTTAAACTTGACTAGTTTCCTTGTTTTGGTCCAATTGGCTAACGTATGATTAAATGGTTTCAAAATGACATTTTTGGGGCTGTAGTTGGTCGAGTTCAACCATTAGGTTGAGCTCAACCTCTATTCGTTTCGGTTTCGTAAGCTTTTCGGTTAAAATCTCCGGTTTCGCCTAGTTTTGATTAAATTCGAGTAAAACTTATTTTGGGCTATAAAATGATTTCAAATCAGGTTGTATTGATAAAATAATGTATTTTGAACTTAAGAAAGGACATTGGTGTCAAATCCAGATTTCTGTTCGGTTTATTCGTGTCTCGTCATTTTAATAAACGTCATTTAAAAGTTAAATAAAGACATATGGACTTAAAGGCATTTCTAATAGGCTAAGACTTAAGACAAAAGACTGTCATTGTGACTTGTCATGTATTATCGATAGGTGTTGATTGTCGTGGAGTTTGATTGAGCTTGTCGTTCTCGTCCGTTATACTTTCATAACACTTTTCAGGTGAGTTTCGTAGCCCCTCTTTTTACGTGCTTTGGGGTGAAAAGTATACTGGTACTTTTTAAACAGTTTTGTCGATTTCTGTTTATGTTCAATATTGAGCCGGTACTTATAGAGTTACTGATGCCATATGATGTGCTTGTTCTTGATTGTATGTGTGTGATTATGTGCTTGATGGTTGTGCTTTTGACGTACTTATTTGGACGTACTTATTGAGTGCTTTGGAGACTTGTACTGAGGCAGGTACCGTAAGACCAGACTTTGAGACTTTGACGTGCTTGTTATGTGCGTGTACTAAGGCAGGTACCGTAAGACCAGACTTTGTGTACTTTGGGTACATTTAGTACCTTGTACTGTGCGTGCTTTGAGACTTGAGTACTTTGAATTATGGCATAACTCTTCTCACTGTATATTGAACAACTACTTGTTTTTTACTTAAAGAATCGACACAAGACTTATTTCTTTACTAGACTTTTTGACTAAAACCTACGAACTCACCAACCTTTGTGTTGACACATTTTAGTATACTTTTCAGGTACTCAGGCAAATCAGGGATAAAGACTTGCATGCTAGGCTGGACTTCGGAGATTAGTGCTCCTTTTCTTTACCAGACTTTAAGGCTACATGCCTTGGGCTATTTCTGTTTATGGACGTACTTGTAATAAGTTTTCCTAGCATTGTTATGACTTTGAACTCATGTTTTTGGGAATATATTTATTATATTCTATTTCATTTAGCAGTATCTATGTAATTCCATGTCGTGCTGTACTTTTCATGACACCTCATGTTTCCGCCAACGGTGGGGTGTTACATGTAGCCTTCGTATCACTAGGTGTAGTCCAACCAATGATGAATTATTTGTACACTTTCTTCTTATACCTTGTTGGTGGCTTTGTGGATACTTTCTGTGCAGGGTGATGCTTTTAAAGCGTGGTCTTCGTAGCATAGTCTTTGGTGCTGATGCACACTTCGTTACGAAGCCTTTGGCGATGGCATACTCTTTGTTACGCAGTCTTTTGGGCTGGCTAATTCTTCATAACGTAGTCTTATGAACCTATAATTGCTCGTTACTACTACAGTTGTGCCATATGTTTGTGAGACTCTTGCCAGCGATCCTGAGATTAGTTGATTGGTCATGTGGTCCACGCTACTGAGCCTGCTTTGTTACACGTCTCGAAGGGTCTCCAGAGTATTCAAGGAATCTTTTGAGCATGCTATTTTGAAATTGGCTGGCTATCATAGTAAATTTGTTGATGATATAACTGTTATACCTGATCCTGGGGCTTCCGCATTGTTGTGTGTGAAATCCCGGTACTTTTTCTTTGGCTTTTTGCCTATACATTCAATCTTTTATATGTCGAATGTTATATATATATATACATGTGTATGCGCGTACATTGGGGTGTTTGTTCAGGCGTCCCTGTCAGCTTGTTCCCTCTTGGTCGCTTTTAATTTACTGAGGTGGCAACCCTCTTATTTTATAAATGTTGAGACAATGAGTCTTTTGAATAATGCATTATCCTTCATGGGGCTTTTGCTTATTTTGAATAATTGAGGCAAATAGCCTTGTAATTTATGCAGAGTTTTATGGAACTTCCGCAAATTCAATCCTTTATAAAAGATTGATTCCAGGTCTTATCAACCGGACCCCCTTCGGGGATTTTTAGCTAGTGCGCTCCGTTGCCGTAGGCAGTTCTAGAGTCTATGTGGGCCTTCCCATGTTGGTCCCGGCTTTCCCTGATATTACGAGATGTTGGCGCTGTTTAGCCAAAGTACATAGTCGCCGGTTTTAAATGCAGTAGGGTTGACTCTCTTTGTTGTAGCCCCCTTCGACTTTCTTTTCTAACATTGCTTCTCCAATGGGTGCGTTTTCTCTTCATTCTTCTAATGATTCTAGGTCAACTCTGAGTTCCTCCAAGTTTCCTTCAGTATTTAGCATTCTATGTGTCGATATTTGGAATTCGGCTAGTACCACGACTTCGGTACCGAAGGCTTGGCCGAACGGTGATGCTTCGTTTCGGAGTTATTTTATTTGCTCAGAGGACCAAGGAAAGTTCGTCTGCCCACCCCTTTGTAACGCGGTTTGTTTGGAGACTATGTATCATAGGTGGTATATGTGTAAATACATGATGGGAGTTTCGCACCTTTGGGCAACTTATCTCGTGACTTTTTATGGCTAAAGCTGAGGCGTTTCCTTAGTTCGCCAAGATGAATCCTTGCGGTTCTCCCAAATAGCTGCACATTTTTTGGAAAGGCTAGTATAAGCGTTTTCACCTTTTGGGTAGTTTGGATAACGGTTCTTATTGGCGGAGGTTATTTATAAATCCGGATCTCCTTTGCGCGATCGACAAACGAAGTTACGTAGTCGGATTCTTCTTGTGAAATATATTTGGTTTTTGAGCTCTGAGCGGGTGAAAATCTTTAAGGGGTTTATGAAGCTTTTAGGGAACCTTCAGGACCTTGAGTTACGGAAGGCCTGCGGATTGACCTTCGAGATCTGAGCTTCGTAAGCTTTGCGGGGTCTGAGCTGCGGCTGGACCTTCGAATCTGAGCTTTGAAGGATCTGCGGGATCTGAGCTTCGGAAGGTCTGCAGATGGGCCTTTGGACCAGAGGCTATGTAAGGTCTGCGGGACCTAAACTGTGGCTGGACCTTCGGATATGAGCTTTGGAGCATATGCGGGATTTGAGCTGTAGCCGGACCTTCGGATTTGAGCTTTGGAGGATCTGCGGGATCTGAGCAGGGAATGGGCCTTCGGACATGAGGCTATGTAAGGTCTGCGGATGGGCCTTCAGACCTGAGGCTGCGTAGTGTTGGATCTATATCCCGTCGTAGGGATATATCATCATGACCCGAATGTCATAAAAAGTATCAATGTCATGAATGCTTGGTTGAGAAGTTTAATCATGAGGAACACTAAGCATAGCTTGGAATATTTTCGTAACTCAGGGTTGCATGAGGGCATTGAGGAGATGTCCCAATAATAAAAAGCTCTTAAAATCTAGAAGCCACATGGAGCAATAGAGAGATCTTTCAACAACATGTGGATATCCAAGCAGCAAGGATATTTTTGAATCCGGAGGCTGCGTAACGCAGCGGATAGGTCTTTTCACAACTAGGTCTTCAACTTCGAGAGGATCTTCAAATCTGGAGGCTGCGTGACACAGCAGATAAATCTTTAAAAAACATGGGGATTTCGAAACAACAAAGGGGTTTCTGAATCTGGAGGCTGTGTAACGCAACAGATATATATATATATATATATATATATATATTTTAAAAGGGGATCTCCAAACAGGGGGAGATCTTCAGATCTAGAGGTTGTGCTAAGTCACATGGAGGCACGGGACATATATTGTTTGGGTCCCACGGATGGCGCCAAATGATTGTACATCATATAGTAGGTTGTCATCCCGAGGGGATGAATGGTTGGTTTAGGGATTTGTTGGCGATTCCCCGGAGGTATAAAGCATGGTGGTGCTTAACGCCATGTAATGTGAATGTGTTTGTGTGGTGATTGGATATCATATAGTGGATGCAATCGTAGGGGGATTGATGATTGGTTTGGTTATTTGTTGGCGATTCCCCGAACGTAGGGTTCGTGCCTTTTTACGCCAATCAAATGTATGTATGTGTTTCAGATCTGTTCGATGGTGTTTAGCATGCTCATGGAGGGATATTATCATATCCCGACATTTAGGGATGCTTCTGCTTGGTCATTGTAAGCTGTGAGAGGCTTCGTGACGGAAGAGTCTCCGTCCCGCAGCATATTGGTATGTTATTGATATGTGTAGTATATTGTTGTAGGTTGCTGGAGCATCTCTCATAAGGAGAGAATATGTCCAGTATGTGTGTGTTTTCTGGAGAGGAGGGAATGATCTTTTAGGGTTAGAACCCATCTATATATATAGGGATGCTTATCTTGGAGAATAACTTTAGGGTTTGGAGAATATCCCAATAATATGTTAGATCTGGATATTTAATGTGGCAGACGAGATAAGAGCAAATCCCCTTAATTTAGAAGGAAGAGATTGAGATAATCTCTTTCATATTTAGATAAGACTTACAGCGGGTAGCTTCGTTACGGACAGCCTTTTTTACGCAGGTTCGGTTCCGTCACGGAGGTTGACATATACCATCATACAATCTTTTAAAATACCCCATAATATTGATTAAATGTCCGTTTAATGAGCCGAGAATATAAGCGCAGACGAACTTGGTTAGTATATCCTAAGAAACCACGATGCTAAACAGTACTAAACACTTACTGTATAATAGATACAAATTATGCATCAATGTATGCACTTCAAAACACTAGTAAATCAATCAATAAAAGAAAACATTGCGCTTTGATTTAATTTCACATGCAAGAATAAATGGATGCTTAGCACTTCAACTTGAGAAAACCATAATTTGCATCGTTTTATCATTTTATAATCTTATAGTATATGCTAGTGTGTTTGAGTTATAATAACCAATTGATTAATGTACATTTTTGTCATTTTACTTGTTTACTTCTTAAAATGTATATATTGTCAAACACTTAAAAAATTTGATTAGATGATTATTGCGATTATAAACAACATAATCAAATCCAAACATCATCTTTCAACAGCACGTTTTGTCACAGCTAATTATCTGATTCTAATTATTCAAAATGCATAATCTATTTTCAAAAAGCAATCTCAAACACCCCTTATAAGGAGTGATATTGGTAGTCATAAAATTGAATTAGTCTCGAATGGGTGGAATTATACTACATGCCACACATGGATCCTTACATCTAGGATTATTAACTAATTAAGAAATGCCATATATTGACTAAATAGAGGTATTTACGTGGGATTGAGATTTTCTAAAGTTAAACTATACTTTACTAATAATAAAGTTGATGATCACAACCATTGAATTAAAATTTAGGGTTAAAATTTAAAAATGATTTTTGAAATATTGACCTTTGATTTTAATCCAACTGTCAAGATAGTTTTAACTTTACTAGTAAAGTTGGAAACAACTTTAGAGGAACTTCATCCGTTAACGTGAGTGGGTATATGCAAGGGCTGATAGTGGAGCTTAATTAATATTAATATATCATATACTCAGTGTTACTAGTTTTAATGGGACTCATTAGGAAATAAATGACGAGCTACATCGTGCGGGTATTTTTTAGACGCGTTAATATAGTTGACATTAATAATTGCGTCTTTATATTATTTAGCTGTAACACCTCAAGTTAGGCATGGGATGGTACCGAAAAGCATAGCACAACATGGAATTAATGTAGAACGAAACTATATAAATAAAGGATTCAGTAAACCCAAAACCAAGCATGTTAAGAGTACATGAAACACATAATAAGGTTTACAATGCATCAAATACAAATGTCGATCAAAACAAGAGTTCATCCCTCCAGGGAAGGGAGCATGTGGGTACGAGACCGCACGAAAAGTCTAACGATAGCTCTTCTGTTTAGTTTGGTTACCTGAAAAGTGTACTAAACAAAGTCAACACTAGGTTGGTGAGTTCGTAGGAATGAACGACAAGGAACCAATGTCAAAGCCATCCACAATATAAACAAGGATAAAGACAAGTACTGAACTAACAGTAAGCCCTTACAAGGCACATGGCACGCAATTGAGGTTTGCTTATAGCACAATTTTATCACACAAGTACTCACACAAAATGAACTACACAAGATAGTTAAAATACGCAAAATAGAAAAATGACAAATCACAACGATATCAACAAGTATTGTACAAGTACTATAATGGTACCTCGTTCACAATGTCCATGATGTCATCACAATGACCATCATGTCATGTCAATGAACTAAACATAAACATCAAGTATAGCAGATACTTGGAATGAACCAAAATTCCTCAAGTACTTGGCATCAAGCACATCAAGTACTTGGATGAACATTGCACCAACATCATCAAGTACATCAAGTACTTGGCATCAAGTGCATCAAGCACTTGGATGAACATTGCACCAAACAAATCCATCAGAGTTCAACCATTCAATACGTGCATACACTTTAGAAACGATTCTACCTCCGAGGATGTAATAGATGCTTATATATAGGGTCACCCGCAGCCTTCCCACCATATCTATAACACTTCGATGACATTACCGCTCACCATGTATGCACTACTAAACCTAATTCACAAATTTATAACTAATAACAATTGCACCATCAATCAATGCCTTCAAACAGGATATGTCATCGAATCTCAACAACAATGTCAACCAATGCTCAACTAATTAATACGAACATACACTTTAGAGACGATACTACGTACCTTCGAGGGTGTCATAAACGCTTATATACAGGGTCACCCGCAGCCTTCCCACCACGTCTATAACACTTCGACGGCATTACCGCCCACCATGTATGCACTACTAGTTCCATTCATAATTTTATGACTAATAACGAATGCACAATAAAACAATGTCATCAACCAAGACAAACATATCAAACAAGACTTGTACACTTTCCGGCCCGAATCTCTATCGAGTAGGGAACTACGAAACTCACTCGAGGAAGTAAGTAAGAAAGTAAGTTAGTATCCCGAGCTCCTAAGAAATCTCAACCTACTACAACAATCACAACACATGACAATGGACCCCACACAATAAGGTTCGACTCCCTAGGCCTTGACACCAAAAGGAAGATTGTTGAGAAGAAAGATAAATTTGGGTTAATCGTTAGAGGATTAGACACTTTAAAAAACCAAACGGACATTAATGACTAACGGTCGTTAAGTCCGTCAAAGGAAAACAGGTTTTGACCTCAAATCGACTATCATAAACAACATAATTCATCATTAAAGTTTGCAACTTGATGATTAACAGATCAAAACTAGAAGAAACCACCACCAAATCTCCCCGAAATTGCTCTAAACTTGAAGGAGGCTCTTAGGGTTTTGTGTGTGAAAGTTTTTAGGGTTAATAATCTGATTATATGGCATTAGGGTCATGATTTGTGCCCTATATATGCTGGAAAAACTTTCAAAAGTTAACATCTAAGCCCTCGCACTTCCTTATAACTCGTTTCGTCACTTAATTGCTCGTTTAACGCATACGGGAACACTTAACGACTCTTAAATCATATTGGGACCACTTAATGACTTCATTAATCATAATTAAATTTTATTTACATAACTTTAATCACTTTATCTCATATCTCACGTGAATCATTTAATCACGTAAACACATATAAAACACACGTTAACTAACGGTCACAAACGACAGGTTAACGGACAACGTCTAAAAGTTTTGGGATGTTACATTGACCCAATTCAAAACCCTAGGAAACCTTAATTTGACTCAAAACTCATTTTGACCATTTTTGAACCATTTGGAAGCTACTAAACATGTTACTAACACATTTTGGACAAAACTCATCATCAAAACTCTTTCATTTCAACAATCCAAGACCAAATCACACCCAATTTCATCCAAACCCCTAATTTTGACTTCAAGAACCCATTTTGACCCAAGAATGACTAAGGATACATAGATTTGACCAAGAAACAAGATTATCAATATAAAATGATGAATTTGAGTTAGGAATTACTTACCAAAACCTTTCCAAGATGCCAAATCCGATTTTGAAGCTAAAATGGAAGTACTTGCACTTGAAAATACCCAAAATTTTGATATGTGATGAAGATGATGATGCTAACAATGATTCCTACACAAATCTTGCTTGAAACAACAATCTTGGTGCAAGAACTTTAGAGAGAGTGAGGTGTGTGTGTGTGCAAGAGTTCTTGCACTTTAGAGAGAGAAAGGGGGGTAAGGAAATGAAATGAATGGATGGGGGGATGGAAGGATAAGGTTGGGTAAGGGGATGGGTAATTGGGTCATGGGTAGGATCCATATCACATTTCTAGTTTATTAAACACCATTTAATATCGTAAGACTAAATAAAATGACCATTTGACTTAAATAAACACATTACACATAAATCACTGATGCGTGTTTTTAGTGTGAAAAGAAAAACAAAAATGATTTTTAATTAGAAAACACTGGTTTTAAATTTATAAAAATGTTGTACAAGTAAATACCTCAAACTAAACACACACTAACGGGCAGAGAACCCGATCGAATGTAGCTAGTGTTGTGGTAAGTACAGGATCGTTCGCAGGGACGCATGCACTACCTAGTCTAACAATATGTGTAATTCTAGCGGTTGGGGGTTGTCACGATTTTCCTATTAAACTACTGAAATGAAAGTAATATAGAAGCCACAACCTCTTGGTCTAGCGAGAAGCTTCTTTTAGTCTAGTAACTAAAATTGTAAAGCAAATAACAGTAATTAAAACAAATACTTTTTTGGCATCTCCGATCACATGCATATGACAATTACTACCCTATCTACTGCTAGTCTGTTGGAAAACTTATTCACGGCTCAGATTCTTGTTAGATTCACTTTACCTATGTAAGTAGTGCTGTCGCTAGACTCACACTACTCTTTAAACAAATTCTCGTTAGATTCATTGTTTAAGCATTATTACCTAAGTTTGTGTTACATATTTGTCTTTTAATATACCCGGCTCTTAAGCCATGACCAGATAATAATTCCCTCCGGTGACCATAGTGCACGTTTCCATGTCACTAGATCGCGTCTGACATTGCTAAGCTTCATGTTGAACTTATTCTAATTATTATGGTTCTGGATCCGTCTGTTAGAACTTAATCACCTTTTACATCTACTTAAAGACCGATTAGTGTTTTCCATCTTTATGTATTAGTCCTAGTGTATGATTATAGACCGATCATCAAAATTAAACTAACACATGCAGATATAGAACCTATAACAATATGAAGAACTCATTAACCATGGATCTACGACAAACAGTAATCACTATCCAACAGATCTAACAAGTAAAATAGAATAAATAAAAGTCTACATGATCACATCAATCCAAACAAGTATTCAGCTTACTAGCCTGACATTATTAAAGGAAGAACAAAGTCTAGAATGATGAAAGACATTGTTTACCAACTAGAAAGTAAAAGAAAGTAAGAGATCTAGGTTGAAGATGAAGATCAAGAGGTGTTAGAAGCTCCAAATCTTCCTGGAAATCTGCAATATTCGACCTAGGGTTCTTGGGTGTCGACCTAGCGGCTGGAATCTGCTCTCTTCTAGGGTTTTGAGGGTTCTTGATCTCTTTATAAGCAAGGGGTCGATTCTACTGAAAAACAAAAGTTCGAAAAAGTGAATGGAGGTCCAATGTCCATGGATTTGAAAAAGTGAATGAAGCTGCAATCTTGTATTGTGAGAGGTTTATGGACGTTTTAATTGATCTGCTTAACCAGCTTCCGACCAGGAGGTAACATTGTAGCTCACAAAAACTGGGCTATTAATCTTGCTTCGCCATTAAAGAAAACATTTTTTAGTTTGCAGATTTCGATGTCATAATTATCAGATTTAGATATTTGAGAGAGAATCATCTTGTATGATCTTATCCCCCTTGCAAATTGGCAATGAGTAAGGATTACAAATTGCCAATTTGGAAAGACAATTATAGTGAAGATGTCTGGGAAGAGCCTTGGTGAGTATGTCAGCAATCTGAGCATAAGAAGGGACATATCTGGGCTGGAGTTGTCCTTGTTTGATTTTATCCCTTACAAAATGACAATCAATTTCAATATGTTTTGTCCTGGCATGCTGGACTGGATTAGAAGCAAGAGAGATAGTAGAGGAATTATCACACATGATAATTGTGGGATTATGAACAGGAACTTGCAAGTCTGCCAGTAAACACTTTAACCATGAGATTTCACATGTTGTATCTGCCATTGCTCTATACTCTGCCTCAGTAGAGGATCTTGAAACCACTGTTTGTTTCTTTGAAAGCCAGGAGATTGGACTAGAGCCTAAGAAAGTAATGTAACCAGTAACAGATCTTCTGGAGTTGATGCAACTAGCCCAATCACTATCACAATAGGTTTGTAAGTTGAGAGTTGTAGTGGAGGATAGAAAAATGCCTTGACCTGGGCATTGTTTCAGGTACCTTAGTGTTCTGAGCAGAGCCTTCATGTGTGTAGATTTTGGAGAATGTGAGTATTGACTGAGTGTTTGTGCAGCAAATGAGATATCTGGTCTGGTGATGGTGAGGTAAATGAGCTTGCCAACCAAGGTTCTGTATAGTGTAGGATCAGGTAATGGATCTCTTTGATGTTGGTCCAGTTTGACACAGGAGTCAAGAGGGGTGGCAGTTGGTTTAGAGTCAAGTACCCCAGCTAAAGAGAGTAGTTCAAGTGTATATTTCCTTTGAGAGAGTGAGAGTCCTTGTTTGTTTATAAGCAAGGGGTCGATTCTGGACCTGGGCCGCCCAGCGGTGCTGGAGCCTTCCGATGTGAGTGCCAGCGGCGTTGGCAGCTGCTCCATCTTTTCAATATGCTTCGTTCGACTCCCGTCTTGTCTCCTTGTGTCTTGTAACTTCATCGGCCTTCATGTTGAGTTGATAGATGCCATTCACCCTCGCTCGCATCTTTCGTGAACCTGCATTTATATCGAATCCATTAAGTACCAACAGTTCACAAATATTAACTCATTTAGACATTAAAATGTGGTCTTATGATGGGGGAAATTATCACAAAATGAACGCTCATCAATCACTTGCCAAAATGACTCCAATTATATTTACTAACTAAAATTGCTAGTTGAATTGTACATTTAGTCAATGGGTCAAAATCACGAATGTTACACCACTTATTACTTAACGGAGTTATGTTTTATGTTGAAATTTTTTTGAAATCCGCCTTTTTATAAAGCAGAATGTTACATTTGTCTTCACATGGATACAATTGTTAATTAGATAGTCAAACAAACTAGTTGATTAGGGAAATTGTTTTAAGCATTGGTGGTACCGGCTTTTACAAAGGAACTAATTAGGTGATTTAAAAGGATTTTCAAACGTTGGTGGTAACAGTTTGTGTCTTTGTTTGATCACAATTATCATTGTCAACTTAATTGAAGTTGATCTTGATTAAAAGTGCAACTTAAACTGTTGTCGAATGGATTCAAGGTAGATGACTTTTAATATTAATGTTTTCAACAACAAACTCTTCGGATTGATTCTTCTGAATTACTAACTTGCTTTAAATTTGACTAACTGATTTCAAAAGCAACATGACAACACGGTCACAAACCGCCATTTATACTCTGAATCGCATTACTTTAATAATTTCCTCAAACAACAGTCCTTGTGTTCGATCTCGGATTTTCCAAGCAAACTATATTGCATACGAACGGGTACACTGCCAGAGAGTGTATAGTAGTTAGTAGCTAGGTGATTTGTGATTATAATATTAAGACTTGAAATTACACATCAAAAGAGTATGCGTACAATAAACATTCTATTATCTATAGATACTATATCTAACCTTACGCAGCTACAGTAACCTGCAAAACAAATAATCCGCAATAATAATAATAATATAAGACGTAAATATATTTAGCAATTTTAGCCTAGATCAGACTTTATCTTTAGAGCGTTTATATTGTTTATAGGCTACATAAAGACTTGGTAATGATAAAGCAGTTATAGTCCAAAATACATGATCACAATCTAGAAAGCTATTGTCACCTGTTATGCATCTACAATAAAACATTTGCATTTCATTGCCTATACATCAAAAAAACCTATAAAGTTAGTATAATAAAGTTATAGGGTAAATACAAGCATATGACTAGTAGCTAATGTAATATTGCGTATACATCAAATACACCTATAAAGTTAGTATAATAAAGTTATAGGGTAAATACAAGAATATGACTAGTAGCTATATAAATGATTTGATAAAACGTACTTAAAAGTAGATTCAAAGATGATATATTGCGAAATGATAAAACAAGGTTTGATTTGTATAAATTCTAGCATGGTCGTACTTGTTTTTGCATATCATTGTTGAAAACTTCACCCAACAATGGCTGAGTTGAAAGCCTACTTTCCATTCTTTTTTACATGCCTCATGTCCACCATTTTGGTCTGGCCGATTTTCAAATCTATTTGTGCTAAATCTCACAGTTGCTCTTACGAATGCTCGTAATCATCCCTTCCCCGTGAGGGCAATCTTTCATCATTGCAAGACTATCATCCAATCCATCTATAATAAAATATTTACCTAAGACAATTTATTTACCTAAGTAAGTAGGAAGCAAATTTACTTACAAATTGTTACCTTGGATCCAAAAATCCGAATTTGAGACAAAGAGGAAAAAATGGAGACTTGTTCTTGAAAAGATTAATGATCTTGGTTGATCTTCTAAATTATTATTACAAGTTGTTGTTGATCTCTTGCTTATTACTTGATCCAAAACCAAATTGAAGAAGAGATGGGGAAGAATTTTGGGTCTTCCATTATTAGAGACACGGAGAAGAGAAATGTGAGGGTAGAGAGAGAAAAGGAAATGAGGAAATGAGAAGGAAAATGAGTGGTGGAGGGGTTTTGTTCCCCTCTAGTACTCTCACGACTAGTTCCGGTTTCTCCCGAGAAATGATTCGTTTGTTAAAACTTTAGACTTGAGACTCGTTCAAATATTTCATTGCCCCGCTTTACATATTTTTAAATTACATTTCTAGCGACTAAACATATGCCCACTTTTTCTTCAAAAAAAAGTTTATTGGTCGCCGCTTTTTGCTAGGGGGGGGGGGGGGGGGGGGGGGGGGGGGGGGGGGGGGGGGGGGGGGGGATGGGGTGCGGTGAACAACTCGGTTTGGACATGATTTTGACGGTTTGTTGGTCGCCGCTTTTTTGGTTTCCAAAAAATTAAAACTTTCGGTTTGAGCTATCGTCCCTCGCCATTCACATATGACGAGTTGAATATAAGATGGAAAATTCTAGCAAAATTCGAGCGACTTTTGTTGTTCTTAAGGGAAAATGGAAAATTCAATTACCGTTGACATGATTCAAACAATCGTTTATGCGTGTATTATGTTGCACAATATGATTATAAAAGAAAACCGGGGGATCTCACCAGTTCATATAATGGATGGGCCGGTCGAGACAGTTTTTGACGAGAGGGCACTATCGGAGTTACTAGATGAAGATATCCAGTGGCCAATGTTTGATCTTACGGAACATGTAGTGGCTCAAGACTTGGAAGACTTGGATTTCCTAGATAATGAGTAGTTTTTATAAGTATTATACAATGTTATGTTTTTTATATTTAAATATTATGCAATGTTATTTTTCATTTTTATAAGAGTATGCAATATTATGTTTTAATTTTTGAGTTATCATGAAATGTATTTTTTATTATTTTATATAAATGTTATGTCTATTTACTTTGATATATAAATATTATGTTTTTTTTTCTTTTTTTTTTTTTTTCCTATTTTATTTAATGAAAAAACTTAGTTGAGGGTTCAGTGTCACTATTGTCTCCTATTTGGTTTCAAATTGAGAGTTCACTAGTAGCTTGTAACATCCCCGAACATTTTATGTCGGCGGTTGACCATGTCATTAGTCAACGTTTGCCATCTGTTAGGTTTTATGTGTTTTAAAGGTGAAGTGTGTATGCGATTATAAATACAATCATTATATTTGAGTAATGTGTTACAGTTTGAATAAATAATATCATTAAATATGATAAAGTGAAATTAAAAATAAAAGTATTAAAGTAAAGTTATATGTGTAACACGCTTATTGTGTCGATATGCATTCCTTTTAGCAAGTATAAGCCCTAAAAGAGAGATGATTAAAGACTTTAGGGGTCTAGATATCATGTTTTAAAAGTGGCTACAACAGTTTTAAAGGTTATTAGGTCATATTCAATCTCATAATTCAGATTTCACGCTCTCTTCTCAAGCCTTAAACTGTCCCCCTTGTTCCCCATGGCAAATCCTTTGATTTCGGTTTGTCCGGTGTTGATTATCACAAGATTTTGATCCCTCATTCCTTCCTACACGTATTATAAGTAAATCCATCTTGTTTTATAATCATATTGATCATGTTTAATCCGGACCTTGATGGGTAGCGGTGATTGAATTGTGATTTAATGTTGATTTCGATCGTTTCGGGTAATCAGATTGTAACATCCCAAATCTTTTTGCATTGAACATTGACCTATTGTTAGTTCTCGTTAGAATCCGTCAATTAATGTGCGACTAAATACGCTTAAGTGTTTTAATGTGCTCAAGTGTTAAATGTGTAAATGTGTTCCATGATAATGTGTAATGAAGTTAAATGACTAATTATGTGTTTAAAGAGGTCAATAGGTGTTCCCGATAGGATAAAAGTCTATGTAAGAGTTCCCGTAAGTGTTATACGAACATTTAAGTGACATTGTGGGTTATTAGGAAGTGCAAGGGTCTAGATGTCGAGTTTTGAAAGTTGGTCCAACAGATATGGGGCTTAATATACGTGACTTATGCCATTAATTCAGATCATAACCCTTAGAAACTTTCACACACAAAACCCTAAGTCTCTCCCTCAAGTTCTAGGCGATTTCTTGGCTTTTCGGGAGAGATTTTGATTGCTTTTAAATTGTTTCCTTAATCTCCCTATAGGTAAAACATTATTCTTTGATTGTTAATTATGTTCCTTTATTAGGTTTTGTCCTTTAGATCAGGCCTTGGGGGTTGGGATTGAGTAATGTTGATGTTTTAGGATAAAAATCGTCGTTTTCATTTATGGGATCATTAATTAAGTTATCTAGCAACATCATATTGCAAACTTTAATGATAAATTATGTTGTTTAGATCTATATGAGTCGATTCCAGGTGAATAATTACAAACCCACTTGTTGTATTGAATCTTTGTTTCAAAACTTAACCTATTTTGCTTCATTCAGGTGTTTAAAAGTGTGATCATTGATTCAATTGATTCAAGGATCAATTGATGCTTTCATGGGTTAAATTGAGTCCTATTCAATGTAAATTTAAAGGGTATAAGTCGTGGTTGGGGTTTGGGATTCATTTCTCTCAAAAGATGGGAATAAAAGCGGATACTTCGAAGATGGAAGTCGCGAGGTATTATGAAAAGATAAGGTGGTAACTAATATGCGAAGTCGTGAAAGGAAAGGTTCTATTGCCAATTGGGTCAAACAGTTGTAGAAGTTATACTAGGTTACTTGATTTCATCAAGACAGCCCAGGATGACGTCCCCATTGATGAAAATGTTGATAATATACAAAGAAATTGTGATAAACAATCCTGAAACCATACGTCTAAGAGTAAGATTCCAGTACCTAAGATCGGGAGTAACCGAGAGTTATACGTGAGGAAGTTCATAAACCATGATATTCTACTACATACGGATGTCACTAAGATGTATTACAATCTATTAAGGCGCAAGGTGTACTTAATTCCATTCATTGACGTGTGATTGGTTTAAAAGTCAAGACTAGGCACCGACAACTTCATTACAATTTAAAGCATTTGAAGAACCTCTAATGGAGTAAGGGTCACGTTATCATGGACTATGCGACAAAATTACCAGAATGCCAAAGGTAATGGCATGATAGGGGTCGTTGTAGGCAGTTTGACCAAGAATGCCTACTTGGTGACTCTGACACCGTGCCATTTGGATAAGATGACAAATATGTATATTGAAGAGGCTGTTTCAAAGCGTAGAATCGTTTGTTCATTGTTTCGGATCGAGACAGTTGTTATGTACATAACTTTCGAAGGAGTCTTCAACGAGGGTTGAGGACTATCATCCATAACTTTCGGATCGAGACAGTTGTTATGTGAACAGAAAGTTTATTACGTGTGATGGAAGTGATTTGGCCTTGTTATATGTCTCTCTATTGGGAGAATATTATTCATCAAGTTAAGCGGGCGAGTTGACTCCTCGTTTGATCTTGTAAGATATGGTAACGAGTCAATAAGCATATGTATCAGATAGGCTTAACTTCCGAGGAGACGGTATCCATAGTACTTTTCATGCGTGATACTTATGAAAGTCGAAATGATGTGATTTCTTTATTTTTTGAAAGTTGAACCGGTAGAAATCGTAAGGTTGAAGTAGAAAAGGCTATACAATAATCTATTTGAGTTGGGATAGATTAAGTAGATGTACAATTGTGAGAAAGCGTGATATGACATGAATATTCTTTTGGAATTCACAAAAAATCATCACACAACGCATTGCATACTTTTTAACAATTGAGGTTGATATAAAACTAGAGATTTCAATGCACTAAGTTGCGGGGAATATATGGCCTTTTCCTATCATTTTCAAAATGTTACTATTTCTCAACCTTTATGTATGTGGCCTTATAAATGTGTTTTCTAGGAACATATAAAAGATATCATAGTCAAATTACTAAAATAAAAAAAAAAAGTGATCTGTTGGGACTGAATTCTTAGGGACTGATATATCAGTCTCGGATACATAGTAACAGTAACTGAAATATTACTTACTAGTACTTTTAAGCACTGACTTTATATTACTAATTTTGACTTCTAATAATCAGTCTCTGATACATAGACACCACATCTAAGACTAAATTTCAATTACAAATATGTCTACACAATAAAGAGGCTTGAAGAGAAATTTGTTAGGGACTGGATTTTGACTAAAATTCAGTCCCTAATACATGGACCTCATAGCTAGGACTAAATTTCAGTTACAAACATTTCTACACAATAAAAAGTTTTGGAGGAAAATTTGTTAGTAACTGAATTTCAGTCACAGTTCAGTCCTTAATACTTGGACATCATATCCAAGACTAAATTTCAGTTACAAATATGTGTACACAATAAAAAATTTAATGGAAATTTGTTAGTAACTAAACTTTAGTCACAATTCAATCCCTTATCTTTATACTTGTACATTATAGCTAAAATTAAGTTTCAGTTATAAATATGTTTGTGAAACAAAAAGTTTGGAAGAAAATTTGTTAAGAACTAAATTTCAGGCACAATTACGTCCCTAATACATGGACATCATAGCTAAGACTAAATTTCAGTTACAAATATATTTACATAATATATAAATTTGGAGGGAAATTTGTTTAGTGACTAAATTTTAGTCAGACCAGATTTCAATTACAAATATATCTGCATAATAAAAAGTTTTGGAGAGAAATTCATTTGCATAATAAAAAGTTTTGGAGAGAAATTCATTTGTGACTGAATTTGAGTCTCAAATGAATCTCTTATACGCAGGTAACATATTTAAAACTAGATTTGAGTTGTAAAAGTTTTTACACAATAAAAAGTCTTAGAAGGAAAATTTATTAGTGATTGAGATGAGATGCCCAAATAACTCTAATCGAACTTGGAAAATATGCACACACTTTTCGTAAATGCTTGGCCATGTTTAACAACTGCAACGCTTTTAAGTTGTAACAATTTCTAATCTATAATGCAACACTTCATATAATTAGCCAACCTATGACGACACTTTTTCATATCCATTGCAACACTTTGTTGTTTTTAATAATACATATGCTTCCCCATACACCGTCGATGTATTGGAGCTCAAAACCCACGGAAGGCGACACTGAGCAAATTATAGTATTATTTCATTTCCACATAAAAAATGATAAATGTTATAGATAATAAAACAATATGTATTAAGACAACGTAGAGGCTTCGATTTCCACCTGCTTATTTAGTAAATGGGTCAATATGAGAACCAATTATCCAAGCCACTCATCTTGCCTTTTCCTGAATACATGACAGAACCAGAAATTACATCAAAATCTCTGAGAACCAATTTCATCTTTTCCGAAACTATAACAGACGGAACCCACCCATTGTGTCTTTGTATCAGGTGCAAAATGCCCAACTGCAAACACTTTATCAAATCTTAGCTTCTGGCTACTAAACTATAATCCTCCACTTGAATCGTATACATTAACACCAACAACATGACCACTCTATACAATCAGATCATCCATCCTTGTTCTAATTCTAATGTTAACCTTCATATATAGAAAAAATACTTAATCCATTAATTAAACGATGATAAACTTTGAGGTTTCTTTCTTAAACAGAATTCAGACATTGATAGTTAATCCATTAATTTGTTAAATACTTAAATTACAACTACATAGTTAATAGAAAGTCTAATAATGCTGAACCTTTCAGGTTCTTGTTCAGGTTCAACCCAACCATGGCTTTACCTAGCCCATAGCTACGTCTGCAAGCAACTTGAGGTCTATGTAATGTGTGACTGCCTGGAAAATGGCATGTGGCCTACCAGCTTTTTCACCGCTCTTGAACACTCGTAAATCCAAAAACACACTGCATGCAACATTAGCCTGTACAACTTGAGCTTTTTCAAAGCAGCATTAGGTGAACTGCTGAAGTAGCAACACCACTCACTGCATACTCACAAAAACAGCTTAAGCTCACCTAATTTGTATCCCTATTTCAAACTGAATAGCCAAAAAAATCAAAACAAAGGACTATTACCTCATGAAGTCGCCACAGGTCAGAACACCATGAACTGATGCAAGCAGAGAAATAAACAAAAATTAAACTTGTCTCCTCTATGCCACCCATAATTTCATAGTTCCTCACTTGACATAAATATACAAAGTTAAAATCCAGAGAGTGTCCAAACTTATTTAAAAGCAAAGTAAAAGGAAAAATGAAACTGTTCTCAGTCCTCACCAATCCTCTCAACCATAACAATCAATAGAGAAACAAAATTTCAATAAAAAGATAATCATCTTTCCAAGAGTTCAATATAGCAATTTTTATGACTATAAAACACCTTTTGAGCACCGGATCAGCAACAAAGTTATATATAAAAAAATGCCAAGTAAATGAAAATAGAATAGTGTGCATAACCAATTTGAAGTTCAAATTCAAGAAAAAAACTCTCACAATCAAATATTGAGTTGCTGAACTTGGGCCTGTTGAAGTTGGAGATTGTGAACTTAGACCTTTCGAAGCTTAACTTATGACGTTGGACCTCCTACCTTATGAGCTGAAAGAGTTAAGTTACATGGGAATATCAGTACGAGAATAAGGAATGTAATTTCAATAAAATGAATAACCAATACTCTTAATAAGGTTTACCTAATCTGGCCCTTTCTCTTTTGACCCATCTGACCCTTTCTCTTTTTTAAGTTACCTATTTAACTTGTTTGACCCATTTAAGATAAAAAGTAACCCAAATCGATAATACATAAAGAAATGGGTTGATCTGCCACCTATAGGTTTTAAGGTTGATTTTAAAACGGTAATTCTCAATCAAAACCAATTCAAGTTTAAACCAAAGCAAAGCATATGTATAAGATAAATGTTATACCTGATGATAGTACAGATTCCCTGCCTGAACTTGGAAATTTAAGTCACAAAAATGTGTTGCTGTGGACGACTTTTAGATTGAGGCAATTTTGGACTTCTGGTGCTCTTCCGCTGCCAAAAAAAATCTTTTATTTACGCTGCAGTTCACCAGATACAATGGATTCCCACTTTTCAAGTGCATTTTCCTTATATACTCTCAGCCATTCACGAATGGTATTGATGTAGTCTGTAACACGGACATCCCTTGAATCATTGTACAATATATCTTACACAAATCGGATTTTCGTATACAAGATTAGGTATCTTCTACTGAAAAACAAAAGTTCGAAAAAGTGAATGGAGGTCCAATGTCCATGGATTTGAAAAAGTGAATGAAGCTGCAATCTTGTATTGTGAGAGGTTTATGGACGTTTTAATTGATCTGCTTAACCAGCTTCCGACCAGGAGGTAACATTGTAGCTCACAAAAACTGGGCTATTAATCTTGCTTCGCCATTAAAGAAAACATTTTTTAGTTTGCAGATTTCGATGTCATAATTATCAGATTTAGATATTTGAGAGAGAATCATCTTGTATGATCTTATCCCCCTTGCAAATTGGCAATGAGTAAGGATTACAAATTGCCAATTTGGAAAGACAATTATAGTGAAGATGTCTGGGAAGAGCCTTGGTGAGTATGTCAGCAATCTGAGCATAAGAAGGGACATATCTGGGCTGGAGTTGTCCTTGTTTGATTTTATCCCTTACAAAATGACAATCAATTTCAATATGTTTTGTCCTGGCATGCTGGACTGGATTAGAAGCAAGAGAGATAGTAGAGGAATTATCACACATGATAATTGTGGGATTATGAACAGGAACTTGCAAGTCTGCCAGTAAACACTTTAACCATGAGATTTCACATGCTGTATCTGCCATTGCTCTATACTCTGCCTCAGTAGAGGATCTTGAAACCACTGTTTGTTTCTTTGAAAGCCAGGAGATTGGACTAGAGCCTAAGAAAGTAATGTAACCAGTAACAGATCTTCTGGAGTTGATGCAACTAGCCCAATCACTATCACAATAGGTTTGTAAGTTGAGAGTTGTAGTGGAGGATAGAAAAATGCCTTGACCTGGGCATTGTTTCAGGTACCTTAGTGTTCTGAGCAGAGCCTTCATGTGTGTAGATTTTGGAGAATGTGAGTATTGACTGAGTGTTTGTGCAGCAAATGAGATATCTGGTCTGGTGATGGTGAGGTAAATGAGCTTGCCAACCAAGGTTCTGTATAGTGTAGGATCAGGTAATGGATCTCCTTGATGTTGGTCCAGTTTGACACAGGAGTCAAGAGGGGTGGCAGTTGGTTTAGAGTCAAGTACCCCAGCTAAAGAGAGTAGTTCAAGTGTATATTTCCTTTGAGAGAGTGAGAGTCCTTGTTTGTTTCTGAGAAATTCTATCCCAAGGTAGTAATGTACAGGGCCTAGATCTTTAATGTCGAAACAATTGTCAAGGTGGGTTTTGATGGATGTAATGTGTTGGATGTTGTTACCAGCAAGCAGGATGTCATCTACATAAACCAAAAGGGTTGTAAAAGTGTTGTCTTTGTGATAAGTGAACAATGAAGTATCAACATAGCTCTGCCTGAATCCAATTTTGAGTAAAGAAGTGGTGAGTTTCTCAAACCACTGTCTGTTTGCTTGCTTGAGGCCATAGAGGGACTTGGTGAGCTTACAAACTGAGCCAGGGGGTTGTTTTGGGTATCCAGGTGGGATGGTCATGTAGACTTCTTCTGGTAAATCTCCATGCAGATATGCATTGTTGACATCCAATTGCTCAATACTCCAGTTTCTTTGGACAGCTACTGCCAAGAGGGTTCTGACAGTTGTCATTTTAGCAACAGGGGCAAATGTTTCACTGAAGTCAATACCTGCAGTTTGAGTAAATCCTTTTGCCACCAACCTGGCCTTGTATTTCTCAATTGAACCATCAGCATTGTATTTAACTCTAAAGACCCACTTACAACCTATTGGAGATTTATTTGGTGGCAGAGTAGTAATATACCAAGTACTGTTTTGTTCTAATGCTAAAAGTTCATTGTTCATTGCTTCTACCCATTTGGGGTCTTTGGAAGCCTGGATATATGTGTGTGGTTCAGAAGATGAGGTGATGTTATTGATAAGATGAAGAGATTAGGGAGATAAATTGGAGTAATTGAGATAGTTGGAATGATGAAATTTGGAAGTGATGTTATGGATAAGAGATTTGGGTAGAGAATGATGAAAGTCTTGAAGTTTAGAAGAAAGGTGTTTTGTTCTGTGGGATTGTCTGAGTGGTGGAGGTGGTGGAGGTTGAATGGGAGGGAGTGGAGTACTGGATTGGGGTTGTGTTTGTTCAGGAGGAGATTGGACTTGAGCAGATGTTGTTGCAGGGGTATTAGATTGATGTGGGGGGACACATAAGTATTTGATTGAGGTGGAGATGGAAGAGGAGATGGAGTGGATGGAGAAGTATGAGAGATAGTTGAAGGTGTGGAAGTAGTGGTGTTATGGAAAAGGATGGGTGGGACTGAGATGTGTGTTGGGAGTGGTTGTAATGGAGGACTGTTTGTAAGGAAAAACAGTTTCATTGAACAAAACATGTCTGCTGGTATGGATTTTGTGTGATTTAGGGTCATAAAGAAGATACCCCTTTTGATTGTGAGGATAACCAAGGAGAATGGTGGGGAGAGCTCTTGGGGCAAATTTGTCAAGAGATTTGGTGTACATGAAAGCTTGGCAGCCAATAACTTTGAGGTGATCAAGAGATGGGGGGTGCCATAGAGAATTTCATAAGGGCTCTTATTTTGTAAAACAGAGGATGGTAGTCTATTGATGATATAGGTAGAGGCTAAGATGCAGTAACCCCAGAGGTGTTGAGGAAGGTTTGCTTGGAAATGAATTGATCTGGCCATCTCAAGAAGATGCATGTGCTTTCTCTCAACCCTGCCATTTTGTTGGGGAGTGTATGGGCAAGATGTTTGGTGAGTGATTCCTTTGGAATTGAAAAATGAAGTGAGAGAATCATTTACAAATTCTGAGCCATTGTCAGTTCTTATTATTTTTATTGTTGTCTAAAAATGATTCAGTACATAGACATAAAAGGATTTTATTGTGGAAATTGTGTGATGTTTATCTGGTAGGAAGTAAGTCCAGGTGGCTCTTGATTTATCATCAACTATAGTGAGGAAGTATTTGCATTTGTTAATGGTGGGGTGTCTGTAGGGTCCCCAAACATCAATGTGAATGAGATAAAAAATGTAAGAAGCCTGAGAAGTACTGATAGGAAATGGTAACAAATGATGCTTGGACAATGGACATATATCACACAGAGAATTGGAATTACAAGGTACAGAAGTAGACAAAGACTTTATTTGTTTAAGTACAGGAAATGAACAGTGTCCTAATCTAGCATGCCAAAGATTGGCATTGCTATGAGTACTCAGAATGGTGGCTTGATGATGAACTTGAGAGATGGGATCTTCAGCAGAAAGCATATAGAAACCATTACAGAGAATGCCATGAGCAATCTTCTTGTCATGGTCCTGAAAGATGCAAGAGTTGTGAGTAAAAGTGATGGAGGTGTGAGGTGTGAGAAGCTTGCTTATTGATAGGAGGTTATATGTGAAAGTAGGAACATAAAACACATCATGGAGGTAATATATTTGTTAATTATGACAGAACCTATGATGGTTACCATGGTTGTATGACCATTAGGTAAGGAAAGTTTGATAGGCTTGGTTAAGAATCTGATGTTGTGCATATTTTTAAGAGAAATACTTATATGATCTGTTGCACCACTGTCATTAATCCAGATATCCCTAGACTGTGACAGGCAAGAAGCAATAAACCTAAACTTAGGCACAGAATTTACAGTAAAGGAATATATACCTGCAGTGGGAAGATGCATCTCATGAGTGTCATTGTTGGTTTGAGTCTGTTGCATGATCAGCATGACTTGATTGATTTGATTCTGTAGCTCATCAAGTTTGGCAGTCATGTAAGAGTCTTGGTAGGAGCTTTGAGGTGTGGGATAAGGTGTTCCTTGAGAAGTTGATGGTGTGTCTACAGTGTTGGTCACCATGTTTACAGTGGTTTTCCCTTTGTAACTGTTGGAACCAGTGGATGAGTTGGTTCCTTTGTAGCTGTTAAAACCAGTGGCTTGATAGTTTCTTGGGGGAGGTGGTTGATACTTGTTGTGCAGAGGGTGACCAGCAGGGTATCCAACAAGTTTGTAGCATTCTTCTTTAGAGTGACCTTCCCTGTGACAATAGATGCAAATAGTCCCTTTCTTAAAGTTGGTTTTCCTGGCAATGGATAGGTTAGTCCTTGGAATATAAGGTTTGTTGGGTTGAGTAAAAGTGTTAAGTGCAATTGGAGTTGTGGAAAGTTGTTTGGTGCCCTCTCTCTGCTTTTCTTCTTGTCTGAGCATGTTGTAGGCCTTGGAAATAGTTGGAAGGGGTTGCATTAGAAGGATTTGGCCTCTGACATTGGTGTAACTTTCATCCAAACCCATGAGTAACTGAACCAAACGTTTTCTCTGTTCTCTGTTAGCATGTTCCTTCCCTTTCTCACAAGTACATTTGCAGGTGCAAGCATAGGGTGCCTCAAGTGCATCTAACTCAACCCAAAATCCTTTTAATTTGTGATAGTAGGTCTCAATGGTGGTATTACCTTGTGTTAGGTGAGTGAGGTCATGTGTAACTTGGAAGATCCTATGGCCATCTAGTCGAGAGTAATGCTCACCTAATTCTCTCTACAAAGCAAGTGCAGAACTCACAAAATTCAAACTGTTACTAATTTCATCATAAACTGTATTTAATATCCAATAAATGACCATGTCATTTGCTCTTTCCCAGTGAGGTCTAAGATCAGAAGTTTGTATTGGTTCAGCATAATCACCAGTCACCAATTTGAGCTTCTTCTTAGCACTTAAAGCAATAGTCATAGAACGTTTCCAGGAGTTGTAATTATCAGAACCAGTGAGTTTCTTGGCGATAAGAAGAATACCTGGATGATCATTTGGATGAATATAGAGAGGATGAGTACTGGATTCAACAGAGGTTTCTGATGTATTGCCGGAGGAGTTGTAGAATCAATCGCCATTGTTGATCAGAATTTTGCCCTAATTTTGCGAGAAATTTGGGGATTTTGCCCTAACTTGAATATCTTCACAATTTTGTAATTGATTGTGAAGAAATTAGGGTTTGGTTGTGTGATTAGATTCTGGAGAGAGTTAACTCTTGATTCTTTTGATTAATTTGTGAAAAAATGAAGTTTTAGATGAAAAATTAGGGTTTCATGACAGTTTCTTCACCGGAATTTCGTCGGAGAAGAAGCATATCCATCGGGAATGAGGATCGTTGACATTATTGACACCATTGAAGCCATGGAGAGCTTCAAAATAGCTCTGATACCATATCAGATTTAGATATTTGAGAGAGAATTTGGAAATGTGTATTTTGTATTTCAGAAAAGTTAATTACAAAAAATGATATTACATCAATATATATAAAGGAAATAATGGTAACCGCCACTAACTGCCTATGTTCTGGAAATATACAAAACTAGTCCCTAAACTTATTTACACTTCATCACTACACCCTTGTATTTACATTCTTCCACAATTAGTTAAGCACTTCATCAATAAGGCTTTGGTCTTGTGGATAAATCTTGTAGGCTTTGAGTTGCAGAATACATTGTGAGCTTGATGCTGAGCAGATTCATCTTGTATGAACTTAATAATAACCTCACCGGTTACTTTTGAAGTTGATTCTGATGAAGTATTCACCTACAGTGACAATGGGATGTGGAAATTTATTCCTATTTATAATCTTGTATCTTTTTCAAACCTATTGAATTGTCATCTAGTTTTATTTCGATTCGTTATTATTATGTTACAATATTGGTATCATTATAGTTTATTGTCTTGAATTTTAAAAATTAGATTTATAACTATATTCTGGTCAGTATGCATTGCAAGTAGCTATCAGGGACGAATTGAACTTGATTACTAGTCTCTAAAAGTGCGTTTTAGGGACTATTTTAACATATATTCTAACACTAATATTCAATCTCTAAAAGAAGCAAATTAAGGACTGAAATTGTCGGGTTTTTTGGACTATTAATGAGTCCTTAAAGCCCTTTATCAGAAACTAATTTGGTGACGATTTGAAACTAATTTTCAGTCTCTAAAAGCATTAAGCTAAGGACTGAAATCGTCTGGATCTCGGACTATTAATCAGTCTTTAAATCCTTATATTAAATACTGATTTGACACTAAATTTCAGTCTCTAAAAGAAGTAAATTAAGGCCTGAAAGTGACTAATTTTTGGGACTAATTATCAGTTTTTAAAGCTTTTTATTAGAGACCGATTAGGATACCATTACAAACTAATTTTCAGTCTCCAAAAGTGGCAAATTAAAGACTAAAATTGTCTGAAATCCGGAACTATTAATCAGTCTTTAATGTCTTTTATCAAAGATTGATATGGTACGGTAATAATCTATAAAACAACGAAAGGTATTAGGGACTATAAGTAATGTTTATGGACTGATTTTCAGTCCCTAAATCTATATATTAGTAACTGAACTAGCTTATTATTTGCTTCTGACTTCTAGTTACCAATAAAAACATTAGGGACTGAAATAACATGTTATCAACCCATAGAATTAAGGACTAAATTTTTTTATTTTGGAGACTGATCTCCACTCCTTGATGTTTCCATACAACAAGGACTGATTTTCAGTTCGTAACCCCACTTTCTAGGACTAAGCTGTAGTAACTGGCTAGCAACTAGCAAAATCAGTTCCTCATATACTATTAGTAACTGATCATGGTGTTTCGAAGACTGATTTTTCAGTCCCTAAAAGCCTGTTTTTTTGTAGTGAAATATAAAACAAATTGCCTCAAATTCAAACAAATTTTTCAGCTTTTTATTTTACTTTTCCTAAAATTACCATTTATAATATACTAAAAAGCTATATAGAATGTACAAGTTTATGCATAAAATGTACAAATTCTTATAGCACATAATAATTTTTACCAATTTTCATTTAACCTAAAGTTTCTATCTTTTAACTTTTACCCCACATTAAAGTTTTTGTTTTCATTTTCTTGATACTAAATTTTTGGGTTCTCATATTTTCATCAAACAACTTTCACACAGTTACGGTTTTACTTTTAAACATTTGGTTTTGATTATTTTCATCCGTCTTTTTATATATATATTTTATATAATATTATATATGTTTCTATATATATATATTTTTTTTTTAAAAGGTGTGGATCAATTGCTCGCAACAGGGGATCTAGCTTACGTTGTCTTAACCGGGTCCGCGCTAGAGAGCCCCCTCACCTTCAATACCTAGTAGGAGGAGAAACTCCCAACTAAACCGCCCGAAGGCACGACATTTAATTGGGATAAAACTTTGCCCCTCTGCAGGACTCAAACCTGCTTCACTGGAGGACTTTATTTGTAAAATTCCTTGAAAATGTCTTTCCCATGTCTCGAACTCGAGACCTCTAGTTTCATCATTGTTACGTCTTTCGTTCATGTAACATTTAAAGCATTAATATAGTTATTGTTTATGTTTTATACATCATATTATTTTTTCACAATTTTTTTATTGTTATTGTTACATGTTTAGATGTCTTTTTTAAAATTTAGGTTCGAATATTTGACATAAATTTGGGCCTAAAACATTATCGTGTAAAAAGCGTATTTCGTGGTAACGCTCCGTTATAATGACTAGTAGATAACTAATAAGTTACGTCGCACTTTATACTTTCCATTTATAATCTTTTTCTTTAAGTCAAGTCAACTTATCTTAAAAGTTAAGCGAACAAAATAAAGAACCCTGTTAGGCAAGATGTTTTACAATCCATTGACAAATGACATCCCAACCAAAACCAGCTTTCTTGCTTCTAGCCTCAGCAAACCTTTCACACATCTATACATAATATACACACCCTATATATACCACACAGCAAAAACACACAACTCTTGTAATCATATATCTAATCTAATATTAACATTATATTAAACTATTGTTAACTTCAATGGCAGCATTCACTAGTTTCATGAAGATGTCAATGGTTTTCTTAGTCTTTACGGTCCTTTCAGTATCGGCACAGATTTCTCCAGTGGCTGCTCCAGCTGGTATGGATACTGGATCGGGTTATTCAATTCCCGTGTCTGGATTAATTCTTTGTGTTTCCATGATCATATCCGCAATGGCGATTATGAAGCATTGAACTCATTTGTGATTGCTTTAGTTGTTTTATATATATGTTACGTAAACATATACGCGATACATGTTGATTTGAGAGAGTGGTGCATTTTTTCCCTTGATGTATGTTGATCATGTTCTGTTTTATTTAAATTTTTTTAGGAGAATAAATTCATTATGTATTACGCTTGTGTAATTTTTTATGTAAGTATATATACATTTGATTGAGATTTTGAACGACATATATAGCAATGTGAATTTGTGAATTTGAGTCATTGAAATTATCATGAGCTTTGCTTTTCTTCTTATAACTTTGATATACATTACGACTTTATTACCAAAATAAACTCGGGTAAAGAAAACATTTATAATGTATTCAATGATATACATAGATTCTAAATAAGATATGATCATGGATATATAGTAGTCTACTATGGTACCTTTTTCTTTCGCCTAAGAAATTGCATTTCATGTACACATATGGGGCACGATTCTCACTTTCTGAAAAAAAATGGTGGGAGTCTTTATAAGGGAAAGACTGTATACGTCTCACCTCTCCTATACAGCTATACTCCTTGCCTATACCTCGTGAAAGAAGAGATTGGATACTCTTGATGTTTATATGCATATAAAGGAATGTTTTCTTCAACGGTTATTTCCTTGTATGTATATAAGTAATCAAGTAATTTAAAAAAATATATCAAGATTATTATATAACTAAATTATGAAGGTAGTGATCATACACAAGATATGATGAATCGAGTTTAAGACAGACGGTAATGTTAATGTGTTACATGATGTGATGTTTTATTGTATTCTTGAATGTAGTAGGCCTTTTATATTGGTGGTTGACGTTTTTATCTTGTTTATATTTTTTTATTGGTTAAACATGACAAACTCGAAAGAGTTACAATTTAGAAGACCATAATGCACTATATTTAATCAAAGTGGAAAGGGATGAACGAAAACTACATCACACTTATTTTCCAATATTTAAATCATTCGACTCAAATCCAATACTCAATATATACGACAAACAAAGAACCCAAACGAAATATCATTCGCTAGGGTTCGATAGTCTAAGCACGAGTCTAAATATGTTCACGGAAGCAATTGAATGCAAACAGAATAGGGTTCCAAAACGCACGATAATTGTGTCCAAAAATTAATTTGTGTGTACTTAAAGCAGTATTCTTGCAGGTAGATACAAATGAGGTATAATTTATAGAGGTACAAGGTACAAAGTACAAACAGAGCTACGCAATACCGTGTGACTGTTTTTTTCTTCTTATGCCGACTTTACTAAAATGACGTTGATTGTACAAGAATTGTATTATAGTTACAAGCCACTAAGTTTTTGGCCCATTCGCTCAAAGAACCGGAACAACTTGGGACCAAATTAGTTTAAAGCTTCGTGCTTCATGTACAACGCATCATGAATCTTGGATTTAAATTTTTAAATATTTCCATATTTATTCTATCTAACTAGTAAAGTTCAAACCCCACGCTGCGGGCCTCAATTTTTGTTTTGAAATGGTTATGTTGTTTTATTGTACTTGCGTTAAACCTCCAACCGCCTAATTAAAAATCATTATATCATGAATAAGTTTGCTTCAAGTGTACATTTATTTAATGTCAAAACCACATTAGCTTTCGTCTGAGCGTTACGGAAATTCAGTTATTGTTATTAAATTTTGTTATTTATGATCTGTGATACATATGTTAACTTCAAACTTTTGACATATGGAATAGATATTTATTTAAAGCAAATAACACAAATGCATCTAAAATTTTATAATATCGAATACATATATTTAATATGGATAATAAACCAAAAATAAAAAATGAAAGGAAAAAAAGTCGAATGAAAGTTTTCAATATATTAGTTGAAACCACTAAAAGAAAGTGTGCAAAAACCAAATATGGGTACAGAACGGTACGGGATATGACCATAAAAAGTTGCAATATACTGTTTGGAAACCTAAACGGAAAAAAAAAAGTTTGCAAAAAACCAATAAGTAACCCGTAATAAAAGCCCGAGCGGAATACTATGTGTCAAAATCCGAATAATGGTAATGGTACGGGATATAGCCATAAAAAGTTGCAATATATTGTTTGGAAACCCAAAAGACTAAAAAGTACTTAAAAACCAACAAGTAACACGTAAGAAAGCGCGGACAAAATACGATACGACAAAATCCAAATAATACAATAGGCTGACGAATAGTACAAGTTACTATTCATCCTTCCATTCCTAATTCCTTTAATATGATATATAATATAATATAATATAATATAATATATATAATATAATATAATTATTGCCAGTTATAAGTTTGCAACAAATTATAAGTTTTATATTTCTGTATGTCCTCAAAGCTTCGTGCTTCATGTACTAATTAGTATTTACGAATTTTACCTTTAAATTTAATCCACTAAAATTTTAAAATTTTTTAAAGATCATATATCAATGCGTATTAGATATATTTGACAAAAATAGTTGTAACATGTAGCCGTAGATTTTTAATTGGACTTGGAGCTGAACTTTTAAACAAAACAAAGCTTTAAAGTGTTTGACATGGTAGTTGTAGATATAACTTAAGAGTGCAAAATGACAAAAATGGATATTAAAAGTTTCAAACAAGTATTATGAAAGGGGTACTTGTGTAGTTTAAAACTAAAAGCTCGATCTAAATCAAAAGCTCCCGAAACGTTACTTCAAATAGCGTTTTATTTTGGAGTTTTTTATTTCAATTAAAAACTCAAGATAGTTGCATCCAAACAAAACGTTTAATATAAAGCTTGTTTAAAATTAAAACCTACAACTCCCAAAAAGCTCTTGCTGAGTAAACGTCTGGTTACTATAGTTTCCATTAGAAATGAAGAGAATACAGTTATTTGACTGCATCACATTTCGACTTTAGCATACAGAACATCTTGTTTCATAGGCTTTCTTTGGTTCATCATATTTATGCTTGTATACCATAGGAAAGTCAATCAGATTCGACGTGTTCTAAAACGGGAGTATCAAGGCCCGCGATTGATTCTTGAGTATCCAATACTCGGATTTGGCATCACAAAAAAAAGTGACATCTAAAAGTATACAACTAAATGACGTTTACGTGAAATGCACCTAGTATGCAAAAATATAGAAAGAATTCTAACGGGTTCAAGTATCTTGAAGTTACTTTAGATATACCAAAAATGACTTGTGAGATGCCTACTAATACCTTCCACCCTTGTTTCGGGCATTTATCAAAGCTAGGGAAAAAATCCAGACAAGGGCTTTAAAGATTACAAAACTGATCATTTTGTATATTTAGGTAGCAATAAACAAATTACCCAAAAGTTTCCCCAAAGACCACCATCATTATTGACACGACTTAAATCAGCAACAAAACACAACAGAACCACAGCCAAAACCAAAACCAATATCATGTACAGTTCCCAAAACATACAAAATGGGTAGGGCACCCTTAGGAACACAAGGCCAATTTTCAACCCTTTACAATTCCGGTCACTTTATGTTCCATTACAAGTACTTTTTTTTTTTTACTTATGATTTATCACTGAGATTGTTTCAACTCATTCAGCATACACTTCCTTTATCCTCAAAAAATATCAGGTGTAAGTTATTCTTTAAATACCTTTTTGTTTTATATATTGCATGCCCCATATCTGGCTCAACAGACGCAAAAATCAAACCACCTGATACCATCAGAGAAAACAATGGCCAGCTTTCAGACTAATGCAAATTAAAACTGGATGAAATTCACATGTGTAGTGAGAAAAACATAGGAAAAATAATATTCAATATACCTTGAGATTATCTGTAGAGCCACACTGACATCTAATGAAGAAAGCATTTTATAATGGGGCATACCTAGCTACACCAAATATCTGCCCATAATACAGTAACTATATATCAGACCCTAGAGATGCAGGTTAAACGCAAATGATGGCAAAAAAAGAAGGGTTAGGTAACAGGTAACTCTGTGCGGGTCGAGTCAGATTGGTAGACCAACAAACTAAAATTATTTGGATAAACTGATTTAGGAGCAGGTATTCATCAAAACTACACTTTGTTTACCCTCTTTGACTTGCCCAGCCCATTTCCTTGTTAGCTAACTTTTTGATATTAACCATTTGACCCAATAGAGAGAAACCTAATCCAATGCTGCCCATAAGTAAATGGGTTAACACTGCAGCAGTGCAGCCTTTATACTTTAATAAATATATACATAAATGGGTATAAGTGCGCAAAACATATACTAACCTGGAAGTTAAACAGCGTTGTTCACCTTATGCGCATACGGCTGAGGAAGTCAGACAGCCTGAACATTATTAAATTTGTAAGCTTGATACAAAATGACTTAAAAGTTAAATAATGTAAAAAAAGAAGATTGTAGACCTTATATCTTTAGCAATGACAGTCTCTCCATCTTCAGCCCCAAGATGACGCAAAACTACTTCTTCTAGACGACCATCACGGTATGCATGCTGTTAAAAGTAGATGACAGATAACGAAAACCCTTCTATATTAATTAAGGACACATCGGACCTTAAAAAGTAACTTGCAGAACAGAGCATCACAGAAGCATAAAAAAACTCTAATGTGGGCCAAAATAGTAATATAAATTACGCATTGTAAGATTTACCCATGCTAAAAGTCATTTCTAAATCACAAAAATACACAAGATACTTCACGTCTCCATTTACATACCAAAAATTTCACAAACATGTCGCAACTAGTGAGTAATATTATCATACTTGGCTATTTTCAGCAATTTCAAAAGCAACTAAGCAACTAAGAAAATAGCATCACTAACTAGTGACCATCAAGGTAAACTAAAGGTTAGGCATTGATATATCAACTAACATGTACCATCACTAGTCATCATCCTCCTCATAATCGGGAACTAGGGAGATAAACTGCTTATTTTTCCTGCTCATGTGTGTTGATAGGGCAGAAAAAGAGGCGTCCTTTATTTTTTCACATATTGGGCTTAATCATACTTGAGGGTTCCCACATGCCCAAAACTGCTTGAGTAGCAAAAGGGAATTTCCCTAATACCTATGCGTACCTAGGCATTACTTTTTTAAACCTAGATATAGTTTTACGTACTAAAAGATCTTAAGGATTCCACATTCACCCTTCATAAGCTGATCCTTAGCATTGATGTTAACAAAAGAAACACCCTACTTAATCCAGCAAAAGAGAAAAATGAAGAAATCAGTAAAACCACACTATATAAAACAAAGGAACAGCAAAAAATGCATAAGGGTCACAAAGAAGGATGTAAGAAATGATTGTAAATTTTACTCATAAGCTCAAACAGATAAATGCTATGTTACTTACTACTAAAAAACTGTACCTGCGCAGACAAATTTACAAAGCAGGAAAGGCATCAAAAATAGAGCAAACAGTTCATAACCAAGAATATGCAGATTTGAACTACAATTGAACATGCAATTGCATAGCATCTTATATAACAAGTGTTCCTTCTATGAACATATCCTATTTCTATAGTCACAAAAGCAGAACTACCAGTTAAATGTCAGGCCACCAACAGGCAAGAGATACCTAAACTTGACACAAAAATAATCACCAAAAACAAAGATCTCTATCAGTTTTGCACCATAATCAGATGGTCATGACCTATACAACATAATACGACCAGTAAACTAAAAGAGTTTAGTTGTTTCGTACTCAAGTAGAGACCTTACAGTTCCCTTACATTGTAATTGGGTATTTACAAAGTTTCTTAATAAACAAGTTAGAGTCTAGAATTCTTTTGGTGTTTTTTCGGATGAGGCGGATGAGGTTCCTGGTAATAGTGGTCGGGAACAAGGCATTTGATATTCCTGATTCGGATGATGATGATGAAGTTGAAGATGTGTTTGATGAATCCAAACAATCATTCTCTTACGGCACTACAGGGGCAAGCACTCCTGCTTCTGGTGTGCCCAATGTATAACATCGCAACTTGGAATATACGGGGGATGAACCAAACCCCTAAGCAAAAAGAGGTTCAACAAGTACTTATAGATAATCATTTGTCTGTATGTGCTATTTTGGAGTCACATGTTTCGGCGGTTATGTTGAATAATGTGTGTAGTAGAGTGTTTCGTAATTGGAGGTGGGCTTCTAATATGGCTATGTGTGTTAAAAACCCTCGAATTATTATTGGCTGGAATCCGGATGTTGTTGATCTTATGGTTCTTTCTCAGTCGGATCAGAGGTGATTTTTAAGGCTGATAATAAAAGTGTCTTTTGCTCATTTATTTATGCACATAATAGATATGTTCAACGTAGAGAATTATGGGATAATTTATCTTTGCATAAGAGATTTGTCGGGGATAATCCGTGGTGTTTACTTGGTGATTTCAATGCCACTTTAAACCTCAATGATCATACTAGTGGTACATCGGTTATGGATATTGCCATGCGGGAATTCAATGAATGTGTGAGGGATATTGAAGTGGTGGATGTTAATAGAATTGGATTACAATTCACTTGGAATCAGAAACTACATGGAACCAATGGTATATTGAAGAAACTGGATCGGATTTTGGCTAATGTTAAATTTCAAAGTGTTTTTTCAGGTGTTGTTGCTTTATTCCAACCTTATAGGACTTCTGATCACGCGCCAGCTATTTTGAGGTTTCCTAAAGCTTCTAAGTATCGGCCTAAACCTTTCAAATTTTCCAACGTGTTGGTTCATCATGATAAATTTAAAGACACTGTTGTTGAACGTTGGTCTCTTGAAGTTATTGGCCATCCTATTTATAAAGTGGAGAAGTTGAAGGCTCTTAAAAAACCGTTTCGCAGACTACTTTATGATAAAGGTAATTTGCATGAAAGGGTTACTAAGCTGAGGGCGAAACTAGATGAAGTACAGATTGCTTTAGATCATGATCCTTTTAATAATGAGCTTAGAGATGAAGCAGTCATGTATCTTCAGTCATGTATCTTCAGGAGTTTAATGTATTGGATGAAGAAAGATTTCTTAAGCAAAAAGCTAAAGTTGATTGGCTCAATGTTGGTGATTCAAATTCTGCATATTTTCATCAAGTTGTTAAAACAAAGACAGCTAGAAACAGAATTGATGCGGTCATGGATGCAAATGGAAATGTAAATGATGGAGATCAGGTCATTTCGGCTTTTCTTAACCATTATTTGAATTTTCTTGGGCAGGATGGCGGAGTTACATCTCTTGACACTTCGGACTTATTTGTTAATGGCTTATCCTCTGAGCAAGCTTTAGAAATGATTAAGCCGGTCTCTGGAGAAGAAATAAAGCAAGCTATGTTTTCTATGGGCGATGATAAGTCTCCAGGCCCTGACGGTTTTTCTGCATGTTTTTTTAAGCATGCGTGGGATGTTATTGGGGAGGAAGTGATTCTTGCGATCCAGGATTTCTTTGTTAGTGGTAAGCTGTTGAAGGAACTTAATCATACAGTCATTGCACTTATTCCCAAGGTTGGAGTTGCACTTATTCCCAAGGTTGGTACTCCTTCACTGATTTTCGACCAATTTCTCTTTGCAATGTTTTATTCAAATGTATTACAAAGATAATTGCCAATAGACTGAAGGATTCGCTTGATAAGCTTGTTAGTGTTAATCAATCAGCATTTGTTCCAGAAGAATTTCGGATAATATTCTTTTGACTCAGGAGCTTATGCATAATTATCACCTGGATAGAGGCCCTCCTCGTTGTGCTCTTAAAGTGGATATCCAAAAAGCTTATGACACGGTTAATTGGGACTTCTTGAAGAGTATTCTGATTGGTTTCGGATTTCCAGAGCGTATGGTTGGCTGGATCATGGAATGCGTCACTACAACATCATTTTCTCTTAACATAAATGGTGTTCTTCACGGTTTTTTTAAGGGAAAAAGAGGTCTGCGACAAGAAGATCCGAAGATCCGCTGTCTCCATATTTATTTACCTTGGTCATGGAGATTCTTACTTTAATCTTGAAAAGAAAAGTGAGGAATTCGGAGGATTTTGCTTACCATCACCAATGCCGTGAGCATAAGATTATTAACTTGTGTTTTGCAGATGACTTGTTTATATTTATGCGAGGTGATGTTAATTCAGCAAGAGTAATCATGGAAGCTTTGGAGGAATTTAAGAGATGACTTGTTTATATTTATGCGAGGTGATGTTAATTCAGCAAGAGTAATCATGGAAGCTTTGGAGGAATTTAAGTTCGTGTCTGGCCTTGTTCCTAGTCTCCCGAATAGTACGGCTTATTTTTGTAATGTGTTGAATCATGTTAAATTGAACATTTTGAATGTCCTACCATTTGAAGAAGGTACTTTACCAGTTAAGTACTTAGGGGTACCGCTTATCTCTTCTCGGTTAATGATCAGGGATTGCAAAGTTCTGGTAGAACAGGTGAAGAAAAGGGTGGGAGATTGGAAAAATAAATTTTTATCGTTTGCAGGAAGACTTCAATTGATCTCTTCAGTGCTCTCTTCCATGCATTCTCTTCCATGCATGTTTATTGGGCCTCAGTTTTTCTTCTTCCCTCGAGTACTTTACATGATATTGAGCAGATCATGCGTGGTTTTTTGTGGAGTCAAGGTGATCTTCAAAAAGGTAAAGCTAAAGTCGCTTGGGAGGTTGTTTGCTTGCCTAAGGAGGAAGGTGGACTAGGACTACGTAACCTGAATCAGTTTAATATTGCTTTGCTATCTTCTCATATTCGGTATTTGATGTCTCGTAAAGAGTCGCTATGGGTCAAATGGATTCATACCTATAAATTACGAGGCAAGAATTTTTGGGAGGTCCCTTGTCAAGGGAATCTCTCTTGGAGCTGGCGGAAACTACTTCAGTGTAGGAATGTTCTTAGACAGTTTTTCTGGTTTCAGATAGGTAATGGAAGATTGGCGTCGGCTTGGTTTGATAACTGGAATCAGTCTGGCCCTTTAATTTCTTATGTTTCACCACGGCAGATTGCAAATGCAGGATTTAAAATGGATGCTACTGTGTGCGACATTGTTCAAGGAGGTGACTGGAAATGGCCGGATTCGTGGAATACTTGGTTGCCGAATCTACTCCCTCCTGTGATGCGAGATAATGTTTGTGATTTGGTGCTTTGGAGGGACGCAAATGGTGTCACTCATGAGTTTTCTGTTGCCCGTGTTTGGAACTCAATTCGGCATTCTTCTCCAATTGTCGACTGGTTTCATTTGGTGTGGTTCAATCAGCGCATTCCCAAACATGCATTCATTTTGTGGCTGGTTTTTGAACAAAAACTAAAAACGGAGGATTTGCTGAGCTCTTGGGATGTTCATTCGTCATCATCTTTACCTCAAGTTTGTGTGTTTTGTGGATTGCAGCCGGACTCCCATAATCACTTGTTTTTTGAGTGTTCATTCTCTTTACAGGTGTGGAATGAGGTGCGCGTAAAGGCTGGTTTGTCTTTTAGGCTGGTTTGTCTAATCAATCAGGTGTTTGGAACGACATTAAAAATGAGATTCTTCATGTCGCTAAGACAAAGTCTATGTTTAGTGTGGTAGCAAAACTGGTACTCGCAGCTTCGGTTTATTATATATGGCGAGAAAGGAATGCACGGATGTTTAACCGAAAACGAAAGCCTTTTAATGAAGTTGTTACACTCTACTGTTCGTTTGAAGCTTGCTACGTGTAGATACAAGAGAACAAGACGGGTGGAGCAGTTCTTGATTTCATGGGATCTCCCAGTTTCATTAACTAAGTCTTTGTAATCTGTCTTATTTGTTTTTGATTCTTTATTTGTAATACTGAAAGTGGCATGTCACTTTCTTTTGGTGGATGCATGTTTGTGCATGGGATGTAAGTCGTCTTGACATTCAGTCAAGCGCCTGTTTTTATTGATATATATAATATAACCAGGGGTGACGGCCTTTTACCAAGTTAGAGTCTAGAATTCTTTTGGTGTTTTTTCGGATGAGGCGGATGAGGTTCCTGGTAATAGTGGTCGGGATCCTAATTTACATCGGGATGTTAACAAGGCATTTGATATTCCTGATTCGGATGATGATGAAGTTGAAGATGTGTTTGATGAATCCAAACAATCATTCTCTTACGGCACTACAGGGGCAAGCACTCCTGCTTCTGGTGTGCCCAATGTATAACATCGCAACTTGGAATATACGGGGGATGAACCAAACCCCTAAGCAAAAAGAGGTTCAACAAGTACTTATAGATAATCATTTGTCTGTATGTGCTATTTTGGAGTCACATGTTTCGGCGGTTATGTTGAATAATGTGTGTAGTAGAGTGTTTCGTAATTGGAGGTGGGCTTCTAATATGGCTATGTGTGTTAAAAGCCCTCGAATTATTATTGGCTGGAATCCGGATGTTGTTGATCTTATGGTTCTTTCTCAGTCGGATCAGAGGTGATTTTTAAGGCTGATAATAAAAGTGTCTTTTGCTCATTTATTTATGCACATAATAGATATGTTCTACGTAGAGAATTATGGGATAATTTATCTTTGCATAAGAGTTTTGTCGGGGATAATCCGTGGTGTTTACTTGGTGATTTCAATGCCACTTTAAACCTCAATGATCATACTAGTGGTACATCGGTTATGGATATTGCCATGCGGGAATTCAATGAATGTGTGAGGGATATTGAAGTGGTGGATGTTAATAGAATTGGATTACAATTCACTTGGAATCAGAAACCACATGGAACCAATGGTATATTGAAGAAACTGGATCGGATTTTGGCTAATGTTAAATTTCAAAGTGTTTTTTCAGGTGCTGTTGCTTTATTCCAACCTTATAGGACTTCTGATCACGCGCCGGCTATTTTGAGGTTTCCTAAAGCTTCTAAGTATCGGCCTAAACCTTTCAAATTTTCCAACGTGTTGGTTCATCATGATAAATTTAAAGACACTGTTGTTGAACGTTGGTCTCTTGAAGTTATTGGCCATCCTATTTATAAAGTGGAGAAGTTGAAGGCTCTTAAAAAACCGTTTCGCAGACTACTTTATGATAAAGGTAATTTGCATGAAAGGGTTACTAAGCTGAGGGCGAAACTAGATGAAGTACAGATTGCTTTAGATCATGATCCTTTTAATAATGAGCTTAGAGATGAAGCAGTCATGTATCTTCAGGAGTTTAATGAAGCAGTATTGGATGAAGAAAGATTTCTTAAGCAAAAAGCTAAAGTTGATTGGCTCAATGTTGGTGATTCAAATTCTGCATATTTTCATCAAGTTGTTAAAACAAAGACAGCTAGAAACAGAATTGATGCGGTCATGGATGCAAATGGAAATGTAAATGATGGAGATCAGGTCATTTCGGCTTTTCTTAACCATTATTTGAATGTTCTTGGGCAGGATGGCGGAGTTACATCTCTTGACACTTCGGACTTATTTGTTAATGGCTTATCCTCTGAGCAAGCTTTAGAAATGATTAAGCCGGTCTCTGGAGAAGAAATAAAGCAAGCTATGTTTTCTATGGGCGATGATAAGTCTCCAGGCCCTGACGGTTTTTCTGCATGTTTTTTTAAGCATGCGTGGGATGTTATTGGGGAGGAAGTGATTCTTGCGATCCAGGATTTCTTTGTTAGTGGTAAGCTGTTGAAGGAACTTAATCATACAGTCATTGCACTTATTCCCAAGGTTGGAGTTGCACTTATTCCCAAGGTTGGTACTCCTTCACTGATTTTCGACCAATTTCTCTTTGCAATGTTTTATTCAAATGTATTACAAAGATAATTGCCAATAGACTGAAGGATTCGCTTGATAAGCTTGTTAGTGTTAATCAATCAGCATTTGTTCCAGAAACAAGAATTTCGGATAATATTCTTTTGACTCAGGAGCTTATGCATAATTATCACCTGGATAGAGGCCCTCCTCGTTGTGCTCTTAAAGTGGATATCCAAAAAGCTTATGACACGGTTAATTGGGACTTCTTGAAGAGTATTCTGATTGGTTTCGGATTTCCAGAGCGTATGGTTGGCTGGATCATGGAATGCGTCACTACAACATCATTTTCTCTTAACATAAATGGTGTTCTTCACGGTTTTTTTAAGGGAAAAAGAGGTCTGCGACAAGAAGATCCGAAGATCCGCTGTCTCCATATTTATTTACCTTGGTCATGGAGATTCTTACTTTAATCTTGAAAAGAAAAGTGAGGAATTCGGAGGATTTTGCTTACCATCACCAATGCCGTGAGCATAAGATTATTAACTTGTGTTTTGCAGATGACTTGTTTATATTTATGCGAGGTGATGTTAATTCAGCAAGAGTAATCATGGAAGCTTTGGAGGAATTTAAGAGATGACTTGTTTATATTTATGCGAGGTGATGTTAATTCAGCAAGAGTAATCATGGAAGCTTTGGAGGAATTTAAGTTCGTGTCTGGCCTTGTTCCTAGTCTCCCGAAGAGTACGGCTTATTTTTGTAATGTGTTGAATCATGTTAAATTGGACATTTTGAATGTCCTACCATTTGAAGAAGGTACTTTACCAGTTAAGTACTTAGGGGTACCGCTTATCTCTTCTCGGTTAATGATCAGGGATTGCAAAGTTCTGGTAGAACAGGTGAAGAAAAGGGTGGGAGATTGGAAAAATAAATTTTTATCGTTTGCAGGAAGACTTCAATTGATCTCTTCAGTGCTCTCTTCCATGCATGTTTATTGGGCCTCAGTTTTTCTTCTTCCCTCGAGTACTTTACATGATATTGAGCAGATCATGCGTGGTTTTTTGTGGAGTCAAGGTGATCTTCAAAAAGGTAAAGCTAAAGTCGCTTGGGAGGTTGTTTGCTTGCCTAAGGAGGAAGGTGGACTAGGACTACGTAACCTGAATCAGTTTAATATTGCTTTGCTATCTTCTCATATTCGGTATTTGATGTCTCGTAAAGAGTCGCTATGGGTCAAATGGATTCATACCTATAAATTACGAGGCAAGAATTTTTGGGAGGTCCCTTGTCAAGGGAATCTCTCTTGGAGCTGGCGGAAACTACTTCAGTGTAGGAATGTTCTTAGACAGTTTTTCTGGTTTCAGATAGGTAATGGAAGATTGGCGTCGGCTTGGTTTGATAACTGGAATCAGTCTGGCCCTTTAATTTCTTATGTTTCACCACGGCAGATTGCAAATGCAGGATTTAAAATGGATGCTACTGTGTGCGACATTGTTCAAGGAGGTGACTGGAAATGGCCGGATTCGTGGAATACTTGGTTGCCGAATCTACTCCCTCCTGTGATGCGAGATAATGTTTGTGATTTGGTGCTTTGGAGGGACGCAAATGGTGTCACTCATGAGTTTTCTGTTGCCCGTGTTTGGAACTCAATTCGGCATTCTTCTCCAATTGTCGACTGGTTTCATTTGGTGTGGTTCAATCAGCGCATTCCCAAACATGCATTCATTTTGTGGCTGGTTTTTAAACAAAAACTAAAAACGCAGGATTTGCTGAGCTCTTGGGATGTTCATTCGTCATCATCTTTACCTCAAGTTTGTGTGTTTTGTGGATTGCAGCCGGACTCCCATAATCACTTGTTTTTTGAGTGTTCATTCTCTTTACAGGTGTGGAATGAGGTGCGCGTAAAGGCTGGTTTGTCTTTTAGGCTGGTTTGTCTAATCAATCAGGTGTTCGGAACGACATTAAAAATGAGATTCTTCATGTCGCTAAGACAAAGTCTATGTTTAGTGTGGTAGCAAAACTGGTACTCGCAGCTTCGGTTTATTATATATGGCGAGAAAGGAATGCACGGATGTTTAACCGAAAACGAAAGCCTTTTAATGAAGTTGTTACACTCTACTGTTCGTTTGAAGCTTGCTACGTGTAGATACAAGAGAACAAGACGGGTGGAGCAGTTCTTGATTTCATGGGATCTCCCAGTTTCATTAACTAAGTCTTTGTAATCTGTCTTATTTGTTTTTGATTCTTTATTTGTAATACTGAAAGTGGCATGTCACTTTCTTTTGGTGGATGCATGTTTGTGCATGGGATGTAAGTCGTCTTGACATTCAGTCAAGCGCCTGTTTTTATTGATATATATAATATAACCAGGGGTGACGGCCTTTTACCGAAAAAAATTTATAGAACATAAGAGTTCGTATTATTAGTCATCGATGAATTAAGATGAAGTCTTAGGCCATTAGGAAATCCCTACTTGTCTAATTGTAGGAACTATCTTTGTTTTTTCTTTCCTTTCTTTTTAGTACAATACGACTTCTGTCTTGGTTCGCATTATTTTGGTCAACTCAAACCTACGCACTTGGATGCTTATGTGAGATGACAAAACATGTGTTGTAAAAGTTAGATTAAACAGCTTCTTGCTCTAAGCTCATAAACTCAGTATTTTAAGCCTCTACGCAGATTTACATATTCACATATGGGCAGTCATTCAAATGTCTAAAAGGTTTTAAGCAGCAACTGATCAGCAAGTAAGTGAATAAAACCAGAAATTTACTGTAAAGAGGTGAGCTAGCAAACATTATGTGAAATAAGTCCATGTGTGATATACTTATTTGTAAAAAAAGTTAAAAACCCAACACTGAACACATAATACTACTATACTAGGGATACTTTTAGTATCCAACTATTGTCTAGGTAATGACTAAAAAGTATTGAATAATGTCCCCTGCATTCCCTCTGATCTCATTCTTAAAGAACTAGTGATACTTTTAGTATCAGACTTCATTTTATAATAAACTTCAACTTCTATAGACTTCTAAACTTGGTTACACTCGTTTTTTCTGTTTAGGCAAAATTTAGATAGTAAACTTCAACTACTATTGACCTTTAAACTTTGTTACCCTTGTTTTACTGTTAAGGCGAAGGTTAGATAACTCAAATGTGTGTTTGAAATATGCCTTAAACCATAACCCAGCATGTCCATTACAACTCCGCCCTTGATGAAAATGTTAACAATAAAGAAATAGAGCTCCACTAACTGTCACAACATTTGCAAAGTCGGATCTAACCAAGAAAGCATATAAGAAATAAGAAAAGATAAAAGTATCAAGTTGAATTGAATCAAGGTTGGTTTACAGCTTCATATCAAACAAAATCATACGCAATCTTGTGAGAAAATCATTTTAATCCCAGTAATTATTTATTCATAACTTCAAATTAGTTTCTCGTCTCAAATACTCAAAATACAGTTGGATATCCCATTTGACAGTTAATGAACGGTGGACTAATTAACTCTCAAGACCCCAGTCATCATAATAGAGACTCAAATATTTTCAAAGGGATTAGATATTTTCAATAGTTCAAAGAAGTTAATTAATTACTTCATCATTGCTACTTTTTCACTGACTTACTCCTTTTTGAGTTTGTAGCAATGATAATCCACAAAGAAAAAGGAAGGGGTCGTATAGATGTCAAGAAATTAAACAATAATGTCAATGCTAATTTTAAAGAGTAAATATGTCAATTAAAAGAAGATGAAGTAGACAAAGAAGGTGACATATCACAACCAAATTATGGGATCAAGTCACGTTCTAAATTTCGCTTAGGATGACAGTGCGGATGATCTTTAAATCCTCAAAGTTGTGCCAAAAGTTATGAAGAAATGTGAAAGAGTCTGATGAGGAAAATGTACACTTGTATAGTAAGAATTTAATGAAACTTGATAATTTGGATCTGAGAAAAGACATGATGCAATGAGATATTAGAAGCAAATAACACGCTGTATATAACACTAAAAATTTTTACACATAATTAGTTATGTGTTATACACAGCATAAATTAAGAGGTTATGGTTTGTGTTGACCCACTTGTCTAGACAGAAGAATGATATATGAAATACCAGCCAAATTATAAGTATAGGTGTGTAACACAAAAATATGTTATAAAACAACTATATAATCACTACCAGCTTCGTATTGCACAAAGTAATACATAACACAGTAAATCAACATTTGAAATTACCTTATAAAAACAACTGGTACCAAATGGGCACGCCCCATTTCCAAAGTCAAAGTGCCTGCAGTCAATAGACCTGCAAAAGGAAGTGGTAATAGCTATCATGTACTCACACAAACACTCTCACAATATGGAGCGACAATGTCAATTTCCTAATAAGCAATCATAGACCAAAAAACAATACCTAAGTCTTGCTTTGTAACTATCCACAATTTCCTGCTTTTCTTCTTTTGTTGCATACCAAATCACACTCGGAATCACAAAATAGGAAAGCTTCCTGCATATCGGGCAAGCCCTCAAAGCAGAATTCACATCCATTCCAGATGTCGGGGAACTACTTCTCCAATTTCTGATACATGATATACAAAATGGATGATCACATTCTGATAATAACCCAAACTTCCGTTCAGCTGCTGTTGGTTTTGAAAGTACACGTTCAAGGCAAACACTGCACTCTATATCTTGGCTATGCTTTAACGCCTCAAGATTCTTATGCTTCTTTTCACAACTTTTTTTATGTTCCTCCCTTTCTTCTGGTCTAAAAGGATGCAAGCATTGTTTTTTGCACGTCGGACATACATCCCCATGGACATGAGGGCAATTTTCTCCACGAGGACAATTGCCCACGGCAGCAAATGAACACATCACCGCATCAGCTGAATTAGTACTTCTCGTATGCCCAATCACATTACTTAACAAATCACTCTCCCCAGAACCTTCACCCCAAGCACTACTTGCAGGCGATACATAAGATCTACTCGAAGCAGAGAGCTCCCCAATAACACCAGGCACGGCCGTCGCAGATACAGCTTCCGAACCAACATATTGATAAGGATACGTAGACGACGACGCAGAACCTTGCAGTTGAGGAACTTTAACATGATCATATCTGCAACGACTACCATACGCACAAGCCCCTTTTTGATAAAAAGTACAAACCTGTTAATCATCACAAACCCCAATCAACACTTACTAAACACTAACCAGCCATTCAAGTTTCGCAACAAACAAGTAAAACGAAAAACCGTACATTATTAGCCGGGTCCTTCCAGTCATGTGAGAACTCACAATGCTCCCCTTTCAAACATGCTCCATGAGCAAAAAACTTGCACAACACCCTAACAAAGAATATTTCCCCCAAAAAAAAAAACTTAAAAAAATTAATTCTTACAATAAATACTAAAAAACAAAATATACACATATATATCCTATATATGTAAACAAAACCCATCAATCATACTTCAAAATCTTGGGTTTACAATATATATATATAAAAAAAAATATTCAACTAAATAATATTAGAAAAAAAAAACTAAATAAGCATAGTAATCACAAAGATAGCTTGTGGGTATTACATAAATATTATAAATTTGTAATATTGATAGGTGGACAAGAAATAAAGATCAAAATAGATATAGAAATTGGGGTTTGCATATATATATATATATACCTGGTGCGATTTCCCGGCAAAGACATGATAATGGGTTTTTTTTTTAATTTTCTTCACGTTTTTGCAATCTTCATAAACGGATGGGATTTCTTTTGTTAGGGTTGTATAAACAAATGGAGAAGGAGGTGATGATGATGATGATGATGACTTGTTATGGATTTATGATTTTTGTGTGTATGTAATAAAAAAATAAATGTAACGTAATAATGTAATAAAGCTTAATAACCTCCCCTTAAAGGCAACCTTTGGGTTATGATTATGGGGAAATTACTCGATTAGCCTTTGACTATGTGTCAATGTTTACCTTTATCATGTCCACACCATATCACAACGTAGATGACGGCGGCCACGGATAGTAGTAGTGGGATGGTGGCAGCAAGGGTGGTGACCGTGACGGTTTGTTTATTAATGTAAAATTAATTGATGTCAAAAATGATAATTTGGATATTTTAAGATTGAAAATATATGTTGTAAATAATTTCATTAAGGGTATTATAGATTTATAGGTAACTAGTGGAGATAATCTAAATTTGGGGCAATAATACTTGTACCATAGTTTTTGATATTTTTACTGACACTATTCATTGTACAATTATACGGTATGCATAACTATGGCATCTTGTGGTAGATTTATCAAAAATTGAGGTACAAATATCACTACCCCTAAATTATTAAATAAAATAAAAGATTATTTTTGGGTGTCACTTTTATTTTTATGACAAAAAATGAGTGGGATTGCTCCTATATGATAGGTTGCAAATATGTAATCTATATACTACTATATATATATACTATATAAAGTATCAACCCAACAAATTACAGTTTTAGTATATTTAAATATCTTTCGCATTCAGCGCATCTATTACCTAACAAACATGGTTTACCAAAAATATCCTTATTGACAGCAATTATTTCCAACTCTTAAAATAACTAAACTATCTCTTTTACATTAATTACCATTACATCAAGATATTTACACTATTCGTCGCTGCCACCGCTACCGGTCGTCATCGCCCCTACTACCTATTGGGGTTTTATTAACTATATAACTCTTTGTATCGGAATTGGATGTTCATAATTTGAAAGGACTTCAAATTAGTTTATTCAAAACTTAGGGTTTAAAGTGTAAATAATTAAAACTCTTGTTAATTAATCCTAGTCGAACTCAACTTCCCTTGAAAAGGGTTGTATAGTTCGAAACCCTAATTATATAGTGATGGTCGAATTCGACTTCTCTTATGAAGGGGAGGTCGAATTCAAAACCCTTTTTATTAAAACCGTTTGATTAAAACCTTTTAATAAACATGAACATCTTAATTAGTTACGATTAATTAATTAAGCAAATAAATTAATCTAGTTTAATTTACTTATGCAATAATTGTAACACCCATCATTTAAAAACAAGGATTTCCAAAATTTTCGTCTAACGGCGTTAAGAAATAGCGGAAACAACTTCTAAAAGTTTAAACCAACAAAAAGAGTTTGGTTCATTCATTAAATGGTGTTACTTGTCATATCATCAAAATGAGTCTAAATGGAAATCCATCGGTTGCCCAACATAAAACAACCGATCACAAAACCAATACAAGTCATAAAAATCTCAACATAAGCAAATGTTAAAAGTGAGCAGCCACTATGGGTAAAACTAAAGCCATCCACTAAGCAATCTACCCGTGCCTCGCTCTTTATTCATCAACGATCAAAAGCATGCTAAACCTGAGGGAGCAACACATTTCAAGAAACAAGTGTTAGCTAACGAATTAGCTAAGTAAGATAACACAAGATTTAATAAAACATTTGTCCCATCAAAACATTATAGAAAGTCGTATTGCATCATAAAGGCACATATCATCACAAAACATCTCTTATAGCATTAAACATCTTTCATATAGGATAATCCATCCTAACAGTGCCTAATCATCTTTTACATCATCACATATAACATCATAACATCTTTTAAGTGTAACAAAAGTCACACCCGACTGGATGAACAACCTTACAGCTTTACATCAATGTCGTTAAGGAATGGCAAGCCAATCCATGAGTAGTCCGCATGTTCAAAGACATTGGTGGTTAATCACGCCACCCGGAGATACTCATACCACTTAATTATGTTGCAAGGAGCCACCCGAGCAACCACATATACGCACCCGCCGGGCAAGGACAAGTACGGGTTAAGCTTAAGACTTCTCACATCAATTACGAGCTCGATTTCACATCACATATAGTTTAGGTGACCACATTACCTAAACATTATCACATATCATATTAACGTTTGGGCCCTTAAACGTGCACGTGTCATGGCAACTTAATTGAGTCTAGTGAACTAGATGAACAAGCCACACAAACATGCACATGCCATATATCATCATCATACCTTCATATTTCAAACATTTCAAGACATTACATAACATATCTTTGCATTTCGTATCAAGGGTCTGCATTTCAGGCCTCAAAGGTCATGAACATTTCCCATATCACCTCCCATGTATCCCCGAATACCTTTAAGCAAACAAGATATTAATTGGGAAGTTGTTATATGAAAATCAAGTTTTGTTGAACCCTCAGCGTGTCAAAGTAGTGTATCTTACCTTGATACAGCTTACCAACGAGTTAAGAGTGTCTTATGGTGCTTGCTAAGTGCTCCCGACTACCTATAATGAGTATAAGATCGTTCTATAAGCTAAACGGAACTTAAGTACCAGACTGGACCTATTTGTGCGCCGCATGGAAGTCTTATGAGCCGCACAAAACCAATTTAAGCATTTGTGCGCCGCATGGAAAGGCTGTGCACCGCACAAATCAACCAAAATCGTCACAGAAACTAAACAACATTCTAAGCATTCGATCTGTGCGCCGCATAGATCTTCTCTGCGTCGCATATCGGGCACCCAACTGAAATCCATTCTCCAAAAATGGCATCTATGCGCCGCACAAAAGTCCTGTGCGCCGCATATAGCCCAGTTCGACCAAAAATCCAACTTTTTAATCCTTTAATCGAATCCCATACGAACACCAATCATTAATTCGACCTGGAGACATAAAATTAATCTTTTTGACAACACTTTTAATGACTTTAATCCATCAATCAATCCTTTAATCCTTTACATCATGAATCACTCATTAAATCACCCGAATAAGATGAAATCGGTAAACGTTTAATCAAATAACCCAACCCACACCCCATAGCCTGGGTTGATTACTGATCTAAGACTCAAACCATCAAATTTCAAAGAGGATTATACCTATATTACCTGTACTTGACGTAGGGGACTCAAGATCTAAACAATCCTTGAACGATTCGGCACAAAACGAATGAATCTTTGCTTGGAGAGGGGAGGGAGATCGGCTGGAGGGTTTCACACACAAGATGCAGAAGTTTTGTGACAATTAGGGCTGCCTAATTGCCCTCTAACCCCTGGCCATCCACCCATTAAGTTACACTTAGGACCCCTCAACTACTAAACTTAACTTTCTTTGCTTAACTTTCTACCGGGAGTCTTAACACACTAACAAGCACCTAATTTCTTAAGTATACTTTGATTACTTTCATTAAACATCATATTAATCATTTCACATTAAACATATAAGCATTTAATCACATAATCACATATAAGGCACATAACTTAACGAACATAACGTTAACTAACGGAAAGTCAAATAGTCAAACACAAAACGTTTGAGATGTTACAATTACCTCCCCCTTAAGAGGATTCCGTCCTCGGAATCTCATCAGAAATGAACAACTCTGGATACTTCTCTTTCATCACGGATTCGGTTTCCCAAGTTAGACTTTCACCATGGTTATGCTTCCATTTGATCAACACAAGGTCAATCATTTTCCGGCGTAGCTTCTTTTGCTTTCTCCCAAGTATTGCTACCGGTTCTTCAATCATTCTTTTTCTTGGGTCAATACTCACATCTTCAATGGGAATAACACTAGTCTCCTCCGCTAAGCACTTCCTCAAATAAGAGACATTAAATGTGTTATGAATTCCATCCAATTCTGGAGGCAATTCCAATTGATATGCTACATCTTTGATGCGTTTCAGAACATTAAATGGTCCAATAAATCGTGGACTTAACTTTCCTTTCTTTCCAAAACGAATGACTCTTTTCCATGGAGAAACTTTCAGCATCACCATATCACCAACTTCAAACTCAACCGGTCTTCTTTTCTTGTCGGCATAAGTTTTCTGTCGTTCTCTAGCTACACGAAGTGCTTCCTTTGCAATGTTAACTTTTTCAGCAGTGATTTCTATAATTTCAGGGCCCGTAATCTGCTTTTCACCGGGCTCCATCCAACAACTCGGAGTCCTACACCTTCTACCATAAAGCATTTCAAACGGTGGCATTCCTATGCTTGCATGATAGCTATTATTATAAGCAAACTCAATCAACTTCAAATGTTCATCCCATGCTCCACCATACTCTAATACACATGCTCTCAACATATCCTCCAAAGTTTGAATTGTTCTTTTTGAGGATGATAGGCGGTACTTAAATTCACTCTAGTACATAATGCTCGCTGAAGGCTTTTCCAAAAACTAGATACATACCTCGTGTCTCGATCTGAAACAATAGATAAAGGGACTCCATGCTTTGAGACAATTTCATCTACATACATCTTTGCCATCTTCGTCAATGGCACATCATGTCGTGTTGCTAAGAAATGAGCACTCTTAGTCAACCTATCTACAATAACCCATACCATATCGTTTCCCTTTGGAGTTCTAGGCAACTTGGTCACAAAATCCATAGTAATATGATCCCATTTCCATTCTGGAATCTCTAATTGTTGCAACATTCCATATGGCTTTTTGTGATCAGCCTTTACACGAGCACAAGTCAAGCATCTTTGAACAAAATGCGCTACTTCTCCCTTAATGTTAGGCCACCAATAAATAGGCTTCAAATCTGCATACATCTTTGTAGCACCGGGGTGAACTGAGTATCTTGACCTATGAGCTTCTTCAAGGATCAACTCTCGGTTACCATCAAGCAATGGTACCCAAATTCGACCCTTATATGTCCTAAATCCACGGCTGTTCGTTTCCATCACAAGACGTTTCTTCTTTCCAATACTTTCCTTGTCAATGTTATCCTTCATCAAGGCCTTAACTTAAGCTTCCTTGATGCGGTCAAGTAACCCCGACTTAGCTTGTACAACCATACTCATCAATCTACAAGAAAAATTCTGCACCTTTCTACTCAATGCATCCGCCACCACATTAGCTTTACCGGGATGATACTTAATTTCACAATCATAATCTTTCAGAAGTTCCATCCATCTCCTTTGTCTTACATTCATTTCCTTTTGTGAGAACACATATTGCAAACTTTTATGATCCGTGTACAAGGTACACTTAGTGCCATATAAGTAATGCCTTCATAACTTCAAAGCAAACACTACAGCTGCCAATTCGAGATCATGGGTCGGGTAGTTCTTTTCATGAGGCTTCAACTGACGTGAAGCATAGGCAATAACCTTGTCCCTTTGCATAAGAACACAACCCAAACCTGAAATAGAAGCATCACTATAAACAACAAGATCCTCGGTACCTTCGGGTAAGGCAAGGATCGGAGCTTCACACAACTTGGTCTTTAAGGTTTGGAAGGCCTTTTCTTGAGCTTCAGACCACACAAACTTCACCCCTTTCTTGGTTAACTCAGTGATAGGCTTAGCTATACGGGAGAAATCCTGAATGAATCTTCTATAATAGCCCGCTAAACCAAGGAAACTTTTGATTTCGGTAGGTGTCTTTGGCTGTTCCCATTTAGAGACAGCTTCAATCTTTGCGGAATCAACTTTAATACCTTCAGAAGAGATAACATGCCCGAGAAACTGAACTTCTCGAAGCCAAAAGTCACACTTGGAAAACTTTGCATAGAGCTTCTTCTCCCTAAGAACCTCAAGAACAACTTTTAAGTGCTCACGGTGCTCGGCTTCAGACTTAGAATAAATCAGAATATCGTCAATGAATACAATCACAAAATGATCTAAGAATGGGTGGCATACCCGATTCATTAAATCCATAAAAGTGGTTGGAGCATTTGTCAACCCAAATGGCATGACAAGAAACTCATAGTGCCCATATCGTGTACGAAAAGCTGTCTTGGCCACATCTTCCTTTTTGACCTTTAACTGATGATAACCAGACCGTAAATCAATCTTAGAGAAGTATGAAGCACCATGGAGCTGATCAAAGAGATCATCAATGCGTGGGAGAGGATACTTGTTCTTAACCGTTCGCTTATTCAGCTCACGGTAGTCTATGCACATGCGCATAGAACCATCTTTCTTTTTGACAAAGAGAACCGGAGCTCCCCAAGGCGAGGAACTAGGTTGTATAAACCCTTTGTCAAGTAGCTCTTGAAGCTGAGACATTAGCTCTTTCATTTCTGTAGGAGCTAATCTATATGGTGCTTTTACAATGGGTGTAGCACCGGGTACAAGATCAATCTGAAATGTGACCTCTCGGTCAGGGGGAATACCGGGAAGGTCATCCGGAAAGACATCAGAAAATTCGGAAACTACATCAACATTAGCAATGGAAGACTTCTCCTTTCGTGCATCTATAACATAGGCAAGGAAATGGCTCTTATTCTGTCGTATGCACTTGAGAGCCTTCATCAGGTTAATAATCTTTACACTCCCTCTCTTCTTATCTCCATAAACAGAAATGACCTTACCATCCGGAGTAGAAAACCGAACTATCTTTTGAGAACACAAAATGGTAGCACCATTTCTAGACAACCAATCCATACCTATCACTATATCAAAACCAGCAAGAGTAGTAGGCAATAACTAGACCGGAAACGAACTACCTTCAATCTCAATAGCACAATCATCATAACCTTCACTTATGTCACTAATGGTACCGTTAGCAATCTATACCTCTATAGAACAATCTAAGGGAGTAGTAACTCTTTCAAGCTTAGGGGCAAACAATGTGGACACAAAAGACCTATTTGCACCTGAATCAAATAGAACAGAAGCAGGTTTTGAATTAACAAGAAAAGTACCGCTTACTACCTCGTCGTTGTCTTTAGCAGCTTCCACTGTCATCTGGTGAGCATGAACTTTTGACTATGGAGCAGCCGTCTTCTTCCCATCATTCTTCATCTGAGGACAATCAGCAATCATGTGACCTATTTCTTGACACTTATAACAACGAGTCTTGTCCTTACAAACAGCTGCGGCGTGCCCCAGTTTACCACACTTGTCACACCTCTTGGTCTTGTCTGAACATGGACCATCATGATGAGACTTGCAAGCTGAACACCATGTGCTACTCTTCTTCTTATCCTTATCCCCATTCGAAGTAGAACTACCTTTGAACTTCTTATTAGAATTCGAAGACCCATTGGACCTTCTCTTGAACCCAGACTTCTTATCCTCAGTATCAACCACTTTTTCAGCCCTAAAATCATCATCTAACCTTTTGGACTCCTTAATCGCAGCAGACAATGTAGTATGTTGTCTACAGAGGCCACGATAACTAGCAGGGAGACCATCACAATAAGCCTCAACTTGGTCAACATCCCTACGAACAATATGACCAACAAACTTGAGTTTTTCCATAAATGAGTGAGCATACTCAGTTATGGCACCGGGCTTAGCAGTTAAAGCTCTAAATTCTTTCTCAATTAACCTCAGCTCGCAAGTACCCACATATTCTTCCAAAAACTTCTCCTTAAATGTACCCAAAGGCATAGCAGCTAGTACCTCGGGAGCCAATGAAACAGTAACAGCCCTCCACCAATTACGAGCATTCTTCTTTAGCATACGGGAAGCACACAATACCTTCATATCCTCAGGACAATAACATGAAGCAAACACAACCTCTATATCATCCAACCATTCCATAGCACCTACAGCATCTTGAGTACCATCAAACGCTTTTGCTCCACACTTCTGAAAGCTCTCATACTTAAAGTTAGTGGCACGAGGAGCAACCACAACACGAGGCTCCACTACATTCACTCCATCATTCACATCAGCAACAATATTCACAGGAGTAACCTGTGATCTCACAATAGATGGCTCTGCGCGGTTTGAGCGGTTGGAATAGTTTCCGTCAGTATGCTCATCCCGACGCAAGCTAGTTTCCCTTTCAGCTTCCCTTTCAGCCCTCACTTGAGCCAACTACTCTTCAGTCCTTCTCAAATGGGCTCGAATAGCCCTCAATTCTTCATGCATTTCAGCTTGAGTAGGAATCTGTTCGATTACTGGGTTAGCCCGATCAATTTCTGATCTAGTAGGCAATTCACCCGTTAATGGCAGGCCTCTGATTAACACCATTTCCAGCCCCATTCTGATCAGCTGGAGCATTAATTGGAGTAGCTTTATCACGATGACTGTTAGTACGAGTGTTAACCATGTTGTCTACAATGCAATGACGACGGTTAGCAAAGGTATAAGTGAGAACAAAGAGATTAAGGCTACATATCATCTATTTCAGCAACATATAAACACATTCAAGCCTCAACCTACACTCTCACTCAATCCCAAACCCGTCCTAAAGCATTTCATCTCAACGGCTAAGCATTCCTACTTAAGCCTAACTTATGCTCTATCGGTTTAAGTCCAATTCCTATGGTAAACCTATAGTCTTTGGTTCACTTAAACCATTGCTCTGATACCAACTTGTAACACCCATCATTTAAAAACAAGGATTTCCAAAATTTTCGCCTAACGGCGTTAAGAAATAGCGGAAACAACTTCTAAAAGTTTAAACCAACAAAAACAGTTTGGTTCATTCATTAAATGGTGTTACTTGCCATATCATCAAAATGAGTCTAAATGAAAATTCATCGGTTGCCCAACATAAAACAACCGATCACAAAACCAATACAAGTCATAAAAATCTCAACATAAGCAAATGTTAAAAGTGAGCAGCCACTATGGGTAAAACTAAAGCCATCCACTAAGCAATCTACCCGTGCCTCGCTCTTTATTCATCAACGATCAAAAGCATGCTAAACCTGAGGGAGCAACACATTTCAAGAAACAAGTGTTAGCTAACGAATTAGCTAAGTAAGATAACACAAGATTTAATAAAACATTTGTCCCATCAAAACATTATAGAAAGTCGTATTGCATCATAAAGGCACATATCATCACAAAACATCTCTTATAGCATTAAACATCTTTCATATAGGATAATCCATCCTAACAGTGCCTAATCATCTTTTACATCATCACATATAACAACATAACATCTTTTAAGTGTAACAAAAGTCACACCTGACTGGATGAACAACCTTACAGCTTTACATCAATGTCGTTAAGGAATGGCAAGCCAATCCATGAGTAGTCCGCATGTTCAAAGACATTGGTGGTTAATCACGCCACCCGGAGATACTCATACCACTTAATTATGTTGCAAGGAGCCACCCGAGCAACCACATATACGCACCCGCCGGGCAAGGGCAAGTACGGGTTAAGCTTAACACTTCTCACATCAATTACGAGCTCGATTTCACATCACATATAGTTTAGGTGACCACATTACCTAAACATTATCACATATCATATTAACGTTTGGGCCCTTAAACGTGCACGTGTCATGGCAACTTAATTGAGTCTAGTGAACTAGATGAACAAGCCACACAAACATGCACATGCCATATATCATCATCATACCTTCATATTTCAAACATTTCAAGACATTACATAACATAACATAACATATCTTTGCATTTCGTATCAAGGGTCTGCATTTCATATAAGTTGGAAAGGAAATAGAAGTTGTAAGTTTAGCATGTCAGTTTAGTTTATGCAACTCTTCTTCTTTTAAACTTAACTGGAGGCTGGTTCAGATCCTTCGGGCTATCTATTGGCTTTTTTTAGATCGTTCGTCAGTATTGAGGGTTACTATTCGACTACCCTTTGGGCAGCTATCCGGGCTGGTATTTTTGCTATTGTTCAATTAATTATCAAGCTAATTTTTTTATAACTATTACATTTAGCTGTAAATTTTTTAGAGGATTCTGTCGCATCGTGAGACACCCATCTAGTAAGAGTATAAATGAAACTAAACAACACAAACAAACAAGAATGTTGAAGCTACATATAAAACTATTACTGAATTTTCAAAATAATGTGTAATAAGTGTTACAACTTACAACTACAATTCATTGGCAAACTCTCATTTGTCACGGATGATATACTTTTGGTTTTGGCCTAAACTAACATGATGTTATTAATTGAGGTACCATTTTTGCCATAGAGCCAACCGATGGATAAGAAAAAATCCATCACTTTATCATACAATCACACACCATGTAGTTGACAAGTAAAGACACCCACAAAAACAACTTAATCAAAACCAACTTCAGTATCCAATTCCATGGCCACCATCTTCTCACCTTCAGCCATCTTCACCACCACATCCTCCACCTCCACCACCACCACCACTGCACCACCTTTGACCAAACCACACCTTCCAATTTTATCCACCACCAAACCAAAATTACCAAACTTAACCAACACTGCACTAACTCTAGCTGCAGCCACCATCATAGCCACCACATCCACCATGCCTGCCTTATCGGCCGAATCCTACGCCACTTACTATGGCACGGCTGCCAGCGCAGCCAACTACGGTGGTTACGGTGGAAATTCAGACAAAAAAGCTTCTGCTGAATATGTCTATGATATACCAGAAGGATGGAAAGAAAGACTAGTATCAAAAGTCGAAAAGGGAACCAATGGTACCGATAGCGAATTCTACAATCCGAAGAAGAGAACTGAAAAGGAGTACTTAACTTTTCTTGGTGGGCTCAGACAGTTAGCTCCAAAAGAAGTAGTTCTAAACAATCTTGCACTTTCGGATGTGAATCTGCAGGATTTGATTGCTGGTGCAGATCAAGTGAGTGCTGAAGAGACTAAAGATGATAAAGGGCAGGTGTATTATGTGTATGAAATCGATAGTGCAAGTGCACATAGTTTGATATCAGTTACCTGTGCTAAAAACAAGCTGTATGCACATTTTGTAATGGCACCTGCAGCTGAATGGAAAAAGGATCAGGAGACATTGAAACATATTCATGAGTCATTCAAGACCGTTGGATAAAAAAGAGTCTAATTTTGAATTAAACAGAGGTTCCTGTGAAAGATAATGCTTACCCATTTGTAAATTTTGGTTCGGATGTAATCAGTGCTTGTAGCTTGTATCATATATTTGCTACTGTATTAAATATTATGTTTTACAAAGTGATATCAATGATACCTTCTCTGCATTCTCGACTTGGGCTAGAATCGAATGTCTCATTACTCCATATTTTACTTTCTTGTGCAGTTTTCTAAACCACAAATGCTCTGATAGACCGATACCAATTTGATAGGACCCAAATAATGAACTTCATTGAAAATAGGTGAGATGCTAAAACCTACAAAATTCGGGCATGCTTACAAAAGGTAGCCAACAATGACCTACTTTCGAAATGTATGTACTCTTAATGATGCAAATTTAACCCTATGCCCTAATTTAACAAGATCCGAAGCATTAGGAAGGGAGGTAAAGTAAATTTGCATATCTATAACTAGTAAAATGGGCAAACGGAAATTAATAACATAATCAAAAGACTTGGCCAGAATATATTTATGTTCATGATGAAGATGAAGAGCTTCTATAGATAAAAATCAGAAGAAATCAAGAATCATGTTTCATATATCATTTATAGGAGGCTGGTTAACCTTCATTGAAGAGAACCTGCTTATAGAAGGTAACAGGCCGGATTCATTTCATCAGTATTTCCATTATACCTGATCAAAATATTAGTTGAGTCCTATAACTTACATTTACAGAAATTTATAGATGGACTTCAAACAGGATCAGAATGCAAACAATGCTAAGCCATATCAATGATAGTTTAAAGAGGACTATATATATACGAAGTAATATATAACCACATAATATTGTTATTAGCATACTATACATGTGAAGAGGAGAAACTTGCACCGTCTATTTTATCGATTAACTAGTATAGAGTATATCCATCATCATAGGAGACATGCCAACCTTGGCGACAAGGTGGTGCATTTTCACCATACTCACCACAACAGCTCCATCTTTTTTTCCAATTGGCCCTCCCAGTATTTGGTCGATCAGTCTTTTCGTTCCATTTATAAACAATGACCCCTGAACCATCACTCCATTCACCATCAATGCCTTGATGTGGTCCACCCCATAATTAAGTCACGTTTATATTTCTGTTAATGAGATATAATGCGACAGAAGCAAGAAAAGTATGTTTCTTTAGAAACCCATTTTCAACGAATTAGAAGGCATGCATAAATATGAGTACCACTTCAGATTTACGAAATGTTTTACTAAGTACTACTTACAGAAGGCACGTTTAAATATGCATCTACTCATAAAACAAATTAGTGGTTGATGACAATAATAGTCATTGTTTAGGGAGTCCATTTACACGGTTCAGAATATCTCTTATTTCCTGGTGCATCTAGGTTAGAGGTGGCAATTTTAGTCCAACATGATTGAGTTGATTTGAGTTATCTTTAATCGCTAACATGTCTTCTAAGTAAAATAAGAAAACCTACCAGTATAAAACCCTGCAAAACTTGCCCAGATAGCATTTTCAATACATACATCTTACAACCTAGTAAATCACTTGATTGAAAATTTGGCTTATTATTGTACCATTGTAACGTATATGATCATGTTTAACATATTATATATTAACAAAACTGACAGAAAAGGTATACATGGGTCAACCGACCAGGTCCGACATGCACCTAGGTTTTGACCCGTTACCCAACCCGCCTGTCAGCCAACTCTGTAGCCTCTAATAGGGAAGTAGAATACCACTGATCCCACTTTTCTTATCTTGCCTTGCAGATGTCACCATGTTCAAAGAAAATCAAACAAGTTATCTAGGGAAACTGTTGGATTAGAACAAACCAACCTCGTTTCAGACATCTAACATAGCTCAATCAGCTTCTTAAGTAGGCCGCTACCACGGCTATAACTACCATTATGCATACAGTAGTTTTCAACATAAGGAACAAGGGAATTATACCAAAGAGACTGGTAGGATGTAAGTCGACCTGACAAATGGTTGAGAGTAAAGGCAAAAGAGACGAAACAGAGATGAGGATGCTCAGCATTTGAATGACATGAAAAGCTTTTAACTAATCAATACAGTATCATCATCTACATGCATTTAGTGGCACAACAAAGATCTTTTAAATGGAAGCTGATTACAGGCTCTTTAATTCTATAAATGTATATGAAGCTTATTCACTAATAATCGATAAGCATTTAGTGGCAAAAAAATTTCCCACAGTATCCATGCTTAAAATGTTTATCCTCATAAAAAAGCATAGCTTCAATTTTAAAGTACGAAAGCCATCTACTGAACCTACTATTTTGTATGGACAGATAATACGTCATATGAAACTGCTATTATTTGCAATTGTTTACAGTCATCACTTTAGCATTAACTTGTTATATTGATCAAGGATCATTGACCGTTTGGCTAGTAATGCAAGACCTGATCTACTCTACTGAAGTTTGGTTACAAAGATGAACTTAAGAACTTTGATGACGATCTATTACTGTTCTTCTAAATATTTGAGGTAGCTTAATCAAATCCGAAAATGGTTCAAAATTCTGAACGAAGGTGAATTTGATGATGAATTGATGATATATCATCAAAGCACCGAACTGTATTTTGCACCAGTGGCTTCACCATTAGTTAAGAGTCGGAAAATGTCTATAAGTAGCCAACCATAAACCAGTTCCTTAAGGCAACATAGGACTACAGTTTGTAAACGAATATTTCACTAAACCAGCTAGCCTTATTAGAAGAAACACTAAATACAAACACACGAATAATTGATAAGAACACTTCACCAGATCAGAAACATAATATTAAGTACTTCAGATACTGAGATACTAGCTAACAATCATCTTGCGTTAAGACAACCAAGGTGATTCGTAATCTACATGTTGATCTAAATAAAGAATATGGGTCCATAGTCACCCAAATAGTATTCTTAATAGGGTTATGCCTAAAATAACAACCTACTTTTTCAATTGTCCCAACTAGCGGAAACTCTAGTTTTTAGTCCCATTTTGGCTCTGTTTATAAATTCGGGTATCATTTTTTCGTTCAAATCACCATAATCAAAACTTATAATACTATATATCATGTCGAGTTGTGGTCATATTCTATTGAAAAGCATAACATACGGAGGAAAAAACTTGTAAACCTTTGGGACTTTCGGTTTCAGGCGTCTTCATCATGACTACTTTTCAAAGTATGTGCTATATCAGCAATATACAAACACATCATAACACGGGTACTGATGAACGTATCATATTCCGATATAAGCTTTAACTACATTCATCTAGAGAAAAATAAAAAGTTTATGAAAAGGTAGAATCCAACCCATTTTTAGTGACCATAAAGTACAAATAAAAAATAAAAAAAAATAATATATTCCCCAACTGGGAAACTTGAAAAATTAGGCAAAACTAAACTTTAGCAGTCTTTCTATCCTCGGGTAAAGATACAATGGTCTACATACAGAAAAACCATAATAATATACAGCTATTTCTAATTATAAAAATAAAGAGTCAAATTCAGCTAACCATTGGTGTGGCCATGGAAAGAGCAAGCTGTTGGGGAATTATCTTTGTCTTCATACAAAGTGTTGCACCTCAAACAGCTTTTCTTTAGATTTAAAATTTGTGGGTGTCTGCCATTGATGCGTAAGGATTTGAAACGTCTGGTCTGAGTGTATGAGAATTTATTATTTTGAGATATATTGGATGTTAATGTTAATGCCATGGTTGAGTGCATGAGCAGGGGTATAATTTGATTATGTTTATGTTCTTTTTTTAGTTAAAACAAGGGTGGCCTTTGGTTAACATAATGTTTTTTTTTTTAAGGAATGGAATTTGATGGAATGAAATTTGATTCAATAAATGTGTTTGGTTGACAAAATGTATTAAGGAATGTTTTGACACAATCATTAAAATGACATTTCTACCCTTTCCTTTATATATCAACTAGTTTCCCTTTTATAAAAAAAGTCATACACACATTGCGGTCATTAAAAAGATATGTCTCCATGACCACTGACCAACTTGCAGCCTTCTGTCCTTTTCCTTGCATAATCCAAACACACATTGCGGTCATTAAAACGAGATCTGTTAATTTTCTTCACATCGTGACCAACCTTAAACAATTGTAAGTGGTTGTTTCTAGGTGGGTGGGGGTTATTGCTATTAAAGGTTGTGGTAGAGGTGGGTCGTTTTCCGACTTGATGGGTGGCGGCGGCGGTTTCCGACAGGGTGGCGGCGACGGTGGTTTCTGACTGGGTGGGTGGAGCTGGCTGTTTCCGACTGGGTGGGTGGAGCTGGCTGTTTCCGACTGGGTGGGTGGCGTTGGCGGTTTCCGACTAGGTGGGTGGCAATGATCGTTTCTGGGTGGGTGGGTGGTGGTGGTTGTTTCCGACTAGGTGGTGGCGGTGGCGGTTTCCGACTTGGTTGGTGGCAATGGTCGTTTATGGCTAGGTGGGTGGTGGTTGTTTCTGACTGGGTGGGTGGCGGTGGCGCTTTCCAACTGGGTGGGTGGCGGTGAATGTTTTCCGGCTGGGGTGGGCGGCGGTGGTTGACCAGAAATTGGAGTGGTAGATGTGGAGAATGTTTGGAGAAGATGATGCTTGTAGGGATAGAATGGTATTTTGTAGATTCAAGTTTTGATGGAATTGAAATCCTTCACACCATGTCAAAGAATATGATTCATGTGAATGGGGTAATCTTTTCATTCCATAAGAATTAAATTCCTTCTTATTTTTGTAACCAAACATGGAATGGAATGGAATCTACATTCCAATTCCATCAAATTCCTTCAAATTACGCCAACCAAACGCGCCCTAAGAGTTTGTACAATTTGTAAAAAAAAATTTGTAAGGATTTTAAGATTTATAAAGACAATGTGGAAGCTCGGGACCTAATAATGTCTTTAGCATCAGAGAGAGTCTCAATAACACCGCGATGTCAGATAAGTGATATCAGATTAAGTGATATCAAATTTCAAGTGAAACAATGGTAGGGCTATGTGATAGTCAAAGGTGACCATGACAACATCACAATATATATGAAACTCTATATTTCTAGTAATACTTTTATGTATTTATTTAGTTTTAAAGGTGTTTGGCAATTCCAACTTGGTGTAATTTAATTTTGTAGTTTAGTTTTACGTTTGTTAGTATTTGGGTATGTTGGGCAAAACTAGTTGTAGCTAGAGGTTGGGGCTGGAATTAGTGGCTGGGGTTGAAATTAGGGCTGGGGCTGGGGCTGGAGACTGGAGTTGAAATTAGGGGCTGGGGCTGAAGTTGGGAGCTGGGCTGAAATTAGGGGCTGGGGCTGAAGTTGGGAGCTGGGTGAATTAGCTGGGGCTGGAGTGGTGGGGTTGAAATTAAGGGCTGGAGCAGGAAACTGAGGTTGTAAAACTGAAGCCTCCAATTGTATAAAACTGTTTGGCAAACAAGCTTCGGGATGTAGCTAAAAAATGTATAATTACATTAATAGGCATATAATTTATTTTTATAGAAAAAACATAGAAAATTTATAAAACTTATATGTGATCTATATTAATTATGTTCAGTAAAAAAATATTGCTGAAATTCACATATGTCATGGACATAGCATAATTGTGCTTTCAATGAATTAAAAATCATTATAGTATTTACAAGAACTATGAACCAAAAATTAATTTCTTTAAACAATAAATTCAACGTAGCTAAAAGACATGGTAGTGAAGAGTCTAACTGACAATTGTGCTCATCACTGAATAAAGAAAACCACTTCAATTCTATATAGAAAACAGTAGTTGCAGTAGAGGAATTTACATATTCTTGCAAATTTCTTGAAACCCAGAGATGGAATTGTACCCAATAAATTAAAAGAGCATATTCTTTCATAGTTCAACAAGGGGATCGAACATGATAGTGCAAGTTTTAGAGGGTAGTTGGGTAATTTTGAAAAATAAGGGTTGGGGTTTTTTTTTTTCTAAAGCTTTTTCCATGAGCTTTTTTTATAAGCCTTTTGGGGCTTTTTTTTTTTTAAATTAAAAGCCCAAGTCTTAACTTTCAAACAAGGTTATAAAAGAATTTTTTTTTACAGCCCCATCCTCTAGCCCTTAAAAAACTCCTAGAAAGCCCTTGCCAAACAGTTCCAAAAACGGTTTGACGACCCTTAAATGAAAATTCTGACTCTGCCACTGAAGTGAAATAAAGATTGGTATCAATTTTTGGTGGTTTTAATCGGTATAATTTATATGAGATCAAGATTGACACGATTTTTCTATATATTTGCGATTTTTATGATCGATACAATACAGTATTAGTCGCATGCTAATTCGAACTCCTCATAAAAGAGTAGAGTACAAAAGCGTATTTTTACTTCATTCCATGACAATCGACACAAACATTAAAAGTAATGGGTATGGTTCACTTCAAGTTTTTAGTCAAGTTTAAATGATCTTAAATTAAAATTAAAAGTCATAATTCAAAAATGATATTTAAATTTTCAACTTTGATTTTAATCGAAGGTTGAAATTTCTATAACTTGACCTCTTTAAGAGGGTTGGTCATGTGATTTCCTCTTTTAAGGGTTCCTTATGTGAAGGTCTAAAGTTCAAATTTTATAATGTGCATTACGCTAAATCACTAACTTAATAATTAACAACTAGAATTTGTTGTGAAGAAAAATACTTGTTTTCAACATTAGTGTAATTAATGAAACTAATAATTGATAAAATGTTAAATTTTCTTCTTGTATATATATATATATATTTAAAAATTATATATATATATAATATATATTTAATATATTATATATTTATATTATATATATTATATATATATATATATATATATATGTGAAAAGTTATATTAAGAACCCCTAAAAAGGCAAGAACCTTTAGGAACTCTTTTTCATAAATATAATTAAGGGTAATAGTGTAATTTACTAATTAGCAACTAAATTAATAGAAATTTAAAATTTATTATCTCATGAATCTCTCTCCTGCATTTAATTATTAGTTGTGGGATCCTATAATTTATTCCAACAAGTCACGATACATATATTTTTACCTTTCAAAATCACAAGCTATACACCCAGAAATTCCATAGAACATCCACTTTGACTTTTCATTCACATCTTTTCATAATAATTTCGTTACCCAGAAAACAAATACTAAATAACTTAAGTATAACAACTAAAAAACATAAAACAAGCACAACAAATACAGTAATTCTAAATTGAATGAATATTGTCAAACCCAAAAGATAAAAATATAAACAATCATGCTCTTTAAATCAATCCCGCACTCCCATTTTCCATCTTGCTCAGCCATGAAATGCATCTAGATACTCATAACTTAATTAAACATGAATGTCTAATCCCATAACCCAATCACAGTACCAAGCATTGCAAAATAAAACTTAGATACTGCATAGCAGTCGATAAAGACTTAGGTGAAATCCTGATTCTAAGACCGGGAAATATTTGCTTTCCAGTTTGTTCCTCATTGGAGTCTCAACCTCAACTTTCCTTCTTCTTCCTTTTTTTTCCCGACCTTCTTTGCAATAACCTCAGTTTTGATCTTGTTTGGTGCTTTACTAGTACCTTCATTTTCCATCTTATGGTTTTTTACCACTAACACTTGCAGGATCACTTGTTTTGCTTATCTTGGTTAATTGCTTGACATCCACATAATCCACAACTGCAAACATAAACATGCACACATGATCATTAGACTTTCCAATTGTAAGCATATGTAACCAACTTGATCACTAGTAATCGTGTATCAAACTTTTACTAGTTGTACATCCAGTTGTTATTTAAAAAATAGTACTTGCACACAAATTTTACCCGTTACGATCACATAAAACCATCTTAATCACTGCTAATCATGTGTCAAATATGTAATCATGTACGAGACTTCCTATATTCACATGTAATCATTATTTGAAAAAAACTATTCCCGCTCACATATTACCCTTTACAAGCACATGTGATCAACTTGATCACACTTAATACATGTTCACACATGTGATCATTTATCACCCTTAATATAAACCCATGAGATCATCATGTTAAAAAAATGTTTTTGCCCATGTATTTTACCCTATACAATCACACGTAATCACTTTGATCACATCTAATCATTGTTCACATATGTAATCATCATGTAGAAAAAATGTTCTTGCCCATGTTTCTTACGCTTTACAATCACAAGTAATCACTTTGATCACATCTAATCATTGTTCACACATGTAATCATGGGTATCCCATTATGTACAAAACAGTACTTGCCATATATTAACACTATAATACTTTTAAAATTATACCTCGATGTGTTTATCGGTCATTCCTTGTTACTCGAGCATCATCATCCTCGTCCTCAAAGTCATTTGTAAGAGGCATGCTCTGTCACTAGTGTATGTAGTCCTCATCGATTACGCTTGTTTTGTTCCTGTTACTTCTTCTCACTTAAAGATAATTTACACGATATCAGAATTTAAAAAATAAAAGTTAACAAGTGATCACAAGTGATCAACCATTGATTACTTAAAAAACATGTTCTTGCACCAATACTTTAACCTTAGCATCACAAGTAACCATCAGGATCACGTTTATTCGTTGCATACACTCAATATTGGGACATGGTACCACATTTATTTACATGAAATAGAAAAATCATTTGGTGCCCATAATTTTTACATTGTTCAAACACAAGCAGCACCCATGTTATACACACATGTGATCTTATTGTGGAACAGATTAACTGCCCACAATTTTTACACTTTTAAAAACACAAAAATCATCTTGATCACATTTAATTAGTCACAAAAAGTATATATTTAGACATGTGATCCCATTTTTAGAAGTAAAAAATAACCATTCGCACTAACAGTGTATTACATGTGATCACATCTAATCACTGTCCACCAAGTTAACCATGAATCCATCCCCCCTCCATACAAAACTGTGATCACATGTAATACACTGATCCGACTTAGTTTTGCAAACACTTGATCACATGTAATACACTTGATCACATCTAATCATTGCAAACTAGTAGTTGCCCATCTATTTTACATTTTGTAAACACAAGATAACATGATCATTTGTGAGATTAATACCTCTGCCATTCGCATTTTTATTTTTTCCATCATAGGTTTGTTTGTATTTCTTGGACTTCTTCTCACTTTAAAACCATCTTTATCAAAACAAGAACAACAAGATCAAAAACAACTTATCACGTGTAATTGGACTCCAAATAAAACAAAAATACCAGTTTACTAACACACTACATGTTTTTACTAACTCCAGTTTCAAACTCTATAACATTAGATTCAGAAGAAAAAAAAAGACATATTACAAAAAAAAAAACAAAAAAATAATAATTGAAAAACGACATATTTGAATTCAGTGCATATATAACAAGCCCGGTCTACCAATTAAAAAGACCCTACGAAAAAGGAAAAATTAAAAAAAAAACGAAGAATAAAATAATAAATTTTACCTCTTCCTTTCATTCTGATTATGTATGAACCCTAGTTATTTGTATTCAGAAACAAGAAAATGTTCGATTTTAACCTTGATGAGGATCATAAACGCTTATCTCTTTTAATTTTTTTCGCTAATCACATGCGATCAAAACGCTGATTTGATTGGGATGATTGATTTGTTTTGGATTTGATTTGATCTCCATAGAAGAAAGTATCAGGTTTGAAGGAGGTAGGTGAGAAAAATGTGTTTGATGTTATTGTACGTGGTTATTATTTCTTAATTATCAATTAATTACCAGATAAAACTCTAATTTTTTCTTTCCCTTTTTACCCCTTATCACATGTTCCGTCCCTTTTTTGGGAACCACTTATTTACAACTCTGCCATCATAAGTATGGACCGTAGATCTCCAGATTTTATGGTTAAGATTTATTTAAAAGGTTCCTAAAAGTTTCTGCTTTTTTAAGGGTTCTCAAAATAACCTTTCCTTATATATATATATATATATATAATAATATATATATATATATATATATATTAACGGCAAGTGCTAAATGTAAATAATTCGAACCACATCAGTGATATCCAAGGTAGGCAGTATGTTAAAAGTTGGATCCACGTACTCCTGCAGAATAGGAGTGATAACACGTGTGCCCACAAGCTTGAGAGGTAAATGTCTGAAACTATAAGAAATCCTCAAAAAGGGCCATATATATACTTTTTATTGTCTTTCAATATACATGTGGCATTTTTTTTCATTTGGCTTGTCAGAATTTTACCATATTGCATTCATACATTGTTCAGCTCTTAGAAGTTGACATGTCATTAATTTACCACACAACAGTCATCATTGTTAATACGGAGAGTACTTCAAATTATATTATACTAACAATTAAATAAGGACGAGGCGGGGATGAAAGCCACGACCTACTTCCTGATCACTGATCAGTGGCGGGAAGGGGTTTGGGTCCATAAAAAAACTTGGGTTTTTATTAGCAATCATTAATATTTGAGGTTAAAAAAAGTTATATGTATTTACTCCTTAAAAAATTGTGATACAAAATACTTGGTGGTTGGTTTTTATAGATGTAGAATTACATTTTAGGCCAAAATTATATTGACCCACGCCGTTGTTCCTGATTGTCCATCAAAGAACACAACCGTTTGATCCAATTGATGTTGGGGAATTTCGCAAATAACGAACAGATAACCGGATACAATCAATCTTTGAAGGCACGTAATCGCTTTCAGATTGAATCAATTTGGCGGTTCACCCAAACTATTCAATCGGATACAATCAAAGATTAAGAATTTTCTGTGTGATTATATTTGAGAGAAAGAACCAGAAAAGAGAATGATCAGAAACTTTGTTACGGGATGTATATATCAAGATGTAACTGCCTAAACGGCAGTTAATTTACAAGGGTTTTCGAATTGCCACTTTTGGTCCCTCAAGTTCCGAAAATTAAATTTTCGGAGGGATTTTCACTATAGCTCGACCCCAGCCAGGGGCTCTGCCCCTTGGACCCCGCTCCCAGGGTCGCTGCCCCCGGACCCCCGTACCTTAGGGGCTTTGCCCCTAAGGTCATAATAAATTCAAATAGGCGTGCACTCCGCACCTCCAATCCTATATGATGTATTATTATGACATTACTGATCAAACAAGTTAATCCAATTACACTAAAATATCCAACAATCCTCCCCTATTTTAGTGTAATCCATGATTAACTAAAAGCCATCTCAAACATTCAAACTTTTGCATAAATGAAATGTCGTAACGATTGAATTTCACATTAGTACATTACACATTCCGAATATTCGAATTTCAGGGTGTCGTAATGATTGAACCCTGGGAACTCTATTGAATACACGAAGATAATGTACACAAAAGTTTACACACATAGTAGTTCTATCTTGACATATGTTTTACTAGCCTATGTCCCTATCCTTCATAAGCATGTCAAAGCCAAGTCCCAACTTCTTGAAGCGGCTAAACTTCATGCTCATATAGGTAGCTCCTTTAATCTTGCACCTGCATATGCAATTTGTCAAAAGAGCTATTAAGAATATAAAATTCAACCTCCTTATCTTGCAGGTCTGAACACATACCTTGGGATGAATCTTTAAATGTGTTCCAATCTCTAAACATTAAGCCTTCCACATTGAATTCAGCATCTAGCGTCATACTAGATGGGAATGGGGTATCTCAATGATCAAAGATTTCTAACGGACTTTAATCCCACCCCTATAGCCGACTTATTCACGAGATCTCTATTCAACGCTTTGGTTAAGTGATCGGCTAGATTGTGTTGTGTTTTCACAAACACCACAGATATCACACCATCAGTGATTAACTCACGTACCATGCTGTGTCTAACACCTAAGTGTCTAGACTTCCCATTATATACTTGACTATATGCCTTAGCCAATGTGGCTGCACTATCACATCTGATAGATATGGGTGATATCGGTTTAGACCACAATGGAATTTCATATATTAAATTCCTTAGCCATTCAGCTTCTTTACCAGCTGCTGCTAATGCCACAAACTCAGATTCCATTGTCGAATTAGTGATGCAAGTTTGTTTCTTCGATGCCCAACATATGGCACCACCTCCAAGAAGGAATACCCAACCACTTGTGGAAGAATGATCTTCCAAATTGGTAATCCAACTTGCATCTGAATAACCCTCAAGAATAGAAGGAAATCCAGTATAAGTCAAACCATAATCCTTGGTTCCTTTCAAGTATTTAAATACTCGATTAATCGCTTGCCAATGAATCAAACCAGGATTGTGAGTGTACCTACTCAGCTTTCCAACAGCAAAGGCTATATCAGGCCTAGTACTAACCATGGCATACATGAGAGATCCAATAGCCTTTAAATATTCAAGTGGATTCACAGCAACTCCCTTGTTAGGCACGAGTTTTAGAGTAGGATCCATAGGAGTACTCATTGGAGAACTATCTTTGTGATTAAATTTATCCAATATCTTCTCAATATAATGAGATTGAGAGATAGTGATTCCATGTTTTCTACGTATGATCTTTATTCCAAGAATCACATCAGCCTCCCCCATGTCTTTCATATCATACTTTGATGACAGGAATTCCTTAGTTTTATCAACTTTATCTTGGTGAGTACCAAAAATCAACATGTCATCAATATACAAGCAAATGATTACTCCTTTACCAGAAGTGTCGAATTTGCTACAGACACACTTGTCTGCTTGGTTTAATGCAAAACCATGAGACAACACCACCTCATCAAACTTCTGATGCTATTGCTTAGGGGCTTGCTTCAGACCATAAAGAGATTTTACTAATTTACAAACCTTATGTTCATTACCAGGCATGACAAATCCTTCAGGTTGTTTCATGTAAATCTCTTCATCCAATTCACCATTTAGAAAGGCAGTCTTAACATCCATTTGGTGAATTACAAGATTATGTGTAGCAGCAAGTGCTAGCAATAATCTATTGGTGGTAATCTTAACAACAGGAGCATAGGTGTCAAAGTAATCAATACCTGCCTTTTGTCTAAAGCCTTGGATCACCAATCTAGCTTTATACTTGTCTATGCTTCCATCCACCTTCATCTTCCTTTTGAAGATCCATTTACTACCTAAAGGCTTACACCCAGGTGGTAAATCAGCCAATTTCCAAGTATTATTGTGCATGATAGAGTCAATCTCATCTTGGATTGCCTCTTTCCAAAATGCAGCATCCCTTGAAGCCATAGCTTCACTGTAGGTCTTAGGATCATCATCAACATTAAAGCAATATTGATATTTAAAATCAATTTCATCCCTTGATCCTTCCACCAAATACAATTGGAAATCATCCCCATAAGACTTGGGTTTTCTTGCTCTTTCACTCCTCCTAGGCTCAGGAGGTGTCTCAGTCACTTGGTCATTTCCACCAGTGTTACTAGAGCTTGCCATCGTGTCACTAGGTCTAGGTAAAGATGTGAACCTATCCTCATTCCCAAAATCAACATCCCTTGACTCAACAATAGAATGCACAGATACATAGTCATTAGGTTCTATGACATAGAACCTATAGTTAACAGAATTTTCAGGATAGCCAATGAAAATACAATCTATACCTCTTTGACCAATGTTATGAATTTTAGGGTCAGTCAGTCTCACCACCGCTCTACAGCCCCAAACTCTAAGAAAAATCAGATTTGGAGTCTTTTTATGCCCAAGTTCATAAGGGGTTATCTTGTTGTTCTTATTAGGAACTCTATTCAATAAATGACAGGCTGTCAACATAGCCTCACCCCAAAAACCTTCACTTAGGCCAGAATAGCACAACATGGAATTAACCATTTCTTTTAGTGTCCTATTCTTCCTTTCAGATACACCATTTTGATGTGGTGTATAAGGAGCCGTGGTCTGATGTACTATTCCAGTGGACTGAAAATACACTGGATCACAATACTCGCCTTTCCTATCAGTGCGAAGGGTTTTAATCTTCACACCATGATAAAGCTCTACATTTTAAATTTATCAAGAGCTTCATCTTTTGTGTGACATAAATAAACATAGCAATATCTAGTAGCATCATCAATAAAAGTAACCACATACTTTTTATTACCAAGTGATGGAGTAGAATGGAAATCACACAAGTCACTATGCACGAGTTCTAATACCTTTGTATCTCTAGTGACGTTTTTAGTGAAAGGTTGTCTAGTAATCTTAGCCAACATGCAAGTTTTACACCTTTCGTTACTAACATCAAAAGAAGGTATTAGACTCATTTTCGACATGTCAACTAATCTCTTGTAATGTACATGTCCTAGTCTAGCATGCCATAATTCTGATTTGCTAAAATTATTGCTAGAACTAGTAGAAGTCATGCAAACAGAATTATCAATAGAAGAAACATCCAAATTTAATTTAAACATTCCATTCAAATATCCAAATCCAATAAAGGTTCCATGTTTTGACAAGATATACTTGTCACTTTCAATGACCTGCTTGTATCCACAATTATTCAATACAATACCAGATACTAAGTTCTTACGAATTCCAGGTACATATAAAACATTATGTAAGAGTAAAGAGTTTCCAGAAGTAAATATTAATAGAACAGATCCTATTCCTTTAACAGGTTCAGTAGCAACATTGCCCATATTCAATAAAGATCCATCTTCAATTGGTTTAAAGTCCTTGAACCATCGAAGATCCTTGCAAACATGACATGCTGCTCCTGAATCTGTCCACCACGAAACATCATCATCCTGCACATAATATGCTTCAGATATTATTGATACATAATAAATCTGAACAGAATGATCACATGGCACCAAAAACGAACCTGCTTGTTTTTCTGGATCCTTGGATCCACTTGTAGCAACCTCGTTTTTCCCTTTTACTTTACCCTTACCAGACCTGCATTCACGCTTTAAGTGTCCAGGTTTCCCACACTTCCAACAAGCCAATTTTGGTTTCTTATCAGACCCTTTATTGTTATTGCCTTGAGATTTTCGTTTCCCTTTACCAGCCTTGGAAGATTCACCCTCCTCCATCATGTTCACAGAAGAACCATCCATGGTTTTAGTACCACCAACAGAACCCTTTTCCATATCACGTATGGATTGTTCAATTTGGAAGTGACTTCCAAGTTCAACCAGATTCAATTCCTCTTTCTTATGTTTCAGATTATTCTTAAAATCTTTCCAAGAGGGGGACAGTTTGTCAATAATACTAGAAACAGAAATAGATTCATCCATTTTCATATCGTATTGTGCAAACTGTCCTAGCATCCTTTGCAATTCATGATATTGTTCCATGACAGGCCTAGTATCTACCATCTTATAATTAATGAAATTACTAACAAGAAATTTCTTACTAGACGCATCTTCTGCCATGTATTTGGCTTCAAGGGAATCCCATAATTCTTTTGCAGACTCTACGTTTTGATAGACATCAAACAAGGAATCAGACATACCGTTAAGAATATGACCATGACAGATGTAGTCTGTGTTTTCCCACTTTGAACGAACGCGAGTTTGTTCCAGGGTTTCATTCTCAACAGCCTCAGGGCATGGGGTACTCAGAACATATACCACTTTCAAATTCGTCAAGTAAAAGTGCATCTTTTTCTGCCAGCGACGAAAATCCTGCCCAGTAAACTTGTCCAATTTCTCAAAGGGCTTCATCATATCCTTCCCAGAATCGTTGTTCGTCATCTTCAGTAAATTGATTCAAATTTTGTTGGGGAATTTTGCAAATAACGAACAGATAACCGGATACAATCAATCTTTGAAGGCACGTAATCGCTTTCAGATTGAATCAATTTGGCGGTTCACCCAAACTATTCAATCGGATACAATCAAAGATTAAGAATTTTCTCTTCAAAGGATGGCTGCTTCCAAGCCCACCTCCTGGTGTGATTAAATTTGAGAGAAAGAACCAGAAAAGAGAGAAAAGAGAATGATCAGAAACTTTGTTACGGAATGTATATATCAAGATGTAACTCCCTAAACGGCAGTTAATTTACAAGGGTTTTCAAATTGCCACTTTTGGTCCCTCAAGTTCCGAAAATTAAATTTTCGGAGGGATTTTCACTATAGCTCGACCCCAGCCAAGGGCTCTGCCCCTTGGACCCCGCTAGGGGCTGCCGCCCCTTGGACCGCGCTCCCAGGGACGCTACCCCCGGACCCCCGTACCTTAGGGGCTTCGCCCCTAAGGTCATAATAAATTCAAATAGGTGTGCACTCCGCACCTCCAATCCTATATGATGTATTATTATGACATTACTGATCAAACAAGTTAATCCAATTACACTAAAATATCGAACACTTGCAAGGTTGTTTGTTTCAATATTTATGTGCATAGCTTCACTAAAATGGAGGTTTTAGTTGCACACGTTAAAAGTGTAGTTTTATGTTGGTTTTACTTTGAGTTCAACATTACTATAACTTTCGTTTGTCATTAATTTGATGTTGTTTAGCTACTATTTTGCCGATATCAAGTTCCAGTTTTGTATCTCCAAATACACCTTAAGGTGTTTTTAGTTTTTGTGGTTTATGTAGGTTTTACGTTTTTGTTTGTAATATTGTTAATTATTTATTGAACCTAGTCGTTGACCTTTTATATTTTTATGATATCAGGCCAACAATTTTATGCAATCAACATTTGATATTACTAGCCCTATATAAATTAACTAGATTAAACCCACAACGGGACTGACTGAATACATAAATATACATACAATAATTGATAGTTACATTATTATTCACAATTTATGATATAGAAAACTGTTAGATTATGACTGATGCAAACAGTAAAATTATACTTTATGAATATATGATACAGGTCAAATATGTTAAAGCATGACTAATGAAACATAAATATTTATAAATATAAAAATCTTTTTATGATATATATATTTTAAATATAATATAATAAATACTTTTTAAAAAAATAAACATAATATAATAAACAATCTCATTTGGAAAAAGATAATTATCATTGAATTAATAAAAAAAACATAGTATAATGTATATAAACATCTTTATACTTATATAGAAAATAGAAAAATAAATATTAATGATTAAGATTATGATTGATATTAGGATAAGAATTGATGATTAATATCATACATGGCAACATAAATATAGCAATTTAAATGAAAAAATAACACTTCATTAAAAATTCAATATGACAAAAAACTAAAAATGACACATAGGGAAAAACATATCCTCTCTTAGTTATACAGAGAAGTCCTAAATTATCCTTAATTAGTTAGGTATAAAAAATACGTACCTTATGTTTTTTGTTGGTTTTTTTCATTAAAAAAAAATCAAAACTTTTAGATTGCCATAATCATTAACATACACTGCAAAAGAAAATAAAAAGTAAGGGGACTAAACATATAAATGCCATTCACGTTTTATATGCAAATGATGCCTTTTTTAAAGTAAGCTAAATTATTAATTTTAAAACTCAAAACTCTTTCAACAACTTTACGATCAGATCAATATAATGCCATTTTTTAAGGTATATCTTATTCGGTTTTTAGAATTTAAACTTTAAACTATTACTCCTTTTTAATAATAATTAAATCCACGTTAACATTTACTTGGCAATAAATAACATCAAACAATATATAAAAATGACAAATAAGCAAAAGTATTAGTTGTCAACCAAAGAATTATGTCACATTAGCCCTAAACTATCATCTCTTAGTTATATAGAGAGAAGAGAAGACATGTATTATTCATTGGTATTCACAGTTTCACACACACATCTTCTCATTCATATTACATTTTCTCTCAAACACAATAGTTTACACGGCTATCAATAACAATGTTTCTTGTCAATGTGGTTGGTGGCTCATTAATTGGATAAGGAAGCTACTATACTGTCTACTATATGTGCCACATTATATTGGTCATCAATACAACGGCATGTCTAAGACTAGCCCAAGGGAAGAATGAGAAGCATTGGAAAGCTTAATGCAACGCAAGTTGGAAGATGAATTTGTACGCTTAATGCAACGCAACGCATTAAGTGTACAAATTCCATAATCTGTTACAAATGTACTGCATTCTTTGGTCAGCCAAAATCTGACTAATTCCTTCCAAAAACCACTATGAATACTAAATCACCTTAGGTTCGAATTCCATCCAATTTAATTAAGGTTCTTAATTAGCATACGTTTCAAGGGTGTTTGAGAGGCGAACTTGCAAGGAGGATTGGAGCTAGAGCACAAGCCATAATTTCAAATAATATTTATGTAATTATAAAAACTTATTCGTACTTATACGCGATACTAAATTAAAGGCTAGTATTTATTATAAATTTATAATATTAACCTAGCTTGCAAATTCTTGCAATTTTGATCATAAGTTTAAAAACTTCAACTAAAGATCATCTTTTGGCCATGATGACAAGTACAATATATATAATCTAAGAAACAAAAACATATACAAGCTGCATACAACAATACCCAAAATCGATACAAGTGACATCCAAGCAAAGCCACTAAACATAATAAGTAGAGAGTCATCAACATTAACTCACATGATTTCTACCCCGGATAACATGTCTTCGTCATCCTCATCTTCTTCTCGAGTGAAATCTACGCTATCATGGCCATGACCAAATGCCTTGACATGATCTTTAAGTGATCTTTTGTGCTTAAAATCTGAACCACAAGTACAATACCATATCCTCCCACAATTCTTTTCATGTGTTCTCCAATCACCCTTCACCGCAATTGCCTTCCCGCATTTCCTGCACTCAAACGGCTTGACTCCATGCTTCCTCTTGTAATGTGTTTGAAGGGTTCTAAAGTCTTTAAGTGGTCTTGATCTTGGATGATCAATGTGGTGCTTGCACTCTGGTGCACAACAGTAGCATGGCAGCTTTAACATGGCTGTGGGCTGGGATCCTCTTAAAGACTCTGGTCCCTTTCTGTATTGTGAACCATGTCCCCACATGTGCATCTGATGTTTGATACGTCATGAACTTTTATAACGTTTTATATGTGAATAAAATTTAAAAGGCCAAAGTACTTTTTTCGTCCCTGTGGTTTTTCGAATAAGCACTTTTCATCATCGCCGTTAACTTTTGGCTAAAATCATCCCTGTGGTTTGCATTTCGTCCTTGGATCCGTTAACCCCCTCACGTGCCTTGCACGTGAGGGGCATTTATGTCTTTTCACTCATCATCATGGTTTGTCCCTTTGGTTAAGTGCAAAATTCGTCCTTATGGTTTGTCGTTTTTGCATATTTCATCCTTGTATTTAACAAACCTCCAAACAAAAATTTAATCAAAAACCAAAACAAACTCAAATCAAAAACCTATATATATACCTCCGATACCGGTATTACGGGTAATACTAACGGTATTTAAAACATTGTATGTACGTGTTTGCATTAGAAAGTGCCAGATCCTCAAATGTAGGTATATAGGTTTTGTTTTGTTTCGATTAAATTGTTACCGATAATTTTTATTTGTTTTGTTTTGTTTGAAAAGTTCTCCTGGATTTGTTAACGGCGAGGATGAAAAATGCAAAAACGATAAACCACAGGGACGATTTTTGCACTTAACTCTATAAACAGACGAAAATGCCCCTCACATGACTTGCATGTGAGGGGGTTAACGGCAAAGTTATAACGGCAGGGACGAAATGCAAACTACGGGGATGATTTTAGCCAAAAGTTAACGGCGAGGACGAAAAGTGCTTATTCGAAAAACCACAAGGACAAAAAAAGTACTTTGGCCAATTTAAAAACATGTGATCTGAATATCTAATACATAATTTAAGAGTTCTCAAAGTTTTAAAAAATAAAATTTCTAGAAATAAGGTTATATATGTATATATATATATATATATATATATACACACACAAAGATGCATTAAACATAATTAACATATACATTACAAAAGAACTTTGTAAAAAGACATTAATTTGTGACTTTCTTTGGTGGAACCCAATACATATAACTCATTAACTGATTTTTTTTGTTTTTATATTATCATGAGATGGTGCTTACAATAAAGTGGTCTTTGATAAAAGGAATATGAATATGAATTAGACAAACCAGGTGCTGTTGACTGAAGAATCTACTGACACTTAAGCAATACTACTGATGATCATCACATGTGTATGTATGTTTAATGTTTTTGGATCTTCAGTAAACATTGTATTTTACTATGAATCTCATAATGATTTTACTTTTTCTCTTTAGTTTTACCCTTCTGATTCATATCAACAGTAACATGCAGATGGAAGTTTTTAGATATGCAGTTTATACATGGGAATATCTGTAAGCAACCAGAAACAAATGCTAAGGTCATATTCTTTCAATCTTTCTTGTACTTTGATATATCATATTTTTGTTTTGTTGTGCACTATTATGATTTGATGATGGTCTTATGTATTAACTAAAAGGATAACTAATCATCCATATATTATCAGTCTCTCACCTACATAGTACTTATATCATGAACAACATGAGAAAATATAAATCGCCTATTTTTATGATTATAGATCGATCGATGCGAGGGTTGAGATTTGAACCCCTAAATTATTTATCTTGGCCAAGTATTAAGGTAACTAAAACAAATATGACAATATTTTAACTATTAAATCAAGATAAACATATGCACGAAGTTTCATGAAGCACACATAATGGGTGCATGAGGATTTTCATAATGCACAATAATTTTCAGATAAGAAAAAATGATTTTTTTAATTGTTCTATTTTATTATTTGTTCTATCTGAATCATTACCCATTAAAGAATACTACTACTAATTATATCCTTAATAAATTACTCATATATTGTATGACTTGACAAATACTTAATTCTCCATAAAAGCTATGACTAGTTGTTAAGATAATCTTGACCCTTAGATGAAAATCAAGGGCCAAGATTCAAAGACGATCTTTGAATCTTAACCTTTGATTTTTATTCAAGGGCCAAGATTCCTCAGTTTGACTCAATTTGGAGAATTAACTTGAAGGAATCCCTCTCTATTTTTCAAAAAAGGAAGAACATGAATTTTGTGCATTCTATTCAACTCCATACTATTGGTCAACATATACAATTGTACATGCAGTTCTGCACATATAAATTAGAAATTATTTATCTAAAATAGCAATTATATAATTTGCAGATATAGATATATAGCTGATATATACACACCTGAAGATTATTATATCTAGTGAAGTTCTTGGAGCAAATTGGACATGGAAACTTATTTGGACCAGCAAGTATCTGACCAGGATTTGGAATCCAATATTGGCTAGTCTTCTTCAATATAGGAAACCCTAGAAGCATTTTATCATTTTCATTGACACTTTTATTTTTAGGGCAGCAAGGAAACCCAAGAAGGATTTCATCACCATTAATACCCTTATATTCAGAGCAACTAGGAAAGCTAGTAGAAGTACTAGTAGTACAAGAAAGCCCTATATTTAGTGTTACACTAACAGCTTCTTGATTTGTAATTGTGCTTGTTGTGCATTTGAACATATTTTTATCTTCCATTTCAAGATTAGATGAAAGATGATGGTCATGTTGACCTAGGTAAATTTCTGTGTGACTTAAATTGCTAAGAAGAGGAAGAGTTTCTTTTAGTTGATGTGATGATGATGATGGGATGTTATGATAATTAGGGTGTGAAGGAGAAGGATGACTATTAGAAGAACATAAACAGTAATAATATGGGTGGTGAGAAATGAAAGGCAACCATTCATTGAAGAAAGTGGGATTTCTCATTGTGTGAGATAAACATATAGTGATGATACTAACAAACATTACATCCTTGCAGGCACCTTATATATAATGTATTTTGACATCTTTGGAGAAAGAGATCATGAGTTCAATCCTTACTTCTTGTAACGTCAGCGGTCTTTTTCAACCTTAGGTAGAACCTGAAAGCAGTCTCAATCTCTTATCTTTGGTAGGGTTCTACATCTCAGCCATCTCCAATACACCGTCGAAGACCTTATTATGACCTGTAACTCGTGAAAGACGATATTGAGTGTTACTTTTTATCCTTGCAGGCACGTTATATATCTCTTATTCGTAGGATAAAAACAGATGCAATGTTGTAAATGTTGCAAAAATATGTGACATGATATCTGTATTTTCATATTGATCAGTTTTAGGTTCTTTATGTATTTCAGTCATATCGTTAATTAACAAGGTACGTGGTATGTGTCCTATAAAATTTTTATACACAACATCTACAAGTAGTCTAATTTATAAACATTATTATAAAGTAAGTTAAACATTCGATTGTTGTGTATAAACAAGTTATATTAAAAAACAAAAGTCATATTTGTGATATTAATCTCTCGCATTGTTGCGTCTACTTATATGTTACTACTAGTCCTAATACCCGTACGATGTACGGTAGTAGATTATATCATAAAGAAATTCGAATATGTCTCATACATGATTCGTGAGTATGAAATAAATTATGGTTAAAGTAAATCGATGATCGAAGCTAAATTATAATAAACAGTAATGATAAATATAATATATGTTTAGTTAGAATTTTGGATTTACTTTGAATTTTTAGAACCACATCAAAATCGGAACTTGTAAGGATAGTGGATGTTGCAAATAGCCTTGTGATTTCGGATCGTAAACTCAAATTTTTGAAATTTTCATGTTAATAACTTATTATAATTAATATAAGTAATAGGAGTTGAAGAATTGAGAAAGAAAAGAGACAATTTATTAATGAGAAAACGATTAATCAAATAAGGTTATTATGTCTTTTGTATTATTAAGCCAAGAGTTAGAGTTTAATTATGAGTCTAATAAGCAAATTGAATTTATATACAACTAAAAAAGCTAATTCAACAAAATTAATAAATTAAAAGGACATGTTTCGATCAAGGATTATGCCACATGTCGTTTCAAGAACATGTCAATCCTGTTTTAGTTTATTGGTAGATGTATATGTATATACTAGTGCTCAGACCCGTCCATTGGACGGGTAGTCTAAAGATATATAAATCTTATAATAATTGTGAAATAAAAAGTGTATAACCAATATCACAACTTAATGAATACGAAAGCTAAAGAAGAAACATATGAAAATTAACTCCATATAAATATTGATTTCAGTTTACCCTTTTTTTTCCTCAACTTTAGTTAAATAAAAAGAGAAACAAAAAGTGTATGACCAATATGACAACTTAATCAATACGAAGGCTAAAGAAGAAACATATGAAAATTAACTCCATATAAATATTGATTCCAGATTACCTTTTTTTTTCCAACTTTAGTTAAATAAAAAGAGAAACAAAAAGTGTAGAGTATATAATTTGAAAAATACATACCAATTCATCAACAAAGACCATCTCGAACGTTTTGATTTTCTTCGGGTTGTTCCACTCCAAAACAGTCCATACATGCACAACACGGAGTCGTAGATGATGGTTAACATGTGTTGGCTTAAGATCTTCAAGATGAACTAATGTGGTCTTATTTTTTGTTGTTGAAGAAGAAGTCATAATGAACCTATAATGGACAACAAACTAAATTAAAAGAGATAATAATAACAATAACATAAGAATTCAATGTTAAATAATAATAATAATGATTAAATATGAACAAAGTATATAAATAAAAAAACCTTTTTGGTAGTCGATCGTAGGTTTTTTTTTGGCCATAGGTTTTTTCTTAGGGTTGAGAATATGTGAGGGTGTCAGACATTGTCATTCCCAAATCACCAATAATGGATAAAGAAAATCTTTGCATGATCGGATGATGGTGTGCGGCTGCTGCTGTCCTGTTCGTCTTTTCCTTTTTTCGTTATTCGAATGATATTGAATAATGATAAAAGGGTTCTTGACTTCTGCCCCTTATCCCGTGTGAAGTCCATCCGCCAAAAACAGAATAGGCCAAGAATAGGATTGGGCCTTCTTTTCCTTTTATTTTGTATGCTGTAGTCCGTAAAGAGAGGATTTTTTATAAGATTTTTTTATTAAAGGTCAGCCATTTTTTATTAAATAAATATTAAAAAAAATAGAGGATTAATAAGGAGGAGTATTAGGCTAAAGGAGGGGGATTAGGGGTGCCAAGTGTACCCCCAACCTCCTCTTTTAGTTATATTATAGATTATAGATAGAGTTAATGACACAAATCGTCCCTATGGTTTACCTAAATAGTCACCTTTCGTCCTTTAAAATCAAAAACCTCAAGGACAGTCCTTTATAGGAGGATAAGGATCACGTTTGGTCCTTTGACTATTTGACCGTCATCTTATCACCGTTAACATCCCCACGTGCTTCTCATGTGAGGGGTATTTTGGTCCCTTTTCCTCTGGCCGTTTTTCTTCCCTTTTTTTAACACTATAAACATTAAATATACTCCAAAAATCATAAAATAACTCAATTTTTCTCTCTTTCTTTCCTTATTCCACCTATATGTACCCAGAAACCAAAAATCAAGAATGGTATTCTTTTTTTTATATATCTATATCTATAATAATCCATATATTTATGCACATAAACAGGATCTTACATACATACACACTCATATATCTATCAGATGCATCCATTGATTCATTTATGTCTCTACACCAAAACGAAGACATAGATATAATATTTATATACACACAAGCAGATTCCTTATGTTAGAGATGAATCTATATAAAATCCATTCACACAAACAGATCTATAAGACCCGTAACAGTGGTCGGAGATCTACGGTGGTGTTGGTCGAAGATCTACAAAATTAGTAACAGTGATCGGAGATTAACAAGACCGTCATTGTTGCCTCTTACTATTATTGAAGAAAACAAAGAAAGTCGTTTATTCCACTAGAAAATCACCCACCCACCTCTTGCTAAAAACCGCTGCCCCCGCCGATTTCGACTACCACCGTTCTGACCACCCTGCCACCGCTCTGACCACAACCGCCATTACTGCCGTCGACGATACGTGTTTTTGATGGGATGTTAGTGAAAGATAACGGGTATGGATTTTGATAAAGTGCTCCCGTATTTTGAATATATAAAGAAGGTTGGGATGGTGCTAATAATTATATATTTGTTAGCATGCTATCTTGTTGTGCCAATGTGAGTGATTTGAACCAAGGGGAATAGGTTCATGGTTATATAAAATATATAGATAGATATAGAGATTGATATAGATATATATATTTGTATTGTATGTGTTTGGATTTGAATATAGATACAGAGGTCGATATAGATTGATATTGATATACATTTGTATTGTATGTGTTTGGATTATCCAAAAAAACAAGGTTCGCGGGGAAGTATCGGAAGACGGCGGCCGAATATGGACGAGGTGGTGGCTGGAACCCATCACACGATATTCATCAAGCTGTTGGAAGAAAAGTGTTTTGTTGATGGCAATCTACTTTATTTGCTTTACTAATATAGCATATATGGATATATCTAAATGCTAATTAGCTTTTCGAATTTGGGTTTTTAATTCGTGTTCCTGGGTTTGGGGTCGAGGGAATTAGGGTTTATGTGAATGATTCGGGGAAAAGGGGGTTTTTGTGATATATATATAAATAAAAGTGAGAAAAGTGTGTTCAGTGGGGTGGCAAATTACTGGAGTACCCCTCACGTGGGTGTCACGTGGGGGGTTTAACGGAGAGAGTTAGCGGTCAAATAGTCAAAGGACCAAACGTGATCCTTATCCTCCTATAAAGGACTGTCCTTGAGGTTTTTGATTTTAAAGGACGAAAGGTGACTATTTAGATAAACCACAGGGACGATTTGTGTCATTAACTCTTATAGATATAGATAGATTGTACACCTATAAATCTTTATCCCTTGATTATAGTTTTAAATTATTTTTCTTTAGCAATCCAACCTAGCTCTAAGAATACATAAATGTATATATTCTTATTTATCTATCCATATAAAAATGAAGTTTCAGCGATAATAATATTATAATTAAGACAGCAAGAAGTTAGACTAAAATTAATAGCGTACATGAATGATAAATTATGCTAACCGAATTATCGAAAGTAGAATTCCTCAACCACAATCGACTAATTATAATTCTCATAACAAATGAAAGACAGCCAAACTTCTGACTGCTTATTAAACCAGCAACCGTACTAACAAGGCAACACAAGACAACTAAAGAAAAAAACATCAAACAAGAGACGTAAAAACGACTCAAACTTAAATCCAAATTCTTAGCTCTCTTATTCACCCGGAAAAAAACTATATATATATACTTTGCTTAATATATATCTTAACAAATCTTCCCAACATCGAGCGACTTATTTTCAAAGATCCGGTTTTTCCTAGATTTCACAGGACCCAACACTAAGGACCTGTATGATTTGCAAAATGTTTTGCAATAAATAAAATTTATCAAAGGAATTGTAAGTGCTATGATTCTGTTGACAACAGCAACAGCGATTTGATCAGTATGTTTATGTTTTGTAATATGTAATCATAGACTTATGTTATGTTTAAACTTGTTATTTGGATTTAGATAATGTGAATGATTACATATTGATCAGAGGTTTGGTATGTTTAATGTTTACGACTTGTATGAATGTGATTATAAGTAACATACGGATACAAGTGATAAACTAGTCACGTTTTAAGTAATTAAAGTATACTTGAAAGATGACAAAAGAAAGTGTGTATAAACTCGTGCTACAGTAACACGAGTTTGACTAAACTCGTGCTACAGTAACACGAGTTTGTCTAAACTCGTGGTCATCACGTGTTTACGTATAAAACACGCGTTTGCTAATGGGCTTTGGGCTTTAAGGTATACGGTCCATAATTAGCACGCGTTTATGAACATTAAGTATAAATACTCACACTTAAAACGTAATTACGACAATTAATTAAGAGATTACGACTAAACTCTGTCAATTAAGCAAACCCGCGCGCGTTTAAGGTCTTAGGTTGTGTTTACAACGAAAGACGATATTTCTATTAACCAAACAGGTTATCACGAGAGGATTCCGCACTCTCGTCATAACTATAAGCGTTCTCGTGTACGATCAGTCCACAAGGACCTACAAGTGGTATCAAAGCAAATAGATTTTTCAATCTGAAGGTTCGAGATCGCTTTGTTTGGCTTAATTTTGCCAAAAATCGTGCAAGATTTCTAATCGGAAAACACGTGTTTGTCTTTGTAACACGTGTTTGCTTTTTAACACGCGTTTGTATTTTAACACGTGTTTGTCTTTTAACACGTGTTTGTCTTTTAACACGTGTTTGTCTTTTAACACGTGTTTGTCTCTTAACACGTGTTTGCCATTTAACACGTGTTTGTCTTTTAAGCTCGTGCTCATACTTAAACACGTGTTTATCTTAAACACGTGTACCTGTTCACTCTCTGTTCTAATCACGTGTTTATCTCAAACGCGTGGTACTGTTCATTTCTTTTAATTTCTTCTTTTGTCGTATTTCAATGATGTCTGGAATACCTACAGTTTCATCAAAAGAGGCCCAATACATAAATGCTTTAATTCTTCACGATCATGAAGTCGGTCGTACCAATTCACCCCCAAAATTGATTAGACTTGAAAATTTCTGGAGTTGGAAAAAACGTTTTGAATCCTATATTCGCCTTACTGATTTCAATCAATGGGTGATGATTACTGAAGGATATGAGTGGCCAACTCATGAAGATGCTCTTGGAAATGAGGTCAAATACAAGATTGGGGATATGTCTGAAGTATTGAAGAAAGAATATGCCATTGAAGGGAAGGCCTTGTCAAACTTAGAAGTGAGAAAGTTTGGTGTTAGTCTTGTCGACCAACAACCTGGATACTAGCACGGAATAAACCTGATCGAATGAAGAAACACACGCACAAGCAGAATATATATATATCGACAGAAAAGTAAACCGCACGATATAACCCTAACCGTATGATTAGTATTGAAAGAATAACGTACAAGCCCCCTTCCCCCCTCACCTCCTTTTATAGAGATGAAGGGGGAGATAAACCGACTCTAACAAGGACTCCCAAACCGACTCTAACACTGACTCCTAAGTCGGTTCCTAAAAACAGAATAAAGAAAACGTAAAGCTTGGGACTCAAGCAAATATGACACTTTAACCCCTAGACTTAATAACTTGCTAATATAGAGACTAATCTTCCAACAATTTCCACCTTAGGCTTTATATTTGCAAGCCTACTCCGACACTCAGCAACTCCAAACAGTGCTGAAACTTCAGTCCAGGTACCACCTTCGTCAAAGCATCTGCAGCATTGTGTTCAGTACCCACCTTCAGAACTTCAACCGTTTTTGCTTCCAAGACCTCTCTGATAAAGTGATAACGCACATTGATGTGCTTAGTCCTTTCATGAAAAACATGATTCCGCGATAAGTGAATCGCTCCCTGATTATCACAGTTAACTGCCACATTGTTAAGCTCCACGCCTAACTCTTCCAAGAGTCCCCTTAGCCAAATAGCTTCCTTCACAGCCTCCGTAAGGGCCATATACTCCGCCTCGGTAGTTGAAAGAGCCACCACCTGTTGTAGCGTTGCCTTCCAGCTTACAACACATCCCTGTACCAAAAACGCGTAACCAGTGATAGACCTACCTTTATCCGGATCCTTAGCATAGTCTGAATCAACAAAACCTGTTACGTTCACATGGTTGCCAAGATTTGTTCCATACACTAAACCCACGTTTGCAGTGCCCTGCAAATATTTTAAAATCCACTTCACTGCTTCCCAATGCCTTTTACCCGGATTCGCCAAATATCTGCTAACTATACTTACTGCATACGCTATGTCTGGCCTCGTGCACACCATCAAGTACATTAAGCTCCCAACCGCATTTGCATACGGCACCTTACTCATCCTTTCAACATCACAATATTTAACCGGGCAATCCTTCAACGACAGCTTGAACTGCACATCCAATGGCGTCTTAACCGATTTCCCATTGTCTATTCTAAAATTATTTAAAATCTTAGAAATATACCCGGATTGTGACACCCTCAGAATCTTGCGACTCCGATCCCTGATGATCTCCATACCAAGAATCTTCTTTGCTTCCCCGAGCTCTTTCATGTCAAACTCCCTTTTAAGCAAAGACTTGATAGACCCAATCTCAGCCTTGCTTTTACAAGCAATCAGCATATCATCCACATATAATAATAGATAGATATACTCACCTCGTGCATAATTCCTGTAATATACGCAGCTGTCGTAACTGCTACGCTTAAACCCATTGCTCAACATGTACTCATCGAACCTTCTATACCATTGCCTAGGTGATTGCTTCAAACCATAAAGGGATTTCTTTAACAAACATACCTTGTTACCTTGTTCATATCCCGGTGGTTGCCTCATGTAGATCACTTCTTCAAGATTTCCATGTAAAAATGCCGTCTTTACATCAAGCTGCTCCAGCTCATAATCTCTACACGCAGTCAATGCAAGTATAACCCGGATAGATGTGTGTCGAACTACCGGAGAAAATACTTCATTGTAGTCAATACCTGCCCTCTGTGTGAATCCACGAGCCACCAACCTCGCCTTGTACCTAGGCTTTTGAACACCTTCAATCCCTTCTTTTATCTTGTATAGCCATTTGCAACTCACCAGCTTTTGCCCAGCTGGATGATCTACCAACTCATAGGTCATATTCTTCCTTAGAGAATCCATCTCTTCATCCATAGCAGCTTTCCACTTAGAACTATCTTCACAAGCAACTGCCTCTTGGTATGTCAACGGTTCATGAGTATCTTCTTCCTCTGCTGCAGCAAATGCGTAAGCAACCATATTACTCTCATCTCGAAACCTCAAAGGTTTCGTTCTTGTCCTTGGCTCTCTATCCCGAACCAACTGATAATCTGTGAGATCCGACGTCTGATCAATTTCTTGATCCACTGCATCTTCATCATTGTTATCTTCCTGATCATCTATCTGATCTTCTTGATCATTTGTCTGATCTTCCTCAAGCGTACGATTATGTAACCTTTGCAGTTCCACCTCAACCTGTAATTCCTCAACAGACTTATCAGTACCTGCACCAGATTTCTTCAACGTGTCTTTGTACATGACACTTTCATTGAAGACCACGTTCCTGCTAGTGACTATTTTAGGTGATTCATTATCAAGCCTATATAGCCTGTACCCCTTCACACCTTCAGGATACCCCAAAAGAACGCATTTTACCGCTCTCGGCTCGAGCTTACCTTGTTTAACGTGTGAATATGCGACACAACCGAAAATCCTTAACATCTTATAATCACTTGGATGTCCTGACCACATCTCCATGGGTGTCTTTTTCTCAATCGCTGTTGATGGTGACCTATTTATGAGATATGCAGCCGTACATGTCGCTTCCGCCCAGAAATTCTTGGGTAATCCAGACTGAATTAATAAACAGCGTACCTTATCCATGAGAGTTCTGTTCATCCGTTCTGCTAACCCATTCTGCTGCGGCGTCCCGGCAACTGTCAAATGTCTAGCAATACCACTCTCAGTGCATAGCTGATCAAAATCCCGGTTACAGAACTCAAGACCATTATCTGTCCTAAGCTTCTTAACCGTCCTCCCAGTCTGATTCTCTACTAAGTGTTTCCACTCTTTGAACTTTCCAAATGCTTCGTGTTTGAACCTGAGAATATAAACCCATACCCTCCTGGAATAATCATCAACAATAGATAAGAAATACCTCTTACCTCCCAATGATTCCACCTGAGACGGACCCCATAAGTCTGAATGAACATAGTCTATCACTCCCTGAGTAGTGTGCCTTCCTGCACCGAAACTAACTCGGTGCGACTTTCCCAGAACACAATTCTCACAAAAACCGAGCTTACCTAAACTACTCTTGCCAAACAGCTCCTGCTTTTCCAACACCTGTAGTCCCGCCTCACTGATATGTCCCAGTCTTTTGTGCCACACCTGCGCAAGACTGTCTTTTTCTTCAACACTAGCATTAAGCTCACCTTCCAATGCATGGCCATCCAAAGAGTATACGCAATTATCCCTTCTGGTTCCAGATAAAATAACCCTGGAACCATTAATCACCTTGAGTTTTCCCGACTGCATTTTTATGGTATATCCCTCTTTTTCAAGAGTTCCCAGCGATATCAAGTTTCTTTTCAATTCAGGAATATACCTGACATTGTGTAACACAAAACTTGACCCATCTTTCAGTTGTACCCTTACCTTGCCAATACCTCTAATTTTGCACTCCCTGTTATCACCCAATATTACCCTGCCTTCATCGCATTCCAGAAAATCAAACAATAAATCTAACCTGGGTGTCATGTGGTATGAACCTCCAGAATCCATAATCCAATCCAGCAATGCATCTGCACTCATCACCATCATCACCTCTGAACCGTCATAAATAGAACCACTAGAGCTTGGTTGATCCTCTTTCTTGACAAAACCATTTGACTTCTTGCGATTATTCTTCGGACAGTTTCTCTTCAAGTGCTCCTCAGATTGGCAAATATAGCATTTGAGTCTTCCACCTCGAGACTTCGATCTTGTCTTCTCCCTAGACTGATGTGAATTCCTGCGATCAGTTCTTCCCCTCACATACAACCCTTCACCATCATCCCCCTTCGCTTTAGATCTTTCTTTGATTTCCTTTGAATTCAGCGTGGCCATCACATCCTCCAAAGTCAAAGCTTCCCGTCCATAAAGCAAGGTATCCACAAAGTGTTCGTATGATGCTGGTAAAGAAGTGAGTAATAATAAAGCAAGATCTTCATCCTCGAATTTTACCTCAATATTTGCTAAATCAAGAACGATTTTGTTGAACTCATCTATATGCTCGGAAATCTTACGTCCAGCCGGCATGTAGAATGTGTACAATTTTTTCTTCAGGTACAACTTATTGGCCAAGGACTTTGTCATATACAAAGTCTCGAGCTTGGTCCAAACCCCCGCTGCAGTCGTCTCCCCGGTAACCTCTCTCAGTACCTTGTTACCTAAACACAAAATCATGGCACTATGAGCTTTCTTGTTTAGCTCAGATTTGGTTGCAGCATCCATGTCTCCGGGTAAGACCTCTAGAGCTGCTTCACATCCGTTCTGGATTAATAAAGCACGCATCTTGACTCTCCATAACCCGAAATCACCAGTTCCATCAAATTTTTCGATGTCAAACTTGGCTCCCGTCATCTTTGATCCTTATAAGTAATAAACCTTCAAACGAACGATCCTAGTAACCAAAGAACCCGCGAACCTGGCTCTGATACCACTTGTTAGTCTTGTCGACCAACAACCTGGATACTAGCACGGAATAAACCTGATCGAATGAAGAAACACACGCACAAGCAGAATATATATATATCGACAGAAAAGTAAACCGCACGATATAACCCTAACCGTATGATTAGTATTGAAAGAATAACGTACAAGCCCCCTTCCCCCCTCACCTCCTTTTATAGAGATGAAGGGGGAGATAAACCGACTCTAACAAGGACTCCCAAACCGACTCTAACACTGACTCCTAAGTCGGTTCCTAAAAACAGAATAAAGAAAACGTAAAGCTTGGGACTCAAGCAAATATGACACTTTAACCCCTAGACTTAATAACTTGCTAATATAGAGACTAATCTTCCAACAATTTCCACCTTAGGCTTTATATGCAAGTAAGTTTGTAACTTTTTGTTTGTCATTTTAGCATTTCTCATATGAACCAAACACAACTTAACAAACAATATTACTTACAAGCGATGGAAGGTATGAATTGACACATGCTACTAATTAAAAACGAACTAGTACGGTACTCGCGCAATGTTGCGTTGTGGTCGCGACGACACTTTAGTGGTATCAACGACGGGTCGTGATGGCGGTGAGCATTGGTGGTGGTGGCGATGTCGAGTGGTATAGCTTGATGTAAATGTAATTTATGTAAATGTAATTGATGTAAAGGTGGTAGTATAATTTATGTAAATGTAATTATGTAAATGTAATTTATGTAAATGTAATTATGTAAATGTAATTATGTAAATGTAATTATGTAAATGTAATTATGTAAATGTAATTATGTAAATGTAATTATGTAAATGTAATTATGTAAATGTAATTATGTAAATGTAATTATGTAAATGTAATTATGTAAATGTAATTATGTAAATGTAATTATGTAAATGTAATTATGTAAATGTAATTATGTAAATGTAATTATGTAAATGTAATTATGTAAATGTAATTATGTAAATGTAATTATGTAAATGTAATTATGTAAATGTAATTATGTAAATGTAATTATGTAAATGTAATTATGTAAATGTAATTATGTAAATGTAATTATGTAAATGTAATTATGTAAATGTAATTATGTAAATGTAATTATGTAAATGTAATTATGTAAATGTAATTATGTAAATGTAATTATGTAAATGTAATTATGTAAATGTAATTATGTAAATGTAATTATGTAAATGTAATTATGTAAATGTAATTATGTAAATGTAATTATGTAAATGTAATTATGTAAATGTAATTATGTAAATGTAATTATGTAAATGTAATTATGTAAATGTAATTATGTAAATGTAATTATGTAAATGTAATTATGTAAATGTAATTATGTAAATGTAATTATGTAAATGTAATTATGTAAATGTAATTATGTAAATGTAATTATGTAAATGTAATTATGTAAATGTAATTATGTAAATGTAATTATGTAAATGTAATTATGTAAATGTAATTATGTAAATGTAATTATGTAAATGTAATTATGTAAATGTAATTATGTAAATGTAATTATGTAAATGTAATTATGTAAATGTAATTATGTAAATGTAATTATGTAAATGTAATTATGTAAATGTAATTATGTAAATGTAATTATGTAAATGTAATTATGTAAATGTAATTATGTAAATGTAATTATGTAAATGTAATTATGTAAATGTAATTATGTAAATGTAATTATGTAAATGTAATTATGTAAATGTAATTATGTAAATGTAATTATGTAAATGTAATTATGTAAATGTAATTATGTAAATGTAATTATGTAAATGTAATTATGTAAATGTAATTATGTAAATGTAATTATGTAAATGTAATTATGTAAATGTAATTATGTAAATGTAATTATGTAAATGTAATTATGTAAATGTAATTATGTAAATGTAATTATGTAAATGTAATTATGTAAATGTAATTATGTAAATGTAATTATGTAAATGTAATTATGTAAATGTAATTATGTAAATGTAATTATGTAAATGTAATTATGTAAATGTAATTATGTAAATGTAATTATGTAAATGTAATTATGTAAATGTAATTATGTAAATGTAATTATGTAAATGTAATTATGTAAATGTAATTATGTAAATGTAATTATGTAAATGTAATTATGTAAATGTAATTATGTAAATGTAATTATGTAAATGTAATTATGTAAATGTAATTATGTAAATGTAATTATGTAAATGTAATTATGTAAATGTAATTATGTAAATGTAATTATGTAAATGTAATTATGTAAATGTAATTATGTAAATGTAATTATGTAAATGTAATTATGTAAATGTAATTATGTAAATGTAATTATGTAAATGTAATTATGTAAATGTAATTATGTAAATGTAATTATGTAAATGTAATTATGTAAATGTAATTATGTAAATGTAATTATGTAAATGTAATTATGTAAATGTAATTATGTAAATGTAATTATGTAAATGTAATTATGTAAATGTAATTAGTCAAGTATACTTCAATTAATTCAAGAACTTAGAAAGATTGACGGCTAAAGGTGGGCAATTCATTTCATCGTATGTCATCAATTTCATCAATTCTTTTGAGCGGATAAGACACTTTGGTATCCTCGGGTTGGTTTCTTTTGGCTTATAATCTTATCATGGCTAATCTTGTTGGCTTGTTGCTACCTTTGATATTGTAATAAAAGTCAAGAACATGAAAAACCTTAAATCCCCATGGTTTCAGTTTGATGAGATAAAGGACAAAGAAGCAGATGATGGAAAATGCAATGGAGGAGAAAGGAGATGATAGAGAGAATAATGATATTTTTGGTTTTGTACTAAAAAGAATGTGCCTTGCACGTGAGTGAGCCTATTATACCCTTTTCTTTAAAGTCAAGCCCATTTCTCTCAAAATATACCACGGAGAAATTAAGTAGTAAAGTTGATTTCTTCACAAATGGCATGGAAATGAAAATACAAAGAGAGTGATATCTCGGGAAACCCTTTTCTCCGTGTCTAACATCTCTCTGACATACCAAACAATAGAAATGATTTCATTTCCATTTCTTTCTTTTCATTTCCTTCAACCAAACATGACCGAGTTTTGACCAAAAAGCTTTACCTTTTTCCAAAACAATATGCATGTTTCCAAGAATGCACGAGTGATGGAGAGATTCGAGACGTACTCACATTTAAGTCTCCAAGCATCTTCCTAAATATTTTATTTCCACTAAATTGTCTTGAAATTTTCTATAAGAAACTCTGCCCCTTCATTTAGAAATTCCCGAAACCAATGTTAAACCAGTAAAAGAAAAGGTAGTGAAAAGATATATAGTCCATACTCTAGCTGAAGTCTTATTGCAATTTGCAAATGGAACAACACAATGTATGGTAGTCGCATCTATGATCTATCTATCTATCTACATTTGATATGTATGTGAACAAATGTTCAGAAGAACATATAATCTAGACCCAAGTACCAGATTTGATAATCAAAGCACAAGATATTTAACGAAATATTTGATTCGATTAGATAAATAAAAGGGTTTTAATACATAAAAAATAGATATAATAACTACTTATTATCAACCTAACATATCTGGAACAGGACCCTCAAATCGATTACACAAAGGAGAGATACCATAACGGTATGATAGTGATGTGACAAACGGCTACAACTAGAGGGAATGTTCAAATCCCTATGTGTGAAGAAGTGAAGTATATATAGAAGCAAAAGATGCAGTCCAGCCCTTGATCTTTCAGCATATCCAGAATAAGTCCTTCCTTGCTCACACCTTGACTTCATTAGTCCTATGCAATCCATTTACCTACAATTACAAATAAATTATGTTAATAAACAAGAATTAAGTGGTTAATTTAACACTATGTATATAATAAAAGTTGAGTTATAGAAATTAACTTTAGCTCGAAACTTATGACCTTGTTAATGGTATTCGTAGATATTTTGTCCATTATTTGTTGGTATCTGCTTTGTATGCAAATATTTGGTTATTATTTATCATGTTAATGAAATGAAATTTCACGTTCTGCATTGTCTTGGTTTAAGAAGTTTTACATTGTGTTGGTTAAACTCATTAAAGAAATCAATGGCACTAAATTTATAAAGTTGAGTTACAGAAAACACTTTTGACTCTAATTTATGACCCTATTAATGGTATTTCTAAATATTTAGTTTATTATTAAAAAAAATAAACCATAAGATTAACTTTTTATTTATATGTACTAGCACGGTACCCGCGCAATGTAACGTGGTCGTGGCGGGACGGTGTGGTGGTGGGGGGCGACTGTTGGTGGTGGAGGTGGCGTCGAGTGGTGTAGATAATTGATGTAAAAGTAATTGATTTAAAGAGTTAATAGAGATATTTTAAAAGATAAAGAATTGATAATGTAATTTAATCATTAATGTTAAAAATATTTTAAAGGTGGTAAGTGAAAATATTACATATTTTTCAACACTTCCAAAATTAAATTTTGTATTTGTATAATATAATATTAATATTTATACTAAAGCAAATAGAGTTTTTGTTTAGTTTTAAGTTTCAACTTTCAACAGTTAAGTTTTAATAATTCATCAAAATCACATTACATCAATAACCTAAACTACCCGTCGCCGCCACCACCAACATCAATACTTCCCACCACCGCCACCATCAATAATTGCCCACCACCGCCACGCGCTACCATCCGTCACCGCCATCGTCGCGCGCCACCACCACCCGTCACCGCCACCACCGTCTCCGTCATACAACGCCGCAGCACCCGGATACTGTTCTAGTAGATATAGATTTGCATTTGTTTACATGACCCGATCAAGGGAACATATCAAATTATATCTATATTTACATGTTTTCAACAAATTAGCTTTGTTTTTCAACAAAGCTATGTTTTGTTGGGTGACCAATTAACTTTGAACTAAACATCTAAACTCATACATAAAAATAGTACTCAAAATATAGAGTTTTATAAACATTGCCGGGTTGCCATGATCACCATAAGCCTCCGTATAGCTGTGCCACTATATACACATATGACATATGTATGATGGTAAACTAGCATAAAACATTTGCGTTGGGATTTGTTGGCCAGTTATATGCTAACCAGGTCAATTTTATATGTTAGGTTGTTAGGATTTAATCAATTTAATAACACTAGTACGCAGCGGAAATAAATATGTAATATATAAATTAACAAAGTTGTGAATTGTGTACTTTTTAGCAAAGCTCCAATAATCAAAATAATTGATTAGGGTTTAAAGTAAAACCCCTCTACGATCGCACACACGACACCACTATTGTATGTATGCTAGTACCCGATCACGAACTCACAACCCTTTTGTGTTTACCCCTTTTGTGTACCCCAAAAAAAGAGGAGAGAAAACAGACTTTTAGTTAGGGTTTTACCTTTCTATTGTCTTTTTCAAAAACCATAATCCTTAACCCCTTTATATAGGGTAAATAATTAGGGTTATTAAACTTGGTGAACAAGTTTGTGTTGGGTTACAAAATGTAACATCCCAAAACTTTTTGACATTGACCGTTAACTTGTCGTTAGTGACCGTTAGTTACTATGTGTTTTATATGTGTTTATGTGATTAAATGGATTAACGTGAGATATGTGTTAAAGTGATTAAAGTAATGAAAAATAAAGTTGATAATGATTAATAAAGTCATTTAGTGTTCCCGATAGGAAATAAGAGTCGTTAAGTGTTTCCGTATGCGTTAAACGAGCAGTTAAGTGACGAAACGAGTTATAAGGAAGTGCGAGAGCCTAGATGTAAAGTTTTTAAAGTTGTTCCAGCATATATAGGGCATAAGTCACGACCCTAAGGCATAGAAATCAGATCAAAACCCTAGAAAACTCTCACACACAAAACCCTAGGTCAATTCTTCAAGTTCTAGTCGATTTCGGGGGATTTCGGAAGGGTTTTTGCTTGCTCTTCGATCCGTTGATCAACCCTACAGGTATAATATCATTAGTTGAATGTTTATTAAGTTTTAAAGTAGGTTTTGTCCCTGTATATTCGGCCATGAGGGTTGGGATTGTTTAAAGTTGATGTTTTCGGTTAAAAACGACGTTTTCGTGAGTAAAATCGTTAATTGAGTTGGTTAACTACATCAAGATGCAAACTTTAATTTTGAATTATGTTATTTATATGTTTATGAATAAATCCAGGCCAGGTGGTTAATTAGATCCATAAGTGCTCAATTATGTTTTTGTACAAAACGTTGCGGTTTCGAGTCGTTTTGATGATCAAAAAGAGGGATTCATGTGTGCAATTGATTCAAGGATCAATTGATGTTTTTAAAGGCTTAATTGAGTCCTGTTTAATGTTAATTTAATGGGTTAAGGTGTTTATAGGACCTGGGGGTGTCACGAATACGTTTACGAGTCGAAAAACGAAGCAAAAACGCAAAGTCCTCTGACCAGCACCTCATATGCGGCGCATATAACTTATGTGCGGTGCATATCGGGGCCTGGGAGGGTTCTAGGTAATTTTTGAAGCAAATATGAGACGCATATTCAAAGCATGCGCCGCATAAAGTGTCTGTGAGTTCGTTTGAGGTCCGAAACAAGCGTTTAAGGGTCCTATAAGTGTACCTAAGTTAATGGATGGTTTTATAACCTTATTAGGATGGGTTTATACAAGTTTAATGACTATGAACTCGATATAGGTCACTCGGGATAATTGTGAAGCTTGTTAACTTGTGTTTGGTGTATCGTTGCGCGTTCTTGAGGTAAGATACATGACTTTTCTCACGCTGGAGGCACAACAAAATGTGGTTTTCTATAATTAATCTCTTAATCGGATTATCTTATGTGTGTTGGGTTTTCCGGGTTATGCGGGAGGTTATATGGGAATGTATGTATGTTGAAATGACCTAATTTGTTATGTTGACATTTAAAGTAAAAGTAGTTATGTGCATAAGTAGTGTGATGACATTAATGATGTTGCTATGAAATGATTATGATATGTGTTGTTGATAATGTCGTTGATATGCCTTAATGTTGATATGTGATGTCTTATATGTGACAATTAAGTATGATATGTCTAGTTCACTAGATACACGTAAGAGTTGCTATGAGTTGTGCACGTTAGTGGGATTAATTAGGTAAAGAATATACCTAAAGTTAAAGTAAAGTGAAATGTGGGAAACCGTTCTAGCCTTAGTGTTAGTGCGTAAAAAGTAAAGTAAAGATGAATAAGTGATTAGTTTAGGTGAAAGTGTAGCCTAAGCTAATAAAGATAAGAAGTCTCGAGCATAAGTTGTGTTAAGCTTAACCCGTGCTAGTTGAAAAGCTAGTGCGTATGTGGTCGCTTGAGTGGCTCCTTGCGGCATAGTTACGTTGATCTAGTATTTCCGGGTGGAGTGACTAACCACCAATGTTAAAAGCATGACGGGATACTATGGAAATGGCATTGCATTTCTTAAAAGTTAAGATGTGGGAAATCGTGCTAGTTGTAAAGCTAGTGCGTAATATGTAAGTTGTAAGAATAAGTTGATTAAGTTGATTATAAGAATATGTTAATAAAGATGTAAGATGCGAGAATAAGTTGATTAAGATAAGATGTAAAGATGTGATTCGTGAGAATAAGTTGATCAAGATAATATGTAAAGATGTGATTCGTGAGAATAAGTTGATTAAGATAAGATGTAAAGATGTGATTCGTGAGAATAAGTTGATTAAGATAAGATGTAAAGATGTGATTCGTGAGAATAAGTTGATTAAGATAAGATGTAAAGATGTGATTCGTGAGAATAAGTTGATTAAGATAAGATGTAAAGATGTGATTCGTGAGAATAAGTTGATTAAGATAAGATGTAAAGATGTGATTCGTGAGAATAAGTTGATTAAGATAAGATGTAAAGATGTGATTCGTGAGAATAAGTTGATTAAGATAAGATGTAAAGATGTGATTCGTGAGAATAAGTTGATTAAGATAAGATGTAAAGATGTGATTCGTGAGAATAAGTTGATTAAGATAAGATGTAAAGATGTGATTCGTGAGAATAAGTTGATTAAGATAAGATGTAAAGATGTGATTCGTGAGAATAAGTTGATTAAGATAAGATGTAAAGATGTGATTCGTGAGAATAAGTTGATTAAGATAAGATGTAAAGATGTGATTCGTGAGAATAAGTTGATTAAGATAAGATGTAAAGATGTGATTCGTGAGAATAAGTTGATTAAGATAAGATGTAAAGATGTGATTCGTGAGAATAAGTTGATTAAGATAAGATGTAAAGATGTGATTCGTGAGAATAAGTTGATTAAGATAAGATGTAAAGATGTGATTCGTGAGAATAAGTTGATTAAGATAAGATGTAAAGATGTGATTGTGAGAATAAGTTGATTAAGTTGATTATAAGAATATGTTATAAAGATGTAAGATGCGAGAATAAGTTGATTAAGTTGATTATAAGAATATGTTATAAAGATGTAAGATGCGAGAATAAGTTGATTAAGTTGATTATAAGAATATGTATAAATATGTAAGACGTGATATGTTGATTAAGTTGTATGTATATGTTGATATGATATGAAATGTGTTGGGATGTGGCAATAAGTAAAGGGGATTATCTTACGATGTTTATGGATGATATATAATGTGATCATGTTTTGATATATAAAATACGAAGAAGCTTTATGAAAGTAAAATGAAGAACGTTTTATTAAAATGTGTGTATCTTACTTAGCTAATTTATTAGCTAACACTTGCTTTTATGAAAATGTTGTGTCCTTCAGGATAAGCAGGTTTAAGCTAGAGAGATATTTAGCTCGTGAGATGGGTAGAAGAATAAAGGAAGATTAGCATTAGTTTCCCGATGCTTAGGCTTCACCTTTAGCTGTTGTTTGGCTACTTTATTATTATTTGTGTTGCATGTAATAAAGTTGGCATTTATGTTGGTGCCATAATTAACTTGGATTTTACTTTGACTATTACGATGATGCTATTAGTAACACCAAACTTTTATGTAAAGAACCATCCGTTACGGATGAGACATTTTTTAAGTGATTCTTTCCGCTACATTTAAACGCCGTTTGGCAAAGTTTTTGAAAATCCAGGTTTTAAAATGACGGGTGTTACACAAAACCTACCCCAAAACCGGCCCCCATTAGGATAATTAGGAAACATCCCTAATTCCTAATTTTCACTTAAGTTCATCTCTTTTCAAACTATTTAATTAATAAACGTATATTTAACATTTAACAAACGTTTAATTAATTATTTCGTGAACATATTAATTAATTGTAACACCCCAGAGATTTAAGGTAAAAAGAATTTAACCCTTTTTATAGTTTCGACATTAAATTAATTTCCTAGTATTTTATTTTTAGAAATGGGGTTAATTTAGTTGGAACTTTAGCGGATAGCGGGTATTTTATTACCCAAAAAGTGAATGGGGCGTGGCAGCCCCATAGTGTGCCAGCCACCCCTTTTGTTGATGATTCACCATCTTCCTCAACTCCCACCTATTCTTCTCATTTCTTCTTCATTTCTTTCCATTTCCTTTCATGCATTCCTTCACACATTTCTTCAAAACAAAGAGTAACCCTCTCAAGTTCAAGAATAGAAATCTATAATAATAATAACAATCACCACCAAGTAATCTTCATTCAAGAAATTAAAGTTAGGGATTGTAAGTGGGGTGGTGGTGGCCGTTTTTAAGAGAAAGGGAGAAAGAAGGATTCTCAAACTAAAAGTCTTGCATTGGATTGTTGTTGTTGAGGTATTGAATTCCCCTAATTTAGTTTTTATCCTTCTTTCAAAATTAGGGTTCATGGATGAACCAAATTTGGGGGTTTTTGCTAGAAATTGATTTATGGCTAATTTTCCCCAATTCCTTAGTTAACCTAGTTGTCATTGAGTTATGTGTTGAGTTTGATTATGAAATTGATAAGCTTATGTGATAATGTTGGTTTATGAGAAAAGATGAGTTTTTACAAGTAATTGAAATGTTGATGAAAATGGTAGGTTGAACTACCTATGATATGGTGGAAGTAAAATGGAGACTCAATGACAAATGGGTTGGGTTTTGGGTTTAGAGAGGCTAGTGATTGAGTATGGCTAGGTTAAGCTAGTCAATTATAAGCTTATGCATTTTATGACATGATTATAGGTTGAAGCTTGTTTGTGCTTAATCGTTTTAGCTTTGTTGATCTATTTGCGGAGGAGGTGAGTATATTTGCATACCTTTATGTTTACGTTGGGTCAATTGACCACATCATGTTGTAATGTGTTATTCATGTGTGGTAATTGATTTGGCTAGACCCGGGTGGGGTCAATTGTTATGAGGCCTAAGAACCTCCGGGGCCTAAGAACCCCTATTGTTGTTGAGAAAAGGCCTAAGAACCTTCTCGGGGCCTAAGAACCCCGATATTCTCTAATGGATCCATATATGTTGTTTATTTGTGCAAAGGTGAGCATGTAGGTATGGCACGACGGTGTCATGGGTTACATGTAATAGTCCTTTGTGCGTTGCCCTCCTTCGTATTCGTAAATGTATGCAAGTATATTCACTAAGCCTTTGCTTATATTTTAGTTGTTTACCATTTTATAGGTAGTTCCGGAAGAAGGAACTAGTGTTGTTGAATTGAAAGCCTTGGTTTAGAGCTTGAAGTGTTTTGGAAGACTTGAAGGTATTAGGTCATTCGTGGAAGAATGACACTTTTTGGTTTAGAGGCTTAGAAATCCCCTCCTCATGGCTCTTGGTACATTTTGATTTGATGGTCATACTTTTGTTAAAAATTATGTAAACAATCAGGTGCAAAGCTTTTGGGAAAGTTTGTGAATTTGTGTATTTGGTCGAAAATAGTGTCAAAATGGGTAAATGACCCACTTGATGGTGTTCATGGGTTTTGAAACAAGTTGATGTTGTATTATATGTTTAAAAGGTGTCCATGAAGTTGATGTCAATCTCTGGAATGTGTTTTAAGATGTTGTTTTGAAATTTGAAGGTTACAAGTTTGTTCAAGTGTTGAAATGGTCTTAGGTTTGCTGTGCAGCTGCTCACTGCGGCGCAGTGGGGGTGGTTTTGCCCACTGCGGCGCAGTGGAATCCCACGGCCTTAACAGTTTTTCCTCCCACTGCGGCGCAGTGGGAGAGTGTCAAACCCACTGCGGCGCAGTGGGGCTTTTCCAGACTTGAGTCCGAGATTTCCCACTGCGGCGCAGTGGGAGAGTTCTCCACCCACTGCGGCGCAGTGGGGTATATATATATAAAAAAAAAAAAAAAAAAAAAAAAAATCTTGTGTTTTCGGTTTATCGAGTTCAGTTCTTTCAAGTTGGTATCAAAGCCGGGGTTTAAGGGATTTAGGTATTCCCTTGTATAGAGAGTGCCTAGACTTAAACCTTAGTTGAGACTCGACCTTAGGTAACCGAAACTTTTTATGGGACTGAAATATGTGTTTGATAATGTTAGATTATCTATTTGTTAGTATTTAAAGCACAATAAGAAGCCGGCCTTATTGCGGTTGAAATACTAATAAATTTATAAACTAGCGGCATCAAACCTTAGGACGGTGTAGTATCAAGTTATAAGTTTTGGCTCCTAGTCATAGAGTTAGATAGGTTGCGTGATTAAATTCGTTTTATCTACTCTTATTGAAGTATGGCCGACGATCATAATGAGGAAGAAGAGCACCACAAACAGAACGAAGAAGAAGAGCCTTTATTTGCCGAAGGTAGCATGGATATCTCGGATCAAATAGGGAGAGCTTTAGAGAAATATACACCCCTACTACTTAAGAAATTGAATGAGACTATGGAAGGGGCTGTGAATGATCACATAGCCCAAATGATCAGAGAGGAAGTGGCTTTGAATGTGCAACTAGAGTTTGAGAAGAGGGATGGCAAGGGTAAGGACAAAAAGAATGTAGAAGAGAAAGAAGTAGAAGTGACTGGAGAAAGGGGTTACAAGAAGAAGTTCACCTTTCGAGACTTTGAAGTGTGTCACCCACCGGAGTATCACGGTGATCGTGATCCCATCGTTTGTACACGATGGATATCGGAGATTGAAGGGGCATTCCGCACTAGTCAATGCCCCTCGCACCTGAAGGTCATTTTTGCGGTTGGTATGCTAAGGAATAGTGGAAAGAGATGGTGGGATAGTTTGTTGGCAATAAAGAAGGAAGCATTAGATCATGTTGAATGGCCCGAATTCAAGACAATGTTTTTCAAGGAGTTTAGATCAGAAGCTGAAGTGACCAAGTTGAGAAGTGAATTTCTCAATGATTGTCAAGGTAGTATGAGTTTGAACGAATTTCGAACCCACTTCTTGGACAAGGCTCAATTTTGTCCGGAATTTCTTGAGAACGACCAATTGTTGAAGGAGCAATTTTATATGAAGTTGAAGAAGAGCTTGAGGGAAAGGATAAGCCTACGTCAAATGGAATCTTTTTCCATGTTGGCGGATGTGGCTAGAGACCATGAAATTGAACAATCAAGAGTTGATGATGATGGTGAGTTGAAGAGGAAGCATGAGGGGACCAACTCTCCGAACAAACGGTTTAGACGAGAGGGTAGTTCCGGCAACCACTCTACTAGCAAGAATATCCCTTGGTGCCGACCGTGCAAGAGGAATCATTGGGGGTATGTAAGGTGGCGGGGAAAGGTTGTTTTACTTGTGGGAAACCGGGGCATTCAAGCCAGGAGTGCAAGTCCAAGCCACAAAAGGCCATCATATGCTACAAGTGCTTTGAGGAGGGCCACATGAGAAGCTCATGCCCTAAGTTGACCCAAGAGGAGAGACTCGAGGAAAAGAGGAGGGAAGCGGAAAGGAAAAACGCCCAAATTCATGGGAACCAACGAGGAAGGTCCTTTCAACTCACCGTGGATCAAGCAAGGAACACGAATGATGTCGTCACAGGTACATTCCTTGTTTATAATGTGCCTATGCGAATTCTCTTTGATTCGGGGGCGAATAGATCATTCGTTGCAACTAGAGTAATTCATGTTATTCCCGTGTCAAAGTCGTGTCTAGAAAATACTTTGCAAGTTGAGGTTGGTAATGGTAGAATGGAATTAGTGAAGGATGTGTATAGGGGATGTGAAATTAAAATTTCTTCGGAACTCTTTCAAGCCAATTTAATTCCTTTTCCGATGGGAGAGTTTGATATAATTTTGGGTATGGATTGGTTAAGCTCTTGTAACGCCAAAATCGCGTGTGATGAAAAGGCGATATATTTGAAGACTTCTAAAGGCGAAGACTTGGTGGTGTATGGTGATAGGAAGGAACGATTTATTTCCGTATGTACTTTTGCTCGAGCTAAACGTTACATTTCTCATGGATGTCATGCTTATCTTGCTCACATCGTTGATGTTGAAAAGAAACCTCTAACTATCGAAGACATCCCTATTGTTAGTGAATTCGCCGATGTTTTTCCCGAAGAATTGCCGGGCATTCCTCCCGAACGGCAAGTTGAGTTTTCCATTGATCTCATTCCGGGGGCTAACCCCATTGCTAAAACTCCCTACCGTTTGGCTCCATCGGAGATGCAAGAGATGATGAAGCAACTACAAGAATTACTTGATAAGGGTTTTATTCGACCTAGTAACTCTCCTTGGGGCGCACCGGTACTTTTTGTCAAGAAGAAGGATGGAAGCATGCGTATGTGTATCGACTATCGGGAACTCAACAAAGTCACCGTAAAGAACAAGTATCCTTTGCCTAGAATCGACGACTTATTCGATCAACTTCAAGGAGCGTCATATTTCTCAAAAATAGATCTTCGTTCGGGTTACCATCAACTCAAAGTACGTGATGAAGATATTCCTAAGACCGCCTTCCGTACTCGTTATGGTCATTTTGAGTTTGTTGTCATGCCTTTTGGTCTTACAAATGCTCCCGCGGCTTTCATGGATCTCATGAACCGTGTTTGTCGCCCTATGCTCGATAAATCCGTAATCGTATTCATTGATGATATTCTTATTTACTCTAAAAGCTCAACCGATCATGGAGTTCATATACGTGAGGTGTTGGAAGCATTACGCAAGGAGAAGCTCTATGCCAAATTCTCCAAATGCGAATTTTGGTTAAGAGAAGTGCAATTTCTTGGCCACGTTGTTAATAGTGAGGGAATTATGGTGGACCCGGCCAAGATTAATGCGGTGATGAAGTGGGAGCAACCAAAGAACCCGTCGGAGATTAGGAGTTTTCTTGGTCTAGCGGGCTATTACCGTCGTTTTATTCAAGACTTCTCTAAAATAGCTTCCCCATTGACCAAGTTGACTCGAAAGAATATCAAGTTCGAATGGAAAAGCGAGCAAGAGTTGGCTTTTCAACAACTTCGAGAAAGGCTAAGTCAAGCACCGGTCCTTGTTTTACCGGATGGACTTGAAGATATGGTGGTATATTGTGATGCATCGTCTAATGGCCTAGGTTGTGTTCTTATGCAACGGGGTAAAGTCATCGCCTACGCTTCAAGGCAATTGAAAGAACATGAAAAACGATACCCTACTCATGATTTGGAGCTAGCGGCGGTGGTATTTGCTTTGAAGATTTGGCGCCATTATCTCTATGGAGTCAAGTTTACTATCTATTCCGATCATAAGAGCCTCAAATACTTCTTTGAGCAAAGAGACCTCAACAATCGCCAACGAAGATGGTTAGATCTTTTGAAAGATTATGATTGCGAGATTTTGTATCATCCCGGGAAGGCTAATGTGGTAGCGGACGCTTTGAGTCGGAAGAGTTCTCATCATGCCTTAGTCGTTTCACCCCTTTGGGTTTTGATCACCAATGACTTCTTTGATCAAATTAGAGAAGCTCAAGAGAGAGCCTTGCAACGAGATCCGAAGAAAGAAAGAATACAAGGTCAAATCCAATATTTCACTAAGGATTCTCGTGACCTTACCGTACGTTTTGGGAGGATTTGGATCCCATTTTCTTGTGAGTTGAAACAAGTTCTACTTGATGAAGCCCACAAATCCAAATATTCTATTCACCCCGGTGCTACAAAAATGTATCATGACTTGAAGGTAGAATATTGGTGGCCCGGAATGAAGCGGGATGTGGTGAAATATGTCGAAAGGTGTTTGACTTGTGCACAAGTGAAAGCGGAGCATCAAAAGCCCTATGGTATGATGCAACCCTTGGAAATTCCCAAATGGAAGTGGGAAGATATTACTATGGATTTCGTCACCAAATTGCCCAAGACACCTAGAAACCAATTCGATACGATATGGGTAGTAGTTGATAGATTAACCAAGAGTGCTTTGTTTCTTCCTATTCGTGAGGCGTCGTCCTCCGAGGTATTGGCAAAGGTTTATGTAAAGGAAGTTGTAGCAAGACATGGTGTGCCCGTCTCCATTGTTTCGGATAGGGACACTCGATTCACTTCTCACTTTTGGCGGAAGTTTCATGAAGATATGGGTACCAAGCTCAAGCTTAGCACCGCTTATCACCCACAAACGGATGGTCAAAGTGAGAGAACCATTCAAACGCTTGAAGACATGCTTCGGGCATGTATAATTGATTTTGGAGGCACTTGGGATCTTCACTTGCCTTTGGTGGAATTCTCTTACAACAATAGCTACCATTCTAGCATCCAAATGCCGCCCTATGAAATGTTGTATGGGAGGAAATGTCGATCTCCAATTTGTTGGGGAGAAGTAGGTCAAAGAGAAATAGGTGGCACGGAAGTAGTGTTAAAGACCATCGAAAAGATGGATGTGATCAAAGAGAGATTAAAAGCGGCTCAAGATCGGCAAAAGTCTTACGCGGATAAAAGGAGGAGACCGATTGAGTTTCAGGTGGGCGATCGTGTTTTGTTGAAAGTCTCCCCGTGGAAAGGTGTTCTACGGTTTAGAAAACGTGGGAAGCTAAGTCCTCGTTTCATTGGCCCGTTTAAAATATTGGCCAAGGTTGGCAAGGTTGCTTACCGTTTGGAGTTACCGGATGAACTTTCGGGAATTCATCCAACTTTCCATGTGTCTCATCTTAGAAAATGCCTTGCCGATGAGTCTTCTTATGTGTCATTAAATGAAATAGAGATTGATAACAAGTTGAACTACATTGAAGAGCCGATTGCCATAGTTGAAGAAGAACTTAGAAAGGTACAAAATAAGACGGTGAGGACTTATAAGATTTTGTGGAAGCATGGTAAGATGTCCGATTGTACGTGGGAGTCCGAGCGTGACGTCCTAGTTTACTATCCGTCTTTGCATATGGCTTGGATCACGAGGCCGTGATCCGTTCCAAGTGGGGGAGAGTTGTAACACCCCAGAGATTTAAGGTAAAAAGAATTTAACCCTTTTTATAGTTTCGACATTAAATTAATTTCCTAGTATTTTATTTTTAGAAATGGGGTTAATTTAGTTGGAACTTTAGCGGATAGCGGGTATTTTATTACCCAAAAAGTGAATGGGGCGTGGCAGCCCCATAGTGTGCCAGCCACCCCTTTTGTTGATGATTCACCATCTTCCTCAACTCCCACCTATTCTTCTCATTTCTTCTTCATTTCTTTCCATTTCCTTTCATGCATTCCTTCACACATTTCTTCAAAACAAAGAGTAACCCTCTCAAGTTCAAGAATAGAAATCATAATAATAATAACAATCACCACCAAGTAATCTTCATTCAAGAAATTAAAGTTAGGGATTGTAAGTGGGGTGGTGGTGGCCGTTTTTAAGAGAAAGGGAGAAAGAAGGATTCTCAAACTAAAAGTCTTGCATTGGATTGTTGTTGTTGAGGTATTGAATTCCCCTAATTTAGTTTTTATCCTTCTTTCAAAATTAGGGTTCATGGATGAACCAAATTTGGGGGTTTTTGCTAGAAATTGATTTATGGCTAATTTTCCCCAATTCCTTAGTTAACCTAGTTGTCATTGAGTTATGTGTGAGTTTGATTATGAAATTGATAAGCTTATGTGATAATGTTGGTTTATGAGAAAAGATGAGTTTTTACAAGTAATTGAAATGTTGATGAAAATGGTAGGTTGAACTACCTATGATATGGTGGAAGTAAAATGGAGACTCAATGACAAATGGGTTGGGTTTTGGGTTTAGAGAGGCTAGTGATTGAGTATGGCTAGGTTAAGCTAGTCAAGTTGTGATTATAAGCTTATGCATTTTATGACATGATTATAGGTTGAAGCTTGTTTGTGCTTAATCGTTTTAGCTTTGTTGATCTATTTGCGGAGGAGGTGAGTATATTTGCATACCTTTATGTTTACGTTGGGTCAATTGACCACATCATGTTGTAATGTGTTATTTCATGTGTGGTAATTGATTTGGCTAGACCCGGGTGGGGTCAATTGTTATGAGGCCTAAGAACCTCCGGGGCCTAAGAACCCCTATTGTTGTTGAGAAAAGGCCTAAGAACCTCTCGGGGCCTAAGAACCCCGATATTCTCTAATGGATCCATATATGTTGTTTATTTGTGCAAAGGTGAGCATGTAGGTATGGCACGACGGTGTCATGGGTTACATGTAATAGTCCTTTGTGCGTTGCCCTCCTTCGTATTCGTAAATGTATGCAAGTATATTCACTAAGCCTTTGCTTATATTTTAGTTGTTTACCATTTTATAGGTAGTTCCGGAAGAAGGAACTAGTGTTGTTGAATTGAAAGCCTTGGTTTAGAGCTCGAAGTGTTTTTGGAAGACTTGAAGGTATTAGGTCATTCGTGGAAGAATGACACTTTTTGGTTTAGAGGCTTAGAAATCCCCTCCTCATGGCTCTTGGTACATTTTGATTTGATGGTCATACTTTTGTTAAAAATTATGTAAACAATCAGGTGCAAAGCTTTTGGGAAAGTTTGTGGATTTGTGTATTTGGTCGAAAATAGTGTCAAAATGGGTAAATGACCCACTTGATGGTGTTCATGGGTTTTGAAACAAGTTGATGTTGTATTATATGTTTAAAAGGTGTCCATGAAGTTGATGTCAATCTCTGGAATGTGTTTTAAGATGTTGTTTTGAAATTTGAAGGTTACAAGTTTGTTCAAGTGTTGAAATGGTCTTAGGTTTGCTGTGCAGCTGCTCACTGCGGCGCAGTGGGGGTGGTTTTGCCCACTGCGGCGCAGTGGAATCCCACGGCCTTAACAGTTTTTCCTCCCACTGCGGCGCAGTGGGAGAGTGTCAAACCCACTGCGGCGCAGTGGGGCTTTTCCAGACTTGAGTCCGAGATTTCCCACTGCGGCGCAGTGGGAGAGTTCTCCACCCACTGCGGCGCAGTGGGGTATATATATAAAAAAAAAAAAAAAAAAAAAAAAAATCTTGTGTTTTCGGTTTATCGAGTTCAGTTTTTCATTAATATACTACATTAATCATATTAATTAATTACATAGTGTATTTGTGTCAATACGTGTGACCCCGTAGGCTTAAAATTTTTTCGGACATGCGTTTATTTAACGTGATCATATTTCAACAGCTCCCACTTGAGCATGTTATAATAAAGGCAATAACATTGGTTAGCGTCTAGCAACACGCCAATGCTCCCGGAAATATTTAAGTATAGTTTCTTAAAATATATTTGAAATGGTTTCATTGTTTACTATCCCTTTGTTTCAGATACCTTTGTTAAATATTGATATGGATCAAAGTCATTCCATAATTTAACGATTTTGTTTCTCATTTCTATAACTAATTAAGATTACCAAATTAATCGAGACACATCTAGATTTCATTTGGGTACGACCATACACACATCTTAATTAATTCTAATGAGGGTCCCAATGGTATCATTCTTCAATAACTAGTTGAAGGAACAAATCCTATTTTGACTACACGTGTCAGTCATATATTTCACTACACTTATGAAAATAGCCATTTGTTACTACCTTATTCAGGATAGCTAGAACTATATCAAGAAAATGCAATCCATACATGCATAACCTGCTTGTATCTCAAGTCTAAGGATAAGTAAAGCAACCATTCACAAATTTCACTTAATGACGCCGATACATAAAGTGATAATTCGTTAGTGGGGTAGTCCAATATGCATCTTATGGATATCATGTAAGTTTGGTAGGACCATCCTTAATATTCTAAGAATATTACCAATCACTCAGATTTGTCTTAGTTTAACTATATTCCCATATAGTTAATCGACAATGGACAATTTAGAATATAAATTATTCATTGATTTAAACATGCAAATATAGGATACAATTATATATTAAATGAAAACAAACATACCAAGTACTTTAATTCATTTATTAAATAATAATAATAATAATAATAATAATAATAATAATAATAATAATAATAATAATAATAATAATAATAATCGTTTAATAATAATAATAATAATAATAATAATAATAATAATAATAATAATAATAATCACAATAATGATATAATCTCTTATATAAATAAACGAAGATAATAATAATAATAATAATAATAATAATAATAATAATAATAATAATAATAATAATAATAATAATAATAATAATAATAATAATAATAATAATAATAATAATAATAATAATAATAATAATAATAATAATAATAATAATAATAATAATAATAATAATAATAATAATAATAATAATAATAATAATAATAATAATAATAATAATAATAATAATAATAATAATAATAATAATAATAATAATAATAATAATAATAATAATAATAATAATAATAATAATAATAATAATAATAATAATAATAATAATAATAATAATAATAATAATAATAATAATAATAATAATAATAATAATAATAATAATAATAATAATAATAATAATAATAATAATAATAATAATAATAATAATAATAATAATAATAATAATAATAATAATAATAATAATAATAATAATAATAATAATAATAATAATAATAATAATAATAATAATAATAATAATAATAATAATAATAATAATAATAATAATAATAATAATAATAATAATAATAATAATAATAATAATAATAATAATAATAATAATAATAATAATAATAATAATAATAATAATAATAATAATAATAATAATAATAATAATAATAATAATAATAATAATAATAATAATAATAATAATAATAATAATAATAATAATAATAATAATAATAATAATAATAATAATAATAATAATAATAATAATAATAATAATAATAATAATAATAATAATAATAATAATAATAATAATAATAATAATAATAATAATAATAATAATAATAATAATAATAATAATAATAATAATAATAATAATAATAATAATAATAATAATAATAATAATAATAATAATAATAATAATAATAATAATAATAATAATAATAATAATAATAATAATAATAATAATAATAATAATAATAATAATAATAATAATAATAATAATAATAATAATAATAATAATAATAATAATAATAATAATAATAATAATAATAATAATAATAATAATAATAATAATAATAATAATAATAATAATAATAATAATAATAATAATAATATCAAATAATTATGTATATATAAAGTGACTATATATATAAATTTAACATCCAAAAATGTATAAATGTAAATAATAATAATAATAATAATAATAATAATAATAATAATAATAATAATAATAATAATAATAATAATAATAATAATAATAATAATGTCTGGCACCTTTCTGAACTCCGGGTTCGTTGGCTATGATTATTGCACCAGAATTGTCGCAATACATATCTATAGGTGTGTTATTTGAGGGAATCACGTTAAGCCCAGAAATAAACTTCCTAAACCAGACTGCTTCCATGGCGGCTTCTGAGGCGGCAATGTACTCAGACTCTGTCGCAGACATAGCAACTGTGGTTTGCTATTTGCTCTTCCAATCCACCGCGCCTCATTTTAAAATGAACACATATCCTGACTGAGATTTTGTATCATCTCTATTAGTTTGAAATCCAGCATCACAGTATCCAGTCACTTTGAGCTCTACATCAGGATTTCCTCCATACACCAGAAATAAGTCTTTAGTAGCTCGCAGATACTTAAGAATGTTCTTCACAGCAGTCCAGTGACTTTCACCTGGATTCTGTTGATATCGGCTAACGATATTTTGTGTGAAAGCACTATATCAGGTCTGGTGCATCTTACCGCATACATAATAGATCCCATAACCGAAGCATAAAGAACCCTCTGCATACGCTCCACCTCATCAGGTGTAGAGGCACCTTGTTTGCTAGATTAGCCTGCATGGGTACGAAACCACGCTTGGAATTCTCCATCTTGAATCTCTTCAAGATCTTATCAATATAAGCACTTTGACTTAGTCCAATCAACCGTTTAGTTCTATCTCTGTAGATCTTGATTCCAAGAATGAATGCTGCTTCACCCAAGTCTTTCATAACAAAACACTTTCCAAGATGGGATTTTACATCTGTAACATCCCGAAACTTTTATTTAACGGTTGACTTGAATCTTTAAGTCAACATCGCGTGTCCGTTAAGTCTCTAGGAGATTTAAGGATTATATGTGTTTAATGTACTATATGTGTAAGGATTTAATGCCTTAATGATTGATGTAATTATGTGTTTAAGGTTTATTTTAAATGCCTTAGAGGTGCTTGAAGTGTTTAATGTGTTGTAAGTATTCTCAATAGGTGATTTTAGCCTAATATGAGTCATAAGGAAGTCTAAGGACTAGTTTTGACATATGTGAAAACTAAAAAATGGGATTAGGGGTTACTAGTAAGATCATTAGCCCCAACATCATATTTCACTCTTCTCCTATGAACCCTAGAACTGCTCCCCTTTCTCTTGAGCAATCCTAGTGCGTTTCTTGCGATTTCGGGTGGATTTATGATCAATCGATGCACGTATTCGATCCGTTAATCATACTCCAAGGTATAGATGGTAATCCTTGCTTATTATCACTCAATTGCATCCTTATAATTCGTTCATACCTGGACCTATTGAGTAATGGTTGATTGAAATTGTTTTGTGGTTAGATTTGACGATTTCGGGTCATTCGGTGATTGTTATTGCAATCATTTGGTATCTTGAGATTTCCTACAGGTATGAAATATTTGTTAATGTCATTTTTAAGTTCAAATAGGACTAATATAGGGTTCACATCTGGTCTTGAGGTTTGATTTGGATTCGATGCGGTTGTGAGTCGATTTAGGTCATTTCAGGTGTCAAATCGATTGTAAAATGAGTATAATGAATCCATGAATCAATTGATGATTTCATAATGATAATTAAGTCATATTTTGGTGTATATGAACTGTAGAGGTCGTGGTGATTTGCCATGGATGTTTGATGGTCGAAATTGCTTTCAAAACGGTAAGGATTTCGAGGCCTGAAACTGTTTTCATATTGCAAAAAAAATCACATCTTTCTTATATGAATGAGTTAGGAGATTAATCCTACATTTTTGAAAAATCTATATGTGTCCTCTAAATTCGATATGAACAAAGATCCTTTTGAATTTGCTCAGAGATGGGCGAAAAATGTTGTTTTCAAATAGTAGTCAGATTTCGGGAAAATTGTGCAGGCCTGTTTTGCAAAAGTCATAAAATATTCATTAGAGCTCTTCAATAATCAAACCTTACATTTCTAAACAGGTCTTTTAGACCTTTACATTTGTTAAGAATGATGTTTTGTCTCATTTGGTCATCTTGTATGCCAAAAGTAGTCTACAAAACTGAAAGTAGTCAAAAAAAAAGACTAGTAGTCTACATATAGATGAAGGTAGTAAACAGTGACGATTATTCGACACATATATAAACTGAAGGTCAGTTTAGCCTCATTTATACTCGTTGATTGGTCCCATGTTTATTCTAGGTAGTCAGAAATACTTGCTTTGCATGGTAGCTTTAGTTATCGTTTGTCTGCGCTTCTTCGAGGTAAGATACATAACTTTGACACGTTGATGGTTCAACAAAAACATGGTTTTCATATAATAACTTCCCCAAATGATATCTTGTTTTCTTATGGGTATTCTGGATTATACGGGAGGTAATATGGGCTATGTAGAGGTATATTAAAGCCTAAAATGCTACCCCGATGAAATGTATCGAGATGAGATGCTATGAGACGTTATGAAATGTTATGTACTGTCATGTAATGTTTTGAGATGATTCATGAGATGAAATGATATGAAATGATTTATCTGGGTTATCATCTGGGTTATGACTTTGTTCATCTGGGTTATAACTTAGTTCATCTGGGTTATGACTTAGTTCATCTGGGTTATGACTTAGTTCATATGGGTTATGACTTTGTTCATCTGGGTTATGACTTAGTTCATCTGGGTTATGAATTTGTCCATCTAGAGTATGAAATGATATGATATGATGTGAAATGCTATGAAATGCTATAAAATGTTGTGAAATGCGATATGTGATAATGCTATGTGAAATGTGCATGAAATACATGGCTTGTTCATCTAGATCACTAGACTTTTTAAGTTGCCACGACACGTGCACGTTTAAGGGCCCAAACATTAATGAGATGTGATGAGATATGATTTGATATGATATGTGAAAATGCTCGAGCTAATTTACAGAGATGAAAATGTTAAGCTTAACCCGTACATGCCTTTGCCAGGGTAGTGCGTTTGATGTGGTTGCTTGGGTGGCTCCTTGCAACGAGGTCCAACGTGAAGAGTAACTCCGGGAGGTATGACCAACCCCATTGTCTTGTACATACGGACTACTCCGGGATTGGCTAGCCATTCCTTAACGACATTGACGGACCTACGTAAGGCTTATCCATCTAGTTGGGTGTGAGGTTCCCTGTATGGTCTTATGACCGCCTACACACAAACTTACACCTTATATGATATGTGTGACTTATTTCACACTTTACATAGATGCTTATATGTTAAATGAGATGTAAAAGATGACTAGGCACATCTAGGATGATTCATCCTATTATGAAGATGTTGATGTGATGACATGTTATGAAAGATGTGATGCTTTGATGTGATACGTGCGTTAACGATATAATATGACCTTTCTGTAATATTTAAATGGACAAACGATTTATTAACCATGTGTTGTCTTACTTAGCTAATTCGTTAGCTAACACTTGTTTCTTGAAATGTGTTGTTCCCTCAGGTTTAGCAAGCTTGATCTAGATGAAGAATAATGTGCGAGGCATGGGTAGATTGAAATGAAGTTGGCTTTAGTTTACCCATAGTTGCTTCTCATATTAGACATTTTCATTTTGTCTAGACATTAATGACTTGCAATTACTTTAATGTCGGTTGTTTTATGTTGGGCAACCGTTGGATTTCCATTTGAACTATTTATGATGACATTGGTAGTAACACCATTTGATAAATGAACCAAACAGGTCCTTTTGGTTTGGTCTTTTAAAGTTTACTTCCGCTATCTTTTGACGACGTTAGGCGAAAATTTTTGGAAATCCATATTTTTAAACGACATGTGTTAAAACTGGTATCAGAGCAATGGTTTAAGTGAACCAATGACTATTTTACCATATGATTTGGACTTAAACCGTAAGATAGGACATTCCAGGCTTAAGTAGTTGTGCTTTAGCCTTAAGATGAGGTGCTTTTAGGATGGGTTGGGATGAGTGAGAGTGTAGGATTAAGGCTTCATATTCTTAGATGTGTTTTTATGTGTATACTCGTGTTGTGTAGCCTTTACACCTCTGTTTCTCGCTCTCTACGTCGCTAAACTGTTCTATTGCTACGAAGACGATCTCTGAAGGTAATGTGTTATTTCCCCATTTGGAATTTGATAGAATGCGTATTGAATTGTGTGCATAGAATTATGACTGAAAGGGGAAGTTTTGTGAGATAAGACTCGGTCAATGATGTCCAACCCACGAGGTTAGTGACAAGGACCGCTATGGAAATGAAATGTTGTATGCAGGATAAAGATCACGTGAATGGAATTGCTGAAAAGAAGGCAATACACAAATGTGGTAATGAACACGCATGTGAAAGGATACAATTACAATTATGGTCCGGAATATAATTGCAAGTGTATCATGACGCGAGCGTGTTTGTGTGGCCATGCTTGTGTTGACAGCGGTGTAAAGTGATGAAGTTGGAGAGATTTCAATGTATTGCATTCTTATGTGTTGACAGAAAACATCGGGTTATAACTCTAATGAGATTGATGCCTTAAGTGCGTGGAATTATTCCTTCATTGTGGTGAACTACCTATGTGCTATGTCATTTTATGTGTTTTATGAGAATACTCTATAGATGTTGATGTCGAAGGAGTGATAAATGGATTATGTTCAAGTTAAGCTATAATGATTGTGGATTGCATTTGATTCATGAATCTCATAAAAAGGGAATAAAAGTAGTATTCGTCGAGTAGATATGCGGGGTCTCCTTGAATAGTAATTTGATGCTAAGATGATAAATTAGTAATGATAGCGTTTTCATTGGTTCGTGAGGGATACTTCGGTTATTCCCTCAAGATCGAAGTTGAATCCTCCATGTTAAATCTAATTGCCTTCTACAATATGAGTGATATGATGTCGACGATGGATTAGATTGACAGACGTGGATATTGTTGTACGTTTTATGAATTGTGTTAATCGGTCATGTGGAAGATGGGTTTTCTCTCTCTTGGTGCTTAATAAAGTGTTGTAGTAAGGTCATTTCCTTGACAAAGATTCTCAAGTTTATTATATCGATACAATGTTATTTTCTCGCATGTGTGATTGATTCACTAAAGGCAAAACTTTTTGTTTCTAATGTTGATATTGCACATGTATTTCCTGATGTGTTCCCTGAAGATCTCTTTAGTCTTCTTTCTGACCATGAGTTCGAGTTCTCTACTAAGCTTATGCCTGGTGCTACTCCTGTTGCTAAAGCCCCTTATCGTTTTGCTCCTACAGAAATGAAGGTTATACAGATTCAGGAACTGCTTGATAAAGGCTTTATTCGTTTGAGTTCTTCTCCTTGGGGAGCTCATATCTTGTTTTGTAAAAAGAATGACGGTTCTGTTCGTATGTGTATCGATTACCGGGAGCTTAATAAGTGAACGGTTAAGAATAGATATCTTCTTCCTCGTATTGATGATCTTTTTGATCAACTCCAAGGTGCTTCCTATTTTTCAAAAAACCGATTTACGTCCTGGTTATCACCAATTGAAAGTCGAGGAGAAAAGTGTAGCTAAGACAGCCTTCCGTACTCTTTATGGTCATTTTGAGATTCTAGTCATGCCTTTTGGTCTGACAAATGCGCCGGCTGTTTATGGATCTTATGAATCATGTTTTTCGCTCGTTTTGGGATCATTTCGTGATTGTCTTTATTGATGATATCTTGGTCTATTCAAAGACTAAAGCCGAAAATCGTGAGCATTTAAGGGCTGTTTTTTGAAGTCCTTAGGGAGAGGAAGCTTTATGCAAAATTCTCCAAATGCGAATTCTGGCTTAAGGAGTTCATTTCCTTGAGCATGATATTTCTTCGGATGGAATTAAAGTTGACACTTCCAAGATTGAAGATGTATCAAAGTGGGAGCAACCTAAGGCTCCTACTGAGATCAAGAGTTTTCTTGGTTTAGCGGGTTACTACCAGAGGTTATTCAAGATTTCTCCAAGATTTCTAAGCCTATGACCGAGTTGATGAAGAAAGGAGTGAAGTTCTTGTGGACTGATTCACAAGAAAGAGCTTTTTAGACGTTGAAAGAAAGAAATTGTGTAAAGCTCCTATTCTATCCTTACTCGAGGACACTGATGATTTGGTTGTGTATAGAAATGCTTCTGCTACGGGTTTGGGTTGTACTCTTATGCAGCGAGACAAAGTCATTACTTATGCTTCACACCAGTTGAAGCCTCATGAGAATAATTACCCTACTCATGACCTTGAGCTTGTTGTGGTAGTCTTTGCATTGAAGTTGTGGAGACATTATCTTATGACACTAAGTACACTCTGTTTACTGACCCTAAGAGCTTGCAACATGTCTTTACTCAGAAAGATGTAAATGTGAGACGATGTACATGGGGAGAAATGCTTAAAGATTTAGATTGTGAGATTAAATACCATCCGGGTAAAGCTAATGTGGTGGCGGATGCTTCGAGGCGAAAAGGGCAAGCTACTAAAAAGTTATGTGTTATGGTTACTTGAGTTGAATTTGGGTTGCTTTAACTCATCAAGTCAGCTTAGGTTGAAGCTCCTTTAGATGCTAATGTGAATGATGAAGGTATAGGCAAAAAGAAACGACTAGAGATGGACGTGAACAACTGAGGCCTTCAAACTTACAAGGGCTGAATGTGAGTACCTTATTTGGTAGCAACCGAGAGCTACAAAGATGTATGCTGATTGAAACCCATTTATTGGTGTCTGAATATCAAGAATGATGTAATAATGCACGTGCAAAGATATGTAACGCGTGCTCAAGTCAAACCTGAGCGCCAAACGCTATATGGAAAGATGTAACGATTGGTTATTCTGAAGCAGAAAAGTACTTATATTACCATGGATTATGTGATGAAGTTGCTTAAAATCCCAAAGGGCAATGATGTGATATGAGTCGTTGTAGACTGTTTGACAAAAATGCTCTTTTCCTCGTTTCTCGTGAGTATGTGCACGTGGCGGAGCTTGCCACTTTGTATAAAGGTGAAGTAAGCATGGAGTTCCGTTATCTAATGTGTGAGTCTTCATAAGAGGGTAAACTTTTGAAGATATATGATAGGTGTTTTTGTATTGCTTTTGGATGACATCCATAGAACTTGCATGAGTGTTATTGAACATTTGCCTTTGTGACTCCATTGGGAGATATGAGTATTGATGCTAAGAAATGATTGTAGATGATCCGGTTGAGATTCTTGGCTGGAAGTAAAAGAAGCTTCGTAGGAAGTTAATTGAGTCTGTGCTAGTGAGATGGAATCATATTTATGGTGAAAGTTGATTCGGAAATTATCCTCACCTATTTTATGCTGAAGTGATTCCGAGGACGGAATCCTCTTAAGGGGGAGGTAATTGTAACATCCTGAAACTTTTATTTAACGGTTGACTTGAGTCTTTAAGTCAACATCGCGTGTCCGTTAAGTCTCTAGGAGATTTAAGGATTATATGTGTTTAATGTGCTATATGTGTAAGGCTTTAATGCCTTAGTGATTGATGTGATTATGTGTTTAAGGTTTATTTTAAATGCCTTAGAGGTGCTTGAAGTGTTTAATGTGTTGTAAGTATTCTCAATAGGTGATTTTAGCCTAATATGAGTCATAAAGAAGTCTAGGGACTAGTTTTGACATATGTGAAAACTAAAAAACGGGATTAGGGGTTACTAATCAGATCATTAGCCCCAACATCATATTTCACTCTTCTCCTACGAACCCTAGAACTACTCCCCTTTCTCTTGAGCAATCCTAGTGCGTTTCTTGCGATTTCGGGTGGATTTATGATCAATCGATGAACGTATTCGATCCGTTAATCATCCTCCAAGGTATAGATGGTAATCCTTGCTTATTATCACTCAATTTCATCCTTATAATTCGTTCATACCTGGACCTATTGAGTAATGGTTGATTGAAATTGTTTTGTGGTTAGATTTGACGATTTCGGGTCATTCGGTGATTGTTATTGCAATCATTTGGTATCTTCAGATTTCCTACAGGTATGAAATAATTGTTAATGTCATTTTTATGTTCAAATAGGACTAATATAGGGTTCACATCTGGTCTTGAGGTTTGATTTGGATTCGATTGCGGTTGTGAGTCGATTTAGGTCATTTCAGGTGTCAAATCGATTGTAAAATGAGTATAATGAATCCATGAATCAATTGATGAATTCATAATGATAGTTAAGTCATATTTTGGTGTATATGAACTGTAGATGTCGTGGTGATTTGCCATGGATGTTTGATGGTCGAAATTGCTTTCAAAACGGTAAGGATTTCGAGGCCTGAAACTGTTGTCATATTGCAAAAAAAATCACATCTTTCTTATATGAATGAGTTAGGAGATTAATCCTACATTTTTGAAAAATCTTTATGTGTCCTCTAAATTCGATATGAACAAAGATCCTTTTGAATTTGCTCAGAGATGGGCGAAAAATGTTGTTTTCAAATAGTAGTCAGATTTCGGGAAAATTGTGCACGCCTGTTTTGTAAAAGTCATAAATTATTCATTAGAGCTCTTCAGGAGTCAAAACTTACATTTCTAAATAGGTCTTTGAGTCCTCTACATTTGTTAAGAATTATGTTTTGTCTCACTTGGTCATCTTGTATGCCAAAAGTAGTCTACAAAAAATAGACTAGTAGTCTATATATAGATGAAGGTAGTCAACAGTGATGATTATTCGACACATATATAAACTGAAGGTCGGTTTAGCCTCATTTATACTCGTTGATTGGTCCCATGTTTATTCTAGGTAGTCAGAAATACTTGCTTTGCATGGTAGCTTTAGTTATCGTTTGTCTGCGCTTCTTCGAGGTAAGATACATAACTTTGACACGTTGATGGTTCAACAAAAACATGGTTTTCATATAATAACTTCCCCAAATGATATCTTGTTTTCTTATGGGTATTCTGGATTATACGGGAGGTAATATGGGCTATGTAGAGGTATATCAAAGCCTAAAATGCTACCCCGATGAAATGTATCGAGATGAGATGCTATGAGACGTTATGAAATGTTATGTACTGTCATGTAATGTTTTGAGATGATTCATGAGATGAAATGATATGAAATGCTTTATCTGGGTTATGACTTAGTTCATCTGGGTTATGACTTAGTTCATCTGGGTTATGACTTAGTTCATCTGGGTTATGACTTTGTTCATCTGGGTTATGACTTAGTTCATCTGGGTTATGACTTTGTTCATCTGGGTTATGACTTAGTTCATCTGGGTTATGACTTTGTTCATCTGGGTTATGACTTAGTTCATCTGGGTTATGACTTAGTTCATCTGGGTTATGACTTAGTTCATCTGGGTTATGACTTAGTTCATATGGGTTATGACTTAGTTCATCTGGGTTATGACTTAGTTCATCTGGGTTATGACTTAGTTCATATGGGTTATGACTTTGTTCATCTGGGTTATGACTTAGTTCATCTGGGTTATGAATTTGTCCATCTAGAGTATGAAATGATATGATATGATGTGAAATGCTATGAAATGCTATAAAATGTTGTGAAATGCGATATGTGATAATGTTATGTGAAATGTGCATGAAATACATGGCTTGTTCATCTAGATCACTAGGATTTTTAAGTTGCCATGACACGTGCACGTTTAAAGGCCCAAACGTTAATGAGATGTGATGTGAAGTGATATGTGAAAATGCTCGAGCTAATTTACAGAGATGAAAGTGTTAAGCTTAACCCGTACATGCCTTTGCCAGGGTAGTGCGTTTGATGTGGTTGCTTGGGTGGCTCCTTGCAACGAGGTCCAACGTGAAGAGTAACTCCGGGAGGTCTGACCAACCCCATTTTCTTGTACATACGGACTACTCCGGGATTGGCTTGCCATTCCTTAACGACATTGACGGACCGCCATAAGGCTTATCCATCTAGTCGGGTGTGAGGTTCCCTGTTTGGTCTTATGACCGCCTACACACAAACTTACACCTTCTATGAGATGCGTGACTTATGTCACACTTTACAGAGATGCTTATATGTTAAATGAGATGTAAAAGATGACTAGGCACATCTAGGATGATTCATCCTATTATGAAGATGTTGATGTGATGACATGTTATGAAAGATGTGATACGTGCGATAACGATATAATATGACCTTTCTGTAATATTTAAATGGACAAACGATTTATTAACCATGTGTTGTCTTACTTAGCTAATTCGTTAGCTAACACTTGTTTCTTGAAATGTGTTGTTCCCTCAGGTTTAGCAAGCTTGATCTAGATGAAGAATAAAGTGTGAGGCATGGGTAGATTGAAATGAAGTTGTCTTTAGTTTACCCATAGTTGCTTCTCATATTAGACATTTTCATTTTGTCTAGACATTAATGACTTGCAATTACTTTAATGTCGGTTGTTTTATGTTGGGCAACCGTTGGATTTCCATTGAACTATTTATGATGACATTGCTAGTAACACCATTTGATAAATGATCCAAACAGGTCCTTTTGGTTGGGACTTTTAAAGTTTACTTCCGCTATCTTTTGACGCCGTTAGGCGAAAAATTTTGGAAATCCATATTTTTAAACGATAGGTGTTACAACATCTTGCAACATTGGAATGTGATTTCCTATGATCAATATGTCGTCTACATATAAGACAAGGAAAATAACATTACTCCCACTAGCTTTGCGATATACACATGGCTCATCAGGATTTTGAGTGAAATCAAACCTTTTGATTTCCTCATCAAACCTTTTATTCTAACTTCTTGATGCTTGCTTTAGTCCATAAATGGACCTCTGAAGCTTGCATACTTTGTTGGGATGTTTTGGATCAACAAAACCTTCAGGTTGTACCATATAGACTTCTTCATCTAGGTAACCATTCAAGAAAGCGGTCTTTACATCCATTTGCCATATCTCATAGTCATAGAATGCTGCTAAGGCTAAGATAATCCTTATAGCTCTAATGTCTGCTACTGGGGAGAAGGTCTCATCATAGTCAACTCCGTAGAGCTGAGTATAACCTTTCACCACGAGATGAGCTTTATAAGTGTGTACATTTCCATCCATGTCGGTCTTCTTTTGAAGATCCATTTACACCCAACGGTTCTACCATTAGGTGGAAGATCAACCAAGCTCCAGACTTGATTGGATTTCATTTCCACATTCGCAGCTTCAAGCCATTTGTCAGATTCTGGATCTGATAATGCAGCTTTGAAGTTTAGAGGCTCATCTAAATCTCCTAATACGTGTTCCTCAGATTCTATATTCAGATTCAACTTTTCACAAGCACGTATTGTCCTTGAGGACCTACGAATTGGAATCGCATCAACTTGAGGTTCATCACTTTGAACATTCCCCCCCCCCCAAGTTGATGATCGCTAGTGTTTTCAGAAGGTGACGCATCTTCCTCTTGAGTCTCATCAAGTTCTACAATCCTCCCACTGTTTTCTTGAGTGATGAGATTCTTTTCAAAGAACTCAGCATATCTAGCAACTTTAACAGTATTTTCGGTAGGAAAGTAGAAGTAGTAACCCATCGTTTCCTTTGGGTATCCTACAAAGATGCACTTAACTGATCTGGGTTGAAGTTTGTCAGACGTATCTCGCTTCACAAGGCCTCACATCCCCATACTCTTAAGTAAGACAAATTAGGGACACTTCCATGCCACAATTCGTGTGGTGTCTTGTCAACCTTCTTGGTTGGAACCATATTAAGAATGCGTACAACAGTCTCTAGAGCATAATCCCAAAATGAAAATGGGAGAGTCGTAAGGTTCATCATCGATCTCACCATGTCCAACAAGGTTCGATTTCTCCTCTCAGATACACCATTATGTTGTGGAGTATATGGAGGAGTAAGCTGTTGAATAATTCCACAAGCTTTTAGATAATCCTTAAACTCTTTGCTTAAGTATTCTCCACCTCGATCCGAACGAAGAATCTTGATGGTTTTACTGAGTTGATTTTCTACTTCATTTTTAAACTCTTTGAATGTTTCAAAGATTTCATGTTTATGTTTAAGCAAGTAAACATAACCATAACGACTGAAATCATCCGTAAAAGTTATGAAGTAGCTAGCACCTTTCCTTGACATTTGTCTAAATGGGCCACAAACATCAGTATGTATGAGTCCAAGTAGCTCTTTAGCCCTCTCCAGTTTATGCGGAAAAGGTTTTCTTGTCATCTTGCCAGAAACACAAGACACACATTTTTCAAATGATTCTTCATCATTTGATTGTAAGATCCCTTCACGTTGAAGTCTTTCAATGCGTTTCTTGCCAACATGGGCAAGACGACAATGCCATAGATAGGTAGAGTCCAAGTTAGTCTTGACTCTTTTGCTAACATTATACATTGAATTATCATTTGAATCACAACCACGCATATCAACTTCAAAAATACCATTACAAGGAATAACATTAAAATAATGAACATTATTTCTAGAAACTGAAATACCATAATCATTAAAAAAATTAATGAATCTGTTGTTTTTTAACAAAAAAAAACTGAAATTACACCTCTAGTAATAGAAGGTGCATAATGACAATTCTCTAACACAATAACTAATCCAGTAGGTAAAACTAAATGAAAGTCTTCTATAGCTTCCACTGCTGCCGGTAGACCATTGCCCACGAACAGCTGCAAAGCTCCTGGCTTCAGTTTCTTCCTTCCCCTAAGCCCCTGTAATGTATTACAGATATGAGTACCACAGGCAGTGTCATATACTATGCTTAGAAAATGAATATAATTCAATTGTGAAGATACCTGAAGAACTGGCTAAACCAACTTGCTTTTTCTTCTCGTTCAACTCAGCTAGATACTTAGGACAATTCCTCTTCAGTGTCCCACTTCAGCACAGTGATGACAAGTCTTGTCCTTAGGCAGATGCTCCTTTTTCGCTGGAGGGGTCTTTTTAGGTTTGGGAACATAAGCAATTTGCTTACCCTTACCAACATTCTTGCCCTTAGCTTTCGGTTGTTTTACTTTCTGAACCTTTCCCCCCTTGATCATAAGAACTTGGGGTGTCTCAGATTTCTTGGGAAGGTTTTTCTCATACTCAACTAACATGGCATGAAGTTCAGCTATCGTTTTACTCATGCTGTGCATATTGTAGTTGCGCACAAAACCCTCAAAGTCCTTTGAAAGGGACTTAAGGATCATGCCAACAGCAATAGGCAGAGGATACGAATAATTTAGCCTTTCCAAGTGCTCAAAGTAACTCTTCATCTTGAGTACATGAGTGCTGACCGATTTCCCATACTCATGCTTGCAATCATGGAGTGACTCAATTAGCTCAAATAATTCAACCCCAGCTTGTTTTTCATACATAGACTTGAGTTCTCTGATCATATCATACGAATTGTACAATTCAAAATGCTTTTGAAGTTTGGGAGTCATGTTACTTAGCATCAAACAAGCAACTTCATTATGTCTATCGTACTGAGCATTGTATGCTTCCAACTGCACTATAGTTGCAGTGGTAACATCAGGGGCAGCGGCCATCTGAACATCAAGAACATCGGTTCATTTCTCAACTCTTAGGACGATCTCAGCTGACGATACCATTCATTGAAGTTGGTTCCAGAAAGCTTTTCTCTTTCTAGCATCGACCTAAAAGCCGATTGGTGTATGTTTTGAGTAGGATTTGTTGCCATCTACAAAACAGATTTAAGTTCAAAAATCAGTATTTTCGATAATAAATTCCTTAAGAAATATAATTACCCAATGTTAAATCAATTTAACAATTAATTTCATTAAGGCTGTGATCCAATTGACATACCATCATTTCATTCAATTGATCTGCTAGAAATGATGTATTCAAAAGGTAAGTGACGATTAGTAATTGCATTACAAGTACAATTCCTAGATTTTATGGGACTTACAAATGACACTTGTGTAGGGACATCAAGTGCTTTGTAATCATGTTTTGTCCCATCTTATGCCACGGGTCAAGGTCTCACCGCTTAACTCGTTTTAAGTCGCCCAATTAAGAACTGTAAATAGTCTACCACCGTCTCACGATGAGTAGTAATTTACCTTGGGGTTGCAATTCACCTACGTCTCACGTAGAGCAAAAAACAATTGCAAGTGTTCTTATCAAATTGGGCGGCAAAGACTTAACTTTAATTGGGTAATGCAATTGATGTGAATCAAAAGTTATGTATGAAGATTCATGCACATCTTCATAACATAATTTTTAATAAAATCATTTTTATTGTCTTAACTATACAAAAGAGCTCGGTAGCTCCATTCGAACGCACAAAGAAGCGCAGAAGTAAGGTTTGCGCGTAGCAATTAAGTACCCACTTCTTTAGGGAGCCAAGGCGTCCTGACTTATACCTCTCTTAGAGTTTGTTCAAATGGGTGAGCCGGTGTATCTTTTGATTGTAAGACACCAATTTTATTAAAACAAAATCATATTTCATATTTATTAGTCAAGTTTATTTTTTTCTTAAAACAATTTTGCATCACCATTTACAATAATAGCAAAATAATAAACTTACTAACTATTAACACTTAATTATGCAACGATTAATGGTGGGCAACCTAAATCATGGTCTCTATGGATTAATGTACATGTTTAAGATTGGCTCCCCCTTCATACGGAAGTAGGACCACATACATCAAGTTACCTTGATTGCGTAAGCCTTTAAACAAAGTACAAACATACAATTATCAAATAATAATCCCTTATTATTGGACCTTTAAACTAAGCAACGTATATCAATATATCTAAGTAATAACCATTAAGAATTTTGCATGAATTCCTTATGGTTTTACTTCTATTTAACAAGATTAAAATAAAAAGATACAAATAACATACAATTATCAAATAATAATCCCTTATTATTGGACCTTTAAACTAAGCAACGTATATCAATATATCTAAGTAATAACCATTAAGAATTTTGCATGAATTCCTTATGGTTTTACTTCTATTTAACAAGATTAAATAAAAAGATACAAATAACATACAATTATCAAATAATAATCCCTTATTATTGGACCTTTAAACTAAGCAACATATATCAATATATCTAAGTAATAACCATTAAGAATTTTGCATGAATTCCTTATGGTTTTACTTCTATTTAACAAGATTAAATAAAAAGATACAAATAACATACAATTTATCAAATAATAATCCCTTATTATTGGACCTTTAAACTAAGCAACGTATATCAATATATCTAAGTAATAACCATTAAGAATTTTGCATGAATTCCTTATGGTTTTACTTCTATTTAACAAGATAAAATAAAAAGATACAAATAACATACAATTATCAAATAATAATCCCTTATTATTGGACCTTTAAACTAAGCAACGTATATCAATATATCTAAGTAATAACCATTAAGAATTTTGCATGAATTCCTTATGGTTTTACTTCTATTTAACAAGATTAAATAAAAAGATACAAATAACATACAATTATCAAATAATAATCCCTTATTATTGGACCTTTAAACTAAGCAACATATATCAATATATCTAAGTAATAACCATTAAGAATTTTGCATGAATTCCTTATGGTTTTACTTCTATTTAACAAGATTAAATAAAAAGATACAAATAACATACAATTTATCAAATAAACATGTTAATTCACATAATCAAAACTTGCATAGAGGGTTTAATTTAACCATTAACTTTAAGTGGTTTTAATTAATAAAAACAAAACCCTTTTTTTTCTTCTTGTTCGATTTAAACACACAAAAAAACAAACAAAACATTTTATTTATTTATTTAATCGAACCAACCCTCAAAACCCCCCTCAAGTTTTGAACTTTGTAACTAATATATCACATAGTAGGCTCGTGATACCACTGTTAGGATTTAATCAATTTGTCACATACAAATAACACGAGTACGCAACGGAAATAAATATGTAATATATAAATTAACAAAGTTGTGAATTGTGTACCTTTTAGCAAAGCTCCAATAATCAAAATAATTGATTAGGGTTTAAAGTAAAACCCCTCTACGATCGCACACACGACACCACTATTGTATGTATGCTAGTACCCGATCACGAACTCACAACCCTTTTGTGTTTACCCCTTGATGTGGTCGAACTAGAACCGAAACCCTTTGGGTTTTGTATGCTACGGCCGAACCAAAGAAAGAGGAGAGAAAAGAGACTTTTAGTTAGGGTTTTACCTTTCTATTGTCTTTTACAAAAACCATAACCCTTAACCCCTTTATATAGGGTAAATAATTAGGGTTATTAAACTTGGTGAACAAGTTTGTGTTGGGTTACAAAACCCACCCCAAAACCGGCCCCCATTAGGATAATTAGGAAACATCTTTAATTCTTAATTTTCACTTAAGTCCATATCTTTTCAAACCATTTAATTAATAAACGTATATTTAACATTTAACAAACGTTTAATTAATTATTTCGTGAACATATTAATTAATATACTACATTAATCATATTAATTAATTACATAGTGTATTTGTGTCAATACGTGTGACCCCGTAGGCTTAAACATTTTCCGGACATGCATTATTTAACGTGATCATATTCCAACAAGGTTCATATGAGAACTTGAAAATAAAAGTTCATATGAGAACTCTTTGTATTGTGAGAATCGTGAGAACTTTAAAATTATATGTTTTACAAAATTGATATGCTAATATGAGAATAGTACATGCGAACAAATCCGATCACAAATGAATAGATGAAACTATGCATTATTTTACATGTTTTTTTAATAAAAAAAATCTTATATATTCTTATTATGTTTTACACGTGAATGAAGCCATTCACATGTGATTTAATATATAATTGAAGTTCTCATAGTTTTTGCAACAACAAAATTCTCGCATGAACCTTGTGTGTGCGCTAATCTTCTAGGGACAACTCGTTATAAAGCAAAATCTTGTTAGACATCAGGCTCATTTGAGCTTGTCTCAACCATATATTTGAAAAAAATTGGTTCGTATAACGTGTAAGTTATCATTAACGTCGTTTCTTTACTATATATAAATTGACACAATTATAAGATTAAAATGCCTCTTGTATTATGAAAATATATCTCAAGATAACTTTTAGCTAGAAATGGAAGCACCTCCTTCTTCCTCTTTTGTACCATACATGGGCTCTTGTACCTCATTCTCAAGATAATTTTTGAAATTGGATTGAAATTGGATTAAAACTAGCTAGATAAAAAAAAAACTGAAAGTTGAGTGGTTGACCATGAATGTGATGCGAAGAGAGAACATATAAATGGATATATACGACAAGTGTTGAAAGTGAGTGATGCATGCAAAGATCATACAAGATGATAATAATAATAATGTTATCTGTAGATAACGAATAATGATTATAACTTCCTGTTCATTCACCAAGCATGTGTCATCTTATTTTATTTTTTTCTGAATTGTTAATTGGAGACTAAATTCTAGTAACAAATTAGGGGGGAGGGACTGCAGTCGGATAAGCTTCGGTTTCGGAACCCGATCGGCTACACCGCCGCCGTGATCGGGTAAGTCGGGTAGGGAAAATCGGGTAGTGATTGAGTATTAACCGATTGTTGGGTGGATTTTTGAACGTTAGCAGTCCCCCCCCTTCCCCCCACCACACACACACACACACACACACACACACACACACACACACACACACACACACACACACACACACACACACACACACGATCGTAATTATCCCACAAATCACACACACACACACACACACACACAAAACAACTACTTTACTGCAATTAAAAAAAAATTATCCCCCTTTTTTCAACTTACTCTATATATATATCCAATCATTTTTATTCAAAACACACAACAACAACATATATCTATATACATTTTATACATAAAAAATCATCTCAAACCAATGGAACCAACTAGAGGTAACAAAAGAAACCCGGCGAATCAAGCTTATCGTCCGCCAAGTCAAGGTTATCGTCCGCCGAATCAACATCAACAACAACGTCTATCAAATCGATACTATACACCACCACCACCAAATCAATATTCCAACCACAACAAAATCAATACTATATACCACAACTCGCAAGTCCAATTTACGGCTACAACATGGGTCCTCCTCCTCCTCCCGTTAATGCTCAACATTACGACCTTGCGCAAACGGCGAGTTTTCTCCCTTTGAAGATCTCGGGAACGACGACGTTATACCCAAAACACAAAATCCAAGCGGTTTATATATATACTTTCTTATTATCTATACTTTTATATATATATAGTATATAATTATATACTTATATTATACTTTCATTATATATATACTTATTGTTTACATTTTAGTTACGAATTAATATGCATAGACTTATATACTCTATAATTTCATATATACTTATTGTTTACATTTTATACTAATTTTATATATATACTTATTGTTTACATTTTAGTTGAATTAATATGCATAGACTTATATACTCTATAATTTCATATATACTTATTGTTTACATTTTAGTTACGAATTAATATGCATAGACTTATATACTCTATAATTTCATATATACTTATTGTTTACATTTTAATCCCGAATTTATTTATAATATTTACACTTTTATTTATATATATATTATTATATAATCTTATATTATACTTTCATTATATATATACTTATTGTTTACATTTTAGTCGAATTAATATGCATAGACTTATATACTCTATAATTTCATATATACTTATTGTTTACATTTTAATCCCGAATTAATATTTATATACTTTACACTTTTATTTATATATAGACTTTCTTATTTTATACATTTTATATATATATATACTTATTATATATACATTTTTATTATATACTTTTTTTGTATAGATATGCTTTTGCCCGAAGACGACGATGAAGAAGTTGAAGAAGTCGATCCACGTGGGAAGAAAAACCCGTTTGCCGAGAGGAAGCCGCGTGAACAATGGACGGAAGAACAAGAGGTGGCGTTGGCTAAAGCATGGATTCAAATCTCGGAGTGTAAGAAATATGGCAATGAACAAAAGGCCGAAGGGTTTTGGAAACGGATTCTTCATCACTATGCGTGCACTTTGGGTTCGACTATACGAACCTTTCATAGCTTGACTACAAAGTGGAAGACGATGAATGCGGAGATGGGTGTTTTCAACGGGCTGTGGATTCAAGCGGTAAAAATATTTATATACTATATAATTTATATATATACTTATTGTTTACATTTTAGTTACGAATTAATATTTATATACTTATATACTATATAATTTAGACTTTCTTTATTTTGAGAACCATTTTTTTTGTAAGAACCATAAGAACTTTCAAATTATGTATTGGATCACATGTTTTTTTGTTCATTCACATGTGAAATGATATAAAAAGGTATGTTGTAGAAGAAACTTTTTTAAAAAACCTTCAAAATAGCATTTTGTGAACTTGTGAATGAATATGTTCACGTTTTCGTTCATATGTGCACAAACGGCTATATATAAGGTTTTGAAATAAAATTTATTTTGCAACATATATTTTTATAACGTTTCACGTGTGAATGAACAAAAAAAACATGTGATCCAATACATATGAAGAGTTCTCAAGGTTCTTACGAAAAAATGGGTTCTCAAAATAAGGGTCCCCTTATAATTTATATATATACTTATTGTTTACATTTTAGTTACGAATTAATATGCATAGACTTATATACGCTATAATTTCATATATACTTATTGTTTACATTTTAATCCCGAATTTATTTATAATATTTACACTTTTATGTTGTATATTATGTAGTTTCGTGCTAAGGGAAGTGGATGCAATGACTTGGACGTGACGACGACCGCTTTGTCTGATTACCATACAAAATTGGACAAGCACTTTACGCATCTACCGGCGTGGAAAGTGGTGAAAGATCATGACAAATGGAAGCAACAAGAATGTTTCTCCGATATTGTAGGAATGAGAATCCCGTCGTCTAGCGGATCTTCAAAAAGGAAGTCGACGGATTATGAATCGGTTAGCAATGACAACATCCTTCTCGACATGAATGAAGACCCCTCCCCGCCCTTTGAGCCAAGAAAGATGAAAAGAAACAAGCCACATCCTTCTCCAACTCCGTGTCAAGTGTACCGGATGAAATCACAAACTACACACAAAGGAGGAGCCGCTATATGGAGAAAAATGAAGAGAAAGAAGATATAGCGGCGCGTTTGATGGCTACACAACTTGAGGGGGAGATGTTCAAGAACCGACAACGTGAATGGAAGTTTTTTTTGGAGCCCCATGATCACATTGTAGATCCCGCTTTGTTGGCATGCATTCTCGACCAATAACGCGCACTCGCTCAAAAACACGGATGGCCGAGTAATTTTTAGTTGTTTTTATAATGTAGTTTTAAGTGTTTTTTAATTTTAAGTATTATGTACTTATTTTTTAGTGGTTGTGTTTTTATGTTTTTTTTTAAACTATAATGTAATGTTTATTTTTATTTAATGAAATATTTTAGTTAGTATTTATATTTATATACTTATATACTTATAATTATATATATACTTATTGTTTACATTTTAGTTACGAATTAATATGCATAGACTTATATACGCTATAATTTCATATATACTTATTGTTTACATTTTAATCCCGAATTTATTTATGCATAGACTTATATACTCTATAATTTCATATATACTTATTGTTTACATTTTATTACGAATTAATATGCATAGACTTATATACTCTATAATTTCATATATACTTATTGTTTACATTTTAGTTACGAATTAATATGCATAGACTTATATACTCTATAATTTCATATATACTTATTGTTTACATTTTAATCCCGAATTTATATGCATAGACTTATATACTCTATAATTTCATATATACTTATTGTTTACATTTTATTACGAATTAATATGCATAGACTTATATACTCTATAATTTCATATATACTTATTGTTTACATTTTAACGAATTAATATGCATAGACTTATATACTCTATAATTTCATATATACTTATTGTTTACATTTTAGTTACGAATTAATATTTATATACTTATATACTATATAATTTAGACTTTCTTTATTTTGAGAACCATTTTTTTTGTAAGAACCATAAGAACTTTCAAATTATGTATTGGATCACATGTTTTTTTGTTCATTCACATGTGAAATGATATAAAAAGGTATGTTGTAGAAGAAACTTTTTTAAAAAACCTTCAAAATAGCATTTTGTGAACTTGTGAATGAATATGTTCACGTTTTCGTTCATATGTGCACAAACGGCTATATATAAGGTTTTGAAAAAAAATTTCTTCTGCAACATATATTTTTATAACGTTTCACATGTGAATGAACAAAAAAAACATGTGATCCAATACATAGTTGAAGAGTTCTCAAGGTTCTTACGAAAAAATGGGTTCTCAAAATAAGGGTCCCCTTATAATTTATATATATACTTATGAATGAAGACCCCTCCCCGCCCTTTGAGCCAAGAAAGATGAAAACGAAACAAGCCGCATCCTCCTCCAACTCCGTGTCAAGTGCAGCGGATGAAATCACGAACTACACACAAAGGAGGAGCCGCTATATGGAGAAAAATGAAGAGAAAGAAGATATAGCGGCGCGTTTGATGGCTACACAACTTGAGGGGGAGATGTTCAAGAACCGACAACGTGAATGGAAGTTTTTTTTGGAGCCCCATGATCACATTGTCGAACCCGCTTTGTTGGCATGCATTCTCGACCAATAACGCGCACTCGCTCAAAAACACGGATGGCCGAGTAATTTTTAGTTGTTTTTATAATGTAGTTTTAAGTGTTTTTTAATTTTAAGTATTATGTACTTATTTTTTAGTGGTTGTGTTTTTATGTTTTTTTTTAAACTATTAATGTAATGTTTATTTTTATTTAATGAAATGTTTTAAGTTAGTATTTATATAGTTAATATATTGATGTAATAGAAAAATGAAAAGGAAAAAGAAATTGGGTAGGATTGGGTATGTTATGCCTACCCTAGGATTTGGGTAAGAATTTGATAGAATTGGGTAGTTATGAGTTGAAGGGTTTTGATTGGATGATGAATTGGGTAAGATTGAGTAGGGAATGACCACTCCGTCCCCCCTTAAGATACAACTTCTTTAAACTATGTTTGCTATCGAGGCATGCATGATGTAGTGTCTAATTAAACCTGAAAAGAAAAATGAAATTAAGATACAGCTTCTTTAAACATTTTTTTTGAAAGGTGTGGATTAATCATTAACACCCCAAGCCAAGGCTCAGAATATCACGGAAATCATATAGCACAAGGTGGGATTAATGTAGAACCTGAACTAAATGCAAATAAAGGATTCAGGGAATCCATACAATAAAAGAAACAAGTATCAAAATATAACAGAAGCAAGTAATCGTCAAGGTTTACAAAACGACATCGAAAGAATGCTATCAATCCTAAGTACAATGCAACATAAGGCAAATGGATCCTTGATCCATATAAGTCCAGTCCGGGTTCAACAGCAAGCAAACAATCAAACTCCACGTCCTGGATAACCTGGTTACCTGAAAAGTGTACTAAGCATAGTCAACACAAGGTTGGTGAGTTCGCAGTAATGGTCCGTAAATAACCATCGTCAATAATCATAACATACGAGTAGAGGCTAGACATGACTTACAGTGAGCCTCTAAGTAACACAATATCGTCCAACAACGAGATCATACCAAACAAGTATGCGTGTAATAAGAGTGCACAAAGATGTAAATATCAATACAAACGCCAAAACATAATCAATCATAAGGCCTATCAAATTCGTATCAACCATGCCACAAAATACACCGAACAGAGTATACTTGCGTGTGAACCGCGTATATAAATAGGCTAGACTTGCGTGTGAACCGCGTGCGTGTGAACCGCGTATATAAATAGGCTAGACTTGCGTGTGAACCGCGTGCGTGTGAACCGCGTATAACACCAACCACAAATTCAACAATCATCGACCATCAATAATTAACCCAAATTAACTACACGCACATACACTTAGGAGGATTCTACTTTCATCAAGTTCTAGATGCTTATGTATAGGGTCACCCGCAGCCTTCCACCACATCTAGAACTCTTTGAAGGCATAACCGACTTCCATGTATGCACGTCCATCCTAAATAGTAATAATAATAATAATAATAATAATATATATATCGCAATCCTTTACTAAAATCAATCATAACTACATTGCACATACATTTCATACGACTTTACTTTTAAGGAATCATAGATGCTTATATATAGGGTCACCCGCAGCCTTCCCACCACATCTACAACTCACTAAAGGTATCATCATTTTCCATGTATGTACAACTATCCTAATCACAATATCAAATCACTACAAGATCATATGGAGTAAAACAACAGCGCATAATAAATGAGTACATTATTAACGTCAGATCATGTATCATACGTATGTAAGACCATAATGTATATCAAATGCGTATCAATAACGTCATCAATGCAACAATAACAGTATGTTTGAGTGTGCACCGCACAAGTCAAGTATAACAAAGCGTATATGAACATCCCAACACATTCCCAATATCCATCAATTCCTCTAAACAACGCGTACATCCACTTCGGAGGGTTTTACTTTCATCAAGTTCTAGATGCTTATGTATAGGGTCATCCGCAGCCTTCCCACCACACCTAAAACTCTTTGAAAGTAAAGTCGACCTCCATGTATGTACTTCTATCCTAGAGAATTACAATATCACAAACACACTCGTAAACCATCACTCGATCAATCATAACTATCTACCAAACGACAATCGATCAGAAATTAACTAGACAGGCAATCAAGTCAACCAAACAAACACACAACACGTATATGTACACTTTCAGCCCGAATCTCTATTGAGTAGGGAGCTACGAAACTCACCTTGATCGGCAAAGAAGCTCAAGTCGAGTAAATGAAGGATTAATAGCGAGTATTGGGCCCCACGTGTTCACAACCTATCAAAGCATGCCATATATCATACTGTCAACTTTATAATCATAAACAAGTTGGTTCCTTAGGTTTATGTTGAGTCACGAACCCACAATTACTTTCTTAACTTTACCGAGTGTGAAACATAACACTTTGACTAGACATTTTTAGAAAGGCACGAAGATTCATACAAAATGAAGGTTACTATGTGAAACTAGACTCTCTTACGATTCCAACGATAGGTCATATGACTTATTTGGACTTACGGATCAAAAGTTATTAACGTTTGAAAACTGACGCGCGTAAGTTCCCAGAAGTATCTCACTGCGCCGCAGTCAAGGCATAGCCTTGCCACTGCGCCGCAGTGAGGCTATACGAAGCACACCAGAGAGTAGCCACTGCGCCGCAGTGGGGACTATGTCCTACCCCTGCGCCGCATTGGGGCAGCTCCCAGCCCAGCACCAGCAGCAGTTCAGCAGAAAATCGAACCCAAATGCCACAAAAACGACCCAATGACCTCCAAAACGATTTGTAAGGACTTAAACTTATTTTGAAGCATATTTTAACATCATTACACATAACCTCACTAAACCCACACCTCAATTCCGCCTCTAATCACCAATTTACTCAAATCAAACTCAAACCCTAATTTTAACCTAATACAATTCTTGACCCAAAATCGGCCAAGATACGAAAGGGTCGTCTTAGAAAGGTGATTAACAACATAAAAGGGTAAGTTAGAAGTAAGGTTCACTTACCAAAGTCGTCTTCTCAGGCTCGAATCCGAATTTGACCCGAAAGTTTGTTTCTTTGAAGTTTTGAATCCAAATCTTTGACACGATGAAGATGAGGAGATGATGATAGTGATTCTTCCACTAATATAACCAGAGTAATACCGATCGATGAAGAAATCTAGAGAGAAGGAGGAGAGAAAGTGATGTTCTTGGATTTTTAGAATAAAAGGGAAATAGAAAGGAAAGGAAAAAGAAAGAAAGGAAGAGATAAAGGAGGATGCCCATGGGTCGCGGGTCGGTCCAGCCCACGGGTCGACCCGATCCACTTTCTAGTTAAGTTTAACATCCGTCTCGCATCGTATAATGTTTCAAATGCTTGGTATGTGGTCCCTCGACCCATTAAGCATATCCTACGTCATTATGTCTCAAAATGAGCCCAAACAAGTCACTAATTAGATTCGGTAGTCAAATTACGCGTAAAGTCAAACGGTCAAAATTTGCGGATGTTACATTATTCCCCCGTTAAAAGAATTTCGTCCCGAAATTCAACAAAACCCTAATTACTAAGCAAATGCGGGTACCTAGATTTCACATGGTCCTCTCGCCTCCAAGTGGTCTCATTTTCGCGCCCAGCATATTGTCAAATCCCCAAAATTCGTGTAACAACCTTCATTGCACAAGATTTCCGCCATGGTCATAAGCACATTTTCTTCACATGTGATCAAGTCTCAAGTCGGTTTGAGTACCCGTTGCTCATTGAATGGCTCCCTGAATTGGAGTTAAGCGACTTTCTTTATCTGAAATGATAGAAATCGAATCTCTGTGCACTTACACCATTTCTTCTACATACTAATGTGTCAAGTTGTCAGATTTTACCGGTTTCGCCGTATCGTGACCACTTCTTGTCGTCGGCGACTTCATGGTGAAATCCATTACAATTTGTTTTCCTTCGAATCTCTCTCCCGGTCTTTCACTACGAGCTTATTCGCATCTCAGAGGTCTATAAGGGTTTTGACCACGCGCGCGATGTTAAGTAGTTAAGCATATACGAAATTTAAGTTATCGAAATGGGACAAGCCCGGTAAGTCACCCGGAAAAGCCTCGGGAGACTCAAGATTAACAGAGACGATGTTACTTTTCAGATTCTTGAGACGGTAGCTCTAAGGACGCTTGAGTTTGACAATTTGCATGAAACTCTAAAAACCCTACCGTTAAATATTTCTACATTAGTAACCCTACTACACAACTAAGAACCGTATTAACTGTTGTCATTCAGATTGTACTCACTTTATCGTTAAGAACCTTAATATCATAGAGCACAAAGTACGTGAAGAGTTTGTTGTCTTCTAGGGTCAAGACACATGCACGGGGTATTTGATTGAATTTAGTTAGAGAGTCGTTAAACATTCAAAAATTTTAAACATATACTCCAAAACACGCGAACGAATGTAACCCAAAGTAGTAACGTTAGGATAAATGAGGTCATAGTCGGTTTTGATATCGAATAGTGCCATAACATCATAACCGTTTAGAGAAAGGTACCTTAACCAACGTTTGGATCATTTTGGCCTCCATTGCCAATTCCCGCAAAAGCTCGGCCACGAGGATGAACTTGATGGCCTTGTTGGCCACGGTTTTGATTCGGCCCGGTAATTTGGAGTTGATTCGGATGGACCGCCACTTCAACTTGTTGTCCAATCCATTGCGGACAATTATTTCAGTAGTGATCAGGGCTTCCACATTTAAAGCACGTACCCCATGGAAAGTCGCCTTGAGGATGAATGGTTTGAAGAGGCACTATATTCAATGGTGCCGTTTTCGGGGCTCCACAATCTCTCGCCAAATGTCCAAGTTGATTACAATTGAGGCAGGCCCCACATGGGGTATTAGTGGGATGATGCTTGTTACAATTGTTACAGAAAGGATGAGGTCCCTTGTAAGGCCTCCTCGCCAGTCCCATTGCCGCCCTGAATCTACCCTTATTATGACCATTGGGGTCAAACCTTCCCATTTTCTTCACCCCACTTGATTCTCCCATTTCCTTTCTCTTGTTTGTTGAGGAGTCACCCAAAACACCGCTCCTCAACAAGTCTTCAGTCACACTACCGGCTCGGTTGACAGCATCGGCCAAAGAAGTAGGCATGTTAGAATTCACATAAGATCGGACCTGAGGATTCAAGCCCAATACAAACTTCTCGATAGCTCGAGACTCGGAATCCACCAAGTGAGGAATGAGGGTAGACAACTCTTGAAATCGTCTAACATAGCTCTTGTAATCGGCTCCCTCCATGTTGAGATTAACAAACTCAATGGTCAAGTTTTGTAGTTCATAGGGAGGACAAAACTTTGCCTTCACTTTGTTCTTGAAATCGATCCATTCCAAGTTATAAGTTCGCCCCAAAGTTATCTCCTGGTTCCACCAACTCAAGCGTCATTTTTAAACATGCCGGATGCATAAGAAATCCGGTCGTCATATGTGCAATGACTTCTTTCAATCACTGCCTCGATCTCCTCAAACCACCTTATACACTCAGTGGGACCACCTCTTCCATTAAATTCCGGTGCCCCACAGCTTTTGAAGTCCTTAAATATACATCCCTGTCGGTATCCCCCGTATTGATTATACATGGGCATGCGGTTATCAACTCCCACCGGTTCCTCTTCTTCCTCCTCCACAGCATGAGGTTGAGCATTTTCATTATTCACATTCTCTGGGGCTTCATTGTTTTGAGGCCCATTGTTTTGCCCAAGACTTGCCGTGACTTGAGCAATTATGGTCGGCATGATATTGGCGACCGTTTGAGCGATCACCTCAGCCAAGTTTAGCTCAGGGGCTTCACCACGACCCCTTCCTTGGCCTCTACCACGGCCCCTACCTCTACCTCCTTGTACCTCCGGTTGAGCTTCCGGTTGAGGTTCTTCCGGTTCAGCCCGATAGTTCGTTCCGGTTCTCCTTGGTCTCACCATTTCTATAAAGCAAGTGACACGTTGACCCGAGAGTTAGTCTCAAATGCTCACATGTTAGTCACACAAGTTGTCAATGTTCTCATACCGATACCACATACTCATTTCATATCATTAAGCTAAGGCAAGAGTGCTAGAATCCTATGAGATTGTTACTTAGCATATTATCATGTCAAACTTTCATTACAATTGTTCATTATTAACTCAAGTAATCATGCTCAATACATCATAAAATCAAACAATTAACACAAATGGGTTAAGTATAATCTGAATTCGATATGCTCTCTAGTTATTGACCAGGTATGTATACAGGGTGTACCAACGGCTAACCCTCCACCCAATCAACTTCTATTAAGCATATCGGTTCCCTATTATACACTAAGCCAAGCAACTAACACGAATGATTCAAAGTATAATCCGAATTCGATATGCTTCTAGTTATTGACCGGGTATGTATACAGGGTGTACCAACGGCTAACCCTCCACCCAATCAACTTCTATTAAGCATATCGGTTCCCTATTATACTCTAAGCCATGCATGCGCAATCCATGATGTCATTAACTTGTTATAATGTTGGATGACCATAAAAGAGTTGATCGGGTTCTTTTAGGGTTGCCACAATATTATACTAAGTTAATACCATAACTTCATTTTGCTCTAAAGCATCCAACTAGCATTAATTAGTAACAACAATCCCTATCAATGACAGTCAAATTCAATCAATGCACACCTTAACCATATTGTACCCATTCCACATTCATCATGTTGAATTCAAGCCATCACATAAGTGGTCTTAACTACGAACTCACAATATACACTTTCTAGGGTTCACAGATTCACGTTGCACACAAATTTCCTAACCATGCATGCTATATGAAGAGTTTTAACTTAAGCCGTAGTCTAGGTCAAACGCCTAATTCTCTACGACCACGCATGGGCCACCATTCTGTAACACCCCAAGCAAGGCTCAGAATATCACGGAAATCATATAGCACAAGGTGGGATTAATGTAGAACCTGAACTAAATGCAAATAAAGGATTCAGGGAATCCATACAATAAAAGAAACAAGTATCAAAATATAACAGAAGCAAGTAATCGTCAAGGTTTACAAAACGACATCGAAAGAATGCTATCAATCCTAAGTAATGCAACATAAGGCAAATGGATCCTTGATCCATATAAGTCCAGTCCGGGTTCAACAGCAAACAAACAATCAAACTCCACGTCCTGGATAACCTGGTTACCTGAAAAGTGTACTAAGCATAGTCAACACAAGGTTGGTGAGTTCGCAGTAATGGTCCGTAAATAACCATCGTCAATAATCATAACATACGAGTAGAGGCTAGACATGACTTACAGTGAGCCTCTAAGTAACACAATATCGTCCAACAACGAGATCATACCAAACAAGTATGCGTGTAATAAGAGTGCACAAAGATGTAAATATCAATACAAACGCCAAAACATAATCAATCATAAGGCCTATCAAATTCGTATCAACCATGCCACAAAATACACCGAACAGAGTATACTTGCGTGTGAACCGCGTATATAAATAGGCTAGACTTGCGTGTGAACCGCGTGCGTGTGAACCGCGTATAACACCAACCACAAATTCAACAATCATCGACCATCAATAATTAACCCAAATTAACTACACGCACATACACTTAGGAGGATTCTACTTTCATCAAGTTCTAGATGCTTATGTATAGGGTCACCCGCAGCCTTCCCACCACATCTAGAACTCTTTGAAGGCATAACCGACTTCCATGTATGCACGTCCATCCTAAATAGTAATAATAATAATAATAATATATATCGCAATCCTTTACTAAAATCAATCATAACTACATTGCACATACATTTCATACGACTTTACTTTTAAGGAATCATAGATGCTTATATATAGGGTCACCCGCAGCCTTCCCACCACATCTACAACTCACTAAAGGTATCATCGTTTTCCATGTATGTACAACTATCCTAATCACAATATCAAATCACTACAAGATCATATGGAGTAAAACAACAGCGCATAATAAATGAGTACGCGATTTATTAACGTCAGATCATGTATCATACGTATGTAAGACCATAATGTATATCAAATGCGTATCAATAACGTCATCAATGCAACAATAACAGTATGTTTGAGTGTGCACCGCACAGTCAAGTATAACAAAGCGTATATGAACATCCCAACACATTCCCAATATCCATCAATTCCTCTAAACAACGCGTACATCCACTTCGGAGGGTTTTACTTTCATCAAGTTCTAGATGCTTATGTATAGGGTCACCCGCAGCCTTCCCACCACACCTAAAACTCTTTGAAAGTAAAGCCGACCTCCATGTATGTACTTCTATCCTAGAGAATTACAATATCACAAACACACTCGTAAACCATCACTCGATCAATCATAACTATCTACCAAACGACAATCGATCATAAATTAACTAGACAGGCAATCAAGTCAACCAAACAAACACACAACACGTATATGTACACTTTCAGCCCGAATCTCTATTGAGTAGGGAGCTACGAAACTCACCTTGATCGGCCAAGAAGCTTAAGTCGAGTAAATGAAGGATTAATAGCGAGTATTGGGCCCCACGTGTTCACAACCTATCAAAGCATGCCATATATCATACTGTCAACTTTATAATCATAAACAAGTTGGTTCCTTAGGTTTATGTTGAGTCACGAACCCACAATTACTTTCTTAACTTTACCGAGTGTGAAACATAACACTTTGACTAGACATTTTTAGAAAGGCACGAAGATTCATACAAAATGAAGGTTACTAAGTGAAACTAGACTCTCTTACGATTCCAACGATAGGTCATATGACTTATTTGGACTTACGGATCAAAAGTTATTAACGTTTGAAAACTGACGCGCGTAAGTTCCCAGAAGTATCTCACTGCGCCGCAGTGAGGCTATACGAAGCACACCAGAGAGTAGCCACTGCGCCGCAGTGGGGCAGCTCCCAGCCCAGCACCAGCAGCAGTTCAGCAGAAAATCGAACCCAAATGCCACAAAAACGACCCAATGACCTCCAAAACGATTTGTAAGGACTTAAAACTTATTTTGAAGCATATTTTAACATCATTACACATAACCTCACTAAACCCACACCTCAATTCTGCCTCTAATCACCAATTTACTCAAATCAAACTCAAACCCTAATTTTAACCTAATACAATTCTTGACCCAAAATCGGCCAAGATACGAAAGGGTCGTCTTAGAAAGGTGATTAACAACATAAAAGGGTAAGTTAGAAGTAAGGTTCACTTACCAAAGTCGTCTTCTCGGGCTCGAATCCGAATTTGACCCGAAAGTTTGTTTCTTTGAAGTTTTGAATCCAAATCTTTGACACGATGAAGATGAGGAGATGATGATAGTGATTCTTCCACTAATATAACCAGAGTAATACCGATCGATGAAGAAATCTAGAGAGAAGGAGGAGAGAAAGTGATGTTCTTGGATTTTTAGAATAAAAGGGAAATAGAAAGGAAAGGAAAAAGAAAGAAAGGAAGAGATAAAGGAGGATGCCCATGGGTCGCGGGTCGGTCCAGCCCACGGGTCGACCCGATCCACTTTCTAGTTAAGTTTAACATCCGTCTCGCATCGTATAATGTTTCAAATGCTCGGTATGTGGTCTCTCGACCCATTAAGCATATCCTACGTCATTATGTCTCAAAATGAGCCCAAACAAGTCACTAATTAGATTCGGTAGTCAAATTACGCGTAAAGTCAAACGGTCAAAATTTGCGGATGTTAATATCGCAGGAAGGCTCTAGCTTAAGCTACTTTTACATACTTTCTCACCCTCCAATACCCGGTAGGAGGAAAAACCCCCTAACTAACCGCTCAAAGGCACGACACTAATTAGGGATAAAACTCTGCCCTTTCAAAGTTTGATCCTGAGACCTCCCCTATCACAAAGAGACTATTGCCTTATGTCCAACCACTGCACTGCAAGTGGAAGTACTACAGCTTCTTTAAACTATGTTTGCTATCGAGGCATGCATGATGTATTATTTTCACTTGTATTGATTAATTTTTGAACATTATTTTTACTTGTAATGATCTTAATAGTAGAGGGCTTAGTTAATTATAAGATACTTGATTTCGATACTCTACTTAAAACATATCCAATTATGTGGGCAACCGATTTTCACGTTGTCGTTTAAGGTCAGTTTTGAGGGTTTTTAAAGCTATCGACATGACCATTCGAGACTAAATTTATTTTTCTTTTAAGTAAACAACAATGTTAAATTGAGGTCTTGACACCAAATCACTTTCGCCGATGACATCTACAAAAAAAAATAAGATTAAATAAAAAGAATAAATAAAAGGTGGATGTTCCGCGTATAGGACTCAATTATTCACAGAATTGATAAATGAAATCGACGAACCAATAACATATATTTGCTAATCAGTATGTCAGTGAAGGACATGAAATCGAACTGTTGTTCATTAGGGTCCCATTCAGTGCAATTACGGACGACAGCGGTACGTTAGAAGTTAATCTTGCATTTATGCTGAGTAAGAAGAACTTTCCCGAATTTGGTGCAAGACCAAAGTTAGATATCATCCGAACGACCCCCTCTTCCAGAAGCATTTCAAATTGGAAAAAAAGATTTCTTTTGACAGTCAGTTTTGATCTTGTTAACCAGTTGCAATCATAGTTGTATGTGGCAAGCATTATCCCGATAACATACTGAAAACTTACATTATCCATAACAATACAATAAAAGGGAAAGACAAACAATACCTACTCGTCCATGGAGACCATATCGATGCTAGCAACCACACCAAGGTTGTTGGTGTATGCCTGTTTCCATAATCTTATACTATTGACTTTGATTTTCCATGATTCCTCCTTCTCGGAGGCGCTATGGTCCTTGCAAAAGATGACATTACGAAAGTATTTTGAGGTAAATGTGTTGAAGGTAGATACCTTGTTCCCTTAAAATGTCACAGGCAAATACAAGATAAATCTTGACATACGCAAGAACAGATCAACATATTGTTGATAAGATCCGAATATGGGGTTTTCAAATTGTGATAAGATCTCCATTGTTTCTTAGAGTTGTTAATAAGATTTATAATTTTAGAAGTAATACACAATTCATATATTTCAAACTTGAATATCGAAAAAAAAGAATACTGAGATTATCCAGTTAATTATCGGATTTATATTCTGGAATTCAAATTCTTTTCAAATTATTAACAAAATTAAGATTTATAATATAAAGTAATACACAATTCATATATTTCAAACTTGAATACCAAAAATCTTCAAGTTTGGGACGTGGCTGATGGGGTTAATAGTTGTGATCTTCTTTGCCCTCTATGTGACATCGTTCAGGATTCACATGCCCATCTCTTTTTTGAATGCTCATACTCTATGCAGGTTTGGGATATTGTCCGGATAAAGGCTGATTTCCAACATCATTCTTTTTGTTGGGTTGATATTGTCAACGAGCTGCTTCTTTTTGCGCATAAGAGGTCAGCAAGAAGTATCGTTTTTTGCTGCTTCTGTTTATTCGATTTGGCATGAAAGAAATTCAAGGTTATTTGCTAAGAAGAAGAAACCTCCTGATCAACTTGCTGCTGAAATTATTCAAGTGGTACGTTTGAAGTTGTTTACTGTTCGGTTCAAGAGATCAAGACGCTTGGATGAGTTGCGAATCGCTTGGGAGCTGCCATCTTTTAATTCTTAGTTATTTGCTATTTGTTTTAAGATGTATTTGTTGTTATGTAGAAAGGTAGATGTTTATACCTTTCTTTACTTGAATGTTGCTTTGAGCATGTTTGTATAAGCCAATCTAGTATTCTGCTAGATTGCCTGAACTTTTTTGATTATATATTATAACCAGGGGTGACGGCCTTTACCGGAAAAAAAATACCAAAAATCAAGAAAACTAAGATGTTTTCACATATTATGGTGTAAATAACTAGAGTTAAATTCTGAAATAATACTTATTGAATTATACAAAATTAATTTTTTTTAAATGAAAAGAAAAAAAAAATCTAACCTGAATTCAAACTCTTTGAAAGATCCCCCAATAAGAACCTTCTTTTGAACTAATATATACTACTTTGAAAAACCCTTTGAATGGCATCAAAATATCGTTGCAGCCGGATTCTTTTTCCCCAATAACATTAAGACCGTGACAATTTTCATAAACATCTTAAGTTTGTTATATTGATGAAAACATTCCCAAATTATGATGTATGATTGTTGGAAAATTTAAGGTTATGTAAGATAAATAAAACATCAAGAAATAAAATATCAATTTGTATATTGATGGAAGAGACTCAATTTTATTGGGGATATAAGGAATATTTAAAACAAAATAGCGATGGATTATCAAGACGTGGTTATTTGAATTAATTAATTTTCTTAATAAGTAACTAGCAAGGTACCCGCGTAATGCGGCGGTAGTCGTCACGGCGACGGTGTGGTGGTGGGGCGATTGTTAGTGGCGGAGGCGGTGTTGAGTGGTGTTAGTAGCCCAACTTGATGTTTTACCCGAAAACACCTCTATGTCAACAACAATGACTGGCAAGCTATGCTAATCTAATAAACAACCAGTCTAGCAAGACGATCTAGATTTCAGAATACAAGTAATAAAAGCAAGAAATTAAATGACTGAAACTATATATATATAATATATATATATATATATATATATAGGAGAGAGATCAAATAAGAAGGTGTCTTAAGGAGAGAAGGGAGAGAAGGTCCTATGAACCAATCAGAACGTGACATGTGGCTTTAAAAAAAAAAACGCGGTGGCATTTTTGTAAATAATTTGACTTCAAACCCAAGCTGACCCAACCCACCCCAAGCTGACCCAACCCCAAGCTGACCTCCCAAGCTGACCCAACCTCAAGCTGACCCAACCCCAAGCTGACCCAACCCAAGCTAACCAAGCTGACCCAACCTGACCCCAAGCTGACCCAAAACCCATAATCTACATTTGTGTAGATTAATTTACATTTGTGTAGATTGTGTCAAGCTGACCCAACCCAAAACCAAGCTGATCAGCTTGGTTGGTCAGCTTGGTTGGGTCAGCTTGGTCAGCCTGGGTTCTGGGTCAGCTTGGTTGGTCAGCCTGGGTTCTGGGTCAGCTTGGGTTCTGGGTCAGCTTGGGTTCTGATCAGCTTGGTTGGTCAGCTTGGTCAGCTTGGTTGGGTCAGCTTGGTCAGCCTGGGTTCTGGGTCAGCTTGGTCAGCCTGGGTTCTGGGTCAGCTTGGGTTCTGGGTCAGCTTGGGTTCTGGGTCAGCTTGGGTTCTACATTTGTGTAGATTGTGTCAAGCTGACCCAACCCAAGCTAACCAAGCTGACCCAACCTGACCCAGACCCCAAGCTGACCCAACCCAACCCAACCCCAAGCTGACCCAACCTGACCCCAAGCTGACCCAAAACCCATAATCTACATTTGTGTAGATTAATTTACATTTGTGTAGATTATGTGTAGATTGTGTCAAGCTGACCCAACCCAAGCTAACCAAGCTGACCCAACCTGACCCAGAACCCAAGCTGACCCAACCCAACCCCCCAAGCTGACCCAACCCCAAGCTGACCCCAAGCTGACCCAAAACCCATAATCTACATTTGTGTAGATTAATTTACATTTGTGTAGATTGTGTCAAGCTGACCCAACCCAAGCTAACCAAGCTGACCCAACCTGACCCAGACCCCAAGCTGACCCAACCCAACCCCAAGCTGACCCAACCTGACCCCAAGCTGACCCAACGACCCCAAGCTAACCCAACCTAACCCCAAGCTGACCCAACCCAAGCTAACCCCAAGCTGACCCAACCTGACCCAGACCCCAAGCTGACCCAACCTAACCCCAAGCTGACCCAACCTGACCCAGACCCCAAGCTGACCCAACCTGACCCCAAGCTGACCCAACCCAGCTACCAAGCTGACCCAACCTACCCAACCCCAAGCTGACCCAAGCTGACCCAACCCCAAGCTGACCCAACCCAGCTGACCAAGCTGACCCAACCCCAAGCTGACCCAACCTGACCCAAGCTGACCAAGCTGACCCAACCTGACCCAACCCAACCCAACCCAACCCCAAGCTGACCCAACCTGACCCAACCCAACCCCAAGCTCCAAGCTGACCCAACCCAACCCCAAGCTGACCAAGCTGACCCAACCTGACCCAACCCAAAGCTGACCCAACCCAGCTGACCAAGCTGACTCAACCCAAGCTGACCCAGAACCTAAGCTGACCAAGCTTCACAAAATTTTAAATTATTTACGATTATGCCACCGCGCAATTTTTTTTATTTTGACACATGTCGCGTTTTGATTGGCCCATAGGACATTCTCTCCCTTCTCTCCTTAAGACACCTTCTTCCAGGATCCTTACCCTATATATATATATATATAATATATAATATAATATAATTATATTAAATACTTGATGCGTATAGATTTTTTTTTGAACGGCAATAAAATTATATTATTAAACATAACAAGAATACTAGCAAGGTACTAGCACTCGAATGTACAAGATCTAGAAATACAACAAATTTCACAGACTAGACCCTTCTTGAAACTTTAACTGCTAAGGTTGCAAAAGGGTTGAAAAAACTTATGACAAAGACATAAGAAAAAACCCCACCAACGAAGGCCGAGCCACCGGTTTTCACTTCGTGGTGTTTTTGTTGCAACCCCAAACAAGTTCCAAGGAAAAAAAACAAAACCACCGAATCAATGACCAGCTCCACAAAGGACTCGTGTTCCAAGATTCCCAAGTCGAGTAGCTTTTAGACTCACGATGATTTATCCAAAGAAAAGAAGTCGACACAATAGAGTTAAAGGTATCCAAGCAGCTTTCATTCGAACCATTGTGATATTTGTTGTTTCTAACTTTCCAAATGTACCACCACCATATGAACAAGATCGCTTCAAGTCTTTGACGATTCTTACTAGTAAGTTTCAAATTATCACACCAATCCAAAATCTCATTATAATTCTTATCAGGAATTTTGTACTTCACCCAACCACTAATAAGTAGTCTCAAATCGAACGTGAACTTACATTTTTGGAAGAGGTGATCAGTAAATTCCTCTCCATTTGAGCACATAACGCAATTGTAGGACGAAATGTCCACACCTTTGGTAAAAAGATTAATGGACGTGGGAAGAATATCTCTTCTAAGTCTCCAAACAAATATATTGATCTTCTTTGGCACCAATTTATTCCATCTAGTCTTCAAATTGTTATTAATGGGCAGCCTATGATGATCAAGACATTTACAGATCATAGAAACTGAAAAAGCATTCTTACCTTTAAAATTCCAAGTCCACTTGTCTTCAACAATACACTCCAAAGAGGATGGAAGTTTAGCAGCCAAGTCTTTAAGCATTTGAAGCTCACGAGAATTCCTTAAAGGACAACGCCAAGTCCAATTCCAGCCCGATTCATTCCAGCAAGTGTTAATAAAGCAATCTTTGTTTTCCTCGATAGCATATAATCTTGGAAAACTTTGAGCAAGAGTAGATACGCCACACCATACATCTTTCCAAAATCTAGTTTGAGCACCATTACCAACCTTACGAATGACAATATTTTGGAAATCGTTGGAGGTGTTATGAACAGCTTTCACAGTCTCCATAATAGAATGCCATAGACCACGATTTTTGACTGAGAGATTGACAAAACTATTATCTCCATGAATGGTAGAAATAACTTGCACCCATAATTCATTGGGATTACTTATCGCCCTCCACCTCCATTTATATAAAAGAGCCTGATTCATAGACTCCAAACTACCAAAACCGATACCCCCATCTTTTTTATCAGCTGTAACAGAACCCCATTTAACCCAAGAAATTTTCCTTTTGTCACCCGATCCTCCCCAAAAGAACTTAGCTCTAAGAGACTCCAACATATTATTCTCTTTCTTAGGCATCCGAAAAAGAGATAGGAAGTAGATACCAAGCGATCCAAGAACGGAGGATATAAGAGTAGACCTACCTCCAATGGATAAAAGATTAGCTTTCCAAGTAGATAGTCTTTTATGGAATTTGGTGATGATCGGTTCCCACGTTTTTATCCGCGCTGGGCTCCCTCCAATGGGAATTCCAAGGTATTTAAATGGCAAAGATTCGGGTCTGCATCATGTACTTCTGGCCATGCGAGTCACTTCCATCTCATCCACCCCTATTCCAATGATGGAAGATTTCTCCAAATTAATCTTTAGTCCGGACACGCAATGGAAATATTTGAAGGCCTTGATGATGTGTCTCACATTCTGATCGTTCCAATGACCTACCACCATAACGTCATCTGCATAGAAAAGATGAGACATAGAAATATTGTTAACGTTAGCACATTGGAAAATGCCACCATGCACCAAATTTTTGATGGCAACATGAAGGCCCTCCATTGCTATATCCAGATTATAATTAATATAAAAGTAAATTCAAGAAACTTAAATGATTGAAACTATATAAATACAATATATATCAAGTATGTGGCAAAGGAACACGATGTACTTTTCAATGTATTTTATTAATTGTGTTAAACAAAATACAAAGTTGTTGCGGAACAAAGATAAACACCCAAGTGTAATATCTAAACAACCTTGAAATACAAGTGATCTAATTAACTTAGAAATACTCGTAAGAATACTTAGAGTACAAATCTCAAGTTGCAATGCCAAAGTTTCGAGCTTTTTGCAACTGAAAAGATTGCCTTCTATTTATAAGCAAAATCCATGATGATGTGGACTTGGCCGTACAAATTATGGTTGAGAGCATTTAAGGAATTGAAATCAATTCCTTAACATGCGTAAATAAAGCATGTGTGTGAACGTCACTTTGATGTGACAGTTCACCTTTTACTCAACCTTGTACTTTTCCAGACAATATGGTATTATCCGGGTAAAGGTTGGTAAAGTCAAAAAGGCTTCCTCGTAATCAGTGTAAAGTGTTGTAAGTACTTTACACTGAGATATTCTATGAGTTCTGCTACTGAGATGATTCTCTTTCTTCAGTCTTCAGTCTTTGACTTCAGATGAATGGTTTCAGTTGAAGCTGATCTGAACTGAACTGAAGCTCAGTGAACATTGTGAAACTGAGATGTTTCAGAATCCTGTACAACTATTTTTCACTGGTCTTCAACTATTTCCTGGACAAATTATACTTGGTTGTTTTCTACCTAACAAATTCTCCCTATTTGTTCTGAAATAGTGCAAGCATCTCAGACTTATATCTATACATGTTTGTAAGTCTGAAATGCTAGTTTTGATCAAGTTATAAAAAATTTCTAAGGAAATCTTATAGATCATTAATGCCTTAGAATTTTTCTAGTGAGTTTTCTAACTTAATCTTATCATCTACTTGTTGGCTACAACTTGCAACATATATATACAATACTGAAATGAAATGTTGTTACAAGTGTGAAATAAAATTACAAGTAAATGATAGAACTGAAATGAGTAAAACTACTTCTTTGTTGGTCTTAATACCAAAATTTCTATGTTTTTATTTTTGACACCAAAATTTTTCGTTTCATCAAACCTATTCATGACAAAGTAATTTTATTAGGCAGCCAAAGATTCAACGCAATTGTAAAGTTATAACGAAACTATATCAACATGACAATTATGGCCTCGCATCACGGGGCATGGAACTTCGCTTAGCTAATGTTTAGGATCGTTATCTTCTATATTAAGACAAATGGAAAGGAATAGTTGACTTTCATAACTTTTCATTTTTGCAACAAAGTTTGAATTTTTCACTATAAACATTAAACATCAAATTTTTATTCTCACATTTTGGACACTAACACAAAATTTAGATTTCTTCATTTAAAACACCACACTTCAAAATTTCTATGTTTTTACTTTTGACACCAAATTTTTCGTTTCATCAAACCTATTCATGACAAAGTAATTTTATTAGGCAGCCAAAGATTCAACGCAATTGTAAAGTTATAACGAAACTATATCAACATGACAATTATGGCCTCGCATCACGGGGCATGGAACTTCCTAGTTAAATTTAATGAATGAATGGGTTATAGTTGTGAAGCTTAGGCGCTTAGCTAAATTTTAGGATTGAAGTCATAATTTTATATAGAAAAAAGAAGAGATTACAATCATAAGTTCATATATAACTACTGTAAAACGAAAAAACTAGCTAACAATATATGAGTACATGACAATATGACACTTGCATCCATAATTCCATCTCTCTTTCTTATCTATCTGATTTCTCATTCAAATATGGGCTTGTATCATCTATATCTTTATATTAACAATCCACTAACACAAATCCAACAACCCATAAACCAAAAAAGCCCATTAACCCAATGGCATAAACGTAATTCCAACCAAACACACTACACACTACAGTCAATTCACTGAACCCTTGACACCCATTTGATCATTTCATGTGCCAATAAAAACCCCTTCATCTGCCCACATTTTCATTTCCTTTCAAACCCCCCCTTTTCTTAGCCGCTTTTCTGGAGCGGATCCATTCCCACCTTCTTCTCTCTTGCAATCAAAGGTATATTTTTTCTTCATCAGTCAATTCCGTTTCTCTAGCCTTTTAGATCTGTATATGTATATAAATTTATATATATAATTGTATTTCTATTTGTATAATCTGCTTTTCATGTTTCATATCTACTTTATATGCTTATTCTGATCTGGGTTTTTGTGGGTTTTGATAGATCGTGTCAGATCTGTAAATATATTGGTTTTTATAAGTATAAAATGTTGATTTTAGCTTGATTTGAAGGTTTTTTGTTTTGATTTTAGTAGATCTGATATGGGGTTTATGATTTAGTTTTAATTTTGTGGTTTATGTTTGTTCTTTCATGTATATGTATCTATAGGTTTTATATATGTATAGTTTTGAAAGTGTTTTTGACTATGTCTGAAATGATTTGTAAATAGTTGGACTTAGTTGATGTTATATATTTTGACTTTAATAAAAAAAAGAATTTCGCAAGATCAAATGATTGTAATAATTTACGTTAGATCTGGAATATGTTAGCTTTTGATTATGTTTAGTTGACTACGATCTCAAATTTGAGTAATCTGGATTTTGATTTTTTTTTAATTTTTTTTTGTTAATTTTGGTAACTAGTCAACTTTTGCGGCTATTTGACTTTGAAAATTAATTAAGGAAACTTCTATGTATATCAATGTTGACTTTGTTAATTTTAGTGTAAACTCTTATTGTATTGTTATACAAAATCTGACTTGCTTTTTTTGGTTAATATTTGGTAACACCAACTAACTTATGGTCTGAAATTTATTGTCTAAACTGTTTTTATTTGACTTAAAAGTGGTTTCTCTGTGTGCTTGTTAGCGGAGTGTTGTAATATTAGAATAGAATGTGGAAATATGGTTATTTTATTGAAAGTCAAGTTACTACATGAAATTGTTTTCTAACATATTAAATGAACTATTTTGACTTCTATTTGCTACTTTATTGAGTTTTTAATGGTGATTTGGTTGCACTGAATTAATATTTGACTTTTATTTGCTGTTTTAATATGTTTTTAATGTTTAACGGTTTAATTATACACTTACCATTAAATTATTTGGTTGACTAATTCCTTAATGTTCAAGTTATCAATAGTTTGACTCAGATTTATTATTGGTTTAAGGGGCGAAAGAGCTCAACTTAATTATGATTAAGACATTGTTTGTTTACTTGAATGCATTATAAGTGAGTTGTGTTGCATGTGTATATGTAAACGAAAATTCCAACAATAATACTTGTGATTGTTTTGCTTTGACATGTTTAGTGTCTTTTTTTATGTCTTTTTTGTATGTCTTTTTTTTTATAATATCGCTGTTTGACATGTATATATGTAAAGAAAAGTATCAATATGATTTGTGGTTGTGTAGGGAGGACATGACGATCGATCGTTCGCAACACCCAAGTGTTTCTCAGAAGCTAGGTCTCTATGGATCTAGCATGACCCATGTCCGCGCTAGTGGTGTCCAGCAACCACAAGCCTACCAGAGGCAGTTCCAATATGGAAATTACTCGAGTGCTGCATTCCAATTCCCAACTCAAGCTTCAGCCGAGCTTTCCATGATTGTGCCAAAAATGTCTTCATTCTGTGTTCAAGCCCCATCTGAGAAAGGTCTTCAAGGGTTTGCCATTGATTTTCTCATGGGTGGTGTCTCTGCTGCTGTGTCAAAGACAGCTGCTGCCCCCATTGAGCGTGTCAAACTTCTGATCCAGAATCAGGGTGAGATGCTAAAGTCTGGCAGACTTTCTGAACCATACAAAGGTATTGGTGATTGTTTTGCCCGAACAATCAAGGATGAAGGGTTCGGTTCTCTCTGGAGAGGAAACACTGCTAATGTCATCCGTTACTTCCCAACTCAGGCTAGTATTACTAATTTAATTCACCTTGTTTTGTCTATAAGATTATTTTATCTTTTTGTTAGTGAGCTTATGAAGTCGTTTATAATGCAGGCCTTGAACTTTGCCTTTAAGGATTACTTCAAGTCTCTTTTCAACTTCAAGAAGGACAGAGACGGTTACTGGAAGTGGTTTGCTGGAAACTTGGGATCTGGAGGTGCAGCTGGTGCTTCCTCACTTCTTTTTGTGTACTCTCTTGATTATGCCAGAACCCGTTTGGCTAATGACAACAAGTCTGCAAAGAAGGGAGGAGAGAGACAGTATAATGGTTTGGTTGATGTCTATAAGAAGACACTGGCAACTGATGGTATTGCTGGACTTTACCGTGGTTTCAACATTTCATGTGTTGGAATCATTGTGTATCGTGGTTTGTACTTTGGTTTGTATGATTCTTTGAAGCCAGTCATTCTTACCGGAAAGATGCAGGTATTTTATCCTTGCCAGAACTTTAAACTATATTTCTTATTAATAGTTGTATGTGTAAATCTAATCGTCTACTTACTAATGGTTACATTATTCTTATTTTTATTAGGCATGTTTTTTACAGTTAGAAAACAAATCGAAGTTTGTGGCTTGTTTTGTTTTTGACATTCTACTTACTGATGATATTCTTTTTTTGTTTTTCAGGATAGTTTCTTTGCTAGTTTTGCTCTTGGGTGGGTCATCACCAATGGTGCTGGACTTGCATCATACCCCATTGATACCGTCCGTAGAAGAATGATGATGACGTCTGG